>JAZHRO010000077.1:150136500-150791000 GCA_037157565.1 Thalassia testudinum | reverse complement strand
TGTCGGTTTACAGGTTGAGTTTGAAAATCAAATGAGGTTGTGTACCTCTTTAAGATTTTTTTAATTTTTTTCTTTTTTAATGTGGGGGTTGAGGTGAGTATGGGTGTCAAACAACAAACAATCTAACCTTAGAGTTTATAAAAACACCTAGGTTGATTGATGTTTGAATTATTATGTTGTGGAATGAAATCTACTGGGTGGGGAAAGAATGGGCGATAACTTACAAAACCTTCCACAGCACTTTACTCCAATCTATTGCTTTTGCTCGTCTCAAAAGAGTCCCTGCAATCAGAATAAGAAAGGAGAGAAGTGAGGTAAATGATTTGTAAGTTACAAAACGCGAAGAGAAATCAAAGAGCATTGTCTCCCCGGCAACGGTGCTAAAATGTTGAACGTTTACGAATCGCTACGCTAACGTGTTCAATTTTGGAAAACCTGTCGTTGTAGTTCGAAAGCGAAGAATTCGTGTTCAACAAATAAAATTTATACCGAAATTTAAATTCCGGGTCGAACATAGGGAGGCAGACGTTTGATTTAAAAACTACGCATTTCTTTTTATTTGTCATAGAATAATTCAATTTAAAACTATCAAATTATTTACAATAAATAGAAGAGAGAGAGAGTAAGAGAGAAAGAGAATATTACACAGAGAAATCAAAATGAGATGTAGAATAAACAAGGAATTTTTCATTAAGGAGATTGTTCATTTCACTCTTACAACTACAAAGCATAAAATAATTACTCTAGAAAGCGATAAATTTACTCTAGAAAGCATTAAAAGAATGGAGGGAGAAATGTCCTCCTCCACGATTGCTTGGAGGATGAACAAAATAACACTAGAAAGTAGTAAATCTATACTAGAAAGCAGAAAAAAGAATAGGGAGAGAGATCCTCCTCGATGGTTGCTTGGAGGACGAGCCGGATGGGACAATGCCTGGACGAAGGGGAACGAAGCAGGACGAAGGTGGATGAAGCAGAAGAACGGGAATGAAGCAGCACGCCGTCGTCGTCATGGGATCCACTTCCGAAGGGGAACGAAAATTAGACTTTATCTCGCGAGAAGCATCCCGGGTGTGGGACAAGCTTCTCTTGAGCTTTGGAGGGGTAGAGAGGAGAAGGAAGGGATGAGAATTTCGTATGGAGGGGGTCTCCTTTTATAGTTGCAAGGAGTGGGGGCAAAATGGACATTACAACTTCAAAATAATAAATGAGGGGTCTTTAGTGACGGATAAATCCGTCGCTAAAGCCCCAATGTGGGCGTAGCTTCCGCGCCCACGCGTGTTGCTTCAGCTACCCGTGCGCTCAACGGCATCACACGCACTTTGATTCTCAGCCGTCCGATCACGAGATCGGACGGCTTAAGACGCATCACCGCCTGCTGCGCCTGCCTGGCGTGTGCGATCGCACGTGACGCCGCGCGTTCAATCGCGCGTGAATGCTATTGGGCACGCGCGGCCGTCCGATCGCGATCCAACGCCCACCCGTGCCCAATCGCCCGTGCCTCCAGCCCTCTGCTACGGCTTGAACCCGCCCTCGTCGGTCGCGTAAGCGCACTCGACCGCTACGCTACAGGGCACGGATGGTCGGGCGGACGCTTTGAAGCATGGCCGACCATAGCCGTTGGATCAAGATCCAACGGTGGAGAGCGAGCGGGTGCGGGCCCTTCGTAGAATGCATGCGGCCATTTGGGCGGCCGAGATGGCACCATGTGGTGCCATCTTGGCTGTCCATCTTCTGGAAGTTGTAGATGGTGCCACGGATGTCGGATTGACTTGATTTTTATGTCGTTGGGCTGCGATCATCGATCCGAATTCATCCGTGAGGTCGAATTTGCCATCTAAAGTGCAGATCTTCACCATCCTGGCCCTTGATCTTCTAGGGTTCCCCGATCACTATCTGATGCTACGGATGCCTAATTAGGGCTATCTTGGAGTCGTTGAACTCCAATCGTCGCCCTGATCACATCCATATGGTTGGATCTTTGATCCGAGGCCCCGATAAAATGTTTGCCCTGTCCAAGCACATAAAAGGAGACAATTAACCTCCATTTTATTCAAACTACTCTAAATGCAAGATGATGCATGTTATGCAATATTTATATCATGAAATGCAATCCTATGCTTAAGAACATGCATAAATAGACATTTTAAGTAGTGTAAATGTGTTAACATCAGTTAGCCACTTGAGGTAATTGCATGTTTAAAAACAAATATACAAAAAGTTAATGAAATGCTAAAGCATAATCGTTAATGCATCAATTGTTCTTTGAAAAAAAAACACTTGTAGCAACTAGAAAACAGGAAAATAAAATCAACAAGCAGCTAGGATTCTCGAGTGTCTTGGTTTAAAAAAAATAGGATAAACAAGAAAGCTATGTTGAATCCCCTTCTATGTTGAAATATAGGAAACTTTAGAAAGCGAGAAGTCATGGTTTTAAGGTTGTCAACAGTAGCTTTACTGAGTAGGAAGAAAAAATAAATGACAAGGCTTTCCTTTTTTACCTTTTTGCAAAGCTGGTTGGCACGTTTGTTTCTTTGATAGAATGATAGCCTTATTGTTGAACAAATTCATGACTTGATGAATACTATCATCCAAAAAGAACATAACATGGTGAATGATCACAATTTGACATATCATCCCATCTATAAATCCTCAGCCACCCAAAACATGGCAAATCTAGGAGGTTCTGCATGATTAGTTAAATATGAACAAGATCTTTTCAAGCAGTGTCCTTTCTAATGGATAGACTCTCAAAGGTGGGAAATTTTCTTTACATTCTGCTAGTCAAAAGAGAAAGCAAGTAATTTCAAATTGTAAATGAGGATTTAATTTTTCCAAATTGCAGAAAGTCAAACCATTTTGCCATAAAAGACAGACATTGACAAATTATAATTGCAACAATCAATGGAGCACTATATAGGACTTGCAACCTGTTTATAAGCACAATGCAAGTTTGGAAATATTATCTCTCTGATTGAACAACCAACCGAATGTAAGAATGGTGATTTAGTAGATTCCAACTTGGATTTCACAAGAAGCAGCACACACATCTACTTTGCTTGGGGCGTCTACTTTCTTCTTATCTACAAACTAGATAATGTGTTATACAGATACCAATAGTACGCCTATTAGAAAAAATTATAGATTGCATAATATGCCTTATTCTTGAAATGAATGAAATACCAGCTACTGTACCTTTAAAATAAATTGAAAATTCATGAGAGCATTAATCATATTCGTAACCATAGTAGAAAGGTCTTCAGAAAAGTAGCCCAATTAGTGTCATGTTATTTAAAACAAGGATGGCCTTATTTACATGTCTACACTTGTTCTTATGCATCCACGCTTGTTGCTGCCATATCTGTTGCTATTGCTACCAAGGACCGTTGATTTGGTGGCTATATCTTGTTAGATATGCCAATTGTTAATGTGCATCCACCTACATAAGATAGTTTCTTATGGTTGCAATCGACTCCTAGCCTACTAGTTCTCCACGCTAGTTATTTTAGCACCTTGAGAATTTATGTGTGGGAAGACTTCTAGAAATGTTGGATTTAATTTAGTAGTAAACAAAAAAGGGTGAAAGAAGGAAAAAAGTGCTAGCAGATCGGATACCTGAGCTCTTAATGCCAATTTGAAAATAATAACTAGAGTCAACACACCTATTTAAAGTGTCATAACGTTAAATTTTTGGAAGGCACCTGCATGCAACTTTGAATGGAACATATTAGGTACTTGTGCTATTGTGCATGTAAGAAAACTAGAAAAAATAATGCACAACAAATTCTATGTGTGCAACTCTGAATTATGTGCTGTTGTACAACGTTAAAAATTATGTTGGTTACATGCTTTTGTGCATGTAACTTGAGTTGCTGTTCATGCAACTCTGAATGTAACCAAGCTTTTGGAAGGAACAACTGCTACAAAACAACGAACTCTATCCATAATTCTAACTTGGTCTGAACTAGGGAGAAATTCACATGAGGATTTTTTTTCCTGGGCTTTGTACACTGATTGTCAAACGAAACATGCATAGGAAAGATGAACCTATTGGGATTTTTTTATTGCAATTTTCCTTTTGATTCAGTAAGCAAAGTTCAAGGATTCCACTCTGTGTGATAGGTACATCCTCACATAGAGCCAGGGAGGCTGAATAGTGTCCTCACTCCTAGCATAATATGAGTAATACCATATGTTTCTACTAATTACTATGCCTACAAAGCATCGAGAAAGACATAATTAGTAATGTTTAGACTCTACTAATAGGATTAGCTACAGGTGCCCTTTCGAGCATTGCTACCTTTCCTTTTAAGGTAGCCCACACACAAATGCAAATAGAGGCAGTAGGTGGCAAGAAAGTTTATAAGAGTATGCTTCATGCCTTATTGAGCATTTTAGAGAAAGAAGGTATTACTGGTCTCTCCAAAGGATTAAGACCAAGCTGCATGAAGTTTGTTCCAACTACTGGGATTTCATTCATGTGCTATGAGGCTTGTAGGAAGATTTTGGTAGATAAGGAAGACGAAGAATGATGGATCTTGCCCATGCCTAAATTTAAGTCATTCTTATTCTTAACTTTTACTTGGGAGAGGAGAATTTTTTCCCTTTAATTTTTAACAATGGTGACAATTTTGGTGGTTGGAGGGGTGTCTAACTCTTTAGTCCTAACTCAACACTCCAATCTCATTACATAATGTGAACCTAGACATGCCTAGCTATCACAAGGTCGCAAGTTGATGTGCATACATCTGTATAGCCAAAAATGTCTATTAATACAGGTTCTTAGTATCATATTAGCATCATGCATTGTAAATATTGCATAACATGCATCATCATGCATTTAAGTTAAATTATACAAATTGTATAGTAATTTCTTCTTTTTGGTGGCTAGGGACAGGGTGACTTTTAATCTGGGCCTTGGATCAAAGATCCAACCGTACGGATTTGATCAGGGTGACGATTGGAGTTCAACGACTCCAAAATTGCCCTAATTGAACTTCCGTAGCATCAGATATAATCTAAGGAAGGTCAAAGATCAAGGGCCACGATGGTGTCAATCTACACTTCAGTTTATTAATTCGACCACATGGATGGGTTCTGATCGATGATCGTAGCCTAGCGGCGTGAAAATCGACCCAATCCGACATTCATGGCACCTTCTACAAGTCAAAAAAAATGGACAGCCAAGATGGTGCCGCGTGGTGCCATCTCAGTTGCCTAAACTTGCATAGCCAAATAGGTGAAGACCGCCGTGCCCTCTCTCTCTCTCCACATTCTCTCAGTTGAACTCAGCCATTAGATCTTATCCAACAGCTGAGAGCAAGTGTGCTCGGATCCAAAGCATGCCTCAAAGGGCGGCTTGGCGCATTGGTCTCGATGCCATCCACAATGAAGAGGGCGCGAGTTCAAGCCCCGCCCTCCTCAAATCAAGGGGGTGACGTGTGCAGACTAAATTCGGCCGTCAGATGGAACAGGAATGGCCGATCAAGCGACGATGTGGCAGCACTGGGTGCATGGATCACGCACGCGCTAATGACGCTCAATCACAAGCGCAATCATGCACGCGTGCGAGGTTACACTGAAGAAGAAGCGGCTCTCATTGATTCTTGGCCGTCTGATCTTGAGATCAGATGGCTGTGATTTGAAGATCGTGATGGGCATTGAGAGTAGCAGAGAGGAAGAGATGGGCATGCGCGGCAACTACTACCATGGTCTGGCCTTTAGTGATGGTTTTATCCATCACTAAAGGCCCTTGTATTAATGGTTTTAACATAAAATGACCTTTTTGTCCTGAACCTCTACACCTATAAAAAGGCCTATGCCCCACACATTTCATTCATCCCTGCCTTCACCTCTATCTCTCTCCAAAGATATAAAGAAGCTTGTCCCAAACCTGGGATGCTCCACTAGAGCCAAAATCAAAGTTTTCTCCCCTCATTCTGGATGTGGATCCCGTGGTGACGATGACACCCTACCTCACCTCCGGTTCTTCTTACTTTGTTCTTCGTCTTCCATCTTCATCCTCCGTCTTTGTCTGAAAAGCCGTAGAGTGCATTTTGATATGAAAAAGTGTCGTAGTATAGTGTGCAATATGATCAAATAAAAATATTTATAAAAGATAATGAGACTTTAAGTCCCGGTCATTCATCTCTGGGAGGTGTTTGTTCAAATCTGAAATAGATCCTTTATCGCTCTATTTTATTTAAAATCGTACGCCGATTTCCAATCTTCAGATTAAAGTTTCGCCACATCTATTATGAATTCTGATTACACGCGCATGTATCAGATAGATAATGAAAGTGAAAGTATGAGTTTCAGTGCACACAATTCTAGTGATGTGGTGGCTATTTACAGAAAATGCATTTATAGTTAGATCTTCTATATTTTCCAGAACCGACATGCTTGTTGCAAAGTATATATATAAATGAAGAATAGGCAACTTGAATCACAAAAATTAGATTGTAACCAATAAGCTCATGATGATTTCCAACATAGAGACATATATATAAAAATATATCTTTTATTCATTCATTCAGAGGATGTTTGCAACATGGAATGTACAGGAAAGCTTGTAAAGGAAAGCTTGAAAATATAAAACTAGCTAACAGAAAATGATCGCATATAGGAATCTATGGGGGGATTTTTCATGCATCATTGGGGGGGAATAAGAGCTCCACTACTAAGCAATAAATGAAAGTAGTAAACTACGAAGAGCTAAGTTACTAATCAAGTAGAAAAGAAGGGCATTCGGAGGTGGGCTCCGATGGCCTTTGAATGGTTGAGAGGAGAAGGAGGGCAGCCAATGGTGCTTAGGCCAGCCCTTGGAGAGAGGTTGGAGAGATGATCCAGCATCCTAGCATGGAGATGGTGGCCTTCATGGTGGTGCTCCTCGTGGAGGTGGAGTGGAGGTGGAGATGTAGTTAGCCAAAGTTCATGAGTGCCAAGAATGGGTTGGGTGCAAATGGCCACCCCTTAGGTCTTTTTATCGACCTAAGGGAGTCTCTCTAGAGAAGTGTGGAACTCTCTAGAGAGAGTCCCATGAGTGGCTAGCTGTGGAGAGAGGTGGTGGTTCTTAGATCCATAAAAACTGGATCTAAGAATTGAATGACTCTTGGTTGCTAAATTTGGCAACCAAGAGTGGCGCTGAAACGCTGACGCTTCGTTGAGATAACCGGGTTTTATTGTTATAGCGTTGTAGTATAGCCAGTTATTGCCAACATTTCAAATATATAAATTTTTTACTCAGAAAATAAAAGAGTTCCCGAGGTCGAACTCAGGGAGCAAGTTGTATTCTAGAGATATACATGTTTCTTGTACAAAAATAAAGAAAGAGAGAGAAAGAATTTGTTGTCTTTTCTTCTTTTCTCTTTGCTTCTCCTCGTCTCAGATCTTCTGTTATCTTCTTCTTCTTTATCTACAGTGGTGATGTTCTTCTTCTGCAATGGTGATGTTCTTCTTCTTCTTTCAGCTGTTCCTGCTCTTCCTTTTTCTTCTGCAGAGCGGTCCTGTTCTTCTTCTTTTCTCTTCTTCAGATCTTCTTCTTTCTTCTTTTCTTTTTCCTGTCAGGACGTCGTCTGATTTTCCAATCAGACGATTTAAACCGCTTGTTGCTACAGTGTCTCCCTCAGCTTCATTCTTCTTCCGCGGTCCTTCTTCTTTACCTGTGCCTACACACTTCAGAGTTTACGTCAGAGGGCAAAACCTACTCTACCCCCAGCCTCCCGTATCTCTCTCACAGAATCCGCTCATAGGATAGCTCTCCCAGAGCTGCCGGGTAGCCGGGTACGGGTCGTGCCCGGGTCTAGGCCCACCGGCGTGCGTGGTGGGCGAGGAGTGCAGGTCAGTCTAAGTCGGGTCGGGTCAGATCCGCGGGGCGTGAGCGCGGACGAGACCGGGTAACCGGGCGGGTGAAGGGGACCTCACCCCGTGTGCTGAGGCAGTATGCCTCCAGCACTTTTTCGCTTTATACCACTGCGCCTCTTCAGACTTTTCCGAGGTGGGACTAAATGTCCCACCTCAATTGAGCGCCCGCAGCGGAGAAAGCAGCGGGCGATCGCGGCTTCACGCGAAGCCTTCTCCCCAGCGGCGAGCCTGATGTTTTGTTGAAATGCCTCGCAAGGCCTGGGAGTCGAATCTGGGCGTGGCGCTGGGCGTGGCGCGCCTGCAGCTGCAGGCGGAAGCAGCTCCTTCTGCACGGCAATGGCGGCGGAGGTCGGGTGGCCTGTTCACAGCAAAACGGCCTCTCGGCCTAATCAGAAGGTGCCGGGAGCTTCGCCAGAGTGCGGCGAAGCTCGTGTGGGTGGTGGCGAGGCGTGGGGCGGTGTGCAAGGGCTGCCCTAGGTCGGACTGTGGGTCGGAGGATGGGTTTGTTCGGTGGGGTTGCAGAGGGTGATGTAGGGGAAGTGGAAGGGCGGGGGTTGATCAGGGTGAGGAGGCGGAGGTTCTGCGGTGGTCGGCGAGCCGTGTGGGTTGCTGGGGTGATGGGAGCGGCTCGCCGGAGGATGGCCAGAGACGAAGGGGGTGACGGTGGACAGGAGCGGTCGAGGGTTTAATCAAATAAAAGACAGTGAGGAAAAGAAAGAGGGGGAGATGGGGAGGAGTTCTGACCTAGCTACGGAGACGAAAGGGGCCGGGGCAGGGCGACAGTCGTATCGACTGTCGCCGGAGAAGAAGATGCCCAGGGGAAGGGGCGGCGGTGAGCAGAGGGCCGGAGATGCGCCAGCTGGGTGCGGCGTGGCGCGGGAAGAGCAGGGGAAGAAGTCTCTGCTGCTGGTATTGCGGAAGAGCAAAGAGGAGGAGGAGGAGGAACCGCCGGAGCTGGTGGGCGTCTGCCGGAGTGAGAGGAGAGGAAAGTTGGGGGTTTTCTCCGTCAGATCCGAGCTGGGAAGAACGGTGGAGCGACGGGGGTATTTATAGGGACCGAATCAGGGAGGAAGGCGGAGGGAGACGACGTGTCTCCCTCGCCGGAGGACACCGGAGATGGAAACCCATACCGTCCGTGCGTTCGCACGGCCGGTATGGCGGGTTACAGCGACCAGGGGGGTGTCCCTGCGACGACTGACGACGCAGGGCACCCCCGGTTTACTTGCCAGGCTCTCCCCCTCACCCTGCGCGGCGCCATGCTCCGCGCAAGGTCGCCGGAGCATGGTGCTGGTAGGTTTTGCAGGGGGGACCTGAACGCAAAGAACGAAGGAGAGTTAGGGGCCAAAATGCGAGGGTTCAAAAGTTGAGGGCCAAAAAGTAAATATATGAGGACCAAAGTGTAAAGTTGGTCAAGGAGGTTTCTTCTTAGGCTCAAGTTTTTATACATGACTAATTAGGACCTAAGGAATCTGATGGTGAATTTCATTTCTATATTAAACCTTGTTTGACCGGTCAATTTATGCGAAAACCCAAATTAAGTTATTAATTGGGCATGGTTCTCAATGTAGGTCAAAATGGGTTCTGAAGGCCAAATTGAAGGTTCTAAACCCTAGAGATTATTTTTCTATGAATTTTAGAGGGTTTATTCTATTTTTACTTTGCCTTGAACCTCGTGAATTGAAGTGGGTTGTTTTAGGGTTACAGATTATCATTTAGTTCCTTGGAATTGCTGTAGCCCTTTCTAGATCATCTCATCCCACTTTTATTCTTATTAAGTTGCTTTGACCTATGTTTGGACCCTGAATTACCCTGTATGCAGATTATACTGGTAAAATTGCATTTTTACCCCTTATGACTTGTTTTCTCCTTAAACTCAGAATTCTCTGAGTTAAGCCTTTCCTTGAGTTATGTAGGAGCTTTTATCCTTTGTATTAGGTCAAAATGAGCTAGTTATGGCTCATGATGAGGTTCTCATCATACCCCCATGCCTAGCTTTTGCTAGTCCCTTAGCAAAAACTTAAGGTTTCAACCCTTGTTCTAGACCATGAAGTTTTTAATAGTTTTAGATAAGTGCTTTTTATTTGAGCATAGATTAGGTTAGAATGCTGACCATAGGCCTAAAAGGTACTCTAGTACCAATCAAGATCCAAATCTGTCTAGCCTTAGCCTCAGTCTTTAGCAAAGGTTTTTAAGGTCCACAAGAACTAACCTAAGGTTTATTGGACTTTGTGGTTAAAGCACCCGTGCTTGAAATGATTTTAGCCCTGGCTCAGTTCGCAGTGCGTTTTGTAAGAGAGAGATAGAAAGTTTTTCTGTTTGGAGAGTTTTCTCTCTCTTTTTCTTTTTAGTTCTAGCCTAGGATTGGCTTTTCAACACGGTCTGTATCAGATTCCTTGCTCCCATCATTAATCCTCAAGGGTTCCTGGCGATCGATGCTTCAAGATAGCACCGCCCATGGCAACCCCCGGAACCCTGGCTATTGAGATTTCGAGATAATCCCATCCATGGTGTTCCGTGGCCGAATCCAGACCCTGGCAATTGACACTTCGAGATAATGCCATCCATGGAATCTGAACCAGCAGAGTGCTTACATTCCCCCAGTAGGATATGTAAATATCCTAAGAGACAAGCACCGAGGAGATGATATTTTGTTACGCATCTTCGAGGGGATTTCCCGCCTCTCTGAGCTGGGAACTCGTCCAAATCAACTTGTGTTGATCGGCCGCTCCTATTCTAGGTGTTCTTTTCAGAATTTTGCGACGCTTCTGCGTGATTCTGATTTTTACGCTTACTGAACCAGGCTGTGTGTGTGGTTAGGGTGCTTAGGTTACTGAGTCCCGTAAACCAAAAATTAGTTAACGAGGCCAAATACTCCCTAAGCCTTAGACCTAATACTTCAGCTTTTCATTTTCCTCAACCTCTTGAGGAGTGTCTAGATCTTAATGGGTACTAAGAGTCTATTCAAGAATGCCTAAGGTTTGCGTTCTTACTAATCTCATTATGCACTTTTCAGTTATTTTCTTGAATGAGGTCTAGAACTTACGTTAATTCCTTAGTTCCTTACTAATGACTATCACCTTTTCTTATAATTTTGTGCTCCTTTTTCATTTTGTTTCTTTTCTCCTCCTTCAGAAAATTTCCTTCTCCTCTTTTCCTCTTATTCTTTTTCGAAAAATTTTTTAATTTTTATGGTATTTTTGGCATATGTGAATTTTTTGTTTAAAACCTTTTCTTACAAGTTTTTGTACTTTCCTACCCCCCCATGCCTAAGATTTGCAATGTCCTCATTGTAACCTAGGGGTTTTTATTCAACTAAGTTCATACATTAGGATAGCTGTTTTGATGAATCTCAGATGCAAGCACCTGAGGTGGAGTCGGCTGTCCTAAAGTGTGAACTTCAAGTGCAAAAAGCTGTCAGAACAAGTTTCAGGTTTTCAAAGAGAATGACGGGCTGCCTCCCGTTGAGCGCTAAATTTGATGCCTTCAGCCAAGCGGGAAATGCGATGGAGAGGGGATGGTCAAATCAGCAGAGTTTTGTAAGACAAGCACCTTGATTAAGAGCCTGGTTGGTCCAACCAGGTGCTTGTTCAGATCAACAGGCTGATGATGCAGCCCAAACCCAATCAATTTGGTGGGTTGATAGATGTGGATAAAAAGGTGTGGAACCCACCATAAACTATGAAGCTCAGATGGATGTGGAAGTGTAAACGCAGGGTTTGGCTGAGTCGAATCAGCCTGGTCAGAGTAGGGACCCGTAGAATAATCAATGAATGACGCGGAAACCCTACAGGGGTGATCAGAGAATGATAGAGCATGGTATGTAGTCTGATCAATGTTCGAAACCCGATGTGGAAATGCAATCGGCTCGGTGAGAGGTGAATCTGAATAGAAATTGAGTCCGGTTGCGGGTTGGGGTTTGGGAGAGGTTTTGATCCGTTCTATGTGTGCGGACGAGGTGGCCATTGTGTACGAGGGCTCTTCTAGAAACAGATGATAGGTGGTTTTCTGTAGAGAGTCCTCTGGGTAACTATCAAATGCCGGAAGAGTGTCTGTAGGATGAAAGGAATCAGATTCGAGAAAAAATTTGGATTCTTGGTTGTAATCACTCTTGGCATTTTCTATTTTTGGTTCCTGAGGATCGAAAAGGAATGATTCTGTGTTATTAGTGATCTCGGGAATCAGGACCTCAGAGTCAGAGTCAGAGTCATGTGAACTGAGGTCGTAGATAGTCCTGGCGTGTTCAGGAAGGGGAATCTCTCCGCAATTATAGTCAGATCTGAAATTGTCGGAGAGTTGGCGAAAATGATCATGAATTCCACCACAGCAAAAATCATCAGATGTGGAATCAGCAGCCTGACTGGGTTCTAGCCTATATGTCACTTCTGTGCTCAAAAAGATGTTCTGTTCAAGCTCTAAGCTGGTAGGATAGACCCCATTAAAACCTTGCTCATCCAACTCCTCAGTTTCTGTATCATAAATTGGCATGTTTTCTGAAAAATCGATCAGATTTCCTGAGGATGTTGGAGAGGGATATTCATCAAATAGAGGCCCGGAATCATATTCTGTAAAAATTTGATCTTTCTCATAAGGGGCCTCATAATCTTCCCAATAAGTTTCAGATCTAGGTTCTAGGCTTAGGATGTGGGTAGAATTATTAGAACCTAAGTCCGAATAACCTTCGAGGGTTACCTTATCAAAACAAGGGGCGGAATTTATACCCTCCAGAGGTTCAATTCTAATCTTGTTATTGCAGGAGTCTTGGAGTTCTAAGCTTGGTGATTTATGGCCTATGGTTGGCTCAGCATTGTGTTCTCCTGCAACTTCCCAACCTATTTTAATGCTATCTTCTATTTTGGTTGGGAGTCGACAACCACCTTGTGCCTCAGTCCCGAGGTCTGGGAAACTGGATTGATTTTTAGTACTGTTCCAAGATGACTCATCCTCTATTTCTGGTGTATACGGGTATTTTTGGTTGATAGTTTTTTCTAAAAGTCTCATCATCTCTACCCGTTTTTCAAGAGCATCTTGGTTTTGTTCCCAAAGTATAGGATTTGTCAAGCATTGAAGGTATTCAGATTTGTGTAATTTGTCTATCTCAATGTATCCTGTCATGAGAATATCTCGGGTTGATCCTTTTGAAATTTCAGTCAATAGGATTTGGGCACAGTTCATGATGAAAGCTGTGGTTGTTGGGACATCAACCTGAATGTTTTCTACTGGTGTTGAGGGTTTGATTTCATAGATTTCAAGGGCATCCTCAATCATCTTATCTTTCATGGATCTCATATATTCAGGTTTTTTGAATGGTAGTCTTGCTAGGTAATTAGGCTGCATAATTGGATCAGGTGGTGGAATCAAGATATAGAATCAAGGTTTGAATCAAGATGGAAGAAGGGGATTTTGTTCAGAATCAGAGGAAAGAAGGGCTGTGTGAATGATTTTTGAAAAAACAAAGGAGCCGAGGCTTAGCCTCGGGGAGAGTGAATTTCTATAGGAGGTTTCAAGGACCTCCTGAAAAATACTGAAGGACTGGATGAGATAAGCAGGTGCTGGACCCAATCAAGACACCCAAAAATTTGTTGGGTGACTATAGAGGTGCGGGGCAGATGGACCCCTTGATCAGAAAGATCGTCCACCTGAGAATTACCTGGGCAGCCGAGAGGGAGAGTCCCGCAAAGACCCCTACACGGTAGAGCGTCCCCACGGGTTACAGGGTTTCCCCCACCCGACCTCTCTTGTCACTGCGGTTCCAGGTAGACCAGAATGGGGATCTTGACCTCTTAAGTCTACCTTTTTTTATGTTAAGATCAAGGTGCTTAGGTTTTCACTTGAACTTTAGGTGTTTTTGTGAACAAAGTGGCCTAGTTTGAAGGTTGGTTGACCCCAGGGGTCAACTTCACCTACTGGTTTCCTTGAGAAGTTAGGCCTTGTTTTAGGGTTCAAGTGTTTAGAGAGAGCCAATTGTTTAGGATTTTTCTTTTCAATCAATGGCTTGGGCACACCTCTTTTGGATTTTCTCCATTCTTGATTTAAGTAGTGTGTCTCTAAAACCCTAATGTTGAATCTTATGTTGGCTCTACTTGGTCCAGTTAGTTCTTTGTTGGGTAATTAGGGCTCAAGCAAGAATGTGTTAGCCCTTAAATACCCTTAATAGTGTGCAGGACTAATGAGTTGAAAACATGCAACTCTTTATGGTTACTAAGTATGGAAGACAGGTTAGCCCTATATTGCTTGTTCTTTTCTTTTCTTCCTCTTTAGAGTTTAGGGGTTAATAGCGAGAGGAAAAATTTACCTGTCCTCGGAGTGGTTGTCGTGCGGTTGCTTGTCTTCTTGATTTCCTGTAGTTTTCTGCACAAAAGAGAGGAGATTATCAGAAATTAAAAAGAAACAGGAATGTTTACCTCTAGAATAGCCGTTGCTCCCCGGCAACGGCGCCAAAATGAAACGCTGACGCTTCGTTGAGATAACCGGGTTTTATTGTTATAGCGTTGTAGTATAGCCAGTTATTGCCAACATTTCAAATATATAAATTTTTTACTCGGAAAATAAAAGAGTTCCCGAGGTCGAACTCAGGGAGCAAGTTGTATTCTAGAGATATACATGTTTCTTTTACAAAAATAAAGAAAGAGAGAGAAAGAATTTGTTGTCTTTTCTTCTTTTCTCTTTGCTTCTCCTCGTCTCAGATCTTCTGTTATCTTCTTCTTCTTTATCTGCAGTGGTGATGTTCTTCTTCTGCAGTGGTGATGTTCTTCTTCTTCTTTCAGCTGTTCCTGCTCTTCCTTTTTCTTCTGCAGAGCGGTCCTGTTCTTCTTCTTTTCTCTTCTTCAGATCTTCTTCTTTCTTCTTTTCTTTTTCCTGTTAGGACGTCGTCTGATTTTCCAATCAGACGACTTAAACCGCTTCTTGCTACAGTGTCTCCCTCAGCTTCCTTCTTCTTCCGCGGTCCTTCTTCTTCACCTGTGCCTGCACACTTCAGAGTTTACGTCAGAGGGCAAAACCTACTCTACCCCCCGCCTCCCGTCTCTCTCTCACAGAATCCGCTCATAGGATAGCTCTCCCAGAGCTGCCGGGTAGCCGGGTACGGGTCGCGCCCGGGTCCAGGCCCACTGGCGTGCGTGGTGGGCGAGGAGTGCAGGTCAGTCTAAGTCGGGTCGGGTCAGATCCGCGGGGCGTGAGAGCGGACGAGACCGGGTAACCGGGCGGGTGAAGGGGACCTCACCCCGTGTGCTGAGGCAGTAAGCCTCCAGCACTTTTTCGCTTTATACCGCTGCGCCTCTTCAGACTTTTCCGAGGTGGGACTAAATGTCCCACCTCAATTGAGCGCCCGCAGCGGAGAAAGCAGCGAGCGATCGCGGCTTCACGCGAAGCCTTCTCCCCAGCTGCGAGCCTGATGTTTTGTCGAAATGCCTCGCAAGGCCTGGGAGTCGAATCTGGGCATGGCGCTGGGCGTGGCGCGCCTGCAGCTGCAGGCGGAAGCAGCTCCTTCTGCACGGCAATGGCGGCGGAGGTCGGGTGGCCTTTTCACAGCAAAACGGCCTCTCGGCCTAATCAGAAGGTGCCGGGAGCTTCGCCAGAGTGCGGCGAAGCTCGTGTGGGTGGTGGCGAGGTGTGGGGCGGCGTGCAAGGGCTGCCCTAGGTCGGACTGTGGGTCGGAGGATGGGTTTGTTCGGTGGGGTTGCAGAGGGTGATGTGGGGGAAGTGGAAGGGCGGGGGTTGATCAGGGTGAGGAGGCGGAGGTTTTGCGGTGGTCGGCGAGCCGTGTGGGTTGCTGGGGTGATGGGAGCGGCTCGCCGGAGGATGGCCGGAGACGAAGGGGGTGACGGTGGACAGGAGCGGTCGAGGGTTTAATCAAATAAAAGACAGTGAGGAAAAGAAAGAGGGGGAGATGGGGAGGAGTTCTGACCTAGCTACGGAGACGAAAGGGGCTGGGGCAGGGCGACAGTCGTATCGACTGTCGCCGGAGAAGAAGATGCCCAGGGGAAGGGGCGGCGGCGAGCAGAGGGCCGGAGATGCGCCAGCTGGGTGCGGCGTGGCGCGGGAAGAGCAGGGGAAGAAGTCTCTGCTGCTGGTATTGCGGCAGAGCGAAGAGGAGGAGGAGGAGGAACCGCCGGAGCTGGTGGGCGTCTGCCGGAGTGAGAGGAGAGGAAAGTTGGGGGTTTTCTCCATCAGATCCGAGCTGGGAAGAACGGTGGAGCGACGGGGGTATTTATAGGGACCGAATCAGGGAGGAAGGCGGAGGGAGACGACGTGTCTCCCTCGCCGGAGGACGTCGGAGATGGAAACCCATATCGTCCGTGCGTTCGCACGGCCGGTATGGCGGGTTACAGCGACCAGGGGGGTGTCCCTGCGACGGCTGACGACGCAGGGCACCCCCGGTTTACTTGCCAGGCTCTCCCCCTCACCCTGCGCGGCGCCATGCTCCGCGCAAGGTCGCCAGAGCATGGTGCTGGCAGGTTTTGCAGGGGGGACCTGAACGCAAAGAACGAAGGAGAGTTAGGGGCCAAAATGCGAGGGTGCAAAAGTTGAGGGCCAAAAAGTAAATATATGAGGACCAAAGTGTAAAGTTGGTCAAGGAGGTTTCTTCTTAGGCTCAAGTTTTTATAAATGACTAATTAGGACCTAAGGAATCTGATGGTGAATTTCATTTCTATATTAAACCTTGTTTGACCGGTCAATTTATGCGAAAACCCAAATTAAGTTATTAATTGGGCATGGTTCTCAATGTAGGTCAAAATGGGTTCTGAAGGCCAAATTGAAGGTTCTAAACCCTAGAGATTATTTTTCTATGAATTTTAGAGGGTTTATTCTATTTTTACTTTGCCTTGAACCTCGTGAATTGAAGTGGGTTGTTTTAGGGTTACAGATTATCATTTAGTTCCTTGGAATTGCTGTAGCCCTTTCTAGATCATCTCATCCCACTTTTATTCTTATTAAGTTGCTTTGACCTATGTTTGGACCCTGAATTACCCTGTATGCAGATTATACTGGTAAAATTGCATTTTTACCCCTTATGACTTGTTTTCTCCTTAAACTCAGAATTCTCTGAGTTAAGCCTTTCCTTGAGTTATGTAGGAGCTTTTATCCTTTGTATTAGGTCAAAATGAGCTAGTTATGGCTCATGATGAGGTTCTCATCAGGCGCCACTTGAAGAGAGTTCTACAGAACTCTAGATGAGTGTGTGTGCATGAATGGGTGTGTGTGTGTGTGTGTGGTCGTGCCCTAGGTGGCTAAATGGTCTAGGTTAGCTCCTAAGGAGTTTGGGTAGGTGTAGGCCTTAAGTTAGCACTGCAAACCCTAATTGCTAAGGGGGAATTGCAATTAAACTTAACCCAAGTTTAATTGAATTAGTGTGATCTTAATTATGAGCGAAATAACTCAATTAGGTTGGGTTAGGTCAATTGGACTCTCACTAAGTCCAATTGGACTTGTGTGGGTTGAGATATGAGCTCAGTTGGACTCAATGAGTCCAATTGGCTTAGGTAAGGGTAATTGACTATGATCTAAGTCAATTGGATTTGGTGAGGACCTAATTAGGTCCTTAGGGAGGCATAGAGGCGATGTACTATGGTTAGGGTACCTTAATTTTAGTTCCTACAGGGTTGGAATTGGGTCTAGAGAGCTAGAGATCCAAGATCAAGGCTTGAATCTAAAAACAGGAACTGGAGAGTAGGTCTAGACATCCAAAAATGGAATCAGACATCTTATGCTCAAAAATCAGAAGTCTAGACTTGTTGTCTAGATGGCCAAACAGAGTCAGGAAGAATTCAAGGTTCTGTCTTGGGCATTCTGTAGAAATTGGATTTCTGACCAAGTGTTTGGATGTCCACCAGACGAGAAATGTCCCACTCGTCAAGTGTTTGGATGTCCCAGCTTTAGGCTTAGGTAGAGAATCTCTGTTGGAAAAGATTATATATTTGGTGGCTAACTCTCGACTGGTGCTACATAGAGATTAGTACTGTAGAATCTAGATTCCCAAGCTACTAAGTGACTTAACTCGGAGAAAGACGAGAAAGACTATGCTCCCTTTTGATTCCTTTGTATTCATTTTCTCTAACACTTTTTTTTGTTTTCTTTTCTTAGAGCTCACAATCTCACCAGATTCACACATATGGTCTTTATTTGGTGGTCTCATTTGACACTAACACTTTCATTGAGTTTTCATAACCCTAACACTAAGTCGGAATTCCTTAGCCAGTATTCGGGCTGTCAAAAATACAAGAAAAATAGATTAAGGTCATATTTGGTGGATCTAAATTTATTTGATGGTATTGCCTCAATGCAAATGAAATAAACACTAAATATTCAAAAACTCTTTTTTTTTCTCTGCTTTTTCTTCTTTCTCTAATTTTTTTTTCTTCAATTCTTTTTTTTCCTTTGCTTTTTCTTCTTTTTCTAATTTTTTTCTTTTTTAGTTCTTTTTTTTTCCAACATATACACAAATAGCATACATCCATGAAATTTATTGAGGAGCGATTATTAGGGATTGGTGGTACTCAAAAGACATTGGGTGCCTTATTTGGTGGAATTGCCTACTCACAGCACCAGGGGAGATGGATAGGATGATGTATTTCTGACCTTGACATCAATACCCTCCTTCAGCTGAGGATTCCATAAAGAATGGTTGTAACCTTCCACCTTAGCCCAAGTTTTATGAAAACTCGCTTTCCGCGTATTTGCCTTATTTGGTGGCTCTCAAAATTTCACACAAAATGTATACGTAGGAACCAAGAGTGAAAACTATGCCTAATCTCTGAGTATCATCACCTAATTATCTAGGATTCCAGATTCCTTGCACTAATCTTAGAGCACCAGTACACTCTACTCTCATCTCACACTATTTGGTGAATTTTTGGATGAAAATCTGCCTAACTCCCAAAACATTGTCCAGGGGTTCAGGAAAAGAAGCACTGCTTCTTCTCGACAGACTAAAGATGTTTATCAGCCTTCACCGTGAGTCCATTGCAAATTCTACGTGTGTGTCAAAAGTTGTACTAGATTCCAGATTACAGGAATCAACTAGATGATAAAATCCCTAATGCATTCTCTTAATAAAATAATCTTATTCATGAGTGCAATATGTATATATGCTATAAACAAGTGACCTCTTCTATTTGTACTTCATGAAATTCCCGTATCGGGTTACATTCAGCTTGACCCTAAATTTAGAACACAAAGTGAGCGGGTGAGTCGGAATGGCTATTGCGGATGATTTCTAGCTCCAATGCAAGCATTGGAGGTGGAGTGAGTTGTTCTTTTATTTAGGGTCCTAAAGTTTGTTTTACATGTAGCTCTGAGGTTTTCCTAAATGTTGGCATAAAAATTTTCAGTTTTGTTGTATCTACCCCCCCATGCCTAAGTTCTTGCATGTCTTCATGCTTGAATATAAAAGAAAATAAATACAGTAGGGAGAGAATGGCTAGAAATCACTTGTAATTGCTCCTGAAATTATACATTCAGCACCGGCCAACTTGTCAGTATGCAATATGCAGAAAGAAAATATGCTAAAAGGAAAAATATGCTATATATAAAAATGGTTATGTATAGATGATGGTGGAATGTGGGATATGCTATCTATGCGTGCTGAGTTCAACACCTCCAGCTGGGCGAGAATTCAATCACACATCCTTAATAAGATGAACAATCTTGTCAGGTGGAGGAGGTTCCTAGGCAAAAAATGGCTTGAGGCGCTGGCCATTTACCAAAGATATATGCCCAGATTTTGGGTCCCTGATTTAGACTCCCCCATTAGGATATGGCTAAATCACAACATACGAGCCAGTCCACTTGGACTTGAGCTTCCCTGCGAAAAGTTTCAGTTGAGAATCGAACAAGTAGACTTGCTTGTTGGGAGTGAATGCTTTCCTCTAGATGTGGCGGTCATTAATGGCCTTGGTCTTGTCCTTGTATATCAATGCATTCTCATAGGCCTCTCACTGGATCTCTTCTAATTCACTGAGCTGGAGTTTTCGTTCTTGACCTCCTACATAGAGGTCAAGGTAGCATTTTCGCACCACCCAAAAGGCATGGTGTTCCAGCTCTACAGGAAGGTGACAGGCCTTGCCATATACCATAGATATGGTGACATTCTGAGTGGGGCCTTGTATGCAGTTCGATATGCCCAGAGTGCATCAATTAATTTATTGAACCAGTCCTTCCTGTCTTGTCTAACCATCTTCTAAAGAATCAGCTTGATCTGACGGTTAGACACTTCAGCCTGCCCATTGGTCTGGGGGTGGTACGGGGTGGCTATACGGTGATGTACCCCATATTCTTTAATAATGACATGAAGTGGGTGTGGTTGAAGTGGCTTCCCCCATCACTAATCAGAGCGCGGGGTATTCCAAATCTCGCAAAGATGTACTACCATACGAAAGAAATGATGGTCTTATGATCAGCCCACCTCGCCGGGATGGCCTTGACCCACTTCAAGACATAGTCATCGGCTAGTAATATGTACTCGAAGCATGCGAGTTTGGAAAAGTGCCCATAAAATTGATGCCCCAGACGTCAAACACTTCTACAACCATAATGGGCTGGAGAGGCATCATGTTTCTCCTGGTAATAGAGTCGACCGACTAGCATCGTTTGCAGTGTTGGGCGTATTCATGTGTATCTCTGAAAATAGTTGCCAGAGAAATCCCGACTACAGAATTTTTGCAGCAGTTTTCCGTCCTGAGAAATGACCACCACAAGCATCATTATGGCAAAAGGATAACCCACTCCAATACGGAAGAGCAGTGGGTCATCCTAGAGGTAGAATTTGGCCTCCATAGTGAATTTGAGTTTCTGGTCTTTGGATAGGTTGGCGGGAAACTTGCCTGTGGCAAGGTAATTCGCGATATCCACGTACCAGGGGAACTCAACAGAGTAAACTACAAAAAGAGATTCATCCGAAAATTACTTGTGGATAGGTAGGGAATGAGGAATGTGGCTTGGGTCTAGTCTATATAGGTGATCTGCCACAACATTCTACTTTTCGGCTTTGTCGCGGATTTCAGTATTAAATTCCTGCAATAGAAGGATCCATCTAATGAGTTGTGGTTTGGCATCCCTCTTTGCCAACAAATGCCGGAGGGTGGAGTGGTCAGTGAAAATGATGACTTTGGACCCTAATAAGTAAGATCTGAATTTCTCCGACCCGAATACTACCGCTAGCAGTTATTTTTCGGTGACAGTGTAATTGCGCTGAGCCTCATTCAGCGTCTTGCTAGCATAGTATATGACAAAAGGTTGTTTCTCCCGACGCTGGCCTAAAACAGCACTGACGGCAAAGTCAGAAGCGTCACACATCATCTTGAAATGGAGCGACCAGTCGGGTGGTTAGAGAATCAGGGAACCAGAGATAGCACTTCGTAAAGTCTTGAAGGCATTGAGACATGAGGTGTCGAATTCAAATGGGGCATCGGAAACAAGGAGATTCGTCAAAGGCCGTGCAATTTTCAAGAAATCGCGTATAAATCTTCAATAGAAGCCGACGTGACCCTAGAATGATCTGATCTGCTTGACTGAGCTAGGTGGCGGTAAGTGGGGAATAATCTCAGATTTTGCTCGATCGACCTCGAGTCCATTTTTAGAGATCTTGTGTCCTAGTACTATGCCATCCCTCACCATGAAATGGCTTTTCTCCCAGGATAGTACTTGGTTTACCTCAATACAGTTTTTTAGGATCTTGGTAAGGTTATTAAGACAAGATGCGAAATCATCTCTGAAAATGGAGAAGTCATCCATGAATACCTCCACATAGTTCCCAATCGTGTTAGAGAAGATGGCCATCATACAATGTAGAAATGTTGCTAGTGCGTTGCAGAGGACAAAGGGCATCCGCTTGAAAGTGAATGTTCCAAAGGGGCATGTGAATGTGGTCTTGTCTTATGGGCTAATTGCTACTTGATTATACCTAGAGTATCCATCCAGAAAGCAAAAGAAACTGCATCCAGCTAACCGTTCCAAGATCTGATCAATGAAAGGCAAAGGAAAGTGATCCTTCTGGGTAGCCATGTTCAGTCTCCTATAGTTGATGCAGACACACGAAGATGTTGCATTGCGGGTCAGGATGGATTCACCCTTATCGTTTCTCACAACAGTGAGTCTTGCTTTCTTAGGAACTATCTGGATCGGACTCACCCATTTGCTGTCTGAGATTGGGTATACAATACCTGCATCCATCCATTTGATGATCTCCTTCTTAACAACCTCTAGAATATTCAGGTTAAGCCATCTTTGAGGTTGTCTCGAAGGTTTCACCCCCTCATCCGTGTAAATGTGATGAGTGCAATACGAGGGGCGAATACCGCGGAGATCAGCAATACTCCACCCTATAGCAGCCCCATGTTCTTGTAGCGTAGAAATCAATTGATGCTCTTGTTCTTGGGTTAAGTGGACATTAATATTGACTGGGTATGTCTTACTTTCGCCCAAGAACACATACTTAAGTGAGTTACGTAAGGGCTTCAATTCGTTCATGGGTGGGTCAGAGTCAGAAGTGGGAATGGGAGGAGCAAACTCAAGGGTGGGAATCTGCTGATCCGTATGCACGTGAATTCCCGCTGAGTCGCTTCCTGTGAAATAATCGATCGTGACTGCATTAACAGGAAACCCGTTAGCTATGGTCACGTCTTCCTACAATAATAGGGGCAATTCAGTGGTGTGCGGATCAGGATAGCTTGATTCAGGGGTGCTGTGGTTAGAAGCACACCCTAAACAGTTAGATCCTCAAGGAGATATGTGCAATGCGGTGGTCTTAGCCCCATGTGGATCGAGGTCCAAGAGCCCTGATAGTGCAAACAAATGAGACATTCGATCGTCACAAAGGAGCCCAATGTTACCCCAGTATGCCGCATCATCGTCTTCACCATCCTCCTCTATTCGATCACAGTCAAAATTCTTTGCTGCCCTGAATACATCAAGTCAAAGTCGCTCATTACCTAGGGCTATCTCCATACACCTGGATGCACAATCAATGTTCACTCGGGCTGTCGCTAGAAATGGGCGACCCAAAATAATTGGTGCATCTCGGAGATTAGGAGGAACTTCCATAACGAGAATGAAAAAGTCTGCGGGGAAGCAGAACTCGCGGACTTTTGCAATCACATTCCCAACCACCCCCTCGGTGTTTTGACTGAACTATCATCCAGCTGAATAATGATCGAGGTAGGCTTTAACTCCCCAAATCGAAATCGATCAAATACAGCAGTGGGAGTTAGGTTGATGGACGAACCCAGATCTAGAAGGGCTTGATCAAATGGAGAATCCTGCAAGAAGCAGGATATGAGTGGGGTACCAGGGTCTTTCCTTTTCGGAAGCAAGTCAGCTAGAATCATGGTACTAGCCTCTTTTGACAGTACCGCCTGTCGTCCAATTCTCAGCTGTCACCTTGAGGTACAATAGTCCTTGAAGAACCTAGAGACAGCTAGAATATATCGATTGCCTCGAGGAGTGGGACATGAATATTGATGAGAGCCCCATCACGAGCCATAACTAGCCCATTTTAACCTAATAAAGAGAATAAAAGCTCCTACATGACTTAGAAGAGGGCTTAATTGGAGGAATAAGTGTTTTGAGAAGAAAACATGAAATAAATGTTAAAACTGTAATGTTACCAATGCAGTACATAAACATGATTTCTCAGAGATTAAACATAGGTCAAATGGTATAAATAGGATAAAAAGTGGGCTGATGCAATCAGAAATGGGTTCATGTGCAATCTAGGAATTAAATAACATCTTGTAACCCTAAAATAGACCCGCTTATTTCAATAAGGTTTTGATCAGGATAAAAATCAAGTAAACCCTCTAAAAATCATGGAAAAAAATCCCTCAGGGTATAGAACATTCAATTAGGCCTTTGGAACCTAGTTTGACCTAGAATAGGGTCCTGGCTCATCAATTGACCTAATTTGAGTTTTTATGCAAAATATCCTATCAAACATGGTCAAACCTAAAATCCAACTTCACCATTGGATTCCTTAGGTCAAAATTAGGTTTGTACCAAAATTTTGACCTAAGGGGAGGTCATCTTGACCTACTTTGCAATTTAGTACAACCAATCACATTTTGGTCCCTACCTTTTGAAAACCATCACATAAACCCCGTTAGCTTTCTCACCAATCTTACAATAAGGTCCCTCCGCCACAAATGGGGGAGATCCTGCTCCAGCAACGATTAGAGAGGGAATACTCTCCGATCCCTCAAAGATCCCCTCCCAGAATTGGAAGGGAGATTCTCTGAGGAATCCCCTTCCATCTGAGCCCGATCATGATCCTAGATTTGCACCCAATCTCTCATGCGAACGCACGAGAGATTTGGGTATCTAACCACCTTCCATCTCCAGTGAGACGTTGGTGGAAGAAGACGTGCCCTCCATGCACCAGAAGCACGGCCAGCACCTATAAATTAAACCATAACTCCGACCGCACCTCCTCAGCTCGACTTGGTCGGGATTCAATCTCAAATTCATCTCCTCCAGCAAAGGGGTCCAGCGAGCTCCGGCGAGCCCCCCTCCTCTTCCTCTTTGCTCTACCACAAAACTAGTGGCAGAGCCATCCTCCTCAACCTCCTCCGCGTCGCGCAACACCCGCGCACGCTGCCCTAGCCCCGTCGTTGCCGCCGTCTTCCTCCACTAGACGTCTTCTTCCCTAGTGACAGCAGGTACTACCATCCGCCTCCTCGTCCCCTTCGTCCCTTCAGTTAGGTTAAAACTATTCTTCTCTATCCCCTCTTTCATCTCCTTCATTTTATTTCATTAAACACCCTTCTACCGCCGCTGTTCACCACCACCTTCCTCATCTCCGACCATCCTCCGGCGAGACACTCCCATCACTCCGCAGCCCCACATGCCTTGCCGACCATCGCATAACCTCCGCCTCACCTCACTGAGCAACCTCCACCTGTCCACATTCCCTCTACACCTACCCAACAGTCCCCCGAACACACCCATCCATCCGGCCACAGGGCAACCTAGGAACGCACGTCTAGGCCACCTAGCACTTCACCTTCGCCATGACACGGCGAAGGTCTCCTGGTGGTCTGATTAGGCCGCGAGGCCCTTTTCGTGTCTGACAAATCTCAAGCTCCGGCCGCCATTGACACCAACTTGAAGAAGCTCCATGCTTGCTCCAGGCCGCAGGACTGCAAGATTCCTGGTGCTGTGAACTTGGGTAGGTCTTGCGAAGATAGTTGATCCAGTGAGCGACGCCACAGAGCCTGTAGTTGTGGGAATTGAAGGCATGGTTTGCTGCGGGCGAGCGAGAGAAGGCAGTGGGTTTTAGTCCCACATCGTTAACTCACAAAGCGGTGGAGTGATTTATAATGTTTTTGTCATATATGCCGGTTGCCTCCGAACGCACTTGGGGTGAGGTCCCTCACCTATCTCACTGCCTCGTCCGTGATTTCACCACACGGATCTGGCGATCCGACCCGACCCTGTCCTGAGTACTCCTCGTGCACCACCCACATGCTGGTGCGCCTGTACCCGGGCGCGAGATCCGACCCGTTAAACTGGCTCTGGGTGAGCATCCTGAGAGTGGTTTAAAGAGAGAGAGAGACGCGTGGGTGTGGGTAGAGGGATAGGTTTTGCTTTGTTATGGTTTGTGTAGGGAAGGAAGGAAGAAGGAAGAAGCCAACACTTAGCCACTAAGGAGAAGAAGAAGAAGGAAGGACGCCTTCGCAGAGGAAAAAGAGAAGAAAAGGAAGAGGCGAAGGAAAAAGAGAAGAACTGAAGAAGAAGAAGAAGAGGAACTGAAGGCAAACAGAGCCAAGGAAGGAAGTAGAGCCAAGGAAGAAGAAGAAGACCCGTAGAGAGAAAGTAACTGCAGAAGAAAATAGGAAGGAAGAAGCAAGGCACTGCAGAAAAGAAGGAAGAAGCTCAAAGAATAAGAAAGGAAGAAAATCAGAAGAAGAAAAGTAAGAGGAGGGAAACACATTTTTATGACGTCTGATCCCATGATCAGACGTCCAATTTGTTCTTTTTGCCACAATTAATTTTCAAACTCATGCATTTATACTTGAATTAAGTTTTGAGTAATTTAAGTGTTCAATTACATTCTTGAGATTAGTAATAAATTCCAATTGCTCCCTGTGTTCGACCTCGGATACTTAGGTTTTCGAGTAATAAGACTTTTATTTGTTGACAATGGCTGATCACCTATACTACAACGTAATTAACTGTTAAAACACGATCGAGACCACGTCAACATTTTTGGCGCCATTGCTGGGGAAGAAAGCGCCCAATTTATCACTAGTCTCTTCATTCTTTTTATCATATTGAACACTAACTTGCCCTACTTTGCTTTGTTGTGATCTTGCAGGTATTTCACAAGACAATCCCTCCCGTAAGTCAACCACTCCATGGCAGGTAATTTCTTTTCTTCCTTAAACCATCCCCTAAGCTTTGAAAGAAAAAAGGAAGAAAGTAATTTAGGAATCAATTGCCTTCTTTCTATAGTAATCACCATCTTTAAGGCAAACGTTTCCTGATTTTGCGAAAATTTTTTCAAATCTTCTTGAAGTAGGAGCGATTTTTTAGATTCTATCCCATAAATTCATGTGCCTAATAGAAATCACGCCTAATCTCGACGGACAGCACACTTCTTGCTTTTAAGTCCAAAGAGAATTTTTGTGAAAAAGCGGATTGGAAATAGAACCAAATTAGGATTTCTACAGTAGGGTCTTGAAGTGCTAGTCACATATGCCTGTATAAAAGGAAATAAAAACTCCCTCATCAGTGTGCTACCCAAGCCCTTGATTGAAGAGATATTAACAAGACAAACCCTAAGAAAAATTGAGCTCTAAAATCACTTGAATCTTAAAATCTTGGAACTAAAAAATTTGGAGTCAAATCAGGGTGATCACTAGGCTCCAAGCCTAGAATCATTCTGCCGTCTATAGGACAAGTTAGGTGAAGCTGACCCCTTGGGTTAACCAACCTCCAAATTAGGTCACAACATCAAAATATCTAAAGTTCAAGTGAGAACCCTAAAGCACCTTTTAAATAAAAGTGGTAGACTTAAGAGGTCAAGATCCCCATTCTGGTCTACCTGGAATCTTAGTGACAAGAGAGGTCGGGTGGGGGAAACCCTGTAACCTGTGGGGACGCTCTACCGTGTAGGGGTCTTTGCGGGACTCTCCCTCTCTGGCTGCCTAGGTAATTCTCAGGTGGATGATCTTCTGATCTAGGGGTACCATCTGCCCCGAACCTCCATAGTCGTCCAAACGTCTTTGGGTGTCTTGATTGGGTCAAAAACATCTCCAGTCCCTCATCTTTTCTCTTTAGAGCACACACACACATTTTCAGTGGGACTCGTTATTCAGATCCAATTGCTTCATAACTGGATTCTACATCTTGATTCAAACTCTGATTCTACATCTTGATTCCACCACCTGATCCAAATATGCAGCCAAACCACTTAGGACTACCATTCAAGAAACCTGAATATTAGAGATCCATGAGAGATAAAATGATTGAGGATACCAAGAAATTCTATGAAAAAGAAGAAACCTCAACACCAATAGGAAACATTCAGGTTGATGTCCCAACAACCACAAACTTTATCGTAACTTGTGCCCAAGTACTATTAGCAGATGCCACAAAAGGATCAACCCGTGACTTGCTCATTACTGCATACATTGAGATAGAAAAACTACACAATCTTGAATACCTTCAATGTATGGCCAATCCTCGACTTTGGAAGCAACACCAAGATGATCTTGAAAAATGGGAAGAGATAATGAGATTAGTAAAACAAATTATTGACCAAAAGTACCCGTATATACCACAAATAGAGGATGAACCATCTTGGGACAACATCGAGGATCAATTTGATCTCAGGTTCAGGGCACAAAATGGTTGTGGATTCCCAACCCAGATAGAATACAATGTGCCTGATATTAAAGAAGGTTGGGAAGCTCCAATTGTAGGAAAACATAATGTTGATCCCACTCTAGACCATGAATCACCAGGCTTAGAATCCCAAAACTCCTGTAAGAATGAGAGTAGAACTGAACCTCTCGAGCGTGTAAATTTTGTCCCTTATAAGCTGACCCTCGAAGGTTATTCGGACCTAGATTCTAGTGATTCAACCCACATCCTAAGCCTAGAACCTAGATCTGAAATCTACTTTGAAGATTTCAAGGCCCCATATGAGGAAGATCAATCTTTCAATGAAGAATATGATTTTGGGCATCTATTTGATGAATATCCCACGCCAACTCCACAGAGGAACTAATCTATTTTTCGGAAGTCATGCCAATCTACGATATAGAAACTGAGGAGTTGGACGAGTGGGGTTTCAATTGGGTCTGCCCTACTAGCTTAGAACCTGAGCCTCTACCGGATAGGGACACCTTTTTAAGCCCAGAATTAACATTTAGGCTAGACCCCAGTCAGGCTACTGAATCTACAACATATGATTTATTCTATGGTGGAACTCGTGATCCTGAATCTCATTCAGATTTTGATTTTAGAAAATTCTCCGACGATTTCGAATTTGACCATAACATCGGAGAAAATCTGCTTCCTAATTATAACAAGCCAATTTTCTTTGAAGCCACCTGCTCCACATATACAGAATCAATCAAAACCCATTCTCTACCCTGACAAGCAACCGGACTCAATTTCTATTCTGATTCACCTCTCACTGGCCATTTGCAGATGATTCAACTCCATATCTATACCAGGTACCAGGTATTGATTAGACCGAAAAATAGGAGCCATCATTCTTTGATCACCCCTGTAGGGATTCCACACCATGCATTGATTATTTTTCGGAACCCTACTTTGACCTGGCTGATTCGACTCAGCCTAAACCCAAGTTTTCACTTCCATATCCATTAGAACTTCACTGCATATGGTGGGTTCCGCATCTGTTGATCTACATGTATCAACCCACGAGACTTATTGGGTTTGGGCTGCATCATCAGCAGACTGATCTTAACAAGCACCTGGTTAGACCAACTAGGCTCTTAATCAAGGTGCTTATTTTACAAAATTCCGCTGATTTGACCACTTCCTCTCCACCTCATTTTCCTCTTGGCTGAAGGCATTAAATTTAGCGCTTAATGGGAGGCAACCCATCATCCCAAAAATAGAGACCCATCTGATTATCTATCTGTACTCCACATCCATTGCACCTTGACTTCAGTCTTAGACAGTTGATCCCACCTCTGGTACACATACCAGAGCTTGAAATCGTCGGCATCAGTCATTTCCGACTCGTTCACCCACCCGATGTATCCTGTTCTAAGTCCTTGACCTCAACACTATTTCACACCCTCCGTTTACAATGAGGACATTGCAAAACTTAGGCATGGGGGGGTGATAAAGTCCATACATACAGAACCAAGAAAAAAATCAGAAGGATTCTCACACAAAAAATTCACATATGTCAAAAACACAAAAATTGAAAAATTATGAAAAACAACAAGAAATGGGGGAGGGAGGAAATTTTGTGAGCCACATAATCATAAAGAGCAAAAATGACAAAAAGGAGCACAAAATGAGAAAGAAAAAGAAATCATCATTAGTAAAAGATTAAGGAATTGACTGAAGTTCAAGACTAGATCAAGAAAAGAAATAAAAGAAAAGTGCTAAGGAGACAACAAGAGATTAGCGGGAACACTGGTCTTAGGCCACTTGGGCTAGATTCTTTAGCTTAAAAATTCACGTATCCACTAAAATCTAGATAATCCTCAAGAGGTGGGAAGTATGCGAAGCTTAGGTATTAGATCTAATGCTTAGGAAGTATTCAGCCTCGTTAATTGACCTCTGGGTTGCGGGATTTGGTAACCTAAGCACCCCAAATTCACACACAGTCTAGTTCAATGTGCATAAATATCCAAATCTCGCAAAAGTGTTTAATGTTCTAAAAAAGTCACCTAGATTAGGAGCAACCGATCAACACAAGTTGATTTGGACGAGTTCCCGGCGTGGAGAGCTGGGAAATTCCCCTCGAAGATGCATAACAACATATCATCTCCTCGGTGCTTGTCTCTTAGGATATTTAAATATCCTACTGGGGGCATGTAAGCACCTTGCTAGTTCAGATACCATGGGCAGCATTATCACGAAATGTCGATCGCCAGGGCCTGAATTCGGCCACAGAACGCCAGGGGTGGGATTATCTCGAAATCTCGAAAGCCAGGGTTCTGGGGGTTGCCATGGGCGAGATTATCTCAAAATCTCGATAGCCAGGGACCCTTGAGGATTGATGATGGGGACGAGGAATCCGATACAGACTATGTTGAGAAGCTAATCCGAAGATAGAAATAAAAAGAAAAGAGAGAGAAAAGCTCTCCAAACAAATAAATCTTCTATCTCTCTCTTACAAAAATGCATTGCAAACTGAACCTAGGCTAAAATGTCTGAAGAAAGGGTGCTTTAACGGTGGAGTCCAACAAACCCTAGGTTAGTTTGTGTAGGCCTTAAAAACCTTTGCGGAGGACTGAGACTAAAGTGGGTCAGGTCTGGATTTTGTTTGGTACTTGAGTACCTCTAGGCCTGTTGTCGGCATTCGGACCTAATCACAAAAAGAAAAAGAGAAGCACTTATCATAATTGATGATAGACAGGGTCTAAAACAGAAGTTAAAACCTTGAAATTTTGCTAAGGGACTAGCAAAAGCTAGGCATGGGGGTATGATGAGAGACTCATCATGAGCCATAATTAGACCATTTTAACCTAATAAAGAGAACAAGAGCTCCTACATGACTTAGAAGAGGGCTTAATTGGAGGAATAAGTGTTCTGAGAAGAAAATATGAAATAAAGGTTAAAACTGCAATTTTACCATTGCAGTGCATAAATGGGATTTCTCAGACAAAACATAGGTCAAATGGTATAAATAAAATAAAAGGTGGGTTGATGCAATCAAAAATGGGTTCATGTGCAATCTAGGAATTAAATGATATCTTGTAACCCTAAAATAGACCTGCTTAATTCAACAAGGTTCCGGTCAGGATAAAAATCAATTAAGCCCTCTAAAAATCATGGAAATATATCCCCTAGGGTTTAGAACATTCAATTTGGCCTTTGGAACCTAGTTTGACCTTGAATAGGGTCCTAGCTCATCAATTGACCTAATTTGGGTTTTTATGCAAAATGTCTAGTCAAACATGGTCAAACCTAAAATCCAACTTCACCATTGGATTCCTTAGGTCCAAATTAGGTTTGTACCAAAATTTGGACCTAAGGGAGGTCATCTTGTCCTTTGCAATTTAGTACACCCAATCACATTTTGGTCCCTATCTTTTGAAAACCATCACATAAACACCCCTAGCTTCTCGCCAATCTTACAATCAGGTCCCTCCGCAATTATTGGGGAGAGTTCCTACTTTGTCAAGGATTAGAGAGGGAATACTCTCTAATCCCTCAGAGATCCCATCCCAGAATTGGAAGGGAGATTCTCTGAGGAATCCCCTTCCATCTAAGCCCGATCATGATCCCAGATTTGCACCCAATCTCTCGTACAAACGCACGAGAGATTTGGGTATCTAACAACCTTCCATCTCCGGCGAAGCATCCGTGGCAGAAGACATGCCCTCCACGCACCAGAAACACGGCCAGCACCTATAAATTAAACCTTAACTCCAGCCGCACCTCCTCAGCTTAACTTGGCCGGGATTCCACCTCAAATTCATCTCCTTCTCCGGCCAAGGGGTCCCGTGAGCTCCAACGAGCCTCCCTCCTCTTCCTCTTCGCTCTGCCACAAAACCAATGGCAGAGCCATCCTCCTCATCCTCCTCCGCATTGCACAACACCACGCGCGCTGCCCTAGCCCCGTCGTCACCGCCGTCTTCCTCCACTGGATGTCTTCTTCTCCAGCGACAGCAGGTACTGCCATCCGCCTCCTCGTCCCCTTAGTCCCTTCAGTTAGGTTAAAACTATTCTTCTCTATCCCCTCTTTCATCTCCATTTTATTTCATCAAACACCCTTCGACCGCCACTGTTCACCACCACCTTCCTCATCTCCGGCCACCCTCTGGTGAGACGCTCCCATCACTTCGCAGCCCCACATGCCTCGCCGACCATCGCATTACCTCTGCCTCACCTCACTGAGTAACCTCCGCCCGTCCGCAGTCCCTCTACACCTACCCAACAGTCACCCGAACACACCCATCCATCCGGCCACAGGGCGACCTAGGCACGCACGCCTAGGCCGCCCCACGGCCTGCCACCTAGCACTTCACCTTCGCCGTGACATGGCGAAGGTCCCCCGGTGATCTAATTAGGCCGCGAGGCTCTTTTCGTGTCTGACAAATCTCAAGCTCCGGCCGCCATTGACAGCAACTTGAAGAAGCTCCACGATTGCTCCAGGCCGCAGGACTGCAAGATTCCAGGTGCTGCGAACTTTGGTAGGTCTTACGAAGATAGTTAATCCAACGAGCGATGCCACAGAGCCTGCAATTGTTGGAATTGAAGGCATGGTTTGCTGTAGGTATGCAAGAGAAGGCAGTGGGTATTAGTCCCACATCGTTAACTCACAAAGCGGTGGAGTGATTTATAATGTTTTTGTCATATATGCCGGTTGCCTCCCTACGTACTTGAGGTGAGGTCCCTCACCTATCTCACTGCCTCGTCCGTGATTTCGCCACACGGATCTGGCGACCCGACCCGACCCTGTCCTGAGCACTCCTCGCGCACCACCCTCACGCCGGTGCACCTGAACCCGGGCGCGAGATCCGATTCGTTAAATCGACTCTGGGAAAGTGTCCTGAGAGTGCTTTACAGAGAGAGAGAGACGTGCAGGTGTGGGTAGAGGGATAGGTTTTGCTTTACGGTGGTTTGTGCAGGGAAGGAAGGAAGAAGGAAGAAGCCAACACTTAGCCGTTAAGGAGAAGAAGAAGGAAGGAAGCCTTCGTAGAGGAAAAAGAGAAGAAAAGGAAGACGCGAAGGAAAAAGAGAACTGAAGAAGAGGAACTGAAGGCAAACAGAACCAAGGAAGGAAGTAGAGCCAAGGAAGAAGAAGACCCGTAGAGAGAAAGTAACTACAGAAGAAAATAGGAAGGAAGAAGCAAGGCACAGCAGAAAAGAAAGAAGAAGCTCAAAGAAGAAGAAAGGAAGAAAATCAGAAGAAGAAAAATAATAGTAGGGAAACACATTTTTAAGATGTCTGATCCCATGATCAGAAGTCCAATTTCTTCTTTTTGCCACAATTAATTTTCAAACTCATGCATTTATACTTAAATTAATTTTTAGTAATTTACGTGTTCAATTACATTCTTAAGATTAGTAATAAATTCCAATTGCTCCCTATGTTTGACCTCGGATACTTAGGTTTTCAAGTAATAAAACTTTTATTTGTTGGCAATGCTTGATCACCTATACTATGACGTAATTAACTGTTAAAACATGATCGAGACCATGTCAACAAATATGTACTTCTTTGAACATTGATTTCAAGTCCTCAAAATTCCACGTGTTCTTTTCCGTACTATATTCCGTGTTAGAGCCACAGGAAAAGGGACAGGAATCTCAGGGTCAAGTGGCCTCTTACCCTTATCTACCGTAGGTGGCTCATGAGATGAACGAGTCAATCCTGCTTGTGGCGAAGGGTGAGAAAAATCTAGACCTGCCTGCCTATGTGGTGGGTCGAATGTCTTCCTTCTGCTCCTTAATGAGACAGCATTTGCATCGGCTTACTGTCCATGAGGTGGTGGGGGAACGAAAGGGGCAGAGTATGCAGGGTTCTACAAAGGCGGCTAGCCTTGCGTGTAACCAGGTGGTGGAGGAGGCGCCTGTAATGTGGCATGTGCCTGTCCTATGGTGACTGAAACCTATGTGGGGCGCCTTGGTTCTGCACATATGAGGGTTCGGGACAGGTTGGGAGGCCAAGGCTCCCTGAGTCCTATGCTCTAGCAACAGCTGGTTTTGCATGTTCTATATAGTCTATATCTGGCTAGCCATCGCCTTCATAATCTGCAAGCTATCCTGTGTAGATTTTCTCATCGATTCTTGCAGCTCCACTTTCATTGCCTCCAAAGGGTCAACCCGCTTTGGAGGGTGACTGGCAGCTTGGTGCAATGGCTAGTATAAAGAACAGGGTTGCTGCTGATGTTGGAATGGCTGCTGCCTATGGTATGTGTTTTGCGCATTCCCGTATTGCCTGAACTGGTAGTGTCGATCTTGATGTGGTCTCTGTGAATTACCAGACAAAGAGAAGCTTGAATGCTGGTGCCAACTAGGGTTATACGTCTCTGAATATGGGTTATTACGACCATATCCTTTGATAGCACTGACATCCTTGTAGGCCGAAGATGTCTGAGACGTATATCCGTCAAGGGGATACATGTTATAATCAGCGGGTGGTGCGTAACCTTGGTCGTATGGTGCCAGATCGGAATTGTATATGGGAACCTGATATGCACGATCTTGTAATAAGGAGAGGATGCATCCCAAGTGAGTACATTAACTCAAGCAGGAGGGGCTTGGGGTGCATAGGAGGGTCTTGAAGCGGCAGAGTTCATGTCAGATTGACCCTGACTAATCTGGTCAATCTTTTTCTCAATCAGGTTTATTCTATCCAGCTGCTTGATGATGATATCCATGTCTACTCACATAGACTTAGTGTGAGCCTCATGGACACCAACCCGTTGCTAACCAGGCCACTGGAACTGGTTCATGGACATGGCATTCATCGAATTCTCTGCCAAAGATTCGAATAACTCAAATGCGTTGTTCTCGTCTTTTGTGAGGAAATTCCCACCACCAAATGCATCGGCTAGATAACGATGTGTATCATCCAGCCGATGGTAAAAGATCTGAGCTAGGTGCCATCTGGGTATACGATGGTGTAGGCATTTCCGGAGAAGGTCGTGAAATCGATCCCAGGCTTCATGTAATTTATCCCCAGCTCCTTGGGAGAAAGTCGTGACTGTTCGCCTCATCGCGTTTGTTGGATTGATTGGGAAGAACTTTTATAGGAATTCATAACGTAATTCCAGCCAGGTTCCAATTGGCTTCCCAATGGTCATGAACCAGTATGAAGCTTTGTCCCTTAGTGAAAATGGGAAAAGATTCATTACAACAATCCCAAGATCGATATTCCTGGGTTGAATCGTTTCTACGAGTTGACTCAGGTCCTCTAGGTGCTGGAACAGATCTTCGTTTGAGTTTCCATAGAAGTGAGTGTTGATCAAACCAATTACGTTAGGCTTGAGCTCAAATGCGTCTCCACCTATGGGAATCCTGACTAAGGGTATGACGATTGGTGCGGTTGGATCATAGAAATCTCGCAGTTGCTCTCCTCGTGGTGGATGCTGCATCATGTAAAGTGCCATCAAAATGCGGTCCATGCTCTACCGATGCCGCTCCTTAGATTCAACCACCTGGGCTTCCAGATGAGCCATCGAGTCTAGATTATCAATATCTTGACCTAGTCAAGGTCCAGGTCCAGGATTTGCCATTGTGGCTATGAGAGTAGAAGTGGGGGGAGAAGATGGTCCCGGCGAGGTGACTCGCCTCCTTGGGAGTGGCTCCTAAGGTCCAACCAATTGAGGTATAAGTGACCTCCTTCCTTGCATACACCACCCAACCCCTGGGTTGGTGTAGCCAAGCCAGACAAGGCTAAGGCCCTATCAATCAGATGGTCCTTATAAATTAGATGACCAAATTTTTCATTTTAAGTTCTAATTCCTAAATAAAATTCATCGTACAATCGACTGAAATCGATTCCTGCCTCTCGACTAACCCACCCAAGAGGTTGGAAGTGCCCAGTAGTACGACAATGAATTCAGGTTTATTTCATGTTTTAGACTTGATTTTTAGCCCATTTTTCTTCTGTTAGGGTTTTTGGTGAGTGGCCCAGAAGGTGACCAACTCACCAGCTAAGTACTAGACTTGACTAAGTTTAGGTTAGCCCAAATGTGATCTCTAAATTGTAACCCTAAAGGTGTAACCTAGGGTTCATGCAATTCTAGGGTTTTGTTCTTTTGTCTTCAGCAACCATAAAAATTACAATCCGTTCTCTGGCAAAAATAGGAATCCAGTTACTTGAAATTTGGCGAGTAGATTCCTTTTTCAATTATCTTTACAAAGAATATTTTTTTGCGATTTTTAATGTTTCAACCAAATTTTTAGAGATTTTTGAATGTCAAGGGGTCAGATATAGAATTTTGACCCCTGGTTAGTTTTTTTCTTTGAAACAGTATCAAATGACTTTGAAAAATTAAGAAAAAGATATGGAAAATAAAGCCAATGAGATTAGCTTTCAAACCCCACCATTTTTAGTCAAAACAAACTCGCGGATTACTTGAAATTGATTTTTGAAATTTCAAAAATCACGAATCTGGGTCAGTCTGACACCCTTGCACTTCGCGAATTTTTAAAAATTTTATACTTGAAATGTTTTCAAAAGATAGTTTAAAAATATATTGGCCGTTTGATTGCCATTTATACTTGATTGCTGTTTGAAAGATAGTTTGAAAATAAAGGTCTAGCCGGAATTTCAGAATTTTTTGTTTATTAATTTTTCGGCAATCGAATTTTTAAAAGAGACTTGGAACCTTGGCCAAAAATCAGAGAATGGTGGAAAATCTTTTAAAGAGTGTCTCGGTTTGAAATTCAAGCTCTCCACCAAAAATGTGTTTTTTTTTCTAAAACTTTTGCAAATTTTTTCAAAAAGGATTTTTTTTTCAAAGGATCTTCAAAAATATATATATTTTTTCTTTTTTCAAATTAACTTAGGATTCAAAAAGAAACCTAATCTAGATTTTTTTGAATTTTTCTTTTTTTCTTTTTTTTTCTTTTAACAAAAATGAAAAAAAAAAATTCAAAAGAAATTGCTCGAAGCAAATGTAATCCTAGGGTTCGGAAGAAAACCTAGAGTAAAGAGGAGATGATATGCACTTAATTTCCTTTTTCCGTGCTCGATGTGTGCGCAGATCATGTTTTTTTCCCGTGTTGCCCTGCACATCCAAAAACCAAGTAGAGGGAGATTTGTCAGTGGTAGTTTAAAGGATCAAAATCAGGAAAAATGACGTTGCCTCCCCGGCAACGGTGCCATTTATTTGAAGGGTCGTAGAATGCATTTTGATATGAAAAAGCATCATAGTATGGTGCAAAATATGATCAAACAAAAATATTTATGAAAAGATAACGAGACTTTGAATCTTGGTCGTTCATCTCTGGGAGGCATTTGTTCAAATAAGAAATCGATCCTTTATCACTCTACTATATTTAAAATCGCACGCTGGTTTCCAATCTTCGGATTAAAGTTTTGCCACTTCTATTATGAATTCTGATTACATGCGCGTGCGTCAGATAGATAGCGAAAGTGAAAGTATCAGTTTCAGTGCGCACAATTCTAATGATGTGGTGGCTATTTACAGAAAATGCATTTATAGTTAGATCTTCTATATTTTCCAGAACCGACATGCTTGTTGCAAGGTATATATATAAATGAAGAACAAGCAACTTGAATCACAAAAATTAGATTGCAACCAATAAGCTCAAGGTGATTTCAAACATATAGACATATATATAAAAATATATCTTTTATTCATTGATTGAGAGGATGTTTGCAACATTGAATGTAGAGGAAAGCTTGTAAAGGAAAGCTTGAAAACGAAAAACTAGCTAACAGAAAATGAGCACATACAGGAATCAATGGGGCGATTTTTCATGCATCATTGGGGGCGTATAAGAGCTACACTGCTAAGTTGTAAATGAAAGCAGTAAAACTACGAAGAGCTAAGTTACTAATCAAGAAAAGAAGGGCATTCGAAGGTGGGCTCCGATGGCCTTTGAATGGTTGAGAGGAGGGGCGACCAATGGTGCTTAGGCCGGCCCTTGGAGAGAGGTTGGAGAGATGATCCAGCATCCTAGCATGGAGATGGTTGCCTTCATGGTGGTGCTCCTCGTGGAGGTGGAGTGGAGGTGGAGATGTAGCTAACCTAAGTGGATGAGTGCCAAGAATGGGATGGGTGTAAATGGCCACCCCTTAAGTCCTTTTATAGACCAAAGGGAGTCTCTCTAGAGAAGTGTGGAACTCTCTAGAGAGAGTCCCACGAGTGGTCGTCTATGGAGAGATGTGGTGGTTCACAGGTCAATAAAAAATGGATCTAAGAATTGAATGACTCTTGGTTGCTAAATTTGGCAACCAAGAGTGGGGGCACTTGAAGAGAGTTCTAGAGAACTCTAGATGAGTGTGTGTGCATGAATGGGTGCGTGTGTGTGAGTGTGTGGTCGTGCCCTAGGTGGCTAAGTGGTCTAGGTTAGGTCCTAAGTGGTTTGGGTAGGTGTAGGCCTTAAATTAGGGTTGCAAACCCTAATTGCTAAGGGGGAATTGCAATTAAACTTAACCCAAGTTTAACTAAATGAGTGTGAACTTAATTGAGAGTGAAATAACTCAATTGGACTCTCACTAAGTCCAACCGGACTTGTGTGGGTTGAGATCTGAGATTAATTAGACACAATGAGTCCAATTGGCTTAGGTAATGGTAATTGACTATGATATAAGCCAATTGGGTTTGGTGAGGACCTAATTAGGTTCTTAAAGAGGTCTAGAGGTGACGTACTAGGGTTAGGGTACCTTAATTTAGGTTCCTATGGGGTTGGAATTGGGTCTAGGGAGCTAGAGATCCAAGATCAAGGCTTGAATCTCAATATAGGAACTTGGGAGCAGTTCCAAACGTCCAAAAATGGAATTAGACAAGTCTGGACGTCCAATCAAAGTCAGGAAGAGTTCAAGGTTCTGTCTTGGGTATTCTGCAGAAATTGGTCGTCTAACCAAGTGTTTGGACGTCTAATAACACTGCAGAAGTGGGTTTAAGGTGTGCGAGAGTTGGCAAGGGTTTTGGACGTTCTATAATTCATCTGGACATCAAGATAAAGGTTGGAACTAAGGCTTTAAGGTTTCCTAGGGTGCGATGACCCAATCCAAGGGTGGCAAGGCTTGGGGAGGTTTCTGGGCTATCCTAGGGATAGGATGCACCTAAGTTCTTCACATTTTACTGCTTTATTCCCACTTAATAGAGTAGCATACCTTAACTCCCTTATATTATTATCTACTACATCTAATCTAAGTCTTTTTCTCCAGCCCAGCTACAACTCCCATTATTCCTGATCTAGCCTCAGATCTAGCTCCACGTCTAGCTTCTGATTAGCTTATTGCCTGCAATTGACATAATGCAGTTAATCAGCACATTATAACATTATTTTATGCATAGCTAAAGGAAAGTAATAAAGATGTAGATAATGCTTATGCATGCATGAATTGCCATAACTTATGTTAAGTCCTAGCATAATTTAGGTTAATTATGACCTATGATTGCTGCACAATCAGTCTTCCAGGCATCACCCCATCTGGCTCGTCCTCCAAGCAACCGTCGAGGAGGATAACATCTCTCTCCCTAATTTACTGCTTTTCTAGAATAGAATTTCTCACTTTCTAGCTGTAATCATTTCCTGCTTTCTAGTTGTAAAAACAATATTCAGTTACAAAGTGATTGTTCTCTCTCTCTCTTAGTGTTAATATCAAATTCATTGTGATTATTTCACTTTTGAAACAAAAATACCAAAAAAATATAATTACGGATTTTAGATCAATGTAGCCTCCCTCTATTCGACCCAGAATCTGTTTATGGATTTTGGTAAATTTATCTGTTGACAGATTTCTTTGCAAATCATACTACGATAACGAATTTCTCAAAATCCAATCCTTTTTGCGACGAACTTCAGCTACAACATTTTGGCGCTGTTGCTAGGGAGGCGACAATTCTCGATTTTCTCTCTGCATTTTGTGCACTTTATTATTTTCTAACTTGCTTTTATTTCTCTTGTATTGTTTTGTAGGTACCTCAATAGGGAATCTTCAAGCGGTAAAGAGGAGTAAAGTGCATATGAAGACAACTGTAAGTGCTCCCCATTCTTCCCCCCTCCGTAGATTTCATTCCACAATCTTAAATAAAACCCCAAGTAATCTGGGTGTTCCCATAAACGCTAGGATTAGTTTGGATGCTTTGATTTCCACCTCCACTCATCTCACCTTCGTAAAAAAAAAAACAAACAAAAAGATACTTCTTGTGGGATAAATCAGCATACACACTACATACACCTACATTCAAGGCACATAACCTAACTTGATTTTTATCTACTCAACTAGGATTGCGACCTATGGAACCGGTACATGAAATCAACACATAAGAGAGTAGAAATCAGTTTAGGTTAATCATCTTGTGCGCCTAACTTAGTGGTGCCTTTCGGCCAATTGTTTGAGTTTTTTGGGTTGCACCACTTCATTTTAAAATCAGTTCATCAAGTAGCTTCACTTTAGGGTTTACAATTTAGGTTAAAACCAGGCACTCCACTTTACTTTTTGATTTCAAAAGGAACAGATCTTCACTAGTGTTTGAACATCTGGTTTTCCTTTGAAACTTGATTGAACTCACCTAATTCTAAACCCTAAAAGCTACTTAAGCAGGATTTGAACCTTAAAATCCATTCATCCAAATAATCTTGCTTAAAAATCATGGTTGTGCCTATACTCACACATATTCAATCGATCATTAAGCGCATAACCCATTTTACGGGCCCACCACATTCCATAAGCACTACAATCCTAAGCCTAAGTAAAATCAACTAAACATTGGCCTTAAGGACTTATTCGCTCTTCGGGGCCCAGACTGAGATTGTTTATGATTAACCTGCTTGTACTAGTCAATCTGATGTCTAGCTAGGGGAGTAGAATGAAACGATCGTGGCTGGGGGGTACACCAGGAATCGGAGGTGCAAGCCGAAGGAAGAACCCTCTCCCTAGTCCCTCCTTCTAACTGGTTGGATTGACTGGATACAAGCAGAGTAAATCATCTATAATCTTAGGACAGATTCTGAGAGTCTGTAGATTCTTAGGCTACCCAAATTAAGGACAGGCTTGTTTTGTTATGCTACAGGGTTCTTATCCCTAGTCCTTTTGACCTCTTTCGAGTTTATGTTGGGAAGGTCATTGAATCCCCGATTGGAAGGACCATTAGATCAATCTAGGAGGTGTAGATTGAATTTTGGCCGAATTGATCCCATGGCCAATCAACAACCTCCTCTGCCTTAGAATCCACAGGAGATGTTTCAAAGGTAGTTGAACAAATGTAGAGAATGCAAGAATGGTTCCAGAGAATGCAGGGCACTCAGCCGTTGAAGGATTTTTATGATCCTTCAAATTACGGGGAACATCCCAGCGTCCAGATTCCTGTCGGAGACATAGAAATCAAGCCACAGGTGTTAAGCCTGATCAAACACTTTCATGGGCTTAGCTCTGAAGACCCATTTTAGCATTTGGAGGTCTTGACCACTTTGATCCATACCACCAAATTGCAAAACGTGATTGAAGAGCAAATGATCATGAGACTCTTTCCCCACTCTCTTAGGGATAAAGCCGCTCATTGGTACAGAACCATAGGAAGGCCGATCACGACATGGAATGATCTAAAATTGACTTTCTTGAAGAAATTCTTCCCTGTCGGATGTACCAATGCTCTGAGATGGGTGATTACTACCTTCACCCAGCAGATGGGGAAGTAGTTTTATGTTGCCTAAGAGTGATTCTAGGACTTACTGCAGAAGTGTCCATACCACGAGGTGCCGAAAAGGCAGCTTGTGCAGATCTTTTACCACGGGTTGACTGAACAACTCAAAAATCACGTGGACGCTTCTTGCGGAGGCAATTTCCTCAACAATGATGAAGATAGCGTGCATGATTTATTTGAGGAAATGAGTGAAAATTCAATGAATCATGCCTCCATGAATACTTTTAACCGATCCAAACAACCCAAATCGAATGTTAATGAGGTCCACGACTCTCATTCATTCAATATGGAACTGATTTGTAATAAACTAGATAAGGTGGACTTGGTCACTCAAAGGATGGAGAGGATGGCGGAAAACTCTGCAAACAATTCTCGATCCACTCAATCCCAGAATTTGGGATTCCATTCTTTGCGAGCTCCTTCTGGACGGGAGTTCGTGAATCAACTGGATGTGACTCAACTTGTGAGCCAGCATTGTTCGAAATCGCAAGGGTTCCAAACTAGGGCCTTTTATCCTAGTTTCTCTGATCCCTCCCTTTCTTTCTCTCCATCCACACCCTATGAGGATGTCTACGCTGTACAGGAGAATGTTAGGTCCGACCCTTACTCCAACACATATAATCCTGGTTGGAGGAGCCACCCTAACTTCTCCAGGAAAAGCTCGGGACAGCAGAACCAATTCCAACCCGGCAACTATGCTCTGCATAGATGATGTAAACACGTTTACACTACTTAAGATGTCTATTTATGCATGTTCTTAAGCAGAGGATTGCATTGCATGCTATAAATATTGCATAACATACATCATCTTGCATTTAGAGTAGTTTGAATAAAATGGAGGTTAATTGTCTCCTTTTATGTGCTTGGATAGGGCAAACTTTTTATCGGGGCCTCGGATCAAAGATCCAACCATACTGATGTGATCAAGATGACGATTGGAGTTCAACGACTCCAAGATCGCCCTAATCAGGAATCTATAGCATCAAATAGTGACCGGGGAACCCCAGAAGATCAAGGGACAAGATGGTGTAAATCCACACTTTAAATGACAAATCTGACTACATGGATGGATTCGGATCGACGATCACAGCCTAACGACACAAAAATCAAGTCAATCTGACATCCGTGGCGCCATCTACATCATCTAGAAGATGGACGGTCCAAATGGCACCATGTGGCGCCATCTCGACTGCCCAATCGCCCTCACGCACCCGCTGAAGCCCACGCATTCGCCCTTCTACTGTTGGATCAAGATCCACTGGCTACGACTTGCCCGCGCTGAAGTCTGGCGCTCGACACAAACGCACCCCCAGCGTGTTGGTCGAGTGCTCTAACACGAAGTGAGAGCGCGCGTTCGAGCCTCGGCACACAGAATCCGGAGTAGGGGGCACGCCTTCAATCAACCGTCAGATCACGATCGAATGATCGCACGCGCTCGATAGCACCCACACGCTATTGCATGCGTGGCGGTAATGCGGCTTTGCACGCAATCGGGCGCACTCTGAGGACACGGGTGTAGCGTGATCTGAGCCGTCCGATCTCGCGATCGAACGACTGAGGATGGCTGAATGTGCGCAAGCATTGCACGCATGAGCAAGTGAGCGGGCACGCGTGTGCCGCCCACTACACCCACGTTCAGACCTTTAGCGACGATTTTATTCGTCACTAAGGGTCCTTAATTAATGTTTTTAAAGATGTAATGACCAAATTGCCTCCACTCCTTGCAACTATAAAAGGAGACCCCCTGCAAAGGAAATTCTGATCCCTTCCCTCTCTTCTCTACCTCTCCAAAGCTCAAGAGAAGCTTATCCCACACCCGGGATGCTCCTCGCGAGATAAAGTCAAAATTTTCGTCCTCGTTCGGAAGTGGATCTCACGATGATGACGACGTGCTGCCCCGTTCCCGTTCTTCTACTTCGTCCTCCTTCGTCATACTCCGTCCTCCTTCATCCAGGCGTCGTCCCATCCCGCTCGTCCTCCAAGCGATCATCGAGGTGGATAACTTCTCTCTCCCGTTCTTCTTTACAGCTTTCTAATGTAGAATTTTCCTACTTTCTAGTGTAGCTGATTTCCCGCTTTCTTGTGTAATTCTTATTTGGTTTTATTGTATAAACATTTTGAATTATTGAGTGCGTGTTTTCTCTCTCTCTCTCCCTTTTTTAGGCTGATTGTTGTTATAGCTTCATTGTAATTACATCGCCTCGCTTTTCGAGAAAAATTCTAAAAAAAATATAATTACAAATAAATATCAACGCAGCATCCTTGTGTTCGACCCAGAATTTCAATTTTGGTATAAATTTTATTTGTTGAACACGAGTTCTTCACTTTCAACCTACAACAACAAGGTTTTAAAAACGAACACGTTAGCGTTGCAACTCGCACATTCAATATTTTGGCGCCGTTGCCGTAGAGGAAACGATTTTCGATCTATTTTTCGCATTTCTTACTCTTTATTATTTTCTAACTTGCTTTCTCTTGTGTCTATTGTTTTGCAGAGACCTCCATCAGGGAATCATCAAGTAGTAGACTGGAGTAAAGTGCAGTTGAAGACAACTGTAAATGCTCCCCATTCTTCCCCACTCCATAGATTTCATTTGCGACATTAAATCCAAATTTCAATTAACCTAGGTGTTTGCATAAATCCTAGGAATATTTTGGTTGTTTGGATTCCCACTCACATTCATTCCACCCTCATTTATATAAAAGAAACAACAAAAAGATAATCTTGTGGGGCAATTTTCAATAAACACACAACGTAGACCCACATTCAAGGCACTTAACTGGATTGATTTGTTTCTACGCAATCGGGTTTTGATCTGTGGAACCGATACACACAAAGCAACACATAAAAGAGTAGAAATCATTCTAGGTTAACCATCTTTGAGTGCCTAACTTAGTGGTCCATTTGTGGCCAATTGTTTGAGTTGTTTGGGCCGCACCACTCTACTTAAAATCAACTCATCAAGTAGCTCCTCCTTAGAGTTTTCAATCTAGGTCTATTCCAGGCACTCCACTTTCTTTTTGGTTTTAATGGAAAACAATCTTCACCCGTGTTTGACAACTTGGTTTGCCTAGAAACTTGATTGCAATCCACCTAAGTTGAAACCCTAAAAGCTACTTAAGCAAGATTTGAACATTAAAATCCACGCACCACAAATAATCTTGCTTGAAAACCCTAGTTGTGCACGGACTTACACAAATCTCAATCAATCATTAAGATTACAACCCATTTTAAGGGCCCATCACATTCCATAAGCACCACAATCCAAGGCCTTAATAAAATTGAGTAGACGTTGGCCTTAAGGTCTGATTTGCTCTTCAGGGCTTAGTCTGAGATTTTCTTTGATTAACCTACTTGTACTGATTAATCTGATGTCTAGCTAGGGGAGTAGCGTCAAACAACTGCGACTGGGGGGAACACTAGGAACCAGAGGTCAAAGCCGAAGGAAGAACCTTCTGCCCAGTCCCTCCTTCTAACCGGTTGGATTAAACAGACGCAAGTGGAGTAAGTCATTTACAGTCTTAAGGTAGGTTTTGGGAGTCAATAGATCCTTAGGCTACCCCACTTAAGGACAGCCTTATTTTGTTGTGCTGCAGGGTCCCTATCCTCAGTCCTTCCGACCTTCTCTTAGTTTATGCTGGGAAGACGGTCATTGAATCCCAGATTGGAAGGACCATTAGAGTATTCTAGGAAGGGCAAATTGGATTTTGGTCAATTTGATCCCATGGACGACCAACAGCCTCCTCTACTTAGAAATCCATAGGAAGGATGTCAAAGGTAGCTGGAACAATTGCAGAGAATGAAGGAATGATTCCAGAGAATGCTGGGCACTCAGCTCTTGAAGGATTTTTATGATCCTTCAAATTACAGGGAATGTCCAATGTCCAGATTCTAGCCGGTGACGTAGAAATCAAGCCCCAGGTGTTAGGCCTGATTAAACATTACCATAGGCTTGGCTCCGAAGATCCGTTTCAGCAATTGGAGGACTTGACAACTTTGGTCCAGACCACCAAGGCATAAAACATAAACAAGGAGCAAATGATCATGAGGCTCTTCCCCCACTCACTTAGGGATAAGGCTGTGCATTGGTATAGGACAATAGGAAGACCAATTACAACTTGGAATGAGTTGAAATTGGCCTTTCTGAAGAAATTTTTCCCAGTTGGACTTACCAATGCTTTAAGACGGGCAATCACTACCTTTATCCCAGCAGCCGGGGGAACAGTTTCATGTGGCCTGGGAGTGATTCCAAGACTTATTGCGGATGTGTCCGCACCACGAGGTGCCGAAATGGCAACTCATGTAGATCTTCTATCATGGGTTGACTGAGCAACTCAGAAATCATGTGGATGCTTCTTGCGGAGGCAATTTCTTAATAAAGATGCAAATAGTGCACATGATTTATTGGAGGAATGAGTGAGAATTCAATCAATCATGCCTCCATGGATACATTTAACCGGTCCCAGCAACCCAGATCAAATGTCAATGAAGTCCACGACTCTCGTTCATTTGATATGGAATTGATTTGTAACAAACTTGATAAGGTGGACTTGGTTGCTAAGAGAATGGAAGAGTGGATGGCTGGCAATTCTATGAACAACTCTCGATCCACTCAATCCCAAAATTCGGGATTCCATTCTTCACGAGCTCCTTCTGGATGGGAGTTCGTCAATCAACTTGATGCGGGTCAACCTGAGTCAGCATTTTTCGGAACCCCACGGGTTCCAAACAGGGGCCTTTGATCCTAGTTTTTCTGATCCTTCCCTTTCTTTCTCTCTATCCTCACCCTATGAGGATGTCTGTGCTGTATAGGAGAATGTTAGATCCAACCCCAACTCTAATGCCTATAATCCAGGTTGGAGAAACCACCCTAACTTCTCTTGGAAAAACCCAGGGCAACAGATCCAATTCCGACCCAGCAACTATGCTCTACAACGACCAATGGGTCAGGGTCAAGTATATACTCAGTTGCCTCCAAATCAGGTCAATCAGCTAGCTTGGAATGCCCGTCAACCCGCAGGGCAGGCTGATTTGAATCGTCAAATGGTAGAGATGCAAGGATCCATGCTCCAGCTCATGCAGCAAAGGAAAACCTTGCTGGACAACTTGCAGTCCAGGCTCATTGCTAACTCTCGTCAACCCGGATCTCTACCATCCCAACCCGTACCCAACCCGCGAAATATTATGAATTCGGGCAACCAAGCCCATTGGTACGAAAATCAAAGGGACCCACACGCACATGCTCAGGTGGTTGAATAGGGTTCCTCGTCCTCTTCTTCTTCTGCAAATCAACAATTCATGGTTAATCAAGCCCCACCAATCTTTCCTAACCCTCCCCAAGACCCAAATTCTTATGCATCTGCAAATTCTGTCACTTTGAGGAGCGGTAAGTAGACTCAAGATCCACAACCACACTATTCTGGTCTTTTGAATCCTGAAGAACCTAAGGATAGAGATGAGAATTCTAGAGGAGAAATCAAGGCTTAGGAACCTGATTCCAAAGATCTGACTCATGTTCCTTTTCTTGAAGCCTTAACCAAATCAAAGAAGTCTGTTGATAGCAATGAGGAGCTTCTGAATCTATTTAAGAATGTTGAGATCAATATCCCGCTCCTTAATGCTATCAAGCACATACTGGCTTACGGAAGATTTTAAAAGGAATTATGTACACAAAAGCGTAAGTCGAGAGAATCTGTACCAAGGAAGGTGGTACTCTCTGAGCAGGCTAGTTCTGTTATGCTGCACTACCTCCATCAGAAAAAAAGAGATCCTGATGGTCCATTGATTTCTTGCGTCATAAGAGATTATACATTTGATAGAGCACTTTAGGATCTGGGTGCATCCATCAACCTAATTCCGACTTCTCTTTATGAGAAGTTTGGGTTAGGTGAACTTCGGCCAACTTCAGTAATGCTACATTTAGCGGACTACTCGGTCACAAACCCACGAGGTGTTATTGAAGATGTTATAGTTAAGGTCAAGGATTTCTATTTTCCTGTAGATTTCCTTGTCCTTGACATGGATGTTCCTGATAATCTGAGGAACACACCCATCATTCTGGGGTGTCCATTCCTGGCTACCACTAAGGCCAACATTATTTGTGAAAGCAGTAGCACGGAAATCGCCTTTGGGGATCAACGAATGAAATTGGATATTTTTTAGGCGATCAACAAATTTGAGGATTGTGGATTTATTGAGGAACTTGATGAGGATAGTGAAAATATTGAAACTTGTTTGATGGTTTCTTCAATCGAAAGTTCCTACTTAGGTGACGAATTTGACCTGCAACCCTCTATGGCTGACTTGCCATCTTCTGAAGAGGTTATTGATTTTGTTTACTCACAACCTCTTCCTCTTGTTGAATCTTCACCATCTACCCTACCATCAATCATCAACCCGCACCAGCTTAAACTGAAACCATTGCCTGAGAATTTGAAATATCAATTTTTAGGACCTCAGAAGATGCTCCCTATGATTATTGGGCTAAATTGACAAAGGAGCAAGATATTAAATTGATCAAGGTCCTGAAGGAACATAAGGAGGCAATTGGTTGGACCATTCATGACCTTAAGGGGATCGAGCCATCTTACTGTAATCATAGAATATTCTTGGAAGATGGATCTTGCCCTTCTTGCCAGATGCAGAGGAGATTGAATCCAAATATGCGAGAAGTGGTCAAAAAGGAAATCATCAAGTGGCTCGATGCAGGAATTATTTATCCAATCTCTGATAGTCCCTGGGTAAGTCCCGTACAGATTGTTTCGAAGAAAGCTGGGATTATTGCTGTGACTAACGAGAGAGGAGAATCTCTCAGAACTCGTTCAACTTCCTCTTGGAGGGTTTGTATTGATTATAGGAAGCTGAACACAACCACTAAAAAGGATCATTTTCCCGTACCCTTCATCGATCAAATCTTGGAAAGATTAGCTGGGTAGAAGTACTTCTGTTTTCTTGATGGCTACTTAGGATACAACCAAGTTCCTATCCATCCCGAGGATCAGGAGAAAACTACTTTCACCTGTCCCTACAGAACCTTTACTTTTCGTAGGATGCCTTTCTGGTTATGCAATGCACCTGTTACTTTTCAAAGGTGTATGCTAGCTATTTTTTCTAACAAGGTGGGAGAGTTTATGAAAGTCTTCATGGATGATTTCTCTATTTTTGAAGAATCATTTTACTCTTGTTTGGCTAATCTGGAAATGATTCTTAGGCGATGTATCAAAACACGATTGGTCCTTAGCTAGGAAAAGAGTCATTTCATGACCCAAGAAGGCATCATTTTCGGTCATGTAATCTCTGAATGGGGAATTGAAGTGGATAAAGCTAAGGTTGATGCTATCACTTAACTTCCTCCTCCCACATCTGCTAAACAAATCCGATCATTTCTTGGCCATGTGAGATTTTATCAAAGATTCATCAAGGATTTCTCGAAGGTTGCTTGTCCCTTGAGCAATCTTCGAGCCAAAGAAACACCATTTTTTTTTGACGAATCATGCCGAAAGGCATTTGATTTCCTGAAAACGGCAGTCACATGTGCTCCAATTTTGTAACCACCAATTTGGACAACCCCTTTTGAGATCATGATCGACGGTTCTGATTACGCAGTCGGGGCTGTCCTGGGTTAGAAAATTGATAGAAAGCCCTCTGCCATCTACTACGCTAGTAAAACTCTGGGTGAAGCCCAGAGAAATTACATGGTTACTTAAAAGGAATTAGTAGCTGTAGTGTTCGCTTTGGAAAAATTCAAGGCTTCTCTTAGGGTCTCATGTTATCATCTATATCGACCACTCGGCCTTGAGACATTTCTTGGCCAAGAAGGATGCTAAACCTTGGCTTATTCTTTGGATTCTTCTGCTTCAAGAATTTGATCTTGAAATCAAGGATAAAATCGGGGTACAAAATGTGGTAGCGGATCATTTGTCAAGACTCCTAGGTGAATGTTCTCATCCGAACATTTCGATTGCTGACACTTTTCCGGATGAAACTATTCTTACAGTTTTAGGTGTCCACACCCCATGGTTTGCTGACATTGTTAATTATTTGGTCGTTGGTCAAATCCCCCAGGATTGGACCAAGCAGCAACGGGATAGACTCAAATCTGAGGCCAAATACTACTTCTGGGAGGACCCTGAGTTGTACCGCATCGACTGTGATCAGATTATTCACTGATGTATACCGGAGAATGAATTCAATAGTATACTCGAGTTTTGCCATGCATCTGGGTGTGGTGGACATTTCTCTAGGAAAAAGACGGCTGCAAAAATCTTGCAATCTAGCTTCTATTGGCCGTCTTTATTCAAGGATGCCCAGGATTTCTCAAGGTCATATTCTCGTTGTCAGGCACTCAGGAGCATAAATAAGAGAGATATGATGCCCCTAAAACCAATTCTGTCTGTCAAAATTTTCGATGTTTGGGGCATCGATGTCATGGGACCCTTTGTCCCTTCATTTAGACATCAGTACGTTGTTGTTGTTGTTGATTATGTGTCCAAATGGATTGAGGCGATTCCCACCCGAACCAATGAGCACAAGGTGGTCATTCATTTGGTCAAGAAAAATTTCTTCAGTAGGTTCGGGATTCCGAGGGCTATCATCAGTGATGGTGGCACTCATTTTATTAATGCCCAATTCTAGAATTTATTGGCCAAATACGGGGTTAATCACCAAATTTCTACACCTTACCATCCCCAGACGAATGGACAAGCCAAGATCTCCAATCGAGAGATCAAGAACATTCTACAGAAAATGGTTAGGCCTGATCGCAAGGATTGGACTCAAAAGCTTGAGGGCGCTGTTTGGGCCTACCGTATGGCATATAAAACACCCATCGGCATGTCTCCGTTTTGCTTGGTGTATGGAAAGGCATGCCATCTACCCGTAGAGATTGAACACAGGGCATTCTGGGCGATCAAACAATGCAATTTAGATCTAAATTTAGTTGGGAAGACTAAGAAACTCAAACTATCTGTGTTGGAGGAGCTTAGAAATGATGCTTATGAGAATTCCAAGATCTACAAGGCTCAGACCAAAGCTCTACATGATCAACTGATTTCCCACAAGAGCTTTGAGCCGAACCAGAAGGTCTGGTTATTCGATTCTAAACTTAAGCTCTTTCCTAGAAAACTTAGATCTAAATGGAATGGCTCATTCATAACTGACTAGATTTTTCCAAATGGAGCCATTCAGATTTCTGACCCAAAGATGGGTAACACATTTAAAGTCAACGGTCAACGTCTGAAGCTGGTTATTGACCGTATTCTTCCAGAACCTGTCTCTGACACAGTTGCTCTAGCCATTCTGTGACTTCTCTGGCTGGACTTCACCTAGCTGACCGCATTAAACTCAGTAGTTGTACATATGACACAAGGCTGATATGAGTTTTACATTCAGGTGACATCTTTCATATTCTAGCCTTTCTTTCATGTCTCTTCTTCAATGAGGACGTTGCATCAGCTAGGCATGGGGGGGTGGATTCATTTTTTAATCATTTGGTCAGCATTGTGAAATTCATGTAAACTATTTTTCTCTTCTTATTGGTACATTAAAAAAAAATAAAAATTAGGAAGGATTAGTTGGACATTAGGACTTTTCAATCTTAGGAAATTTTACATTAGGATCTGAACACAAAGACCCTTCAAGTCTTTGGACTTAATTAGCCCTTGTATCCACTAAAATGTGGATTTGTCTTTCGAGTCCTCACCATCTTAATTCTATCGTAATTGGAGTAAATAAGTTTGGGTAATAAGTACACGACTTATCAACCCACCCTTTGATTTGAGGGAATTTTTGAGTTTTAAGCATCTACACACTTTCTTTGCACTGACTTGTTGTTCGGCAATTCTAACGAAAATTGGGTAGCTAATGAACCTTCTAGGGAGATATGGCTGGTAAGTTATCATGGGTAATAGCCCATAGGTAGGTTGTCCAGAGCCCAATCACTAGACCTTTTTCATTTTGCTGCCTTTAGGTAAATCTTAGACCAGGGAAGCCACCTACCTAAAAAAAAAAATCAAAAAGAAAAGGAGAAAAGAAAAGAAAAAGAGAAACAAACCACGCTTCGCCGCATGAGTATGGCTGGCAAGTTGTCGGTGGTAGCAGCTCATTGACCGGTTGTCCAGAGCCCAGCTCAATAAATGCACTGAAAATTCCCAAAACACTTAGGAAGAAGTGGAGAAGTAGAATAAACTGAGGAGATATACACTAGATTCACCCTTGTGTTAACCCCGTTAAAAAATAAAAGTAGGGAGAAAGCTACCAATTGTAAAGATACACCTTTTGGCAGAATTCTTTTTTAGGTCACCTAGAGGCGTAGAAATCCGAAGTCTGTTTTAACTGCCTGTCAATGAGTCTATCACATTCACAATAGATGCTTAAAACTTAGGGTTCTCAACAAATCCTGGGTGAGTTGAATGGTCGTAGAAAGCCACTCTTAAACCCTAAAACTTGAAAATCCAAAAAAATTAGAAAAGAGGAAAAAGAGAAAAAGGAATTTTTCTTTGAATAAGGCGAGGGCTTGAGGCAGTCTGCATTTTGGCAGATAATCAGGCACTGTTGTGTCTTTGAAAGTTCAGATCCTAAGTAGACATTTTCATAATGATTGAAAATAACTCATGCCCAAATAATCCAACCCAATTCTTTTATAAATAGCATATGGTTTTTGCTAGGGACTAGCAAAAGATAGGCATTGGGGTATGATGTAAACACGTTTATGCTACTTAAGATGTCTATTTACGCATGTTCTTAAGCATAGGATTGCATTGCATGCTATAAATATTGCATAGCATGCATCATCTTCCATTTAGAGTAGGCTGAATAAAATGTAGGTTAATTGTCTCCTTTTATGTGCTTAGACAAGGCAAACTTTTTATCGGGGCCTCAGATCGAAGATCCAACCATACAGATGTGATCAGGGTGACGATTGTAGTTCAACGACTCCAAGATCACCCTAATCAAGCATCTGTAGCATCAGATAATGACCGGGGAACCCTAGAAGATTAAGGGCCAAGATGGTGCAAATCCTCACTTCAAACGACAAATCCGACCGCATGGATGGATTCGGATCGACAATCGCAGCCTAACGACAAAAAAATCGAGTCAATCCGACATCCGTGGCACCATCTACAACATCCAGAAGATGGACGGCCAAGATGGTGCCACTTGGTGCCATCTTGGCCGCCCAATCGCCCGCAAGCACCTGCTGAAGCCCATGCATCTGCCCTTCTCCATTGTTGGATCAAGATCCAACGGCAACGACACGCCCATAGTGAAGTCAAGCGCTCGACACAAACACGCCTCAAATGCATTGGTCGAGAGCTCTAACGCGAAGCGAGAGCGCGCGTTCGAGCCTCGCCACGCAGAATCTCGAGTGGGGGGCATGCCTTCAATCGACCATCAGATTGCGATCAAACAATTGCGTGCGCCTGATAGCCCCCATGTGCTATTGCACGCGCGGTGGTAATGCGGCATCGCACCCGATCGGGCGCACGCTGAGGAGGAGGGCGTAGCGCGATCTGAGCCGTTCAATCTCACGATCGGACGGTTGAGGATGGCTGAATGTGCGCAAGCGTTGTGCGTGTGGGCAAGCAAGCGGCCGCGCGCATGCCGCCCACTACGCCCTCGTTCAGAAATTTAGCAAGGGTTTTGTTCGTCACTAAAGGTCCTGAATTAATGTTTTTAAGGATGTAATGACCAAATTGCCCCCACTCCTTGCAACTATAAAAGGAGACCCCCTCCACATGAAATTCTGATCCCTTCCTTCTCTTCTCTACCTCTCCAAAGCTCAAGAGAAGCTTGTCACACACCCGGTATGCTCCTTGCAAGATAAAGTCAAAATTTTCATCCCCGTTCGGAAGTGGATCCCGTGACGACGAAGACGTGTTGCCCCGTTCCCATTCTTCTGCTTCGTCCTCCTTCGTCCTGCTCCATCCTCCTTCGTCTAGGCATTGTCCCGTCCGGCTCGTCCTCCAAGCGATCGTCGAGGAGGATAACTTCTCTCTCCCATTCTTTTTTACAGTTTTATAGTGTAGAATTTTCCTGCTTTCTAGTGTAGCTGATTTCTCGCTTTTTAGTGTAATTCTTATTTGGTTTTATTGTATAAACATTTTAAATTATTGAATGCATGTTTTCTCCCTTTATCTCTCTCTCTCTCCCTTTTTTAGGTTGATTGTTGTTATAGCTTCATTGTAATTACATCGCCTCGCTTTTCAAGAAAAATTCTAGAAAGAATATAATTGCGAATAAAGATCGATGTAGCTACCCTATGTTCCACTCGAAATTTCAATTTCGGTATAAATTTTATTTGTTGAACATGAGTTCCTCGCTTTCAAGCTACAACGATAAGGTTTTAAATACCAAACTTGTTAGCGTAGCAACTCGCACGTTCAACAGTAGACTAATGGGTCAGGGTCATGTTTGAACTCAGCTGCCCCCAAATTAGGTCAATCAGCCAGCTTGGAATGCTCCTCAACCCGTAGGGCAGGCTGATTTGAACCGTTAGATGATAAAGATGCAAGGATCTATGCTCCATCTCATGCAGCAAATGAAAACCTTGCTGGACAACTTGTTCATTGCTAATTCCCTTCAACCTGGATCTCTACAATCTCAACCCGTACTTAACCCGCATAATATACAGAATCTGGGCAATTAGGCCCAAGGGTACGGGAATCAGAGGGACCCACATGCACATGCTTAGGTGGTTGAGTAGTGGTCGAGCATGTTTCACGTGTTAGAAATTGAGTGTACAAGTAATCTGTTGTCGTAGTTGCAAAACACGCCGATCAAATAAAATTTATGCCGAAACTCCAAGGGAGTCCCAGGTTGAACACAGGGAGGTGACATTTACTTTATGTGAAAACCACGCTTCGTTTCGTTTCTTTTTTGGTATTTTAGGGTTTTGATATTTTTTGTATTCTTGAAATAAAAGAAATCAAGCAAACGTATCACAAGATAGAGATCTGGAACAAATCTGATATATATTACTTCTAATGTCAATTACAAGAAACTATGAAAGCATATAAAGAGTGGGAGGTGAGAGGAAATCTCCTGAATCATCTGTTCGGTGAGACGACGGTGCCTGGCGTAAGCTCGAACAAAGGAGGTTGGGAGCGGGACGACGGAGGTGAGATGCTAAAGGATGTCAGGTTGAGGAAAGCTTCGGCGTAGCTTCAGAATGGAGGTGAGAAGACGGAGTTGATCTGCTACAGGAATGGAGGTGAGAGGATGACTCCAAGGAGACCTATGAAGGGAGATGGGAAGTTGGAGGAGTATTTGGTGGGGCAGAGGTTCGCTACACTAATAGGCACCTTGGGAGCTTGAGAATAAGCTCTAATGGAGCATTGGCAGGCTTGGTAGAGCTTGGGAGTAGATGGGAGTAGAGTAGGTAGAGATGGCTTAGAAGGGAGGGGGTGTAGGTCCTTTTATAGTGGTGGAGAAGAGGCAAAAATCGGTATAGGACCATTAGTGACATCCAGGCCATCGTTGGAAATGTCACTGCAGGCAGCTCATGCCCGCTGGTGCCCACAGCTGGCTTTGCTGGCATGCGATGAAGTACCGATGACTGTAAGCATCACTGTAAGTCCAGCTCATGCATCGCTATAGTCCACCTCACGGTGCACTGCCACCGTGCTCCTGCCTTGCCGCACGCGCATGCCCATGCATTGGCGCTGTGCTCCGTGCAAGCACCCACGCTACTGCGCATGTGCGGTGCTGCGTGCATGTGCTGGCAGCCTCGGCTGCACCACGTGGCACAGTCAGGGCCGTCCATCTTCTTCTTGTTGTAGGGGCTGCTATAGAGGTCGGATTGAGTTGATTTTTACGCTGTTAGGCTACGATCATCGTCCTGAATCCATCCATGCGGTCGAATTTATCATTTGAAGCTCCGAATTATGTCTCCTAGTCCCTTGGCCGTTGATCTTCCTCGGACTACATATGGTGCTACGAGACTCCGGTCGAGGCAATTTTAGAGGCGTTGGACTCCGATCATCATCTTGATTAGATCCATATGGTCGGATCATCAATCTGAGGCTCTGAAAAAAATATCCTTCTTGCCTAACCACAAAAAGGATGCAACTAATCAAAATTATATACAACTATTCTAAATGTAGAATGATGCATGCTATGCAATATTTATAACATGAAATGCAAATATAAGCCTAGGAACATGCATGAATAGGCATTTTACCCTCAACAAATGTGTTTACATCATACCCCCATGACTATATTTTGCTAGTCCCTAGCAAAATTAAACTATATGCCTTGTATAAACGTAGAATTAGGATTACATCACTTAGGCCTAAGTCATTTATTAACAATAGAAAATTTCAACTATGGTCTTAAACTACGAAAACTCAACAATACCCAGGTGTTTGCTAGAATGCAGACCGCCCAAGCTCTTGCCTTATTTGAGAAGGGAAGAAATATATTTTTTTTTATTTTTCTTCTTTTATAATTTTTCTTTTATTTTTACTTTTCGAGTTTGAGAGTTCCAGGATAACTTTTTACGGCTACCCGACCCTCCCAAGACTCGAAAAGAACTCTAAGTACTAAGCATCTTTGTGAAAAGGTGATATACTCACAAAACGGCCGTTAAGATGGACTTCGGGTTTCTACGATTTTAGGTGACCTTGCCTAAAGGTTTATCTTTATGATTAGTAGCTTTCTCCCTACTTTCTTTTTTATGGGGTGATGAGTGGCTACTCATCATGGCTAAAAAGCTGAAATTAAGCTAGACACTAAGTAAAACAATATCAAATTAACAGATAAAAAGGGGTAAGTGTGGGAATTAAAGAAAAAAACCTAAAACCTTTACTCTGTGTTAAAACTTCATAATTAAGTCCCAAAAATGAGATATTCTGAAAGCAAAGTACAAATGATGATCCATGCATCAATTGAACACATAAATAAGTTTGAAAGGCCAAATCAGAAGTAAAATCAATGTCTTAAATGTTCAATTAAACACATATAAAAATTTGAAGGCAATTGGACATCATTTAGGTTATGAAATGGGTAGTTTACACTTAGGTCCTTCATGCATTACACTCTTGCCCTTAAAAACTCCTCTTTGGACCTATTTGTAAGCCACAGGGACCCTTTTGAAAGGCTGTAGGGCCCTTCCGGTTGTAGTTCTTTTCACTTTTGGCCCTGCACACTATTCTTCTACCCCTTCGTTCAAGGGTCTATCTGCAAAATTTCCTTCATTTCAGAGAGAAGCCTGCTGCTCTTCACGCGCACTGTAGCGCGCGAAGAACACGGCCAATCTTAGCCGTCCGTCGCTCTTCAGATCTTGATCTGCTGTTGGATTCAAATGGAACTTTCGTGTAATTCGGTGCGTGCGTTCACGTCTCTCCCCAGATCTCATCTGACGGTCAGATCTTGTGCTCAGCTCACCGCGTGCTCCGCCCCTCACATCCTCGCCCCCAGTTGCATCTTGTTTATCCTCACCTGCGCGGTGATCTCAGCCACTGAGCATGCTACTTAAGCACTTCAGTGGTGTCGCGCGCAAGGGATCGCTCCCTCCTACACCTCTTAGCGATCAATTCGTCCACTCCACTCTCTCCTCCCCATCCAGCCTCTGATTTCACAACCACCGGCTGTGAAATCATCACCTTCTCTCAACACTCCTCGTCGCTAAGGACTTCGTAGCACCTGAGGATGACCTTGGAGCCTCACTAGCTGACTCTTCCCTCCACTGGAGTCATCTTCCTCCCTTCTTCCTCCTTAGCCGCCGGCTAAGGACCCATAGGTCCCATTCTTCCTGTTAGATTAGGTTTTTAATTCTGCATAATTAGTTTTAGCTGTAGTTAAGTAGTTTAGAGTAGAATTAGCATAATTGTTAATGTTTAATTTTCGCTATAGGTTAAAGTAGCTGTAGTAATAGAATTAGGCTTAAATTCCCTCCCCTCACCTCCTCTGAGTACAGATCAGAGGGGAAGAATTCATCTAACCATGTTTCAAATTATCTCCCTCTCCATTTTTTTTTTTCACAATCCAGTTCTAATTTTTTCAGGATAGATTTTTCTCATTTTTCACCCACACACTCTGATCCAAGTTCAGATCTGGTTGGTTTTCAACCTCATATCTGAAATTAGCGTCACAAGCACCTAAGGGGCTTCTCACTCACCTCATCTTTGATCACAAAAGCCCCTTGATTATGGGTCAAATTTTTTAGTTTGTTAGATTTCTTTTCAACGTGGATTTTAAGGATTTATTGCTTTCTGGATTTACTGCCTGATCTGACAGATTGAAGCTGAGTTGAATTCCCTGTTGGGAAGGATTCTGAGTGGATTTCTGGTGATAGAAATCATCTCAGAAGCGCCATCCATTAGTCTGATCTTGCATTCACAAGTTACTGTGAAACCTTTAATGAGTTCTCAAAACTGTTTTGATATTTCAGAAGAACCATACATTATCTATTTTGATAATTACTGTAATAATTGTTGTGGTAAATTGTATGGTGATTTCCTAACCTAAGGAGTACTTAATACTCCTTAAGGTTGCAAGAAACTGGGATTTGATCTTATGGTTTTAATTGACTGAATTAATCCATCCTTCATGCTATCTATAGCATTAGGAAGAATTAATTTAGTGGTAGTTGTGGATTTAATCTGAAATGAAGTTTTTGATGAGGGTTTTTGGGCATTTGAATTGAGACATTTATTGATTTTCGTGAGAAATTGAACCCTTGCCAGATTTGGGATTTACTTATTTGCTTTTCAGTTGATTTTGATTGACTTTAATCCCAGTAACACAGTAAATTGCTGCATCTTGCAGCTACATATTTACTTCTTTCCAAACCCTTCCCTTCTCACCATTTGGATTCACCTTCCTTCTCAAATGGACTAACTGCAACAGCAGTTAGCCCATTTGACAGTAGCTTCGGCTGCTGTTAGAAAAGAAAATTGAACATAATTAATCCTTCCTTCTCACCTCCTACTGAAATCCAACTATAAGTATATTGAATTCTGATACCGTATATATACATATACAACTAACTATAACTATAATGTACATAATAACTATGTAAGTATATATACATCTATACTGAAATGTATGTGTATATAATTATTCACTTCTTGAACAGTATATATACATATAAATTGGATAAATTAGTAATTTAGGGTTATAATTAAGTTAATTGAATATGTATACCTAGGTTAATATATATTAAGTAATTTAAGCTAGTTAAAGTATATTTATACCCATTTTAGATTACTGTTATTTAGTTTATAAGTTAAACAGCCAAAAGCAGCTGCTTTAATATAAATAAAACATAAATTAATTCAGAAAAATATAATAAAAATATGTATAAAATACTTAAGTATATAATCTAAATCTGTATAAGGTCAATTAGACCATTTACTAACTAATTTATAAGTAATTAACCAATAAAGCACCTAAATCAGCCTGTACAAACAGCCTACTTTAATGAATTTATTTGTATAGTAAACCTAATTAAAATTCAAAATTAATTAAACAATTATGTAGTATTATGTAAATACTTTATTGTCCACAATTTATTTTATTTTTTTTAATAATTTATGGCCCTCAAATCGAGGGCCAAATTCGCCTCCAGACGCAGCTGCGCCCGATTTCCAGCGCAGATGTGGTGCTGGAATAGCGCCACATCGTGAGCTGCAAATCCAGCGCAGTGCTATAACACGGATTTGTGTTCCTGCCTTAGAAGTCGTCACGGGCGCTGGGCCCCTGAAACACGACATTGCATATAAACCCGATCCGTTTACCTTGTGAGCATTGTGAATTGTGTGGGGCTAGGGGCCCGAGAAGCGTGTGGCTTGGGGCTGAGGCCTTGCATTGAGTTAAGAAAGAAAAACGTAATTAAGCGGCCTAATTAGAATTAAGGCATGCTTAGTAGAGGTTTGGTCCAACTCTCTGGGTGTAGCGTATCCCTCTAAAAGCATGCCTGCAAATTAAACACATTTTTAATTGATTAAAGAAAGTTAATGACAGTGTTAAGTGCCTTTACGCCGCTGTATCTGAAACTTGTTAAGGCAGAAATGCAGAATAACAAAGGAAGAATGTCTGAAGAAGATGTGTGTTAAGTAAGAGAGAGACAGAAGATGTACATACGTAAATACAAATATAAGGAAAAGATGTAAATATATATGTATATGTAGTATAGCCAATTATTTGTATAAATGAACCCATATATTTACTAACAGAATAAAATGTCACCATAAACGTCGCTACAGACCTCAGCTTTCCTATTTAGGTTTGTATATAGTGTTTTCTGAGATCTAGCGACGCTTGCGTCTGTCACTTAAACTGTTGTATGTGTTACTGTAGATATCAGACTAGTAACTTAAGTTAACATATTATGTAATCTTAGTCTATTGTGTCCTTCATGTATGTATTAATACTATAACTTGAAAAGACATAGTTTAAAGTATAGTAATAAATTGTTTGGTACTTGTTTATAGCTAGCTTTTGCAAGCATTACAATTGACTCTTATTAAGTAGATAAATAATGTCCACATTCATTCATTCTTTAATAAGGTGTAAGGATTCTTTTTGGAATTAGGGAATAATTTTGAGATCAAAGAGCGATGTAATTCAATAAATTGCCTCCCAGTGAATGACCTGGAATAAAATCAGTAAAAATTAGATAAGTAAATAATAATAATGGTTGTAATGACTGGTATTCTCTATAACTCACCAGAATGACACTCATGATGTTTCAAATCACAACATACTACAACACAATCCATTATCATTATCATCACAACCATTCACTTCATATTTATTATTATTATGGGGTCAACACAAGGGCAAACCCAATATATATCTCCCTGATTTATTCTACTTCGCCACTTCTTCCCTAAGTGTTTTGGGGATTATTGTGCATTTTTTTTTGTTGTGAGCTGGGTTCTGGACAACCGGCCGATGAGCTGTTACCACCGACAACTTGCCAGCCGTACTCATGCGGTGAAGTGTGGTTTTATTTTATTTATTTATTTATTTTATTTTCTCCTTTCTTTTTTTTTCTTTCTCTTTTTTCTTTTTTTAGTAGGTGGCTTTCCTAATCTAAGATTTACCTAAAGGCAGTACAATGAAAACGGTCTTGTGGCTGGGCTCTAGACATTCGCCTGATGAGCTGTTACCACCGACAACTTGCCAACCATACTGCCCAAGTTGGTCCATTAGGTACCCAATTTCTCTAAAAATCGTTGGAAAGTGAGTCAGTGGAAAAAAGTGTGTATAGATGGTTAGGCTTAAAGTCCCCCCAAATCAGAGGACGGGTTGATAAGTCGCATACTTATCATCCCAAATTATTTACCAAATTAAAACAAATTTTAATTGGCAAGGACTCAAGACTAAGTCCACATTCGAGTGGACAGCCAGGCTAATTAAGCATGAAGACCTAAAGAGTCTAGGTGTTTAGGTCATCTCATATCATTTCCTAAAGTTAATAACTTCCAAATGCCTAAGTTCTCTTTTCCTAATTTCTTTTGTTATCTTTTTTCAAATTTTCAATTTTTTGTTTAATTTTATAAGAAACTAGAAGAAATTATACAGAGTTAACATAATGATTTCAGGAATTGATTATCCACCGCCCCATGCCTAAATGATGCAATGCCCTCATTGTAAAAATAACGACATGGAAAGGGCAGAGTAAACAGAACATCACCTCAGTGTCATGAAAATCCAGTCAGCTCCCCAGAGAGAAGAGTGTTTACACACGTGCTAAGTTTAATGCCTTCAGCTAGGCATAACATACATACAAAGAAGAAATGGAGAATTCACAAGTGCGGGTCATAATCAAAATCCAAAGGTTGGTCCTGAAACCCATCTGCAGAAGATGTCCACAGATGTGGATGAGATTATGGTGCAGACCCATCACCCAGGGTCGAGTAGTTCTTAGGTTCTGGATGAAAATCACCTAGAACCAAAGGTTGTTGTGTTTGTGGGGCCGGGCCTGCGATTTAGTGGTGTGCAACCCAAGACCAAAGTATCGGACAATGAGTAAAGATGGTTCAATAGATGCGGTTGTCCTCTTAACATCTAGCTCAGAAAAGTAACCAGTTATTCCAGGCTTGGGTCGTACGTGAAAGATATCATAAGGGTCCATATAGAAGATCGGTGATGTTAGGTCAATAGGTATCCTTATATCCAAACTTGTTTTTCCCTCAAAATTAACCTCCCAAATTTTCATTTCCAACTTCCTATCCTCTGTAATCAAGGTTTCTAGGACCTCCAGATCATTGTACACCCCATCTAAAGAACCCAAGTCCAACAGTTATGGTTGGATCAGGATTGACTTGGGCACAATGATCTCAAAAGTATGTTCATTCAGCTCTTCGAGGTGTGGTTGAGGAATGGGGCTACTAATTGAGTCGTCGGTTGTCGGATCCTCCATCTTAGCCCCAACTGAATCAAAATCTTCAGTAGTCGGGCTACCAAATTGGTCTTCACACTCCTCGAGCTCGTATGTCTCACTAAAATCATTCTCCTCAAGCTTAAGTGAGACTTCACTAAGAGATTCCTTACCCTCAAAATCGAAGAATTCATGATCCTCATTTGTATATGTCTCAACATCACAAGTCTTTTAATCATCCAAGGAGACATAATTTTCTTCGTTTCCTGACTTGGGGATCTCGGGTGAATCAATCGGTTCATCCTCAAAGGGTTGCTCTAGACCAATCTGGTCATCTCCAATCTCTAAATATGTATCCCCCCTGACAGATGCCTGAGCGGGTTCAGACATTAGCTCCCCTGAAAAGGGTGCATCTTGAGAATCATCCCAAGATTTGACTAGTGCAAACACAAATTTCATCCTCAACCTCAAAAATTTCCCAAGAAGAAACTCACCCAGGTCCCTATCCCTAACAATTTGGAGCAAATCCAATAGAGAACTATTAAGTTCATCAATCATTTTGATCATAGGCTCCAGTGCTTTAGTGCATGGTGTTGGCTGGGCTTCTAAAGATTGTATGGTGTTCCTCAAATTAGCCAACACTCTTTCTTGGATCTGGCTCACCTGAACCGAGTGGTTCGATTCAGGTTTGGGTGGGTTTGGATTGAATCTGGGGGAGTCAATATGTCGAGGTTCTTGGGCCCCTCCCAGAAAATAGGTCATTCTAGGTTGTTCAAAGGATGGTGGTGACCTATATTCAGTGGAATACTGGGGAGGGTAGGTGTTATAATCATGATATCCTTCCTGATTGTAGATCAGGTTGGTTTGGTCATCAAAGGATGGAGATCCATAATCATTATAGCTCTGGGAAGGATAATAATCATAGTCTTGCTGTCCAGGGTTAGGCCCTGGACACTGAGGTCCGGAGTCATATCCCCAATCAAAGTCATCCCGGCTAGTGGATGGGTAATTACAAGTCAAGTCGGGATAGTAATCATCTTGGGGATAAGTGGTGGTAGGAGGATTGGATGTGAAATGTGTGTAGGATGTGGAAGGGTACATGGTGAAGTAAGGAGGGAAATCAAAAGAGAAAGTAGCCCTGCAATAAAAAAATACAAGCCTGTCCTTAGGTTGGGTAGCCTAAAGGTCTACAGACTCTCAGAATCCATCTTAAGATTATAGACAATTTACTCTACTCATGTCTTAGCAATCCAACCAGTTAGAAGGAGGGACTGGGGAAAAGGTTCTTCCCTTGGCTTAGGCCTCCGGTTCCTAGTGTACCCCCCAGCTGCAGTCGTTTGATGCTACTCCCCTAGCTAGACATCAGATTGACTAGTATAAATAGGTTAATCGTGAACAATCTCAATCTGGATCCTGACGAGCGAACCAGTCCTTACGATCAACATCTAATCAATTTTAATTAGGCTTAGGACAATTGTGCTTCAGGAATGTGATGGGCCCCTTAGATGGGTTGTGCCCTTAATGATTAGTTAAAATGTGTGTGCGTACACAACCAGGGTTTCCAAACAAGGTTATTCGATGATGTGTCTTTTAGGATTTAACCTTCTTTAGTAGCTTTTAGGGTTTAATTCTTAGGTTACTTCCATCAAGGTTTAGTAGAACACTCCAAGTTTTGAAAGCACGGGTGATGATATGTTCCTTTAAAAATAAAAAATAATGTGGAGTGCCTGGTTCAGCCCTAAGAATCAACCCTAGGTGGCAAGCTACTTGATGGATCAGTTTTAGATTGAGTAGTGTGGCCCAAATAGCTCAATCAATTGGCCTATTGCACCACTTAGTTAAGGCACACAAGAATGCTTAACCTATTCAAATTTGTACTCACTTATGTCTATTTAGTTAAAGTGTACCAAGTCCATAGGTCAGATCTGGGTTAAGCGGTAGAATCAAAGTGATTGTGCACCTTGGGATAGGAAGTTGTGGGTGTTAAGTGTGTAGCTTTTAGAAAATCCCACAATCAGATAGCACTTTTTTTTTTTTTTTTATTATGTGGATAGCGAGGTGAGTGGAGGTGGCAAACAAACAACCAAATCTATCGTAGGGTTTATAAAAAAGTACCTAAGTTGATTTGGGTTTGAGTTATTAGGTTATGAAATGAAAACTAAGGTGGGGGTGGTGTGGGGGACACTTACAAAACACTCTACCTGCATTTTAGTCCGATCTACCGCACTTGGATCTCCATGCTAGGGTACCTGCAAGATAGTAGATCAAAGACAAGTATGGTTACTGCTATGTAAATGCAAAGAAAAGCAGAAACAATAAAGTAAATTCCGTTGCCTCCTTGACAACGGTGCTAAAATGGTCGGGCATGTTTCGCGTGTTAGAAATCGAGGTTACAAGTAACCTGTCATCGTAGTTGCAAAACACATCGATCAAATAAAATTTATACCGAAACTCCAAGGGAGTCCCAAGTCGAACACAGGGAGGCGACGTTTACTTTGCATGAAAACCGTGCTTCATTTCGTTTCTTTTTGGTATTTTAGGGTTTTAATATCTTTTGTATTTTTGAAATAAAAGAAATCAAGCAAACATATCACAAGATAGAGATCTGGAACAAATCTGATATATATTACTTCTAATGTCAGTTACAAGAAACTATGAAAGCATATAAAGGAGGGAGGTGAGAGGAAATCTCCCGAATCGACTATTCGGTGAGATGGTGGCACCTGGTGGAAGCTCGAACGAAGGAGGTGGGGAGCAGGATGACGGAGGTGAGATGCTACAGGAAGTCGGGTTGAGGAAAGCTTCGGCGTAGCTCTGGAATGGAGGTGAGAAGACGGAGTTGATCTGCTACTGGAATGGAGGTCAAAGGATGGCTCTAAGGTGACCTATGAAGGGAGATGGGAAGTTGGAGGAGTTTTTGGTGGGGCAAAGGTTCACTACACTAATAGGCACCTTGGGAGCTTGAGAACAAGCACTAGTGGAGCATTGGTAGGCTTACTAGAGCTTGGGAGTAGGTGAAAGTAGAGTAGGTAGAGATGGCATAGAAGGGAGGGGGTGTAGGTCCTTTTATAGTGGTGGAGAAGAGGCAAAAATTAGTGTAGGACCATTAGTGACATCCAGGCCGTCACTGGAAACGTCGCTCTAGGCAGCTCATGCCCATTGTCGCCCACAGCTGGCTTTGCTGGCATGCGATGAATTACCGACGGCAGTAAGGATCGCTGTAAGTCCAACTCATGCATTGCTATAGTCCACCTCACGCTGCACTAGCGCTGCGCTGCACGCATGCATGCCTGTGCATGCACCAGCACTGCTGCACATGTGCGGTGCTGCGTGCGTGTGCTGGTGGCCTAGGCTACGCCACGTGGCACAATTTGGGCCATCCATTCTCTTCTTGTTCTAGGGGCTGCTACAGAGGTCTAATTAAGTCAATTTTTTGCGCCGTTAGGCTGCGATCGTCGATCCGAATCCATCCGCACGGTCGGATTTATAATTTGAAGCTTCGAATTATGTCTCCTAGTCCCTTGGCCGTTGATCTTCCTCAGACTGCATATGGTGCTACGGGACTCCGATCAAGGCGATTTCAGAGGCGTTGGACTCCGATCGTCATCTTGACCAGATCCATACAGTCGAATTGTCAATCCGAGGCTCCGAAATAAATATCCTTCTCTCCTAACCACAAAAAGGACGTAATTAACCTAAATTATATACAACTACTCTAAATGCAGAATGATGCATGCTATGTAATATTTATAACAAGAAATGCAAATCTAAGCCTAGGAATATGCATGAATAGGCATTTTACCCTTAGAAAATGTGTTTACATCAAGTAGGGTCCTTCCTCTTATGCTTCATCAAATCTGAGGTTTCTGGCTAAAGAAGCCACTCCAATCCTTCCTAACCCTCCCCATGACCCAAACCCTTATTCATTTGCTAACTCCATTACCTTGAGGAGTGGAAGGCAAACCCAGGAACCAAAACTATCTTGTTCTGATCTACAAAATCCTAAAGAACCTGAGGAGTGAAAGGAGAACTCTGAAGAGGAAATCAAGGCTCAGGAACTTGGTTCCAAAGATCTGATCATGTTCCTTTTCTTGAGGCCTTGATTAAAACTAGGAAGAAGAAGCATGTTGATAGTAACGAGGAAGTCTTGAATAGAATCAAGAATGTCGAAATCAATATCTTGCTCCTCGACACTATCAAACACATACTGGCTTATGCTAAGTTTTTAAAGGATTTATGCACGCAGAAGCGTAAGTCGAGGGAATTTGTTCCGAGGAAGGTGATACTCTCTGAGTAGGATAGTTTTGTTATCCTACATCACCATCCTCTGAAAAAGAGAGATCCAGGTGCCCTTTGATTTCTTGTGTCATCAAAGATTACACCTTTAATAGGGCACTTTTGGATCTAGGTGCATCCATTAACCTAATTTCGACTTCTCTTTACGAGAAGTTTGGATTAGGTGAACTTCGGCCGACCTCAGTATTGCTGTAGTTAGTGGACCGTTTGGTCACAAATTTGAGAGGCGTTATTGAGGATGTTATTGTCAAGGTTAAGGACTTCTATTTTCTTGTAGATTTCCTTGTCCTTAACATGGATGTACCAGAAAATTTAAGAAACAAGCCCATAATTCTGGGGCATCCGTTCCTAGCTACCGCTAAGGCCAATATCAATTATGAGAATGGTAGCATGGAAATCGCCTTTGGGGATTAGAAATTGAAATTGGATATTTTTAAGGCAATTAACAAATTTGCGGATTGTGGATTTATAGAGGAACTTAAGGAAGATAACTTGAATATTGAAACATGTATGCCGATTTTTACAATTGAAAGTTCCACCTATTGTGATGGATCTGACCCACAACCCTCTGTGGCAAACCCGTCACATTTTGAAGGGGTTGTTGATTTTGTTCACTTTCAAGCTCTTTCTCTTGATGAATCTTCATTAACTTCATCCTTACCTTCTATCCTAAACCCGCCCTAGCTCGAACTGAAACCATTGCTAGAGAGTTTGAAATATCAATTTTTGGGACCTCAAAAGATGCTCCCTATGATTATTAGTGCTAGATTAACTAAGAAGCAAGATATTAAACTGATCAAAGTCCTAAAGGAACATAAAGAGGTGATTGGTTAGACCATTCATGACCTTAGGGGGATCGAGCCATCTTACTGCAATCATAGAATATTAATGGAAGATGGATCCTGCCCTTCTTGCCAAATGCAAAGGAGATTAAGCCCCAATATGTGAGAAGTGGTCAAGAAGGAAATAATTAAGTTGCTCGATGCAAGAATCATTTGTCCGATCTCAGATAGTCCTTGGGTAAGTCTCGTGGAAATTCTTCCAAAGAAAGTCGGGATTACCGTTGTGACTAATGTGAAAGGAGAATCGGTCACAACTCATTCAGCTTCCTCTTGGAGGGTCTGTATCGATTATAGGAAGTTGAACACAACCACGGAAAAAGATCATTTCCCATTGCTCTACATCAATCAAATCCTTCAAAGACTAGCTGAGCAAAAGTACTTCTATTTCCTAGATGGTTACGCGAGATATAATCAAGTCCCTATCCATCCTGAGGATCAGGAAAAAAGGACTTTCACGTGTCCTTACGGAACCTTTGCTTTCCGTAGAATGCCATTCAGCTTATGCAATGCACCTGTGAATTTTCAAAGGTGTATTCTAGCCATACTCTCTAACATGGTGGGAGAGTTTATGGAAGTATTCATGGACGATTTCTCTATTTTCGGAGAATCGTTTGATTCTTGCCTGGCTAATCTTGAAATGATTCTTAAAAGATGCATCAAAAGAAGATTGGTCGTTATTTGGGAAAAGAGCCATTTTATGACACAAGAAGGCATCATCTTGGGTCATGTAATCTTTGAAGGAGGAATTGAAGTTGACAAAGCTAAGGTTGATGCTATCTCCAAACATCTTCCTCCCGCATCTGTCAAACAAATTCGATCATTCTTGGTCATGTGGGATTCTATAGGACGTTCAGCAAGGACTTCCCTAAGGTTGCTCACCCTCTAAGCAACTGTCTTGCGAAGGATACACCGTTTGATTTCAACGAATCATGCAACAAGGCATTTGATTTTCTTAAAACAACAGTCACTTGTGCTCCGGTGTTGCAACCACTAGTTTGGACAACCCCAATTGAGATCATGACCGACACCTCTGATTATGCGGTCAGGGATATTTTGGGTCAAAAGATTGACAGGTAGCCCTCTGCCATCTACTACGCTAGCAAAACTCTAGATGAGGCCTAGAGGAATTACACTGTTACTGAGAAGGAACTGCTAGCTGTAGTATGTGCTTTGGAGAAATTCAGGGCATATCTCTTAGGGTCTCATGTTGTAACTTGCATCGACCACTCGGCCTTGAGACATCTCTTGGACAAAAAGGATGACAAACCCCAGCTTATCTGTTGGATTCTTCTGCTTCAAGAATTTGATTTTGAAATCAAAGATAAATCTGGGATACAGACTGTGGTGGCGGATCATCTTTCAAGACTTCTAAGTGATTCTTCTCGTCTGGATATTCTGATTGCTAATACTTTTCCAGATGAAACTATTCTTGCAGTATCAGGTTTCCAAACCCCGTGGTTTGTAGACATTGTAAATTATTTGGCCGTTGGTCAAATCCCCAAGGATTGGACCAAGCAACAACGAGATAGATTCAAATCTGAGGCCAAATATTACTTCTAGGAGGACCCTGAACTGTACTGCATCAGCTTTGATCAGATTATTCACCGATGTGTTCTGGAGAATGAATTCCAAAGTATACTCGAGTTCTACCATGCATCTGCGTGTGTGGACATTTCTCTAGGAAAAAGATGGCTGCAAAAATTTTGCAATTTGGATTCTATTGGCCATCTTAATTCAAGGATGCCCAGGAGTTCTCAAGGTCATGTTCTCGATGCCAAGCACTTGAGAGCATAACTAAGAGAGATATGATGCCTGTAAACCTGATTCTTCCCGTCAAAATCTTTGACGTTTGGGGTATCGACTTCATGGGACCCTTCCTCCCTTCATTTGGACACCAGTACATTCTCGTCATTGTTGATTATGTGTCCAAGTAGATTGAGGCCATTCCCACCCAAACCAATGACCACAAGGTGGTCACCGATTTCGTCATGAACATCTTCAGTCAATTCGAGATTCTGAGTGCCATCATCAGCGATGGTGGTACTCATTTCACTAATGCCTAGTTCCATAGTTTACTGGAAAAATATGGGATAAATCACAGAATCTCCACACCTTACCACCCCCAGACGAAAGGACAGGCCGAGATCTCCAATCGAAAGATCAAGAATATTCTGCAGAAAATGGTTAGATCTGATCATAAAGATTGGACTCACAAGCTTGAGGATGCTCTTTGGGCCTGCTGTAGGACATACAAAATGGCTATCGGCATGTCACCATTTCATCTAATGTATTTAAAGTCATGCCATTTACCCATAGAGATTGAACATAGGGCATTCTAGGCAATCATGCAATGTAATTTGGATTTGAGTTTAGCCAAAAAGACTAGGAAACTCCAACTATCTGAGTTGGAGGAGCTTAGAAATGATGCATATGAGAATGCCAAAATCAATAAGGCTTGGACCAAAGCTCTTCATGGCCAATTGATATCCTGAAAGAGCATTGAGCTGACTTAGAAGGTCTGGCTCTTTGATTCTCGACTTAACCTCTTTCCTGGTAAACTTAGGTCAAAATGGAATGACCCCTTCATCGTCAATCAAATATTTCCAAATGTGGCTATTCAGATCTCTAACCCAAAGGCAGGTAATTCTTTAAAGTCAATAGTCAACATTTGAAGCCTTTTGTTGGTCGTATTGTTCCAGAACCTATCTCAGACACGGTTGCTCTAATCACATCGTGATTTCTTTAGCTGAACTTCGCTTAGCTGATGGCCTTAAACTCAGGACATGTACAATCTGACTCAGAGCTGACCCAAGCATCATATCCTGGTGATATCTTCTACATTCTACATTTCCTTTCATGCCTTTTATTTCAATGATGACATTGCATCAGCTAGGCATGGGGGGGTGGATGCATTTCTGAATCATTTTGTTAGCTCTATAGAATTCTTGTAAATTCTACTTATTTTTTCTATTCTTTACTAAAAAGAAAATGAAAATAATAAAAAAAATTTGAATTAATAAAGAATAATTTGGCATTAGGATTTTTCAACCTTAGGGAATAATACAATAGGATTTGAATACTTAGACCATCCAGGTCTTCGAGCTTAATCACCCTGGGTGTCCACTAAAATGTGGATTTGCCTATCGAGTCCTCACCATTTTGAATTTACATCAAATTGGTTAAATAAGTTGGGGTGATAAGTACATGAATTATCAACTTGCCCTCCGATTAGAGGGGATTTTAAGTTTAAGCATCTACACACTATTTGCACTGACTTGCTTTTCGACGATTTTTTACAAAAATTGGGTAGCTAATGAACCTTCTAGGGTGGTATGGTTGGCAAGTTATCATGGGTAACAGCCTATAGGTAGGTTGTCCAAAGCCTAGTCACATGACCATTCCTTTTTTGCTGCCTTTAGGTAAATCTTAGATCAGGGAAGCCACCTACTTTAGAAAAAAGGGAAAAAAAGGAAAAAAAAATGGAGAAAAGAAAAGAAAAAGAAATAAACCACACTTCACCACACGAGTATGGCTAGCAAGTTATTGTGAGTAACAGCCCATTGGTAGGTTGTCCAGAATCGAGCTCAAGAAATGCATGTTAAATTCCAAAACACTTAGGAAGAAGTGGAGAAGTAGAATAAGGCAAGGAGATATACACTGGGTTCTCCCTTGTGTTGACCCCATAAAAATAAAAGTAGGGAGAAAGCTACTAGTCAAATAGATACACCTTTAGGTAGAATTTCTTTCAAGGTCACCTAGGGGCGTAGAAACCTGATGTCCATTCTAATCGCTGATCAGTGAGTATCACATTTCACAGAAAGATGCCTAGAACTTAGGGTTCTCTTCAAGTCTTGGGTGGGTTGAGTGGCCGTAGAAAGCTGCTCCAAAATGCTAAACTCAAAAATCCAAAAAAAAAAAAAGAAAAGAAGAAAAGAAGAAAAACATCTTCCTCTGAATATGGCGGGGATTGAGGCAGTCTGCATTTTGGCAAAACCTAGGCACTGTTGTGTCTTTGTAGTTCAAGTTCTTAGTAAAAATTTCCTAGTGTTGAAGATTAACTTTTGCCCAAGAAATCCAACCTAATTCTTTTAGAAATAGCATATAGTTATTGCTAGGGACTAGCAAATGATAGGTAATGGGGAGTGATATGCATACATCTGAGTAGCCAAAAATGTCTATTAATGCATGTTCTCAGTATCATATTAGCATCATGCATTGTAAATATTGCATAACAAGCATCATCATGCATTTAGGTCAAATTGTATAAATTGTTTAGTAATTTCTTTTTGGTGGCCAAGGACAAGGTGACTTTTAATCGGGATCTTAAATCAAAGATTCAATGGTATGGATCTGATTAGGGCGATGATTGGAGTTCAACGACTCCAAATTCGCCCCGATCGGACTTTCTTAGCATCAGATATAATCCGAGGAAGGTCAAAGATCAAGGGCCAAAATGGTGTCAATCTTCACTTTAGATTACTAATCCGACCGCACTGATGGGTTTGAATTGATGATCGCTGCCTAACAATGCGAAAATCAGCCCAATCCGACATCCGTGGCACGATCTATAAGTCACAGAAGATGGATGACCAAGATAGCACCACATGGTGCCATCTTGACTGCCCCAACTGACCCAGCCAAATTGGTGAGGACTGCTGCACCCTCTCTCTCTCCTCATTCACTCGATTAGTCTCAGTCATTGGATCTTGATCCAATGGTTGAGAGCGAGTGCGCTTGGATCCAAAGCATGCCTTAAAGGGTGCTTGGCACATTGGTCACGATGCCATCCACAATGAAGAGGGCGCGGGTTTGAGCCCCTACCTCCTCAAATCGAGTGGACAACGTGCGTGGGCCAAATTCGACTGTCAGATGGAATACGAACGGCCAATCAAGCAACGACGTGCCAGCACTAGCTGCATGGGTCACGTGCAATCACACACGCGTGCGTGGTTAGTTGAAGAAGTGGCAGTCATTGATTCAAGGTTATCCGATCTCGAGATCAGACGATTGCGATTTCAAGTTCATGATGGGTGTTAAGAGTAGCAGAGAGGAAGAGACGAGCATGTGCGGCAACTACGCCCACGATCAGGGCTTTAGTGATGGTTTTATCCATCACTAATGGCCCTTGCATTAATGTTTTTAACATAAAATGACCTTTTTCCCCCAACCTCTACACCTATAAAATGGCCTACGTTCACCACATTTCATGCATCCCTTCCTTCACCTCTCTCCCTCTCGAAATCTCCAAAGAAGCATGCCCCAAACACGGGATGCTCCTCTAGAGCTAAAATCAAAGTTTTCTCCCCCGATTCCAAAAGTAGATCCTGCAATGACGATGACATTCTACCTCACCCCCGGTTCTTCCTGCTTTATTCTTCATCTTCCGTCTTTGTCCTCCGTCTTCCAGGCATCGCCCCATTTGGCTCCTCCTCCAAGCAACCATCGAGGAGGATAACATCTCTCTCCTTTCTTTACTGCTTTCTAAAACGGAATTTCCCGCTTTCTAGCTATAATCATTTCCTGCTTTCTAGTTGTAAAAACAATATTCAATTGCAAAGTGATTGTTCTCTCTCTCTCTCACTTACTGTTAATATCAAAATCATTGTCATTATTTTCCTTTTAAAACAAAAATACCAAAAAAATATAATTACAGATTTTAGATCGATGTAGCCTCCCTATGTTTGACCTGGAATCTCTTTACGAATTTTGGTAAATTTATTTGTTGACGGATTTCTTTACAAATCATACTACGATGACAGATTTCTCAAAATCCAATCCTTTTTATGATGATTTTCCACTACAACACAAGTCACACAAGCAAATCTGCTCTTCACAAACTCGCACTTATAGTAACAACAAATTGCCATAAACAGATTAATGTAGTAATTACCATGCAAGATCTTCTCCACAGTTGTGAAAGATGCTATGAGCGATCTGCTTCAAATAGCAAGACACTCCAAAAAATATCATGAATCATCACATAGGGGAAAAAAAACAACAAACTTAATCGATTGAAACAACCAACACAAATATCAAGGGAGATTGAGTGGCAAATCTTTAGCATAAATCTGATAATAGGTTTGATTCTAACCCCTAACCAAGCAAATCACAGAGAGATCCCATCCTTGAGATTTGAGTGAGTTTGATCTAAGAGAGAGAGATTAGATCTAAGACACAATTTGAGTGATTTTGAATAATAATCAAAATGGTAACTTATGCTAAAGATATGAACTTCCCATGGAGAAAACCTATTTATATGAAATAGAGCAATTTCATATAAACTTGCAATTTTACTAATAACGAAAATGGCTTCCCATGGCGAAAACAAATGGAAAATGATATAAAGAAAGTGACCAAAGGTTCGTGAATTTTCTTATAGATACACATGGAAGTAATTTACAAGAAAGAAAAAGGACCCCAACAAGAAAAAGGTCCAAAGGGCACTTTTGAGATTAAAAGTTTTGTTTGAGCTATCATAACACATCTAGACGGCTTTAAAACTAATGCCATGTAACGGGAAATTATAATGATTTTGACCCTTGTGAAATTTTGCTACAAACTGGAACTTTATTTTGTAAATACCTAATTATGTTATCAGGAAAAGCTTGCTATTCTTGATAGGTTCTCCAATTCCTTCCTTACAACAGTCCATCGCGTGTTATAAGATATAGCCATATAACTAGAGTTATCAATATTTTCAGATTTTTATTATGATCAAAATACAAAATTGGAAAGGAAATACCTCCGGTGCTAATTGAGATTTGCAAAAGAATGGAATACTTGGGAATCTAAATAAATTCGAGCCACTAAATGTTCAACCCAAATTGCTGGTGAATATGTGTAGAGATGCGAACCAACAAAAATTCATGTTTATGAAAAGCAAGTCCTATTGTGGATAGTTATGATACTTCTTTGAGGGGCTGCCTACTTATACCCTTTGTCCTTGTAGAATAAGGGAATCTTCCCTTTAAAACAAAGAAAAAGGGAATTTTGAATTAGGAATGTCAAACTAAACATAGAGAAGAAAGAAGTTCTAAATGCTTATGGCTGGCTTTTAAACTCAGCAAGATAGATTTGCTGATGGAGATATCACACATATGTTAAGCATGGTTGTTAAAATGGAGAGGGCCATTACTTTTTGGATAAAGAGAGGAGATGTCTCTTTGTTGTTCGCACGTGCTATTTTTGAAAGACATAGAACACAACAGAAATAAAACAAAGGGCTCTAGAGAAATTGGTTTTACTCTTGGCATTACTTAAATGGATGAACTTCTATATGAGTGGGGTTACTTTACATCTATGGGCTTGAATTCACTACGGTTTGGATGTAAACAAGTCATGTAGAATTGATTGGAACTTTCTGTATCAACCAAAATGAAAATGGATATTCTTCAGGTCATCGTGTTATGCTACATCAGTTGGTCCTTTTCTTTCTATAGCAGAAGATGAAACCGTAAAGCCTCATGTTGGTGGAAGCTAGAGGCACCATGGACTTAGCCTTAGGAGTAGAGGGACAATTTCAAGTAATTAATTCAGGAAGTTGAAAGGTTGCAATGCCTTGGTTAGACCAGAATTGATATGATTCAACTAGGTTCTTGCCCAATTGGTTGGTATAAATTATGAGATACAACAGTTATATGTGTGCTTAGTGTTACTAAATTTGCTTCTGAAAGGACCAAGTTAATTATCTCTTTAGGTGACATTGTCTTATATGTGGATATTTTCCATGTGTGGCCCTTAGGAATCAGTGGCATTGTTTATAACATCAGAATGCTCATTGCAATTTAAGAGAATACAAGTAATTGGATAACTGGTTAGCTTTGCATGTAGGTGAACATGTATGTTGCTTCTTTTAGAAAAATGAAGATGTTATAAATAGTAAAAAAATATACAAGAAAAACAAGTAAATGAATATAGAACCTAGCCATAGATGTTGTTTGATGTTATTATATTGTGAACATTTTTGTTATGTGATCAAGGAAGGTTCTTATTTTATAGTGGCCACAACTTTAGGTGAGGTGTAGGTATTTCACGAAGTAATTGTGACCTCATATGTTTTCCATATCAATTTTGATTTATGAATTGTCTAGTGAGTGTCCTTTTAGCTATCATTAGGCCAAATGTTGCTAATGAAAGGTTAGGCAGGCATGATCAAGATACAATTATATGACATGATTAGTTAATTTTAATGAAAACTGATCACATGAAGCCAATCCAATCCCATGAAAATAAGTCAATTAATTGCAATGTCAACAATAATTACAAGTTTTTAAAGTTACAAGTTATGCTAGTACCAACATTAAAAAACCTATTGTCAGTATTAAATAATGAGTTGGAATGGGCCAATGTCCACTAAATAACCAATAAGCTAGAAAAAAGTAAAATGCCATTCTAAACATTTCATATCAACATTTTCAATTAGAAATCTAGAGATTCTTTGCCATTCCCAAGATATACAACATATAGATTTTACATTCAAATATGTAGTAAGGTCATAATACCATAACAAACATTAAAGTGAAATCAAGGCTTCCAAATCTTGCTGATAGGAAAGACTCAATTAGAAAAATCTTAGGAGTTTGGCACCCATACTTGGTGACAGGAAGGTTAGATTTTCGAAATTGATCTAAATCTATTGTTGCTCCTTGCCTTTTGTTTTCACATAAAGAGAGAGAAAGTGATTGGATGAGACAAATTGAGTGGGAGAGGACTAATTGATCATAGATCTGATCGAAGGATTAGTGAGCGAGAATGATAGAGAAAAATTGAGTGAAAGGGATCTGATCGAGTGGGTGATATTATCTGATCGAGCAGAATCTGATCAATAGAATGTTGAGAAAGATCATGAAAGTGAGAGATCAATTCAAAAAGGAAAAATTTGAGCATGAGATCATATTTGAGTGCGAGATCAATCCAAAACCCTAAACAAAACCTCTGCCTTCAATGATTTTCGATGAGAACAGATTAGCATGTGAGAGATTGAGAGCTTTACCTAACATATGTCGACGAGAATGGGGAGCTTGATTAGGGGTGACAACTTTGAGGTTCGAGAATGTGACAATGTTGTGGCCTCTGAGCTTAATCGCGAAGAAGAAGCATCAACTTCATCAAGTGCCGTTACTCTAAGGTCGCCGTCGAGGATAAGAGTGACATCGTTCTAAGGTTGACATCGAGGATAACATTTGAGGTCAAGAGGAGTCACTGTGAGGTTGGTGTTGAGGATAACATCCAAGGTCGAGAGGCATCGCCTGAGGTCAAGGATACAAGTGCAGTCATCAGGAAGAAGCGACGTTGCTTTGGGGTTAGCAGAAGCGCAAGCGAAAGGATAGAGACACATTTGCCCTCTAGTTTTTTATTTTCCTTGAAGTTGCCCCCACATGAAGCATGGAACATTAGCAACTTATAAAAGAGCCTATAGCGACATATATTAGATGTCGGTATAGGTATACCGTTGGTGTATGCTACTTTTTTTGTTGTGTATGTGAACATTCGCCCTTCATAATCTAGGAAAGTTTGGCTTTCTAACTAAGGAAACCATGAAGTTTATAAAGGGCATTTACTATAGAAAAATGTTGATTCAGTAACAGTTTTGAAACTATTGTGAAATGTTGTGTTTGGTAATGGTTTTCAAAATGACTATCACTTAAACCCAATTTTGACTCCCCCCAGCATGAATTGAGAAGGCACGTTAAGAATCATCGCTAATTCTCAAATATAAATGGTGGTAAGTTCCCCACAGGAGAAAATATTTGACTATTGGTGAATATTAAAGTAAAATTATCACTAATTGTCCAATCGTGAAATATATAAGGTGGGAACCAACCTGCGAGAGGAAATATTGGAGACGGTTTAAAGTAAAACCATTGTGAATTGTCCAATATACATGGTGGGAACTCAGCCAAGGGGCATTTTTTTCAGCAAATAAGAAACAATTTAGTAAATAACCATTGTCAATTGTTAAAGATGTCTTTTACTTGTATAATTAACCATGATTTTTTGGCCATTGTGGTTAGTAATTCGCGATGGTTTAGAAAAATCGTTAGTAAAAGTAATGCGAAGGGAGGCGTCAAAAATATTTTTGTAATATATTAGGCAATGATTTTTTTAGAATTGACACCAAAACTGAAGTTATGATCATAGCTCGTGCGATCACCCACATTCCGCCTACTCTCTCATCTCCCCTTTCTCTCGCATTGTCGTCGTTGTCGCTACCATAGATCACTCCTCATCACATCCTCTCATCACTGCATCATCTCCTCACTGGCAACTTCGTGGTATATCCTCCACACCACGTCATCCTCCCCCCGCCTGTTGGAACCTTGTTCCATATCTTGTTTTGGTATTAACAAAATTATTATGCATTAATGTTTGCCATTAAGTGTTTTTCAAATTTAGGTGAAGGAGCAAGGCAAACAACAAATGATGAAGGCATGTTGGTGAGAAGAAAAAGGTCATGTCATGGAGGATGACAAGGATGAGTCGAGGAGAAGATCATCTTTGACCTTTAGTTTCTCTAGTTTAGATTTTATATTTATAGATTGTATATGCCTCTTAACAAAGAATCATAACTTACATCATAAAATCAAGTAGAGATAAATTAGGATTGATTTATATTGCAAACATTTCAAAGTAGGTAATGGATTAAAATGCTTAAAATAGGTACTTGTAAGCAAGTTCCAGTACTGTTCATCAGTACTGGTATTTACAAGGCACAGGTTTGAGAAATCATCTCAAACTGTGAACAACAAGTACCGGTACTAACCATGAGTACCGATACATGTTGGCAATAGGTTGAAGCCTTTATTCTGGCCTGAACTTTACAAGTACCGGTATCCATGATGAGTACCAATACAATTAGGTTACTGTGTCCAAGGAATTTCAAACCTGGGAGTCACAAGTACCGGGACCCATGATGAGTATCAGTACCAGGACTCATGTACTGGTGGTAGTGAGCTGCTAGTACTGGTACCAGCTAGCCGTTGGCCTAAAACAGAATGACAGAAATATTTATTCCAATAATATGAATGTTGGGAATTAAATCCCAACATCAAGTAGATGAGTATCCTAGGTCCTAAACTCTATAAAATGACCCTAGGACTCTTTGTTTGCACACAAGAGACAAAAGAAAAGAGAAGAAAATTCCTAGAGCTATAATTCATATTTTCCACCACATATTCAAGAGAAGAAATCGTGTTTGCTACTTTCCAATCATGCTATGGGTTTGTAAACACATTGACATGTTTTGTTCATGCAATTCAACACGACTCGTGTCCATCCTAAGCTCTCAAATCGGTAATATTATTTTAATTATTGTTGAGAGGCGTAGGAACTTAGTTGTAAGATCTTTTTTTCTTACACCTGTATTTGTATTTGAGCTTGTTAACCGTTGGGTTGTAACAAACCCATTTTTGTACTTGGGTTGAGGTAACTCGTTAATTACCTTTGGTTAGTAAATTGATTCTTTTGGGTTGAGGGAATCGGGTTAAAAACCCTAAGCTGGGAGGCTTAGGTAGTAGAGTACCCAAGGGAGGGGAACCACTATACATTTTGTGTCCTTTTGTGGTTTGATTGATTGTGCAAATTCTCTTTTTATTACTAATATTGTTTGAGTGTTTATTCGCATAGCCATGTATATATCATATCTTTAGATCCTATCAAGTGGTATTAGAGAGGGTAGTGAGAAGAAGTAAAATCTCTTGCTTGAGATGGCATCAACCTCAAGGCGCACCGAAGGACAATTGTCGACCCGTCCTCCCTATTTCGATGGGATGGATTATGGGTATTAGAAGTGGAGGATGCAAGTCTTCCTCAAGGCAATGGATGAGGAGTCGTGGATACTCATTCAAGAGAAATACTTAGTTCCAGAGCAGCAAGGAGTGGCATGGACGGCGGAGCAAAAGAAAAAGATTATAGGAAATGTGAAGGCGATGAATGCACTCTATTGTGCATTATCAAGGGAAGAATTCAACTGTATTTCAGCATGTGAGTCAGCATTTGAGATATGGACCACACTTCAAATCACCTACAAAGGTACTAACAAGGTAAAAGAAACCCATATTTCTATTCTAACCGAAGAATATGAGTGTTTCAGGATGACAAAAGGTGAAACGATCAAAGACACATACACAAGGTTTAGGGAAATAGTTAATCCCCTAAAGAACCTTGGAGTGAAGTTCATAGAAGAGAGGCTTGTAAGGAAGACCTTACAATCTCTTACAAGTGATTGGTCTCCAAAGACTATAGCGATCCAAGAGGCAAAAGATCTATCCACTCTCCCCTTGGATGATCTAATTGGAAGCCTCATGGCATATGAGGTCCAATTGGAGAATATCAAGAAGAACGAGAAGGCAACAAGCAAGAAGAAAAGCTTTGCTTTTAGAGCAATCAAGGAGGACTCGGACTCAGCAACATTAGAATCCGAAGATGAGGAGATAGAAATGCTCACTAGGAAATTCTAGAAATTCCTCAAGAAACAAGGTAAGCAAGTAAATAACATTTCAACTAATATTATTTGTTATGAGTGCAAGAAGAAGGGCCACTTGTGGAAGGATTGCCCTATGAATAAGGAGAAGGAAGACAAAAGGAAAGACACAAAAGAAGTCAAGAAGAAGAAGAGGAGAGCTTTGAAAACAACATGGGATGATAGTGACTCCGACATGGACACCGACTATAGCGAATCGGATGACGATGAGGTCGCTCATCTATGTTTAGCAGCAACTACGAATTATACAGACAATGAGGTAAACCCTGATTTCCCTTTTGAAGAATTATTATAAGCTTATGAAGAACTATATCATAAAGCTAGGTCATTTAGAAAGGAAAATAAGGTTTTGAAGAATATTTATCAAACATTAGACTTAGAAAAATCATGTTTAGAAATAGAATTAGAAATGTCAAAAGAAACTAATAATCAGCTTCATGCAAAGATATTAGAACTACAAGATATTTACGAGCACTTTGAAGGGACTTTAAATAATCTTAAAATAACAGCTATTCTAAACATTGAATTTTGTGATTCATTAAAATCAAAATTTTAAAGTAAAAAGAATATACAAAATAAATCACATGCACCTAGGCCTGCATGGATGTGTCAAAAGGCTAAAAATCCCAAGAATTATGCATCTAACACTAAAAAGTTCTATAAATCTCAGGATTTGAAAGGTGCTAACTCTAAAGGACTCACAAGAAAGTGGGTACCTAGAAAAGATATTTGTTTTATAGGGGTAGATCAAAGTAATCAATGGGTGTTCGAGGCACATAATAGAACACTTCAACCTTCCTATAGGTTGAATGAAGACCAGGAATGTTGGATGAGAGATGCTTGGTATCCACAAGCTCCATTTTACTATTGGTAAATTTTATGGTATGATATTTCTTCATTTTTTTTTGTGATTGACAAAAAGGGGGAGAAAGATAGAGGGAAAATAGTAATATTTTCAGCGGGAGCATATATTAAGGGGGAGGATTTAATTAAAAGTTTTTCCTTCATATAACATTGCTAAAAATTATTTTATCTATTTGCAAGATAGTTTTGTCAACACCAAAAAGGGGGAGATTGTTGGACCCTTGTTCCATATCTTGATTTGGTGTTAAAAAAATTATTATGGATTAATGTTTGCCATTAACTATTTTTCAGATTTAGGTGAAGGAGTAAGGCAAACAAGAAATGATCGAGGCATGATGGTGAGAAGAAAATGACCATGTAATGGAGGATGACAAGGATGAGTCGAGGAGAAGATCATCTTCGACCTTTAGTTTCTCTAGTTTAGATTTTATATTTATAGATTGTATATGCCTCTTAACAAAGAATCATAACTTAGATCGTAAAATCAAGTATAGATAAATTAGGATTAATTTATATTGCAAACATTTTCAAAGTACATAATGGATTAAAATGCTTAAAATAAGTACTTGTAAGCAAGTACCGGTACTGTTCATTAGTACTGGTATTTGCAAGGCACAGGATTGAGAATTCATCTCAAACTGTGAACAACAAGTACCGGTACATGTTGGCCACAGGTTGAAGCCTTTATTCTGGCTTGAACCTTACAAGTACCGGTATCCATGATGAGTAATGGTACAAGTAGGTTATTGTGTCCAAGGAATTTCAAACCTGGGAGTCACAAGTACCGGTACCAATGATGAGTACCGGTACCAGGATTCATGTACTGGTGGTAGTGAGTTGCTAGTACCGGTACAGGTACTTTAGTACCGGTACCAGCTAGCTGTTGGCCAAAAATAGAACGGCAAAAATATTTACTCCAATAATATGAATGTTGGGAATTAAATCCCAACATCTAGTAGACAAGTATCCTAGGTCCTAAACTCTATAAAATGACCCTAGGACTCTTTGTTTGCATATAAGAGATAAGAGAGAAGAGAAGAAAATTCCTAGAGCTATAATTCATATTTTCCACCACATATTCAAGAGAAGAAATCATGTTTGCTACTTTCCAATCGTGCTACGGGTTTGCAAACACATTAACGTGTTTTGCTCATGCAATTCAACATGATTCGCATCCATCATAAGATCTCAAATCGGCAATATTATTTTAATTATTGTTGAGAGACGTAAGAACTTAGTTATAAGATCTTTCTTTCTTACACCTGCATTTGTATTTGAGCTTGTTGGCCGTTGGGTTGTAACAAACTCATTTTTGTACTTGGGTTGAGGTAACTGATTAGCCCATAGTTGTGGGCTATTTAAGTATTTAAGTGCCTACACATTAGGTTAATTCTAACATTTATTTAGTATAAATTAGGATGTAAATAGATTAATTCATAGTTTTAATTTAATTACATAATCCATGCATTGCATTCATATTTTAAGTGCATTTAGAATTAGCTTAGAATGGCATTTATTTAATTGGATAACCAATTAGGTACATTATTTTTATTAACATAAAAGTTGAGGGTCTGTATATAAATGGCCCTAATATTTTAACATTATTTTCTTTATTCTTCTTGTTGCACAAACGGCTGGCTGCTGCTCCAACGCTGAACGACTACAGTGAAGAGCCCATTCAAGGGGGAGCGGATGTGGTGGATCTGGTCGGGCAGATGATTTCAAATGTGTGCAGGCCACTACAAAAGGAGGAGGGAGGCAGCCGAGCTCGGAAGGCCTCCACCACCGACCCACCACTATGCAGAGAGACCTTCTCTCTTCCACTCCATACTGTTGGCCTCTACTGTGGCGGCGAGTCTCCACCACCGTGGGCATGTGGTGTGACAGGCCACACCGCCATCCGGAGCTCGCTTGCATTACCGTGAGCACCTTAGCGTGCATCTCCCTCGCCGTCGTCACCAACCACCACTGCCGCAACAACCGTCAACCACCCTTTCAGTAACTTAAGACGTTCAGGAAATTTCCCGGACGTCTGAAGCTACCTGCTCACCTGCGACCACCTGCCTACATACCCATCTGAAGTCCACCTCCAATCTTCCCGTGCCTGCAGAGCCACCCGCTCACCTCCAACAGCCCACGCCTTCCTCAGCCTGCAGCACTCTCCAACAGCACCCGCTCTCCACGTGCAACAGCACACGCCCATCAGCCTTCGCCATATCCACGCCCGCACAACCTCACACACCTTCCCCGCGCCTTCAACTGCAACCGCGCCTGCACCCTCCAGCCGCATCATCGTCCAACCACGCCCGCAGCATCCTCCAACCACGCCCGCAGCATCCTCCAACCGCGCGACACGCCGCACGCCTCCGCCCGCACTTGCAGAACCGCCTGCAGCGCCCTCCTCCCGTACCTGCAGACCTGCACAACCGCGCATGCCTCCACCCGCGCCTGCAGCTTGCGCACCTACTCCCGCGCCTGCAGTACCCTCCGCCCGCGCTTGCTGAGCCGCCAGTAGCAGCGCGCGGCAGTCCTCACGCCAACAGGCTGCGCACGCTCACCGGCTGCAGTACCTCCGTCGGAGCTCGTCCGGCCACCTCCGGCCACCGCGCAACACGCCGCAACCACTGATTCGAAGCCCTTGGTCAAAGGGACTTCCTTCGAGCTTCCCACGCCCTGCCATCCACTCCTCGTCGCGCAAGGCAAAGGGGAAAAATTCCCCTGTTTTGCTACAGTAAACCGTCAATTAGAAATTACATTTGCTGCCATTGTTACTTTTTAATCATATTTTATTGATTCTGCATTGCAAAAAATATCCTCTAGTTTCTCAGAATTGCTATTTCAGCATTGTTTCTTGCTTAAACCTTAATCTGAAGGCAATTTTGGCTGGATTCTTATCCAAACTAACTACAAACAAACGTTTTTAACTGGTGTGAATTTTAATACGTCATTGCCTCCCTGTGGATTCGACCCGCTCCTCTACGAGTGGTTATTTTTTTCTTAAGTATTGATTAGTTGATTTTTCCACCACATTAAACTGCAAACGACTTAAAAGCGAAAGATTGACTAGTCAGTAACCCGTTAATTACCATGGGTTAGTAAATTGATTCTCTAAAGGTTGAGAGAATCAGGTTAAAAACCCTAAGCTGGGAGGCTTAGGTACTGGAGTACCCAAGGGAGGGGAACCACTATACATTTTGTGTCCTTTTGTGGTTTGATTGATTGTGCAAATTATCCTTTCATTACTGGTATTGTTTGAGTCTTTGTGTGCATAGCCATATATATAATCATATCTTTAGATCCTATCACCGCCGTCCTCGTCCCCCTAACCGAGCTCCCCTTCCCCACCATGCCTCACACCATGACACCTGCTACCCCCATGATTAAGTTTTTCTAGCACAAGCAAAACACTATCCTCTAGAGTACGATCATCTAAAGTAGGATAGATAAATCAAGGAGCCTTCATTTCCCAACCTTCAAGGGATCAGTTCTAACTCTCAGAGATCAAAGTCTGAGGTACTAATGTATCAACCAAGATATGAACCTCTTTGCACCTTTAGATTCCAATTTTACTCCTCCCCAAGTCTCAAGCACAAGTTTCTCTAGACCAATTCCTCACCTACAAGTTTGTACTGACCAAACAAGCTCAATTATCTCATGTGTGTATATTTTATCTTAACAACTGGGAGCCTCTTATAATTTTCATTCTTGTTTACCCTATAACTATGAATATGATTTGTCCTCCATCATTTATTGGAGTCATAATATACTTAGGAATCTCGCAATGGCCCTTCCTTCCAATGCCTCAGGATGACGACATAAGGGGCACCCTCGAAAGTTGGTTCGGAAAAATGTGATTTACAAAAGATAAAGTTGTTGCAACATGTAAACCTGATTGTCTTTTAAATTTATAATCCAAGATAGGGGAGTATCTAGGGTTGTCCAAGGTGGCAAATTGGCATTCAAGAAAATGATAAAGTAGTCTTGCTTATATAATTTTGTTTTTGAAGATGAATGAATAATTTTTATATTTTAAAAATAAAGGAAATGAAATGCAAGAAAAAGGAAGCAGGTTGGACATTTCGCTACCAAAATCTACAAGAAATACGAAGTGCTCCCCTTGAGCTCTCTAAAGCATAGGTGTGACAAGAAAATCAAGAGGGAAGGTTATCACAAAAGTATGACAAAATTATGGCTAAGAAATCAAGGTAAGAAATAACAACTTCGATTAGTAGAAAAGTTGGATTACACTAGTTTATCCTACTACAATCATGACTACAAAGGAATGAAAGCAAGAGTAGCGGAAAGCTTATGCTCGGGTGAAGAATCTTGGCACCAAGGCAAAATGATGATGCTGGTAGGCACCTTCTATTCTTCCTTAAGGCTTAGCATGAAGCTTGGAGACTAGGAGAAGCTCCAAAAGGTGGTGGTGCTTACTCGTGAATCCTCCGCTCATCCAAGGACCCTTGGCAAGAAGCTTGGAATTATCTCTATTTTGTGGTATCCAAAGATGTAATTCCCTACTTGGAGGGGTGAGATGTGCGTGACGTAAAAAAATGTGGAATAAAAAGATAACAATTTCACAAAATAAGCAATCACACAAGGAATAAGTAATTTTTAGGTGGAAACCCAAATTAGGTGAAAACCACCACCTAACCGTCTCGAGTTAGGATTCCATGATCAACAAAGTCGATCAAATCCACTAAACCCAGTCACTTGAACTAGTGTGACTGAACTCAATTACAACAACACTACTTAGATCGAGGGTAGTGTACCTCAAAACCCCTTCTCTTCAGAGGAAGGATTTTGTCTTGCAAAGGAGATGGGAATTCACAATACGAATACCCAACACAATAACAAAGATATATTACAAAATAACCTATAAAGCAAACAAAGATTAACCTAGCTACTATAGGTAAAGAAACTTCCCTTTGATGAAGGGAGTGCGTCGGCGTGACGACACGGGTGCGTGAACCACGCAAGGGCACCTCGTTGCTCTTGTAATCGTGGAGGGAGAGCGGGTGTGCAACTGAATTCAAGCTCTCTAGTTGTGGAACAAAAGCTTGGAGAGCTAGAGCTTCTTCTAGATGATCTACTTCTTTTTGACACAAGAGATGTGAAAGTGTGTTGCTTGGTGTGTCTTGGTGTATCTTAGTGTATTTTCAAGCCAAGGGGTCCTCCTCTATTTACAGAGGACCTAGGAAGGCTTTGGAAGGCCTTGGAAGGCTTCCATAGCCATTGGTGCAAATCCAAGGCAAATCAAGTCGGAATCAGGATCAATCATGACTCTGATAGGGTTATCAGATGTCTGGTCCAGGCATAAAATGTTTGGAAAAACTATTTATGATGTCTAGGAACTAAGTTAGACATCTGATTCTAGGCTGGTTTCCTTACTGACTTGAATCTGGCCTAAACAGGGTTCTAGTGTATGGCCATCAGATGACATACAGGAAGTCTGGCACAAGGTCTGGACGTCTGGAAACCTATTTGTTCTACGGAAATGGATTCCCAAGAAGGGTAACAGCTAGAAAATCTCACAAAGGAGATTTTGGGTCAATCGAGGCAAAACAGTCACATATCAGATGTCTGGGGTCCTCTACAGACGTCTGATATAAGCTTAACGGCCATATTCTCAACGTTTACTTAAGATGCCAACATTCCACTAATTGGACATCTGGCACAAACATCAGACGTCTTCTAAGACATCTTGACTAAGGTTTGGACGTATGATTTAATCAGATAGAAGCTACAAAGTCTAGCCTAAGTTATTGGACATCTGAGTCAACAGTTAGACATCTTAAAAGTCACTATTAGACATCAGATTTCCAGTTTGGACATTTGATTAGGCAGTCATTACCCACTTTTTGTTTTCTAAGTTCTCTACAGAAAACCTAAGTATCCTAGGGTTTATGCAAGCATTCTTAGGACTACTGTTAAGGTGCTTTGAGGCTCTTTAACAAGAATCTAACAAATAAAATAAAGAGCAACAAAAGAAACAACATATAAAGTAAAATAGAAAGGAGATCTATCCTATTCTTCATCTCCTTCCTTCTTCAAGCTTTCACTCCTTGCGAATCTCCTCTACCTCTGTTAAGCTCCTCCAATCTGCTATGGATGCGAGCTCGAACTCCATCTAAACACGTGTCTCCATTTGCAATTTGACCTTAAAACTAGGACTCAAAAGCAAATGTTAAAAGACACAGGTTTTGTTATCATCAAAATAAATGATCGTGGTGCACTAGCACCAACAAAAGATGCCCTACATGGGTGTAGGTAGGTGGCTTTTAAGTGTTAGGTATGTGGAGTGTTTAAGAATCCAAAAGGGAAAAGGGGACAATGGGGAGTCCAACCTAGTAGCCCAAAGAGATCTATCTACAAGAATCTTTGGTTTCAAAAAATGATGTCTTTTGGTGGTGGAAAAATGCACCAATTAATGGGTGGTCAAAGGGCTCAGAAGGAACAGTCACATGGTGGCATGAAAGGAGGATGGTTCCAAGAATTTTCCGCTTTATCCAAGGTGAGTTTTGAGTGGTAAAAAAAATACAATTAAAGGGGGTGGCCAAGAGGTGACTTTCTTCTTGGATTTCCAATGCACAAATTTAGGTGTGGACTTTTCTTGAAGGAGCTCCTTAATGCATGTACTTTCCCTTGCAGTAGAGACTTGAGCTTCTTGAATGAGTTGGGAAGAAGCTCAATCAATGTAATAGAGAGTCGATAATTGAGGTGCTTCAACGTGTTGCAGAGGCTTGTGAGCTAGCTTTGCGGTAATTGATCCATTTTAGGATATGGGGATCCATGTCACCTAAGTCAAAATCTGCAGTAGCTAGACAAAAGCATCAAGGCATTATTTTATTACAAAATTTGTGCAAAGCTAGCTAGATGCAAAAATGAACTATGCACATGCTTGGGTGCAACCGTAATTAACAAAATTGCTTATGATACCATCCAAAAGAAGGTAATGTGTTTACAAAATCAGTGTTTCTCACACCCTTATGCTTTCCTTTTACTAGTCCCTAGCAAAATGGACAATCCGTATTTTTTTTTTAGGGGAATATCTTACCAATTTTGGGTTTCGACATCTTTTTGATACATCTCATTAAGAGGGTAAAAGATTTAAATTTCATCGGCTAGACTTACAAGGGCAATGTATTAACCCAAATTGAAATAACTTCACTTCCTTGCTCCTGTCATTAGCCTAGTTTCAAGATCATTTCACAATTTTCTCTAGCTCAAATCCAACATTACTCTTGTTCCTTCCATAGAACATTGGTGTCGATGAAAAAAAAAGTGCTAGTAAGTGACTCCATGCTTACTTCACGGTGATTGTGACTGGAAGGTTTTCTTGATTTTTTTTTTGTGTTCAGGTTTGAATTATTTCACAAAAAGTGTATCGAAATCCTTGTTCCCATTGACTCGATCCTCGAAGGGCCCTTGGCAATTAATGCTTCAAGATAGCACCACCCATGACAGCCCCATAGAACCATGGCAATCGATGTTTCGAGATAGTATCGCCCATGGCATTTTGAAGCAAATCAAAGCCCTAGCTTTCAATGCTTTGGGATAGCAGGACCCATGGTACTTAAACCACAAGATGCATTTTCCTGTCCCTTAGGATATCCATAAGGAACAAACACCGAGGAGAGAACATGTTACTGCACATCATTAAGGGATAAGCCTCCCAACGTCGGGAACTCATCCAACCAAGATTGGTCCTCTTCTAAGCTGACATGGTGGGTTTTGGACAGATTCTTTTAGTTTGGCGAACAGGTAAAGGGAACTTGAAGCTTACAAGGAGACTCGTATGTGTCTAATGAGACACCAAATTCAAAGGAAAGTTCAAGGTGTAAAGGTTCAATTCTGGCTAGATACTTCTTGTAACTCTTTCCCAATCTCGGTTTCAATTGGTTTCCTTAGAGGCTATTCAAATTTCCATTTTAAGTGGGTACCCAAAGCAATCAAGACACTTGTCCTATAAAGTCTAACTCACAAATTCTTAATCCTTGAACTCTTTCACTAAAATGTTGTGCTATAGTCATTATTTTCCAAAATGTTAAACCTTACTCTTCATTACTTTATTTTCTAGGTTTTTTTTTTTTTTGAAATTGAGCATGAGAAACAAGTTCAAAATTTGTGAATCCCCCCTATGCTTAAATCCTAGCATGTCCTCATGCATGAGAAAGGAGAGAAGACAGCTAAGTACAGTTTGTACTTCTGGAAGATAGGCCAAAGAGTGGTGATCCTTGTATGGAATGCTAAAAACAACTTGGTAAAACTACCTGATTGCACCGCAAAAATACACCTGCAATTGTGTCGTCTTGTGCTATTTCCTAGCATTAACAGTGCATATTAGGTATCCATAGTCGCATTTGTGAAAATACATGCATACATGCATTTAATTGAGAGGGGAGGAGAGTGAAATAAATGGCCTTGAAATTTACATTTTTTCTTCAAGTGCTGCTTTGCAAAATTTCCATCTTTATTTTTATTTCTATTTGATTTTGAATTCTTCCCCACAGCTGCAAAGCATGGCAGCTTCCTCTTCGCACCATGCTCTACACCAAGCTTGCCCTGCAACCGCATGCACAAGCCACTCCCTGCAGCCACATGCACAGGCATGCATAGCTAGGGCATGGTTGTGCATGCCTTCTTCCTCTATAAATAAGGCACGGCTTCTTCTTTGCAAAGGAGAGCCTGGTCCATGCCAAAAAAACTCCACAGCAGCTTCTTCTCCAGGCCATCTCCTCCCCTCTCCCTCCATATGCAGCCTCTCCTCTTTTGAGGAGCCACTCTGCTGCAGGAGTACCTCACTGTGGTGCACAACCACCACCGTGAGTCCACCACCTCCCAACTCATCAAAGAGCCGGTGGGCGTTGTGGTTCTCTCTCTGTTTCGCCGTCCAGGCCAATTTAGCCATTGGAGCAGGAGCTTCAAGCTTTGAAGCTCAAACTTTGCATAGCAGCAGGACGGCACTAGACTCCTCTTCCACGCATGCAAGCCACTGCGCAAGCTAGCAGGTCGCCCTCGCCCTCCACCACACACGCCAGCAGGCTGCCCACGCCCCTCTCCGCGCGCTCTGTTGCGAAGTCACGCCCGCAGCCCAGCCGGCACAGCCTCTTCCACGCATGCGCTGAGCCGCTCCACACCTCTTGCACTCACATCACCGGATACTCCCGGTCGTGCGGCTCGGCCATGCACTGTAGCCACTGTTTACGCATTTCAACAGAACACTGTGGCTATAGTGTGGTGACCTGTAAGTTTCTCACTTAACCGGTCACCTGGTGCGCCGCAACCGCCGGTAGCCTGCGCCCGCGTCCTACACTGCACCCGCTCTAGCGTCCGCCCGTGCATCTGCGTGCGCCCGCATCTGCCAGCACCCGCACCCTCCCACGTACGCTCACCCGCTCCCAGCGCCTACGTCTGCCCACAGCCGACTCTTCGTGCAGCGTGGTGAGCTGCGGTTCCTCTCACGCTCACTCCTTCCTATGTGCGCGCACGTCTTCGCATGCCTACGCGCCTGCACCTGCACGTGAAGCACCAGACGACACCCCATTGCTGTAGATGGCTTAAAGCGCCTCTTCACATAGCAGGCGCTCTCTCTCGCTTTCGCTCTCTCTCTCTCACAGCACTCTGTCCCTCTCTCTCTGCAGAAACACATACAGACACACTCACACTCTCGCACACACACACTCTCACTTATACATTATTATATACTTATATATATATACATATACATATATATATTGATATATATACAAATATTTATATGCATATATATATATATACTTATATCTATACATATAGTAGTACCTATATAACTAAGTATTATTTTACATATATACATATATATATATATACATCTATATACTTATATATATATACTCAAATATATTTACATATATACATATACTTATAGACGTATAAATATATATATATATATATACATCTATATATATACCTATATAACTAAGTATAAGTATAGATACATATATATATACATATATACACTTATACTTATACATACATATATATCTATATGACTATATATATACATAGATATATATATATATATACATATATATATATACATCTATATAGTTATATATGCATACATATACATAATATATATATATATATCTATACATATATAAGTACACATATACCTATATATTTATAACCATATATATATATATATATACATATATATATTTTCATATTACGTACCATACGTTATATCGCGGGAATATCCGCACCAGTTCCTGATATTCCTCGATACACGCGTACAGAAAGCGTGTTCACACTTAACTTCCACCCATCCTCCTTACACTCCACGCGGCACTTCGTCCTGTTGGTTGCGTCTTCCTAGACGACGACCGACTCGACACCGTGCTACACACCATCTATACCTCCACCCCCACCCCTTTATACATATATATATATTATATTTACTTTATTTTTGTTTCTATTTCCTGCCAGTAAAAAGATAAAAAATATATATATAAAAGAGAAAAGATAATTCTTGACTTGCAGGTACTCAGTCTTGCGAAGACTAGTTTTGAAACCCTAATTTGGCTCAAAGCCGAGAACCTGATTTTGAGGGTGTGCCTCAAGAACAAGAATTATCAGAAAAAGAATCTAAATAGAAAAATACCAAAAACACAATAAACGAACATAAGAGATTTATTATAGGAAAGGCATAGAAACTTCACTTCTAATCCCACTTCCCTGAGTTCGACCCTGGGCCTAAAAGTGACCAAGATAAAATCAAGTAGGCCAGGTTAAAAATTTTGTAAAGAGATGGTTAGGTTCGATTTAGGTTAACCACTATACACATTTTAAAGATAAAATCACCATATTCAAACAACCTATCTAGGCCCGAACAACATCCCCCTTTTCATGGCACCGTTGCCAGGGAAGTGCGCCTTTAAGTAAGTTTTTACTCCATTCCTGTAATTTTTCTCTTCTCACACCATTCTCTTCATGGGTGTTTTTGTTTGTTGCTGTGCAGGTGAACCTATTGCAAGCAAAAGGCAAGGAGACAAAGTCGGAGATGTGAGTAGATCCAAGGCGAGAACTAGAGCGTGAAGACGCCGACACCGCACTGGATCTCCGCACATGTTGTTGAACAAGTAGGTCTTCCTTTCTTAGCAACTTAGGTCAACTTGTCACCTTAATAAAAAAAAAACTAAAAACTAGGAAGACTTCTTGGGATCTCTTGGGGCAAGTGGATTAAAATTCACCTATTTGATTGTTTGCCTTTACTCCCACCACCTTGGGATTTCTCGCCAAACTTCGCATAGAGAAAATCCAAGAATCTTGATTCTTGAATCTTTCACCATGTGAAGTATTCTTTAAGGAAAATAAAAAGATTGATTGCCACCCCTCTTTGCCTCACTTATCTGCAATTTGGGATGACATTTTTGGTGGGGAGACTTGGAATTGAGTTGATTCCAACCACACGATGACCTTTCACGTGCCTAAGATTCGATCCTGAATACTTCAACCCCAACAATTTGATTTTCTTTATCTTTTGGTTGAGCCTTTTGTGTGGAAATCATTTTGGTGATTGGGAGCACTTGAATTGAAGTGCTTTGGCTCCCATTCACACTAATCTAAAACTGATTCGTGCATCCACACATAGAAATCTCCATCTAGGGAAGCCCACTACATTTTAGCATGCATTAGCCAACTGACATTGAAGAAGGGTTTGTTGGGCTTAGAAGAAAACTTGTATTCTCTCAAAACCTTGAGATTGGTTGAATTGGTAATTCAGAGAAATCCTAAAATCCATACTGCTAAAGGCTGAACTCTAAAAACCATTCACTAATTAAAACTTCAATTCAGGGAGATTTCCCCGTTGCATGCTTGGTTTACATACACTCATAAAATCAATCACTTGGGCATTACCTGTAAATAACGCCTTTCACATTCCAGAAGCACTTGATCCTAAGCCTCTAAATAAAATTGGTAGTAACTTAACCCTTATTAAGGATTGGATGTCTAACTACCTGCGTGTAGTGCCTACGTGCTGGTGAGGGTTCCCGCGTGCTATCGGGTGTCTAAGACTGGCGCAAACAGCCTTTCAATCTGGCCTGGTGGTTCTGCGATGCTCGCATTCGGTTCCGTAGTTCGTGATAGTAGGTAACCTAGATCATTAGGTCTAAGGGCATACTATAGAGGATAGGAATTTGATTGTATTGATTTGTCATCAAGTGTACCTTTGCGGCGTCATTTCTCTCATCTCCTTTCCCTTATCTCCCCAATTCTTCCTGCGATAGTGCATTTTTGGGAGGAGGTCACTGATAGCGAAATACGCGTGATTTGTAAAAGCAGGTTTTTAACATTGTTGTAACATGCAAATCCGCTTTCGCTTTTAAATTTATATCCTAGATAGGGGAGTATCTAGGGTCGTCCAAGGAGGCAAAAATTGCAAAATTAATCCTCTTGCTTACAGATAGATTTCAACTTTTTTTTTGATATTTTTCAATATATAATTTTCTTTTTGTTTTGAAAAGACGAGGGTAAAATGCGAATTGTAACGAAAAGTACTAACACCTACAAATGCTTAACTAAAATTTAAAAGATAGAAATATCTTCTTCCTAAGCTCACTCGAGGCAAGTGGAGGCCTAGAGTAATTAGGAAGAAGAGGTGAACAAGTGCTAGAACCAAAAGTAACAACTGCAATAAAAAGGTAAAAGAAGGCAATTTGATTGACTAGAATGAGTGTTCTTTTCAAGGACAAGTAGAGGAATGCTTCTACTAGAACTAAACAAATCTAAAAGCAAGAAAAGAAACACAAATCCTCTTGCAAAAATGGTGAAGAAGGGAGTCTTCTTGCTCCAAGCCTAGCTGCTCCTTGGCTTGAAAAGAGGGCCTCCTTCTTCTCCTTCCTTGAGAGCTCCTCCAAGGTGGAAGCTTCCACCTTCAATTCTCTCTCCAAGGGGCGGGCGTGCACCACCCTCAAAATCTCCTCCAAGGTGGCGTGGACCACCTTCAAGATCTCCTCCAAAGATCTTCCTGGCCTGGCTTCTCCTTTGGCTGGTGTGACCCAAGAGAGAAGGGAAGAGGGGAAGGCACCAAGGGGACAAAATATCCCCTTAATCTTCTTCTTCTTCTTCTCTCTTGGATGTGGGCTTCTAGGTGGAATATGAGAGTGAATTTTCTAGCCAATGATGACTTGAATGGTGGTGGGTAGTGGTCTTTTTATAGGGTAGGATGGGGGGTTAAGGTTCCCCTTGAAATGGATGGCTAGAATGGAAGGATGGAGGTGGTTGGTGATCCTATGGCTAAGGTGAGTTGGCGCCAACCCAAGGGGTGTTAAAGGGGGTGGTTATGGTGGTGTTGGTGTCTTTTGGTGGTGGAGAGACACCACCATTTTGGCGCCAACATGGGGTCTTCTAGAAGGGGGTTAGGTGGATGGTGGAGATGGATTCAAGGGGAATTGTGTGGTGGAGATGACGGGGAATTTTGGAGGGAAAAGTGGCGCCATTAAGGGGGTGGTTAGGGGTAGTTTCTGGCACCACTTTTAGGTGTCTTTTGGAGGTGGTGGGTAGGTTAGGTTGGTGCCAAGTAGGTTTAGCTTATGTGGAGCTTAGGTGGAGCTAGTTGGGTGGAGTTATTAGGTGGATTTTTGGGGTGGTACAAGCCAAGGAAGTTGGAGCATAGCTAAGCTAAGCTAAGCTAGCTTAGCTAATGGAGGAGTAGAGGAGAAGGTGTTGGAGCTAGGGTTTGGTGGGAGGAGCTGAGGAGGAGAAGTCTGGAGTTGAAATTGGAGCTGGCTGCTGCTGAAGAGGGTGGCATGGAGCTACTCTAGCTGGCTTAGCTTGCTAGTTCCTTGCTAGCTACTAAGCCAAGCTAAAGTAAGCTAGCTTCTACCATAATGAGCTGAGGTGAGCTAGGTTTGGTGCTCCCGGGGAGAATCAAGCTGGTTGAGGCAGCTAAGGTAGCTTAGCTCAACTGAGCTGAGCTAAGCTAAGTCCCCAGGAGCTGGACTTGAGCTTCCTGAGCTGGGATGAGTTCTTCTTCAGCTGGATGGAGTTGAGTGGAGCTGGATGTAGCTGGATCTGAGCTGGGGTGAACTCCTATCAACTCAGCTGAGCTAGCTAGAGCTCCCTGTGAACTAGTGGGAGCTGAGATGAGCAAGACTCAACTAAGTTGAGTTGGATCTGAGTTGACTTAAGCTAGGGTGAGCTAAGATGAACTCTCTTGAGCTACCATTCAGCTGAGATTAGCTGAATGGAGCTGGGATGAGCTAACCCTAGTTCAAGTGAGCTAGGTTCCAACTGTGGTGAGCTGGATCGAGCTGAGTTCCAAGTAGTCTGGGCTTCTCCTTCACCATTTGCCTTCTTGAGTGCTAGGGTTTTAAGGATCTGCATATCTGTACATCCCTAACACTCACAAAAACGTTTTAAAAAGACAAATAAAAAATGCAATGCATTCCTAACCAAATTTATGCCTAAATGCAACCCAAAAACCCGTTTGCGGAGTAAGATCCTAAGAGCTAGGTTTGTTTTATTGCATAAGAATGATGATAAACTGGCGTTTATCACACCCCCATGCTTATCTTTTGCTTGTCTCTTAGCAAAACTTTAATTTTTTTGGAAAATGAAATTTTTGGGAAATCTAAATTTTTTGAGTTTTGAGGAGAATAAGAGATTAAGGGACCTTTGTTGATTACAACACAAGCGGTACGGGATTTGTTAAAGATAAACATCAGGATGTGTTTTTGGATTCAATCATTAGACAGAACGGGATCAATATATCCTCCAGAAAATTCACAAATTAACCCCTTGTTAATTCAGATGACTTGAAATGTTTGTTTTTAGGATTTTTCTGGCTCATGAATCTGATTCACAACTTGCAAAATCCTTTAAAACCTTGTGTTTGTGCTTGTGAAAAGCCAAGATTTATAAGGACGTGTTATTATTATTATTGTTATTATTATTATTTTTTTTTCACCCCCATGCTTATTTTTAGCTTAGTCTTACAACAGATGTGTCGGGATCATCATTTCCGTTACCATTTCTTGTGGGGGCTCTGGCGCCAGTACTTCGGGATAGCACTGTCCATGACACCACCCAGGAGCTCACAACCCCAAAACACGATGTGGTGAAAAGGGGCGCTCCAAGCAAACTCAAGCTCTTGCTCCGACGCTATAGGTAGAGCACCGTCCAAGACAATTGAGCTGCTAAAATGTGCTTTAATGCTCCGTCTAAAGATATGGAATATAGATATGGAGCAACAAAATTTTTAATTCTTTTTAAGTGTTGGCTTGTGTGTGAAAATAGACATAAGAAGTTTCTCAAGACACGCAAGTTTTTAAATCAAAAACTAAGTCAAATACTTTCCGTATTACAAAATATGATCAAGTCACCTGAACTATCATGAGTTTAGGTGGAATTTTAGTGAAGGATATCTAATCTAGTCTAAAATAGGCCTTGGAATTCTAATGATCAGATCCATGTCCTCGTCCTTAGTTTGTTAAAGATTAAATCCCTTTGTACCAAAAGTGAATATTTTCGACCTTAGTCCTGATTTCAAAATTTTTCCTCAAAAAGTTTTCAACATTTTTTTTTTTTGGTATGCAAGCAAGAAATAAATAAAAGAAAATTGCATGTTTTTAGGTTTTGAACATCCTAAATCGATCGTAAAAATTTAAAAACACCCCCCCATGCTTTAGATATGCCATGTCCTCATGCATTAGGAGGGAAAAGGGATCACCTTAGTGAAGAACGGTCGGGTTTAGGATGAACAAAACCTGGAAAAAGAAGAAAAAGGGAAAGCAAGAAAAAAATGATCGGTTACCTCCTATCCAGTGCTGTCTTTTATGCCATTTAGCTGGGCGTGATGTGCATTAGTGATCAAGGGTGGCTGGCTCAGTAAAATTAAAAGATTCAGACGGAATTTTAGGTGTATGGTCAAAAAAGGGCTTTAAACGTGGGCCATTGACTTGAAATGTAGAATTAGTTTTTGGATCAAAAAGGTCAACAGCGCTGTACGGATATGTTTTATGGACAATAAAAGGTCTGGTCCATTTAGATTTTAATTTGCCAGGAAAGAGACGTAATCTCGCATCGAAAAGCCAAACACGTTGATTAACGTCAAAGTGTTTCCGAACAATATATTTATCATGAAATTTCTTTGTTCGGTCTTTATAAATCCTCGCATTTTCATAGGAAAAATTACGTAATTCTTCCAATTCAGTTAATTGTAATTTTCTATGGTTACCGACATCAGATAAATCCATATTGAGTTGTTTTATTGCCCAAAAAGCCCTATGTTCTAATTCTACCAGGAGATGGCATGCCTTCCCGAAAATCAGATGGAAGGGAGACATGCCAAGCAGAGTTTTAAAAGTGATACGGTAGACCCATAAAGTGTCGTCCAATTTGGTGGACCAATCTTTACGGTCGGGCCTAACCGTCTTTTTTAAAATATTTTTAATTTCCCGGTTAGAAACTTCAGCCTGGCCAATAGTTTGGGGGTGATATGGCGTGGAAATTTTATGATTAACCCCATATTTAGAAAGGAGGTGTCGGAATTGTGAGTGGGTGAAATGTGAGCCTCCGTCATTGATAATGGATTTTGGTATGGCGAATCTTGAGAAAATATTTTTCTTAAGAAATTCGACAACCACATGGTGATCACTAGTGCGGGTGGGTATTGCTTCTATCCATTTAGAAACATAGTCGACTGCGACTAAAATATAAAAATACCCACCAGAATTTATGAACGGTCCCATGAAGTTGATGCCCCAAACATCAAAAATTTCAACCTCTAAAATTGGATTAAGGGGCATCATATCCTTTCGAGTCATGTTACCGATGCTCTGGCAACGCACACAGGACCCAACGAAGTCATGAGCATCTTTGTGCAAGCTGGGCCAATAAAATCCCGCATTAAGGATTTTAGCTGTAGTTTTCTTGCCCGAAAAATGTCCGCCACAGGCCATTGAGTGACAATGTGTTAAGATATCATGGATTTCAGAATCGGGGACATATCGTCGAATGACCTGATCGGCATAAATGCGGAAAAGGTTGGGCTCCTCCCAAAAATAATATTTAATATCAGCAAAGAACTTATCCCATTTCGTTTTTGGCCAATTAGCGGGGATTTGTTCTGTTGCTAAGTAGTTTGCAATGGGCGCAAACCAAGGGAGGGTTGTAGCAGCTAAAATACTTTCATCGAGGAACTGATCTGGCGGGGTCATTATGTCATTAATCATAAGACGAGAGAGATGGTCGGCCACTACATTGTGCAATCCCGCCTTATCCTTGATTTCCAGGTCAAATTCCTAGAGCAGCAGAATCCAACGGATAAGGCGGGGTTTCGCATCTTTCTTTGTCAGCAAATATTTAATTGCTGAGTGGTCTGTATAAACAGTGACATGTGACCCCAATAGAGAAGATCTAAATTTTTCTAAGGCAAATACAATGGCAAGAAGTTCCTTTTCAGTAACCGTGTAATTCCGTTGTGCATCATCAAGGGTTTTGCTAGCATAATAGATCACAATGGGCTTCTTGCCAATTCTTTGCCCTAGAACGGCCCCTACAGCAAAATCTGAGGCATCTGTCATTAATTCAAAGGGACTTCCAATCAGGTCCCTGCAATATTGGCACCTCAGTAACCTCTTTCTTCAACCTCAAAAAAACTCTCCAGGCACGTATTATTAAAATGAAATGGCTGGTCTTTTGTGAGAAGCTAACTTAAAGGCTTGGAGATTTGGGAAAAGTTTTGTATGAATCGATGGTAGAAACCCACATGACCCAAAAGGGATCTGATCTGTTTGACAGTAGTGGGAGGTGGGATCTTAGATATAGCATCTATTTTTGCTTTATCTACCGTGATTCCTTGTTTTGAAATAATATGACCCAAGACAATACCTTCTTGGATCATGAAATGACTTTTTTCCCAGCTGAGGACCAGATTAACTTCTATGCACTTTTGGAGAGTTCTTTCAAGATTTTTGCGGCAATGGTCAAAAGAATCTCGAAAAACAGAGAAGTCATCCATAAAGACTTCTAAACATTCACCTACCAGGTCTGAAAAAATTGCAAGCATGCACCTTTGAAAAGTCGCAGGTGCGTTGCAAAGACTGAAGGGCATTCTTCGAAAAGCAAAGGTTCCGAAGGGGCAGGTGAAAGTTGTTTTGTCCTGGTCCTCAGGATGAACCGCTACTTGATTATAGCCAGAATAACCGTCCAAAAAATAGTAAAATTCCCGTCCGGCTAACCGCTCCAAGATTTGATCAATAAAAGGGAGCGAGAAATGATCCTTCTTGGTGGCGGTGTTTAATTTTCGGTAATCTATACACACGCACCAAGAAGAAGCGGTTCGAGTGGCTATATTTTCCCCATTTTCATTGGTGACAACTATTAGTCCATCCTTTTTAGGGACAACTTGAGTTTGACTAACCCAGCAGCTGTTAGAAATGGGGTAGATGATATCAGCATCCAGCCACTTAATAATCTCCTTTTTTACCACCTCCTGCATACTAGGATTCAAGCGCCCTTGTGGTTGGTGGGAGGGGTGAGAATCGTCCTCTAAATATATACGATGCGTACAATAGGATGAATAAATGCCTTTAAGATCAGAAAGGGTCCAACCAATAGCTTTTCGATATTTACTCAAAACCTGGAGAAGTTTGTGCTCTTGTGCCCCGGTGAGTCCAGAATTTATAATCAGGGGCAAGGTCTGATTTGGACCCAGGAAGACATATTTAAGGGAATCGGGCAAAGGTTTTAATTCCAATTGTAGGCCCGATTCCGAAAGAGTTTCTGCTTTGTGGGTTAGAGGTGAGGTGAGAGTGAAAGGGTTAGCTGGAATGTTAGCTGGTCGTGTGGTTGAGGTGGAAGGGTGAGAAAAAGTGGATTGTTCAGGAACCGTATTTACAGCAAAACAGGAACCTAATTGGGAAATCTGCAATGTTTCCTCCACAATGTTTTCTATTTCTGAATCTGAATCATCAAAGAAATCTGGTTCTTGGAATCGCCTAGAGGCTTGAAAAATGTCTAGGGTTACAGATTCACCGCCACACATGATCTTCATCTTTCCGGAATCACAATCAATATTGGCGCGGGTGGTGGCTAAGAATGGTCTTCCAAGAATAATGGGGGCAAACTTAAGTGCTTCAGGTACCTCTATGTCCAGGACTAAAAAATCTACTGTGAATAGACAATCTTTGACCTGGACAAGAGCATCTTCAACAATTCCCCTTGGTTTAATCGTAGATCGGTCGGCTAATTGGAGAGTAACCTCAACAAGCTTCAATTCACCGATCTTAAATTCCTCAAAAATATAGATATCACTTCAATGTCAATTACAATCAACTATGAAAGCATAAAAAGATAAGGAGGTGAGAAGGAATCTCCCGAATCGATTGTTCGGCTAGATGACGGCTCCTGGCGGAAGCTCGGATGAAGGAGGTGAGATGCAGAAGATCGTTGGATAGAGGAAAGCTTCGGCGTGGCTCCGGAATATAGGTGGGAAGGTAGAGGTGATCTGCTACTAGAATGGAGGTAGGAGGATGGCTCCAAGGCAACCTATGAATGGGGATGGGAATATGGATGAATATTTGGTGGGGCAGAGGTTTGCTACACTAATAGGAGCCATATGTGCTTGAGAGCAAGCTCTAACAGAGCATCGGTAGGCTTATTAGAGCTTGGGAGTAGGTGGGAATAGAGTAGGTAGAGATGGCTTGGAAGGGAGTGGGTGCAGGCCCTTTTATAATGGACGAGAGATGCAAAAATAGGTATGGGACCATAAGCGATCTCCAGGCTGTCGTTGGAAGTGTTGCTGTAGGTAGCCCACGCCTGCTAGCACACGTAGCTGGCCTTGCTAGTGTATGAATAATTAGCGACTATTGTAAGCCTCGCTAAGGATCTGCCGCAAACGTTGTTGAAGATAGCCCATGCACCCATGCTGCCGCACGCTAGAGTGCACTCCGAGAGCCGGTCACATGCGTGCGGTGGCACGTGCATGCGCATGGGCGGCTTGGGTTGCACCACGTGGCACAATCTGGGTCGTCCATCTTCTTTTCATTGTAGGGGCTACTATAGAGGTCTGATTGAGTCAATTTTCACAACATTAGGCTACTATCGTCGACCCAAATCCATCCGCACGTTCAGATTTGTCATTTAAAGTTCCAAATTATGTCACCTCGTCCCATGGCCGTTGATCTTCCTTAGACTGCATACGGTGCTCTGGGACTCCAATTGAGGCGATTTCAAAGTCGTTGGACTCCGATAGTCATCTTAATCAGATCCCTATGGTTGGATCGTTAATCCGAGGCTCTGAAATGAATATCCTTCTCTCTTGACCAAAAAAATGACACAATTAACCTAAATTATATACAACTACTCCAAATGCAGAGTGATGCATGCTATGCAATATTTATAGCATGAAATGAAAATCTAAGTCTAGGAACATGCATTAATATGCATTTTAACCCAAATACATGTGTTTACACCACCCGCAAAGACCCCTATGTGGTAGAGCATCCCGACAGGTTACAATATTTCCCCTACCTGACCTCCCTTGTCACTACAATTCCAAGTAGGCCGAAATGTATGAATTGGGACCTAAGTCTACCAATTTTACTCCTAATTTGTCCCTTGACTTTCATTTGATTAGAAGTTGATTCAATTTGTGACCTAATTTGGAAGTTGGTTGGCTGATTAGCCCATAGTTGTGAGCTATTTAAGTATTTAAATGCCTAAACATTAGGATAATTCTAACATTTATTTAGCATAAATTAGGTTGTAAATAGATTAATTCATATTTTTAATTTAATTACATAATCCATACATTGCATTCATATTTTAAGTGCATTTAGAATTAGCTTAGAATGCCATTCATCTAATTAGTTAACTAACTAAGTACATTGTTTTAGTTAACATAAAACTTGAGGGCTTGTATATAAATAACCATAATATTTTAATAATATCCTTTATTCTTCTTCTTCTCATCAACAGCTCGGCTGCCGCTGCAACGCCTCCAGCCTCACTAAAAGCGCATTCATGGATCGGCGGAGAAGGTGGATCTGCTCCCGCCTCTCCATTCAAATTTGTGCAGGCCGCTACAAAAGGAGGAGAGAGGATGCTGAGCGAGGCAGGCCTCCGCCACCGACCCACCACTGTGCAGAGAGAACCTCTCTCTTCCACTCCACACTACCGGCCTCTACTGTGGCGACGAGTCTCCATCATCGTGGGCGTGTGGTGTGACAGGCCACACCGCCATCCGGAGCTCGCCGCATCACCGTGAGCACCTTAGCGTGCATCCCCCTCGCCGTCATCGCCGACCACCATCACCGAGCTACTGATTCAGCCACCCACTCAGTAACTTAAGACGTCTGGGGAATTTCCCAGACGTCTGAAGTTACCCGCTCACTTCCACCGCACACGCCTGAAGTCGCCTGCAGACCCCTTCCCGCACCTGCAGAACCTTCAGCGCACCCACGTCCGTCAACCTTCAGCTCAAACGCGCCTCAACTCTCCAACAGCACCCTCTGCCCGCGCTTTCAGAAGCGCTTGCAGCTTGCGCGCCCACGCCAACCGCGCCTGCAGACCACCGCCACGCCTCCGCCCGCGCTTGCAGCATCCTCCGCCCGTGCTTGCAGAAGTGCCTGCAGCTTGCGTGCCCACGCCAACCGCGCCTGCAGACCACCACCACGCCTCTGCCCGTGCCTGCAGAGTCCATCTCCACCCGCCTGCAGCATCCTCCGCCCGCGCTTGCAAAAGCACCCGCAGCTTGCGCGCACACGCCAGCCGCCTGCAGCCGCCACCAGCAGCACCTCCGTCGGAGCTCGTCCGGCCACCTCCGGCCGCCGCGTGACTCGCCGCCACCATCGATTCGAAGCTCTGGGTCCAAGGGACCTCCTCCGAGCTTCCCGCGCCCGGCCATCGGCTCCTCGTCGCGCAAGACAAAGGGGAAAAATTCTCCTATTTTGCTACAGTAAACCGTCAATTAAAATTGACATTTTCTGCCATTGCCACATTTTAATCATATTTTATTGATTCTACCTTGTGGAAAATATCCTATAGTTTCTCATAATTACCATTTCAGCATTGTTTCTTGCTTAAACCTTAATCTAAAGGCAATCTTCGCTTGGTTCTTGTCCAAATTGACTACGAACAAACATTTTTAACTGGTGCGAATTTTAATATGTTATTGCCTCCCTGTGGATACGACCCACTCATCTACGAGTGGTTATTTCTTGTTAAATATTGATTAGTCGATTTTTCCACCACATTAAACTACAAACGACTTTAAAGCGAAAGATTGACCAGTCAAATGGAGCCATTGCCGGGGAGGCAATAGATGTAATAATTTCACCTAGTTTTATTTTGATTATTTGTCAATTGCACCGAGATTTAACCATTTATTATTTTCTTTTCTGTGCGAGAAATTTTGTGTAAGAATCAGCCTGTGTGAGAGGCTACCCTTGACATCGCCAGACGAGAAGTGGACGAGCAATTTTGAAAGGAGGAGAAGGACGAGGACGCGATGGACACCTTTGTATTTAGTCGCTAGTTTAATTAGAATAGAATTAAAACTGTAGACTTAATTTTTCATTGCAGTTAGTTTGAAATCCTTGTTCTGGGGCATATTTTGAGGGGTTTGTTCCCCGATTTTGTTTTGGGCCCGTGTTGGGTAATTTTTGGGAGTCTGTTCCCTTTTCTTTAGATTTAGGTTTATTTTTTTTTATTATTATTACTTTTATTTGCTTATGCATAAGTAGTTCTAAAAAAATAGAAAAAGAAAAAAATGAGCTGCCTGCTAGAAGCTGCCTACCCTAGGACGAACCATTTAGGTCTGTATGAGCAGCCTCTAGATTTACTTTTCTGCATTGCGTGCATTCTTGCATCGTAGATCGTTGGAGGCAAGGTACGCATTCTCTTACTTTGCATCCTATTTTTGATCACGCATTGCATTTGGGATTTAATGCGAAGACCACTTAATCTGTACTGAATAAATCTAATAAGTGGTCTCATTTTCTTAGAAAAAGGACTAATCAAAGGAATGACATTTTAAAAACCAAGGATTTGATTTTCAAACTTGGCGTGCGATTCAAAGTTCAAAATCTTTAACGATGTATGCACACTTATTTCACTTGCACCACGACACGCTTCTAGAGACTCTTTAGGTTTGGAAATACTAGGACAAGAGCCCTCCTTTTGTTGGATTCTGAAGTGTTCGGAACTTGAGATCAAAGGTTTTGTAAATCCAAAGTGGGGGATACCCTGTCACGGATTTTTGGGGGTAGTTGAGGAGCACTGTGAAAGCATAGCTTCAAAGGAAGGCTTAGGCCTACTTGCATCCCTCGATCTTCCGTCTTTGGATTTACTTGACCATTTGAGATTTAGGGAAGAACACCTAAGCTCCAACTAGGTCTTCTTAGGCAAACCGTAGGTTGACAATAGGCGTGTAATTGATTGGGCAAATTGTATTGTCACCTGCAATCTAACTTAAAATCAAAAGCCTAAATTGGGAAAGACCTAAAAGGTCCTTTTTAAATTGTGTTTTGCTTGGGGAATTCTGATTGAAGTGTGAGTTAGAATGGACCACATTGCTTTTCATCCTTTCACATCTTGCCTACACCCTCACCCCCACTCTGCATCCTTCGATCCCAGACGCCGAGATAGTCCATTCCTTGATGGACATAATGACAATCATTGGGATCCATTTTACTCCTATTATAGGAGTATTGGCCTGGTTAAGCCCCAAATCAGTGAGCAGAGCCTAGGAGCGGGATTTGCTTTGCCCAATATCCCACATACCAAGGAAATACCCAACCCACCCTCCCTGAAAAAGTATTATGGTTGGACAAACACTCCTGGGTACTATGAGCCTGAGCCTGACTTCTCTCATGATAGAAATGACCTCTCCTCTTTGAAGATGGAAATACAAAAAATGCAAAATGAAATGAGTGAATTGTTAGGAGAATCATTGAGAGCAGGCCAACAAGAAAGAGATGAAATTAGCCACCCAATCTACCCCATTGACGATGACGTACACCCCTCTACAATAGATGCATCTCCCGTGGAAGAGCTACACTTTAAGTTGGAGGGAAATTCTTAGGAGAATAGCTACTTTTCAAGGATCGATTTTGAAACCTCCCCATTAGATAACAATTCCTTGAGCGATCTACACTTTAGGTGGGAGGAAAATACACATGACAGTAGCTATGCATTGGATGAAGAAAGGTGGCAACCCGAGGAAGATGATGATAAGGTTGAGTATCCACCTGAATTATATTGGAGTCAAAAGAAGGGAATGATGGTACCATTGGAAGACCTCGACCCAGATGATAGTATTTTCGTGACATTTGATGAAGTGGGTCAAAGTCAAGTTGTTAATCCTACCCTCCCTTCTGATCACGATATGGAACTCAAACCCACCCTTAGGGAACCTAACCCTAAAGAAATTGACCTATCTGAGGAGTCTGATGTTACCAGTGTAAACCATTTACCTCAGATAGAGCACCCTAGGGGATCTGCTGAGATATTAAATGATTCTAGACCTCGGATACATGATGAATTGTGTGATGAGGAGGAGGACGAATTATATGAGGAACCTACATTCAAGATTTGGAGTGACACTAAGGGTGATTATGTCTTATTTGAAGAGTTAGCCCCTGAGGATGTCACAAATTTGACCAAATTAGGTTTCCTTAGCACACCCATTGATGATATTTCTCCTCATGATAGAATGATGGAAAATTTGGAAGCAATTTCTAAGATTTATGTGGATTCACATATCGACTCCGGGGAAGATTTCAGTAAAGAACAAAAACCCGGGGATGACTGATAGCGAAATACGCGTGATTTGTAAAAGTGGGTTTTTAACGTCGTTGTAACACGCGAATCCACTTTTGCTTTTAAATTTATATCCTAGATAGGGGAGTTTCTAGGGTCATCCAAGGAGGCAAAAATTGCAAAATTAATCCTCTTGCTTGCAGATAGATCTCAACTTTCTTTTTGATATTTTTCAATATGTAATTTTTTTGTATTTTGAAAAGACGAGGGCAAATTGCAGATTGTAGCTAAAAGAATTAACACCTACAAATGATTAACTAAAATCTAAAAGATAGAAATATCTTCTTCCTAAGCCCACTCTAGGTAAGTGGAGGCCTTGGGTAATTTGGAAGAAGAGGTGAAACAAGTGCTAGAACCAAAACAAACAACTGCAACAAAAAGCTAAAAGAAGGCAATTTTGATTGAGTAGAATGAGTGTTCCTTTCAAGGACAAGTAGAGGAATGCTTCTACTAGAATTAAACAATCTAAAAGCAAGAAAAGAAACACAAATCCTCTTGCAACAATGGTGAAGAAGGTTGTCTTCTTTCTCCAAGCCTAGCTGCTCCTTGGCTTGAAAAGAGGGCTTCCTTCTCCTCCTTCCTTGAGAGCTCCTCCAAGGTGGAAGCTTCCACCTTCAATGCTCTCTCCAAGGGGTGGGCGTGCACCACCCTCAAGAACTCCTCCAAGGTGGCGTGGACCACCTTCAAGATCTCCTCCAAGATCTTCCTTGCCTGGCTTCTCCTTCGGCTGGCGTGACCCAAGAGAGAAGGGAAGAGGGGAAGGCACCAAGGGGATAGAATATCCCCTTAATCTTCTTCTTCTTCTTCTCTCTTGGACGTGGGCTTCTTGGTGGAATATGAGAGCGAAATTGCTAGCCAAGGATGTCTTGAATGGTGGTGGGTAGTGGTCTTTTTATAGGGTAGGATGGGGGGTTAAGGTGCCCCTTGAAATGGAGGGCTAGGATGGAAGAATGAAGGTGGTTGGTGATCCTATGGCGAAGGAGAGTTGGCGCCAACCCAAGAGGTGTTAAAGGGGGTAGTTATGGTGGCGTTGGTGTCTTTTGGTGGTGCAGAGACACCACCATGTTGGCGCCAACATGGGGTCTTCTAGAAGGGGAGTTAGGTGGATGGTGGAGATGGGTTCAAGGGGGATTGTGTGGTGGAGATGAGGGGAGATTTTGGAGGGAAAAGTGGCGCCATTAAGGGGTGGTTATGGGTAGTTTTTGGTGCCACTTTTAGGTGACTTTTGGAGGTGGTGGGTAGGTTAGGTTGGTGCCAAGTAGGTTAGCTTATGTGGAGCTTAGGTGGAGCTAGTTGGGTGGAGTTGGTAGGTGGGTTTTTGGGGTGGTATAAGCTAGGGAAGTTGGAGCATAGCTAAGCTAAGCTAAGCTAAGCTAAGCTAGCTTAGCTAATGGAGGAGTAGAGGAGAAGGTAATGGAGCTTGGGTTTAGAGGAAGGAGCTAAGGAGGAGATGTCTGGAACTGAAATTTGGAGCTGGCTGCTGCTGAAGAGGCTGGCATGGAGCTATTCTAGCTGGCTTAGCTTGCTAGTTCTTTGCTAGCTACTAAGCTGAGCTAAGGTAAGGTAGCTTCTACCATAATGAGCTAAGGTGAGCTGGGTCTGGTGCTCCCGGGGAGAATCAAGCTGGTTGAGGCAGCTAATGTAGCTTAGCTCAACTGAGTTGAGCTAAGCTGAGTCCCCGGGAGCTGGACTTGAGCTTCCTGAGCTGGGATGAGTTCTTCTTCAGCTGGCTGGAGCTGAGTGGAGCTGGATGTAGCTGGATCTGAGCTGGGGTGAACTCCTGTCAACTTAGCTGAGCTAGCTAGAGCTCCCTGTGGACTAGTGGGAGCTGAGATGAGCTAGACTCAGCTAAGTTGAGTTGGATCTGAGCTAACTTGAGCTAGGGTGAGCTAAGGTGAACTCTCTTGAGCTGCCATCCAACTGAGATTAGCTGAATGGAGCTGGGATGAGCTAACCCTAGTTCAAGTAAGCTAGGTTCCAGCTGCGGTGAGCTGGATCAAGTTGAGGTGAGCTGGATCAAGCTGAGGTGAGCTGGATTAGGCTGTGTTCCAGCTAGTCTAGGCTTCTCCTTCACCATTTGCCTTCTTGAGTGCTAGGGTTTTAGGGATCTATATAACTGTATATCCCTAACACTCACAAAAACATATTAAAAAGATAATAAAAAATGCAATGCATGCCTAACCTATTTTATGCCTAAATGCAGCCCAAAAACCCGTTTGCGGAGTAAAATCCTAAGAGCTAGGTTTGTTTTAATGCATAAGAATGATGATAAACTAGCGTTTATCACACCCCCATGCTTATCTTTTGCTAGTCTCTTAGCAAAACTTAAAATGAAATTTTTGGGAAATCTAATTTTTTCGACTTTTGAGGAAAAATAGATTAATGGACCTTGGTAGATTAAAGCACTGGAGGTACGGGATTTGTTGAAGATAAACAACAGGATTTGTTTTTGTATCCAACCATTAGACAGAACGGGATCAATATATCTTCCAGAAAATTCAGAAATTAACCCCTTGTTAATTCAGATGACTTGAAATGTTTGTTTTTAGGATTTTTCTGACTGATGAATCTGATTCGTAACTTGCAAAATCCTTTAAAACCTTATGTCTGTGCTTGTGAAAAGCCAACATTTATAAGGACGTGTTATTATTATTATATATATATATATTTTTTTTCTCTCCCATGCTTATTTTTAGCTTAGTCTTACAACAGATGTGTCGGGATCATCATTCCCGTTACCATTCCTCGAGGGGGCTCTGGCACCAGTACTTCGGGATAGCACTGTCCATGACACCACCCAGGAGCTCACAACCCCAAAATATGATGCGGTGAAAAGGGGTGCTGCAAGCAAACTCAAGCTCTTGCTCCGACGCTATAGGTAGAGCACCGTCCAAGACACTTGAGCTGCTAAAATGTGCTTTAATGCTCCATCTAAAGATATGAAATATAGATATAGAGCAGCGCCAAGGCGGTAACATGTTGACATCGCGTCCTCAAAGAAGGTATTTTCCTTCTTCTCGGCGGTGGGAACTCAAACCAATGATTTGCTTCAGACTTTTACTAAATCCAAACACGGGAGTTTTTCAAAAATTTTTTAATTATTTTTAAGTGTTGGCTTGTGTGTGAAAATAGACATAAGAAGTTTCTTAAGGTACGCAAGTTTTTGAATCAGAAACTGAGTCAAATACTTTCCATATTACAAAATAGGATCAAGTCACCTGAACTATCATGAGTTCAGGTGGAATTTTAGAGAAGGATATCTGATCTAGTCTAAAATAGACCCTGGAATTCTAATGATCCGATCTATATCCTTATCCCTAGTTTGTTAAAGATTAAATCCCATTGTACCAAAAGTGAATTTTTCGACCTTAGTCCCGATTTCAAAATTTTTCCTCAAAAAGTTTTCAACATTTTTATTTTATTATTATTATTTTTTTTTTTTTTGGGTATGCAAGCAGGAAATAAAGAAAATTGTATGTTTTTAGGTTTTGAACATCCTAAATCGATCGTAAAAATTTAAAAACACCCCCCCATGCTTAAGAAATGCCATGTCCTCATGCATTAGGAGGGAAAAGGGATCACCTTAGTGAAGAACGGTCGGGTTTAGGATGAACAAAACCTGGAAGAAGAAAAAAAAAGGAAAGCAAGAAAAAAAAATTGATGGGTTACCTCCCATCCAGTGCTATCTTTTATGCCATTCAGCCGGGCGTGATGTGCACTAGTGATCAAGGGTGGCTGGCTCAGTAAAATTAAAAGATTCAGATGGAATTCTAGGCGTATGGTCAAAATAGGGCTTTAAACGCTGGCCATTGAATTGAAATGTCGAATTAGTTTTTGGATCAAAAAGGTCAACAACACCGTATGGATATGTTTTATGGACAATAAAGGGGCCGGTCCATTTAGATTTTAATTTGCCAGGAAAAGGACGTAATCTCACATCGAAAAGCCAAACACGTTGATTAACGTCAAAGTGTTTCCGAACAATATATTTATCGTGAAATTTCTTTGTTCGGTCTTTATAAATCCTCATATTTTCATAGGAAAAATTACGTAATTCTTCGAATTCAGTTAATTGTAATTTTCTATGGTTACCAGCATCAGATAAATCCATATTGAGTTATTTTATTGCCCAAGAAGCCCCATGTTCTAATTCTACTGGGAGATGGCATGCCTTCCCAAAAATCAGACGGAAGGGAGACATGCCAAGTGGAGTTTTAAAAGCGATACGGTAGGCCCATAAAGCGTCATCCAATTTGGTGGACCAATCTTTACGGTCGGGCCTAACCGTCTTTTGTAAAATATTTTTAATTTCCCGGTTAGAAACTTCAGCCTGGCCATTAGTTTGGGGGTGATATGGTGTGGAAATTTTATGATTAACCCCGTATTTAGAAAGGAGGTGATGGAATTGTGAGTGGGTGAAATGTGAGCCTCCGTCACTGATAATGGCTTTTGGTATGCCGAATCTTGAGAAAATATTTTTCTTAAGAAATTCGACAACCACACGGTGATCACTAGTGCGGGTGGGTATTGCTTCTACCCATTTAGAAACATAGTCGACTGCAACTAATATATACAAATACCCACCAGAGTTGATGAACGGTCCCATGAAGTCGATGCCCCAAACATCGAAAATTTCAACTTCTAAAATAGGATTAAGGGGCATCATATCCTTTCGAGTCATGTTGCCGATGCTCTGGCAACGCACACAGGACCGAACGAAGTCATGAGCATCTTTGTGCAAGCTGGGCCAATAAAATCCCGCATTAAGGATTTTAGCTGCAGTTTTCTTGCCCGAAAAATGTCCGCCACAGGCCATTGAGTGACAATGTGTTAAAATATCATGGATTTCAGAATTGGGGACACGTCGTCGAATGACCTGATCGGCACAAATGCGGAAAAGGTCAGGCTCCTCCCAAAAATAATATTTAATATCAGCAAAGAACTTATCCCATTTTGTTTTTGGCCAATCAGCGGGGATTTGTTCTGTTGCTAAGTAGTTTGCGATGGGCGCAAACCAAGGGAGGGTTGTAGCAGCTAAAATACTTTCATCAGGGAACTGATCTGGCAGGGTCATTATGTCATTTCTCATAAGACGAGAGAGATGGTCAGCCACTACATTGTGCAATCCCGCCTTATCCTTGATTTCCAGGTCAAATTCCTGGAGCAGCAGAATCCAACGGATAAGGCAGGGTTTCGCATCTTTCTTTGTCAGCAAATATTTAATTGCTGATTGGTCTGTATAAACAGTGACACGTGACCCCAACAGATAAGATCTAAATTTTTCTAAGGCAAATACAATGGCAAGAAGCTCCTTTTTAGTAACCGTGTAATTCCGTTGTGCATCATCAAGGATTTTGCTAGCATAATAGATCACAACAGGCTTCTTGCCAATTCTTTGCCCTAGAACGGCCCCTACAGCAAAATCTGAGGCATCTGTCATTAATTCAAAGGGACTATTCCAATCAGGTCCCTGCAATATTGGCGCCTCAGTAACCTCTTTCTTCAACCTCAAAAAACTCTCCAGGCACTTATTATTAAAATCAAATGGCTGGTCTTTAGTAAGAAGCTGACTTAAAGGCTTGGAGATTTGGGAAAAGTTTTGTATGAATCGATGGTAGAAACCCACATGACCCAAAAAGGATCTGATTTGTTTGACAGTAGTGGGCGGTGGGAGCTTAGATATAGCATCTATTTTTGCTTTATCTACCGCGATTCCCTATTTAGAAATAACATGCCCCAAGACAATACCTTCTTGGACCATGAAATGACTTTTTTCCCAGCTGAGGACCAGATTAACTTCTATGCACTTTTGGAGGGTTCTTTCAAGATTTTTGAGGCAATGGTCAAAAGAATCCCCAAAAATAGAGAAGTCATCCATAAAAACTTCTAAACATTCACCTACCAAGTCTGAAAAAATTGCAAGCATGCACCATTGAAAAGTCGCAGGTGCGTTGCAAAGACCGAAGGGCATTCTTTGGAAAGCAAAGGTTCCGAAGGGACAGGTGAAAGTTGTTTTGTCCTGGTCCTTAGGATGAACCACCACTTGATTATAGCCAGAATAATCATCCAAAAAATAGTAAAATTCCCGTCCGGCTAACCGCTCCAAGATTTGATCAATAAAAGGGAGCGGGAAATGATCCTTCTTGGTGGCGGTGTTTAATTTTCGGTAATCTATACACACGCGCCATGAAGAAGCGGTTCGAGTGGCTATATTTTCCCCATTTTCATTGGTGACAAATGTTAGTCCAGCCTTTTTGGGGACAACTTGAGTTGGACTAACCCAGGAGCTATCAGAAATGGGGTAGATGATATCAGCATCCAGCCACTTAATAATCTCCTTTTTTACCACCTCCTGCATACTAGGATTCAAGCGCCTTTGTGGTTGGCGGGAGGGGCGAGAATCGTCCTCTAAATATATACGATGCGTACAATAGGACGGATGAATGCCTTTAAGATCAGAAAGGGTCCAGCCAATAGCTTTTCGATATTTACTCAAAACCTGCAGAAGTTTGTGCTCTTGTGCCCCGATGAGTCCAGAATTTATAATCAGGGTTAGGGTCTGATTTGGACCCAGGAAGACATATTTAAGGGAATCGGGCAAAGGTTTTAATTCCAATTGTAGGCCCGATTTCGAAAGAGTTTCTGCTTTGTGGGTTAGAGGTGAGGTGAGAGTGAAAGGGTCGGCTGGAATGTTAGCTGGTCGTGTGGTTGAGGTGGAAGGGTGAGAAAAAGTAGATTGTTCAGGAACCATATTTACAGCAAAACAGGAACCTAATTGGGAAATTTGCAATGTTTCCTCCACAATGTTTTCTATTTCTGAATCCGAATCATCAAAGAAATCTGGTTCCTAGAACTGCCTAGAGGCTTGAAAAATGTCTAGGGTTACAGATTCACCGCCACACATGATCTTCATCATTCCAGAATCACAATCAATATTGGCGCGGGCGGTGGCTAAGAATGGTCTTCCAAGAATAATGGGGGCAAACTTAAGTGCTTTAGGTACCTCTATGTCCAGGACTAAAAAATCTACTGTGAATAGACAATCTTTGACCCGGACAAGAACATCTTCAACAATTCCCCTTGGTTTAATCGTAGATCGGTCGGCTAATTGGAGAGTAACCTCAACAGGCTTCAATTCACCGATCTTAAATTCCTCAAAAATAACTGTGGGGATAAGATTAATTGAGGCACCAAGATCCAACAGAGCGCGATCAAATGAGGTATCATTAATGATAACTTGGATTAGGGGTGTGCCGGGATCTTTTCTCTTAAGAGGCAGTCGGCTCTGCACAACTGAGTTGACTGTCTCTGGAAGAATTACCTTTCCTAAATTCTTGGGCTACCTTTTTGGAGTACATAAATCTTTTAGGAATTTTGCATAGGCAGGGATATACTTAATGGCATCTAGGATAGGGATATTAATTTCTACTTGCCCAAATAAATCCATTAATTCCTTCTCAGTGGGCTCGGATTTTGTCTTTTTCTTTTTTGAAGAGTGGAGGGCTTGTGGAAATGGGGCAGGGTTGCCCTGTTTTGCATGAATTGGTTCCTGAACAATAGGAGAAGAGTTAATCTGTGTGCCATTAGAGCGGATTTCTTTAACAGGCAGGGTATTGTGAGTGGTTTTCCCATTTCTCAAGGTAACTGCATTTGCAGTCTGGTTGTTTCTAGGATGAGGACGGGGTGCCTGGCTGTTATTGAAACTCGGCAGATGTTGAGGTGTTGGCTGAATAGGTTGACTGGGATATCCACCTTGGAATTGATTCCTTTGATTGTTTGGGTTGGGCATGGGTTGGGATGGTAAATTCCCAATAGGTCGATGATCAGGAGTAACCTTAACTTGGTGTTGTAAATTGGTAATCATGCGGGTTACTTCTGTCATTTGAGTCTGCATTCCTTGCAGAGTTTTGATGACCTGATTATTAATATCATCATGGGATGGTCCAGGTTGATACAAAGGTTGCCCATAATTCCCAAAATAGTTTTGTTTGGGAAAAGTAATCTGCTTCGGGTTTTTCCAGGAGTGATTCGGGTTAGTCCTCCAATTTTGATTGGAAGTGTTGGAGGGGTTTCTAAATTGCTCCTGGAGAGTATAAATATTTTCCGAGGTGGAGTCAAAAATATTTTGGTCAAAATTCCTTATCAAATCTTGCGGGAAATCAGCCGGAAATTACTGGCCAGCAGATGTGGCATCTATATTGTGTAGATTTTCTCTTTCGGAGAATGTGTGGGGGGTTAGTGTGTGGAGAGTGGACGTGTAGAGCTTGTTTGTTTGTGAGCTTTTCTTCAATTTTCTTTTGGTGAATTTGCATTTGGTCCAGTCGTTGAGCTAACATATATAAATCATCTTATGTGACTGGAACAAAGGTGGATTTGGAGTCAATTTCATGGACTCCGTGTCTGGGGTTTTGTGATATGCCAAAAGTGTCCATTGAAGTCATGTTAAATGAGTTTTTACTCATTTCTTCAAAGAGAAGATAGGAACTTTCGGCGTCTTTTTTAAGAAAATTTCCTCCACATGAGGCATCCACAAATCGTTTTAATTGATCATCTAATCCATGAAAGAAGATCTGCACTAACTGCCATTGTGGAATTTCATGGTGGGGACAACTTCTTAGAAGTTCCTGAAATCTTTCCCAGGCTTCGTGGAGGGTTCACCAATTTTTTGTTGAAAGGTCGTTATGGATCTTCTTAATGCATTCGTTCGACCAATCGGAAAATTTTTTTTAAGAAAAGCACTTTTTAATTGGGGCCAGGTGGTAATAGGATGCCCAACTGTTCTAAACCAGAGAGGAAAGAGTCTCATTAACCACATGTCTTCCTGCACATTGCGGGAATGAGTGGTTTGAGTGAGGACAGTTAATTCCTCGAGATGACAAAAAGGGTCTTCTCTTGGAAGACCATGAAAATGCTTGATAAGGTTTAGAATGGCTGGTTTGATTTCGAAATCCCCTTGTGGTATGACCACCCCTGGTCTTTCCTCATAATTGGAAGGATCATAGAAATCCTTAAGAGGAACGACAGGCTGTTGGCGGGGTGGTGGATTTTGTCCTTGATTAGCTAGGTTCGTGACAGTCCTAGCTAGATCTTCTTGATTTTGTTGTAGTCGAGCCAAATGGTCAACCATTAATGCAAAGGGATTTGTATTTTGGGTTATAATTGGAGGGCCACCTGGCCCTGCTGGTATTTCTGGTTGCTCCAAGTTAGGAAGGTGAGGGAGGGTGAAGTCAGCTTGTGGGTCGGCTGACGGGTTAGAAGTGGAAGTAGAATTTTTTTGATAGCTTCCTGGGTTTTCCATTTTCTTAGAAGACAAGGGGGAAGAAAACAATGATTTCCTACTACGGGGTGTGAAATCAGATGGTCCCTCAAGGTGTGGTCTTTGGGATCGTCGCCCGTGCATGCACTACTTGGAAGAATTGGAGGGGAGGAGAAGAGAAAGAGATGAGAGAAAGTGTGCAATTCAAACAAACAAATCTGGACCTAACTTAAATGTGACTCCCTAATAATAAACCTAAGACTTGGTCTATGTAGGAAATAAGTAGTCAATAGTGAATACCCATTCTGTCAACAAATCTAGCCAAGTTGCTTAAGGGGAGGTTTGGGCCGAAACGTTTCCCAGGGAAAACCCCAGGTGCTTGTACAAACCCGTGCCTAGTCGTTTGACACGGCCCCTCAGCCTGAATACCAGACATAGATGGCAGAATTGGTACTAACTAAAGAAAACTTAAGACCTAAATAGCAAGCCTAAGTTGATAAAGCCTTAGGGGTCAAGTTGCTAGAAATTTTAATTAGGTCTAGGATGCTATAGTGCACACGGAATGTGGAGGGTGTTTATTGGGATGTTGCCCTATTATTTTGATTTTTTTGTGTGTGTGCAAGAATTGGAGAGTGGCTCCAATGAAAATCAAGTTGTCACACAATTTTCTTGTATTTATGTCTTTTAGGATTGAATTTAATTAAATGTGTTGTAGGGTTTTTCTCTTTAAATTTTCAAACAAGTTTGAAATCTCACAATCAAAGGAAAGACAAGTTATATTGGTGATGGTTAATTTCCTTTAATGTGAGTCTCTAAAAAGAAAGAGAGAAACCCTAAGCCAATTATCCCTAAGACAGAAAATTACTACCAATGGATTAATTTTTGGCTTTCTGAATTAAGTAGTGGTCCAAAAAAGTCAAACAACACCACTACCTTGAATAAAATCAAACAAGGATTCCAAAAAAGATTTTTGTAAGATTTTAGGAATTTTTTTGACAATTGTTTTGAATTTTTAATTGTACTGATGTCAAAGTCCAAAAATGATACCTGTGGGTATTTTGGACTTTTCAGTATTACCACAGACCACAGAAAATTTCTATGATTTTATATGATGTGTAAAATTCCACAAGGATTCCATCAAGCTAAATTTCACAAAAATTGGATGAGTATAAAAATTCTAAAAATTCGTGGACAATAGTAAAATAGGAAGATTAGAGGGTGTGACCCCTCTGTAGTCCATGAATTTTAAAAAATTAAATACAAATCCAATTCTTCTAAAATTTGGAACAGATGTTTCTAATGTAATTGGGAATCACTATGTGAAATTTTATGATTTTAGGAGGCTTGCGGTGTTAGGAATCAATTTTTCAAGTCCAGATAGAAATCTGATCCTGAAAAATAGAACACCAATACTTGCAATGGAGTGGTGTTAAAGAAGCATTCAAACAAACAATGGATTTTATATGAACACCACTCCACTTAATTAATTTGTTTGGGATCCTGAAAGCCAAGTTTAATATGTTTTTGGTAGTTTTAATTAATTATGTGACCAGAAAGAGGAACCAACCTGAATTTCGCGGGAAGAAAAGGAACTTTAAGCTCTCGCTTCCAAATTCCCACCTTCCCGCTGTAGTTCCTACACACACAAAAGAAAGAAAGAGAAGGGGATGAGATCCACTTCAAGCAAGAGAAAATTAATTAATGCAAAGCCGTGCCTCCCCGGCAATGGCGCCAAAAAGTGATAGCGAAATACGCGTGATTTGTAAAAGCTGGTTTTTAACGTCGTTGTAACACGCAAATCCGCTTTCGCTTTTAAATTTATATCCTAGATAGGGGAGTATCTAGGGTCGTCCAAGGATGCAAAAATTGCAAAATTAATCCTCTTGCTTACAGATAGATTTCAACTTTCTTTTTGATATTTTTCAATATGTAATTTTTTTTTTGTTTTGAAAGGATGAGGGCAAAATGCGAATTGTAACGAAAAGTACTAACACCTACAAATGCTTAACTAAAATTTAAAAGATAGAAATATCTTCTTCCGAAGCTCACTCTAGGAAAGTGGAGGCCTAGAGTAATTAGGAAGAAGAGGTGAACAAGTGCTAGAACCAAAAGTAACAACTGCAATAAAAAGGTAAAAGAAGGCAATTTGATTGACTAGAATGAGTGTTCTATTCAAGGACAAGTAGAGGAATGCTTCTACTAGAACTAAACAAATCTAAAAGTAAGAAAAGAAACACAAATCCTTTTGGAAAAATGGTGAAGAAGGGAGTCTTCTTGCTCCAAGCAGAGCTGCTCCTTGGCTTGAAAAGAGGGCCTCCTTCTCCTTCCTTGAGAGCTCCTCCAAGGTGGAAACTTCCACCTTCAATGCTCTCTCCAAGGGGTGGGCGTGCACCACCCTCAAAATCTCCTCCAAGGTGGCGTGGACCACCTTCAAGATCTCCTCCAAAGATCTTCCTGGCCTGGCTTCTCCTTTGGCTGGCGTGACCCAAGAGAGAAGGGAAGAGGGGAAGGCACCAAGGGGACAGAATATCCCCTTAATCATCTTCTTCTTCTTCTGTCTTGGACGTGGGCTTCTAGGTGGAATATGAGAGTGAATTTTCTAGCCAAGGATGACTTGAATGGTGGTGGGTAGTGGTCTTTTTATAGGGTAGGATGGGGGGTTAAGGTGCCCCTTGAAATGGAGGGCTAGGATGGAAGGATGGAGGTGGTTGGTGATCCTATGGCTAAGGTGAGTTGATGCCAACCCAAGGAGTGTTAAAGGGGGTTATGGTGGTGTTGGTGTCCTTTGGTGGTGGAGAGGCACCACCATTTTGGCGCCAACATGGGGTCTTCTAGGAGGGGGTTAGGTGGATGGTGGAGATGGATTCAAGGGAAATTGTGTGGTGGAGATGAGGGGGATTTTTGGAGGGAAAAGTGGCGCCATTAAGGGGGTGGTTAGGGGTAGTTTTTGGTGCCACTTTTAGGTGTCTTTTGGAGGTGGTGGGTAGGTTAGGTTGGTGCCAAGTAGGTTTAGCTTATGTGGAGCTTAGGTGGAGCAAGTTGGGTGGAGTTGTTAGGAGGATTTTTGGGGTGGTACAAGCCAAGGAAGTTGGAGCATAGCTAAGCTAAGCTAAGCTAAGATAGGTTAGCTAATGCAGGAGTAGAGGAGAAGGTGTTGGAGCTAGGGTTTGGAGGGACAAGCTGAGGAGGAGAAGTCTGGAGCTGGCTACTGCTGAAGAGGCTGGCATGGAGCCACTCTAGCTGGTTTAGCTTGCTAGTTCTTTGCTAGCTACTAAGTTGAGCTAAAGTAAGCTAGCTTCTACCATAATGAGCTGAGGTGAGCTAGGTCTGGTGCTCCTGGGGAGAATCAAGCTGGTTGAGGTAGCTAAGGTAGCTTAGCTCAACTGAGCTGAGCTAAGCTAAGTCCCCAGGAGCTGGACTTGAGCTTCCTGAGCTGGGATGAGTTCTTCTTCAGCTGGCTGGAGTTGAGTGGAGCTGGATGTAGCTGGATCTGAGCTGGGGTGAACTCCTGTCAACTCAGTTGAGCTAGCTAGAGCTCCCTGTGAACTAGTGGGAGCTGAGATGAGCTAGACTCAGCTAAGTTGAGCTGGATCTGAGCTGACTTGAGCTAGGGTGAGCTAAGATGAACTCTCTTGAGCTACCATTCAGCTGAGATTAGCTGAATGGATCTTGGATGAGCTAACCCTAGTTCAAGTGAGCTAGGTTGCAGCTGTGGTGAGCTGGATCGAGCTGAGTTCCAACTAGTCTGGGCTTCTCCTTCACCATTTGCTTTCGTAAGTGCTAGGGTTTTAAGGATCTGCATATCTGTACATCCCTAACACTCACAAAAACATATTAAAAAGACAAATAAAAAATGCAATGCATTCCTAACCTAATTTATGCCTAGATGTAGCCCAAAAACCCGTTTGCGGAGTAAGATCCTAAGAGCTAGGTTTGTTTTAATGCATAAGAATGATGATAAACTGGCGTTTATCAGTCACAAAACCCTGAACTATGTGACTTGTCTGATAAATTTAGAAAAGAACCCAAATTATCCTCCTTCACAAACATGGCTGCACGCCCACCCCCAAATCCCGAGGGAGGAAACCGCCCTCAAAACCCACCAGGTTTTGGAGCCTTAGATCCCTAACCCACCTCCAAGCCCAAGTGAAAATGTATAATGAACAAATTGAGGTCATTAGGGAAACATTGGAGGAAATGCAGAACTCTCCCGAATGGGAAGAGCCTAGGTCTCTTAGCTCTTATCAGAATCCCGCTGCTACAGAGACCATAGGACAAATTTTGGTCCCCATGGGCGAGGACGACATTGAATTGAAACCTAACATAATTGGCTTGATAAATTTTCACTTCCATGGTCTTGCAAGTGAAGATCCTTTTCTCCACTTGGAAGACCTAACCCGATTGGCTGAAACTACTAAATGAAGAAATATCGGGTTACCTATAGTCCTCATGAAAATGTTCCCGTTTTCATTGTGGAATAAAGCGTCGCAGTGGTTACGCACCCTTGGGAGAACCAACCACTCTTGGGAAGAGATGCGAACAGCATTTCTGAAGAAGTTCTTCCAAATCGGGCAAACCAATGCTCTTCGCCGTGCTATCACTTCATTTACGCAACAAATCGGCGAACAGTTTCATGAGTCATGGGAGAGATATAATGACCTCCTCAGGAAGTGTCCGCACCACGGTCTGCCTAAGTGGCATATAGCCCGGATTTTCTACTATGGGCTAAATGAGACTTTGAAGTAGATTGGAGATGCTTCCTGCGAAGGGAATTTTATGAATAAAGATGAGAATGGAGCATTCGAATTATTTGAAAATATGAGTGAAAACTCAATGAACAATGCCTCCATTGTCGCCTTTAATCATACCTGCCTACCCTGAAATGTCCACGATGTTGACATGGGACCCTCCCATTCATCCACTGATCTTAGCCTTATCGCAAAAAAATTAGATGAAGTCTCCGTCGTGCATAAGAAGCTGGACGAGAGTCTAGCCAACCCCGCCCATTCTATTGCAAACACCCCCACCTCACCACTTCGTCACAATCCCAATTCTTCCAACACCAGGCTTATCCCGAGAAACCCTGTAAGACCTTCCTTACCGAGTGTCACACCTAGCAAATCGATAAGTCATGTGGATTTAACTTCTGCGAGCCAATATTTCGACAAGGAGGACCAAGCCTCCGTGTGCTCGGACGCATATTTACATGCGGACACGTCTTCTGGCATAGAAGACGCTTGCGCCCTGGGGAACAACCCATTCTCTGCCACTTATAACCCAGGGTGGCGAAATCATTCAAACTTCGCATGGTCCAACAACTCGCAGTGCCAAAACCCCGCTGGTAGACCAATGCGACCATCTGCACCCGTCATCCCAAGGGCCCAATCTAATCCTATGGCGAATCCACCATCGGGTCCTTGTGTACCGCAAATAGAACATGCATCAAGTCCTCTTGATAAATTGGTGCAAATGAAGACGGAAATGTCAAAGCGCCACGAAGAGAACATGACATCTCTTCAGCACCAATTGGCACAGTAGAATGCTAAGATCAGTCAACTATGCATGGCAACTCGATCTCGGGGCACTCCTCTGCCCAACCTGTTCCCAACCTGCGAAATTTCATACCTCGTGGTCCGCAACCACAGGTACGACCTTCTCAGCGGTAGGTTCATCAAATTCTGCAGGCTCTGAGCATTCCACTGGGATTTCAGGCTAATCCCGCTATAGCACCTCCCTCTTACGTCCCTATTGCTAACCCTCCTGCGCTGCATGATCCCACTGGACCCGCATCGTCCAATGCGATCACTACGAGGAGCGGTAAGCAGACCGTCGATCCGCCTCGACCTAATCCTAGCCCGTCTTCTTCATCGCCCTCTCATCTGGGATGCACACCGCATTCGCGAGAGGACGATACACCCAAATTGGTGCCAGAATCAGTCCCATTCCCTGAGGCTCTACTGAGGGAGACAAAAGGCAAAAGGAAAGATACGCAGGCCTTTGATAACCTGCGTAATTTGTTCAGGGATGTAGAAATCAAGGTACCCCAGCTCGAGGCTATCAATCACATACCTACTGTCGCCTGATTTTTCAGAGACTACAGAACACCCAGGCGACAGTCAAAGAAAACTAAGAATCCGATGGTTCTCTCACCTCATGCGAGTTGTGCTATACTATCAAATCTACCACCGATGCAGAAAGATCTGGCCACACCGCTTATTTCCTGTAGCATCCAAGGTTGCAATTTTAACCGTGCCCTGCTGATCTTGGATCTTCCATCAATCTTATACCGACCATCATGCTCAAAAAAATTTCCTTGGGAAATCTGAAACCCACCCCTGTCACGTTATAATTGGCAGATCATTCTGTCAAAATCCCGAAGGGTGTGGTGGAAGACGTGGTGGTTAGGGTCAACAGTCTCTGTTTTCCTGTTGACTTTCTTGTTTTAGATATGGAAGCTCCTAGCTCACTTTCTGATTGTCCGATCATCCTTGGTTGACCTTTCTTGGCCACAGCCCGTGCCCATATTGACTGCGAGTCGGGCTGTATTGAGATTGCCGTTGGATCTGAGAAGCTCAAGCTTAACATCTTCAAGGCAGCCAAGAACTTTGATTGCGATTGTATTGAGGATGACACGTCTGACGAGGACATGGGCATCAGCGTGTGTATCGGACTAATTGGGACCTATTCTGACTGCTGCGGATTACTTGTAAACATTGATGATTGCCTGACCAACACATATTGTGACGTTCCCCCATCCCTCCCTTGTCCCGTACCTTCTCTTGGCCAGACTTCTGATGAGGTTTTCTCCGCTTCCCATACCTCGTGGTCTGAGTCATATCTGGGCTACTCACCGTCGGTTCACACTCTTGAAGACCGGATTACCCTTTCTTTACCACCAAATCAGGCAGAGTTGCAAATCCACATTGGGACCTTGAGCCCATATACTACTCACTTGGGCTATTCCCTTTTGGATCCATCTATCCAAGAAGCACCTCTTCTTGGCCAATCTGAGGGCCAATTTCTTCCTCCTGACTTGTTCTCCGATCCGCCTGGGGCACTCTCGTCCCAATAAATGCCAGATCTTTCACCATCCACTCCCGAGCTGAAAGAGCTGCCTTGTACACTTAAGTATGTTTTCCTGGGACCAAATGAAATGCTCCCCGTAATCATTAGTTCAAAATTGACCAGGGAGCAAGAGTGCAAACTAATAAAGGTCCTCATAGAACACAAGGTAGCCATTGGATGGTCTTTATCAGACTTATCTGGCATTAGCCCTTCCTACTACACTCACTGTATATATATGGAGGAGGAGGCTTGACCTTCTTGCAAGGTGCAGCGATATTGTTTATCGCGCTTGATCGAGTTTTAAAAGATAACACGTTGTAATATAGCCGACAAAGCGTTCAAACAAATAGAGAATTTTATTACTCGAAAACTGGACTATCCGAGGTCGAACACAGGGAGCAATCTCAGTACTTTTAAAACTAAGGAATACAACTTTTAAATGAAAGATAATTGATTCACAAAGAGATTTAAAAAAATAGTCGCTAAGAAAGAGAACAGAATTGGACGTCTGATTTCTTTATCAGACGTCTTAATTGTAGTCTTCTTGTTTGGCCTTCTTTCTTGGTCTTTGCTTTCTCTGCAGTCTTACTTCTCTCTTCTGCCTTCTTCTTCTACTTCTTTGTAGGTTCTTCTTCTTCTTTTCTTCTGATTTACAGCGCTTCTTCTTCCTTGGTCTTCTTCCTGCCTTCGCTTCTTTTCTCTTCTGTCTTCTTCTTCTTTTTGTCTGCAGTCCTTTTCTTCCTTGTCTAAGTTTCTTCTCTTCTTCGCTCAGCCTACCTACACAGAGAGGTGGAAGCAAAACTACCCTGCCCCTCTACCCGCACATTTCTCTCTCTCTCTCTGAAATTCACTCAAGGACGCTCTCCCAGAGCCACGGGTAATTGGGTCGGATTTCGCACCTGGGACATGGCGCACCGGCGAGTGGGTGATGCGCGAGGTGTGCTCAGATTTGGTCGGGTCGGAGGCCACCAGATCCGCGAGGTGAAACCACGGACGAGGCGAGAGCTAGGTGAGGGACCTCACCCCTATTTGTTCGGAGGCAACGAGAAGATAACACAAATTCACTTTATATCATACCTGCGCTTCGTATTTTACCGATGTGGGACTATTAGTCCTGCCTCGCTCTTGCGCGTGCCCGCAGAAGACTCTTCGTGCAATTTCCAAGGCTACGGGCTTCGCTGCGCTCCTTGCTGGAATAGATGTCTTTGCACCGCTCGCCCGAGTCCGCTGCACCTGAAGGCTGGAGGTCCTGAAGCCTGGAGCTGCTCCGAAGCTGCTTCAACCGTCAATGGCGGCAGGGGCTGGAATACTGCCAAACACAAAACAAGCCTCTCGGCTTAATCAAACCAGCTGGGGACCTTCGCCGTCGCACGCGAAGGTGGTGCACGGTGCCGCAGGTCGTGGGACGGCCTAGGCGTGCGTGCCTAGGTCATCCTATGACCGGAGATGTGGGTGTAGAGCAGCAGTGGGTAGGCGGAGGATGTTCCTTGTGGTGAGGCAGAGCCTCTGAGTTGGTCGGCGAGTCGTGCGGAAGTGTGGAGCGACGGGAGAGATTCGCCAAAGGGATGGAAGATGGCGGTGGTCAGGCGTGGTCAAGGGGTAATTAAATGAAATGCAAGGGGGAAAAGAAAGAGGGGAAGATGGGGAATGTATCTGGACTATTCTGGAAGAGAAGGAGGCAGCGAAGTGGACGGCGCGTAGCTGCCGTCGTCGAAGAAGAAGAACCCTGAGGGAGGGAGCGGCGACGAGGAAGAGGTCGGGGGAACGCGCGCTTGGTACGGCGTGACGCGACAGGAAGAGGCAAAGTAGACTCTGCAGCTGGTATGGCAGTAGAGCGACGAGAAGGAGGGGAGGAGGTCGCTGGAGCTTGCAGGTTCCTTGGTCGAAGATAGAAGACAAGAAAATTTGGGAGAATCTCCGCTAAGACAAGCCTGAATTTGAGCGGTCGAACTTGGGGATTTGTTTATAGGTGCTGGCCGAACTTTCTAATGCGTGGAGGGCCCGCAATCACCTCTGACGGTTCATCGGAGAAGGAAAGTGGGTGGATACCAAAATCCCTCGTGCATTCGCACGAGAGATTGGGATCAAATCAGAGATCGTGATAGGCCTCAGATGGAAGGGAATTCCTCAGAGAATCTCCCTTCCATTTCTGGGAGGGGATCTCTGAGGAATCAGAGAGTATTCCCTCTCTAATCTTCACCGGAGTAGGATTCTGCCCCAAGAATGGCGGAAGGACTTGATTGCAAAGGTGGAGAGGAAATTAGGGGGCTCTCTGTAATGATTTTCAAAATATAGGGACCAAATTATGATTTGGGTGTACTAAATTACAAAGTAGGTCAAGATGACCTCCACGTAGGTCCAAATTTTGGTACAAACCTAATTTTGACCTAAGGAATCCAATGATGAAGTTTGATTTTAGGTTTGACCACGTTTGATTGGATATTTTGCATAAGAACCCAAATTAGGTCAATTGATGAGCTAGGACCCTAATCTAGGTCAAACTGGTTCCAAAGGCTAAATTAAGTATTCTAAGCCCTAGAGGATATTTTTCCATGATTTTTAGAGGGTTTACTTGATTTTTATTATGACCAGAACCTTGTTAATTTAAGCAGGTCTATTTTAGGGTTACCAAATGTCATTTAATTCCTAAATTGCACATGAACCCATTTCTGTTTGACTCAACCCACTTTTTATCTTATTTAGACCTTTTGACCTATGTTTTGCCTTTGAGAAATCCCGTTTATGTACTGCAATGGTAAAATTACAGTTTTAACCTTTATTTCATGTTTTCTTCTCAGAGCACTTATTCCTTCATTTAGGCCTTCTTCTAGGTTATGTAGGATCTTTTATCTTCTTTATTTGGTCAAAATGAGCTAGTTATGGCTCATGATGATGCTCTCATCATACCCCCATGCCTAGCTTTTGCTAGTCCCTTAGCAAAATTTCAAGGTTTTAACTTCTGTTCTAGACCCTGAGTGTATGTACTTTTCTTTTTCTTTTGTGATTAGGTTAGAATGCCGACAATAGGCCTAGAGGTATTCAAGTACCAACCAAAATCCGAACCTATTCCACTTTAGCCTCAGTCCTCCGCAAAGGTTTCTAAGGCCCACAGAAACTAACCTAGGTTTGTTGGACTCCGCGGTTAAAGCACCCGTGCTTGAGACATTTTTAGCCTAGGTTCAGTTTTGCAGTGCGTTTTTGTAAGAGAGAGATAGAAGATTTATTTGTTTGGAGAGCTTTTCTCTTTTTTTTCTTTTTATTTCTAGCTTCGGATTAGCTTCTCAACACGGTCTGTATTGGATTCCTCATCCCCATCATCAATCCTCAAGGGTCCCTGGCTTTCGAGATTTCGAGATAATCCCGCCCAGGGCAACCCCCAGAACCCTGGCTTTCGAGATTTCTAGATAATCCCACCCATGGCGTTCCGTGGCCGAATTCAGACCCTGGCGATCGGCATTTCGTGATAATGCCGCCCATGGTATTTGAACCAGCAGAGTGCTTACATGCCCCCAGTAGGATATTTAAATATCCTAAGAGACAAGCACCGAGGAGACGATATGTTGTTCTGCATCTTCGAGGGGAATTTCCTGCCTCTCCATGCTGGGAACTCATCCAAATCAACTTGTGTTGATTGGCCGCTCCTAATCTAGGTGACTTTTGTAGAACATTAAACGCTTTTGCGTGATTTAGATGTTTATGTGCACTGAACCAGGCTGTGTGTGAATTTGGGATGCTTAGGTTACCGAATCCCGCAAACCGGAGGTCAGTTAACGTGGTCGAATACTTCCTAAGCCTTAGACCTAATACTCAAGCTTCACATTTTCCCCAACCTCTTGAGGATTATCCAAATTTTAGTGGATACGTGAATTTTTAAGCTAACGAATCTAGCCCAAGAGGCCTAAGACCAGCGTTCCCGCTAATCTCTTGTTATGTCTCCTTAGCACTTTTTCTTTTATTTCTTTTCTTGATTTGGTCTAGAACTTAAGTTAATTCCTTAATCTTTTACTAATGACTATTTCTTTTCATTTTCATTTTGTGCTCCTTTTTTTTGGCATTTTACTCTTTTCCTCCTCTCATTTGTATGACCCTAAATTGTTCCTCCCCTCCTTCAAGTCTCTTTTTTTTTTTTTAATTGAAACCCTTTCTTGATATTAATTTTCGTGACATTTTGCACTTTAATACCCCCCCATGCCTAAGATTTGCAATGTCCCCATTGTAAATTAGGTGGGTTCGATTTCAGCTTAGTTCATGCATTAGGACAGGTGTGTGGTGAGTGAATGGGTCGAAGTGACTTGTTGCGAACGATTTCTAATCTCGGGTAGGGATTCCTGAGGTGAAGTCGGCTATTCTAATGGATGAACCCTAAAGTGCAATATGAATTCCACATAGAGATGTCAGAAAAGGTTTCAGGTTTTTCACAGCATGACGGGTTGCCTCCCGTTAAGTGCTGAGTTTTACGCCATCGGCTGGGCGTAATGAGCTCAAGAGGAATGGAGGGTAAAGGATGACTCAGCCAAATCTATATCGGTCATGTCAATGAATGGCTTGAGTCTTTGACCGTTCACGACAAAGGGTTCAGAATCGTGGCTAAGTGGGCTAATTTCAATGGCTCCATTTCCAAAGATTTGTCAGACTAGGTAGGGTCCGACCCACTTAGATCTTAGCTTTCCTGGGAATAATTTGAGTCGGGTATCAAAGAGTAAAACCTTTTGACCAAGATGAAAGACCTTTATAGAAATGTGTTTGTCGTGAAAAGCTTTAACCCGTTCTTTGTAAATTCACGAGTTCTCATGCGCATCGTGGCGTAATTCATCGATCTCGCTCATTTGAAGTCTTCTGTGAGTTCCAGCCTTAGAAAGATCTAGATTACAGGTCCGTACTGCCCAATAGGCTTTATGCTCCAACTCGACGGGGAGGTGACATGCCTTCCTGTACACTAGTCTAAAGGGAGACATTCCTAATTGGGTCTTGTGGGCGGTCCTATAGGCCCACAATGCTTTCGGAAGCCAAGAAGACCAATCTTTTCTATCAGGTCGAACAGTAACCTGAAGGATCTTCTTGATCTCTAGGTTAGATAGCTCAACTAGACCATTAGTTTGGGGGTGGTAAGGAGTAGAGATTCGGTGTGACACCCTATATTTGGTCATTAGTGACCTGAATTGAGAGTTTGTGAAATGGGTCCCTCCGTCAGAAATTATAGCACGTAGGATCCCGAACCTTGAGAAAATGTTTTGATGAATGAATTTTATAACAACTTTATGATTGTTGGTTCGGGTCGGAATGGCTTCTATCAACTTGGAAACATAGTCAACTGCGAGTAAGATGTATTCGAAGCCATCCGAGATTAGGAAGGGTCCCATGAAATCAATCCCCCAGACATCAAAAATTTCGCATACCAAGATCGGCTATAGAGGCATCATGTCTCGATGGCTCATGTTGCCCAGAATCTGGCAATGGGAACATGCCTTACAGTGATCGTATGCATCCTTGAAAATTGTGGGCTAGTAAAAGCCACATTGGAGGACTTTTGATGCGATTTTATGTCCTGAGAAATGTCCACTGCATGCCAGGTCGTGGCAAAATGAGAGCATGTCTTTGATTTCCACTTCCACGGCGCATCATCGAATTATCTGATCAGCACCAATGTGGAATAGATACGGGTGTTCCCAAAGGTAATACTTGGCATCGGAACGCAATTTGTTCTTCTTGGCCTTCGGCCAATCGGACGGAATCTGATGTGATGCCAGGTAATTTACTATATCTGCGAACCATGGAAGACTTGTATTGATAGTCAGGAGATGCTCATCAGGAAAATGTTTTGTGATAGGTCCGGAAGGGTTAATTATTTCAGAAGGAAGGTGGGACAAGTGATCAGCTACCACATTTTGCTTTCCCGCCTTGTCGCGAATCTCAAGGTCAAATTCTTGCAACAGTAAGATCCATCGAATTAATCGATGTTTCGCATCCTTCTTTGCAAGGAGATGCCTCACAGCTGTGTGATCCGAGTATATGATGACACGGGAACCCAGAAGGTATGATCTGAATTTTTCTAGGGAAAATACTACGGCCAGCAGCTCTTTCTCAGTAACCGTATAGTTACGCTGAGCCTCATCCAGTGTTTTGCTGGCGTAGTAAATGACCATAGGTTTCCCGTCAATTTTCTGCCCCAAAATTGCTTCCACAGCGAAGTCAGATGCATCACACATGATCTCAAAGTGTTGAGACCAATCAGGGGACTGTAGGATCGGGGCTTGGGTGACTCGGTCACGTAGGATCTCAAATGCTTGAGTGCATTCCTTGGAAATTTCAAAAGGCACATCCTTGGAGAGAAGATTGGTCAGGGGGCGCGCGATTTTAGAGAAGTCAGGGATAAATCGACGGTAAAAATCGACGTGCCCCAAAAAAGATCGGATGTCCTTAATTGAGCTAGGCATAAGGATCTTGGAAATTAGGTTAACCTTAGCTCGATTCAATTGGATGCCTTTCTCCAAGATTAAATATCCCAGGACAATTCCCTCAGGCACCATGAAATGGCTCTTTTCCCAGGAAAGAACCAAATTCACATCGATGCACCGCCTGAGTATTTGGACCAAGTGTTGGAGGCAATCGTCAAATGATGCTCCAAGAACTGAAAAGTCATCCATGAAGACTTCCAGATAGTCACCTACCATATCTGAGAATATGGCAAGCATGCACCGCTGAAAAGTTGCAGGTGCATTGCAGAGACCGAAAGGCATCCTTCGAAATGCGTACGTCTCGAAGGGGCAGGTGAATGTGGTCTTTTCTTGGTCCTCTGGATGAATTGCCACCTGGTTGTAACCGGAGTACCCGTCAAGAAAGTAGAAGAACCTATTTCCCGCTAGTTTCTCGAGGATCTGATCAATAAACGGTAGTGGGAAATGATCCTTCTTCATGGAGGAATTTAGTCTTCTGTAATCAATGTAGACTCTCCACGAGTTAGCTATCCGGGTAGGAATGACTTCTCCGGCTTCAGTCGTGATAATGGTAAGTCCTACCTTTTTAGGCACCACCTGTATTAGACTCACCCAACGACTGTCGGAGATCGGGTAGATGATCCCTGCATGTAACAACTTTATGATCTCCTTTTTCACGACCTCCTATAGGTTAGGGTGTAGGCGTCTTTGCATTTCTCTTGAAGGTCATGCACCTTCTTCTGTGTAGATTCGATGTGTGCAGTATGAAGGGCTTATACCAGTCAAATCATCAAGAGTCCATCCAATGGCTCTACGATGTTGCTGGAGAACAGAAATCAAATGGAGTTCCTGGTCAGGTGTGAGTCGAGAGTTGATAATCACAGGAAACGTCTGATTCGAATCCAAAAAGACATACTTCAGATACTCGAGAAGGGGCTTGAGTTCCATGACAGGATTGTCAGCAGCAGCGGGCGATTCGGGGTTTGTATCAGGAACAAGGGTAGGAGTCATTGGTGTGTCTAGATCATGTTCGCACTCCTCTGTTAGTTGGTTTTGATTCTCTAGTGGTTGATCAGGGATAATCAGATTGTCCTCTATATGCAATTCATCAACCACGGCTTTGATATCACATATTTCCTCTATAACCTCGCAATTAATCCCTTGTTGGGCCTTAAAAATGTCAATCTTAAGGTTTGGATTCCCAAATTTTAATTCTATCTGTCCCTCTTCCCAGTTTATGTTGGCCCTAGTAGTGGCCAAAAAGGGTCTCCCTAATATGATTGGTGTGTCCCTTAGGTTCTTAGGTGCATCCATGTCCAGTAATATGAAGTCCACCGGGAAATAGAAATCTCATACCGTAACAATGACATCCTCGAGTATTCCTCTAGGTGACTTCATGGATCGATCGGGTAACTGCAATGCCACCTCAGTGGGTTTAAGTTCAGATTCTTCAAGGTGGTCAAGGAGGGATGTAGGTATTAAATTTATGGAGGCACCTAGGTCTAGTAAGGCTCTACCAAATTGGGTTTCAGCAATTTTACAGGAAATCAAGGGAGTTACTGGGTCTTTAGCCTTGGGTGGGAGTTTGCTCACGATGACAGACCTGGCTTGCTCTGACAGTATGATTGGATTCCCATCCTTGGTTCGCGGCTTACGTTTAGGGGTACATATGTCTTTCAAGAATCTTGCATAAGCCGGTATGTGGCGAATTACATCCATCAATGGGATGTTTATCTAGACCTGTTCAAAGAGCTTGACCAGATCCTCCTCAGGGCCACGGGTTTGGTTATCGTTTTTCCTTTGGTCAAGGCCTCAGGAAATGGGATCCTAGTCGGTTCCTCTAGGATAGGTCCAGGTTCTTGATCTGGGACAGTGGTATCTTGGATAACTATCCTAGTGTCTTGGCTATTATCAGGCTTGGAGTGGTTCAGATAATGTGGGTCTTGGGTTGTTTTACCACTACGTGTTGTTATAGAGTTTAATTCGGCCTAATTTTGGTTTGGGTTTGGTAGGAGGGGTGGCTGCTGCTCGAATCCCGCATAAGATGTCGAAGCTTCCATGCCGTCTGGCGATGGAGCAGCAGGGGCCTGATAAATCAAATGTGCTTGGCCTAAATTTGGATTCATAACGCGCTTCTGGGTTAGCACGTTATTTGGGTTGGGCAGAGGTTGTGAAGGAAGGGTGCCAGGTTGGCAGGAATTTGCCATCTGGGCCTATTGGTTGCGAACCTCTGTGATCTCGTCCTTGTGCTATTTTTGCATTGCCGTATTTGTCTTTTGAATGTCAGCCAGTGCTTGAGGGATAAGAGTCAGTTGATCTTGGTTTTGCCCGGATTGGTAGGTGGGATTGGGCCGAGGCCGAGGCGGCTGATATGGACGAGGGGCTTGTGGACGGGGTTGATATGGTGGTCTTTGAGAATTTCCCGCCCACTGAAAGTTAGGATGATTTCACCATCCAGGGTTGTAGGTATTGGAGAATGGGTCATTCTGGATGGCGTTGAGGTCCTCGCAGTTCTGAGGAACCTCAGGAAAGTCAGAATACGAGGGTTCAGAGTTCCCCCAACTCGAGTAGAATGGATCGGAGGTCACTCCGGTCCGAGAGGTAGACGGGGGTGTATATGGGTCCATCCCATTGGCAGATTGGTGATAGATGTTTTGCACAGTTTCCATTGCCAGAGGTGGTCATGCAAAAGAGTTTTGCGCAGAGGTGGCTTGCTGCAAATGCCGAGTTAGCTCGTCCACCTTCTTTTCTATGATAGAAACCTTGTCCAACCGACTGGCCATCAGTTCCAAGTCAACGGAAGTGGATAGGTCCTGCATCTCATGTGTCCCTCTTAGATTCGTCGATGCGCGGGCATTCGTTCTATCGAATAAGCCCATGGAGTCATTATTTATGGAGTTCTCACACATGTTTTCGAGAATCTCCCACACCGTATCCTCATGTTGACCCATGATGCTTCCTCCGCACGTTGCATTGACGAATAAACGAATGTCTTCACGGAGTCCCTGGTAAAAAGACTGGACTTGTTCCCACTTAGGAACTCCGTGATGGGGACACTTTCGCATGAGATCTAAGAATCGATCCCATGCTTCGTGAAGAGGTTCTCCTGGTTGTTGAGTGAAATGAGCGATCTGGTGGCGCAAGGCATTCGTCCGGCCAATGGGGAAGAATTTTTTCAAAAATTCAGATTGAAGTTCCTCCCATGTTTTGATCGGACGGGTCTGAGTTTGATGCCAGTGTGTGGCCTTGTCCAAGAGGGGGAACAAAAACATTTTCATGAGTAGGATATCCCAGTTTTGTAGATTTGACCCGAAGGTCTGGAACAGATGCTTGAGTTGTTTAATGTGTTGGAATGGATCCTCAAAGTTAAGCCCATGAAACTTCGGTATGGCATGAATCATATTGGGCTTCAGTTCAGAATCAAGTCCTCCAATCGGGATTCGTACTCGAGGTTCGATTGCCACCGCAGCGGGATTATAGTTATCTCGCATCATAGGTCGCTGCGGTAGGTTTACAAAGTTCTAAAAGAGATCATTAAGGCGTTGAAGTTGGTGTTCAAGGTTATTCTCCTCTTCAATGGGTTGTGCCATGATGGAAGAAGAAGGAGAACCAGGGTCTAAATAAGATGAAAGATTTATGTGGTGGGGTTGCTGCACAAACAAGGGCGTCAAGGCTTGGCCTCGACAAGAGTGAATTTCTAAAGGAGGTCTTAAGGGTGGTCTTAAGGACCTCCTATAGAACATGCACCGAAGGATGTGATGAGATTAGAAGGTACTGGACCCAATCAAGACACCCAAAAATTGTTGGGTGTCTATAGAGGTTCGGGGCGGATGGACCCCTTAGTCAGAAAGGTCGTCCACTTGAGAAATACTTGGGCAGCCAGAGAGGGAGAGTCCCACAAAGACCCCTACATGGTAGAGCGTCCCCACGAGTTATAGGGTTTCCCCCACCTAACCTCTCTTGTCATTGCGGTTCCAGGTAGACTAGAATGGGGACCTTGACCTCTTAAGTCTACTTTTTTTATTTTAAGATCAAGGTGCTTAATGTTCCACTTGAACTTTTAAGTATTTTGAGTGAAAAAGTAACCTAATTTTAAGGTTGGTTGACCCAAGGGATCAACTTCACCTCTTGTTCCTTTAAGAGCTTTTTGGTCCTTTCTTTTAAGGTTCAAATGGATTAAAAGCCTGATTTGCTTAGGGTTCCTCTTGTGTAGATCTTTTCAAACAAGGTTTAGGCACACCTCTTTTTGGAGAAGTTTGTTTCTTTGTTTAAGATAAGATGTGTCTCTAAAAACCTAGCTTTTTAATTCTTAACTTGGCTCTAGTGGGTCCAATTTAGTTGCCTCAGAATTTGGTACCTGGGGCTCAATCAAGAAAGTTTTAGCCCTAGTTACCTTAGTTGGATGAGCAAATAAAAATGTGTTGAAATGAAAATCAGGCAACTTGATGAGTTACTAAATATGAAATAGGTAGCCCTAAGTTGATTGTTCTTCTTTTTTTTTTCTTTTCAGGTTTTGAGGGAGCTAAGAGAGAGGGCTTATGGAAATTACCTGTTCCTTGGAGTGTCTATTGTGCAGCTGCTCTTCTTTCCTTTTTGCTTTCCTTCTAATAAGCACAAAAAAAGAGAGGAGTTAGGTCAAATATTGGATCAAAAAGTTGTAATCAAAAGCTTTAAAAGTGCCCATTGCTCCCCGGCAACGGTGCCAAAATGTTTATCGCACTTGATTGGGTTTTAAAAGATAACACGTTGTAATATAGCCGACAAAGCGTTCAAACAAATAGAGAATTTTATTACTCGAAAATCGGAGTATCCGAGGTCGAACACAGGGAGCAATCTCAGTACTTTTAAAACTAAGGAATACAACTTTTAAATGAAAGATAATTGATTCACAGAGAGATTTAAAAAAATAGTTGCTAAGAGAGAGAACAGAATTGGACATCTGATTTCTTTATAAGACATCTTAAATGTAGTCTTCTTGTTTGGCCTTCTTTCTTGGTCTTTGCTTTCTCTGCAGTCTTACTTCTCTCTTCTGCCTTCTTCTTCTTCTTCATAGGTTCTTCTTCTTCTTTTCTTCTGATCTACAGGGCTTCTTCTTCCTTGGTCTTCTTCCTGCTTCGCTTCTTTTCTCTTCTGTCTTCTTCTTCTTTTTGTCTGCAGTCCTTTTCTTCCTTGGCTAAGTTTCTTCTCCTCTTCGCTCAGCCTACCTGCACAGAGAGGAGGAAGCAAAACCTACCCTACCCCGCTACCCACACGTCTCTCTCTCTCTAAAATTCACTCAAGGATGCTCTCCCAGAGCCACGGGTAATCGGGTCGGATTTCGTACCCGGGACCAGGAGCACTGGCGAGTGGGTGATGCGTGAGGTGTGCTCAGATTGGGTCGAGTCAGAGCCCACCAGATCCGCGAGGTGAAATCGCGGATGAGGCGAGCACTAGGTGAGGGACCTCACCCCTATGCATTCAGAGGCAACGAGAAGATAACACAAATTCACTTTATATCATACCTGCACTTCGTATTTTGCCGATGTAGGACTGTTAGTGCTGCCTCGCTCTCGCGCGCGCCCGCAGAAGACTCTTCGTGCAATTGCCAAGGCTACGGGCTTTGCTACGCTCCTTGCTAGACTAGATGTCTTCGCACTGCTCACCCGAGTCCGCTGCACCTGAAGGCTGGAGGTCCTGAAGCCTGGAGTTGCTCCGAAGCTGCTTCAACCGTCAATGGCAGCAGGGGCTGGAATACTGCCAAACACAAAACAAGCCTCTCGGCTTAATTAGACCACTAGGGACCTTCGCAGAGGCACGGCGAAGGTGGTGCACGGTGCCGCAGGTCGTGGGACGACCTAGGCGTGCGTGCCTAGGTCGTCCTGTGACCGAAAATGTGGGTGTGTTCGGGGGAGCGTTCTGTGGGTGTAGAGTGGCAGTGGGTGGGCGGAGGATGTTCCTTGTGGTGAGGTGGAGCCTCTGAGTTGGTCGGCGAGTCGTGCGGAAGTGTGGAGCGATGGGACCGATTCATCGGATGTTGGCCGGAGGGATGGAAGATGGCAGTGGTCAGGCGTGGTCGAGGGGTAATTAAATGAAATGCAAGGGGGAAGGAAAGAGGGGAAGATGGGGAATGTATCTGGACTATTCTGGAAGAGAAGGAGGAAGCGGAGTGGACGGCGCGTAGCTACCATCGTCGGAGAAGAACCCTGAGGGAGGGAGCAGCGACGAAGAAGAGGTCTGGGCAACGCGTGCTTGGTGCGGCGCAATGCGAGAGGATGAGGCGTAGTAGACTCTGCTACTGGTATGGCAGCAGAGCGACGAGAAGGAGGGGAGGAGGTCGCAAGAGCTTGCGGATTCCTTGGCCTGAGATAGAAGAGAAGAAAATTAGGGAGAATCTTCGCGAAGACAAGTCTGAATTTGAGCGGCCGGACTTGGGGATTCTTTTATTGGTGCTGGCCGAACTTTCTAGTGCGTGGAGGGCGCGCAATCATCTTCGAAGGTTCATCGGAGAAGGAAAGTGGGTGGATACCCAAATCCCTCATGCGTTCGCACGAGAGATTGGGATCAAATCAGAGATCGTGATAGGCCTCAGATGGAAGGGAATTCCTCAGAGAATCTCCCTTCCATTTCTGGGAGGGGATCTCTGAGGAATCAGAGAGTATTCCCTCTCTAATCCTCGCCAGAGCAACATTCTGCCCCAACAATGGCGGAAGGACTTGATTGCAAAGGTGGCGAGGAAATTAGGGGGCTCTCTGCAATGATTTTCAAAAGATAGGGACTAAATTATGATTTGGGCGTACTAAATTGCAAAGTAGGTCAAGATGACCTCCCCTTAGGTCCAAATTTCGGTACAAACCTAATTTGGACCTAAGGAATCTAATGGTGAAGTTGGATTTTAGGTTTGACCATGTTTGACTGGACATTTTACGTAAAAACCCAAATTAGGTCAATTGATGAGCTAGGACCCTAATCTAGGTCAAACTGGGTTCCAAAGGCTAAATTAAGTGTTATAAACCCTAGAGGATATTTTTCCATGATTTTTAGAGGGTTTAATTGATTTGTATTCTGATCGAAACCTTGTTAATTTAAGCAGGTCTATTTTAGGGTTACCAAATGTCATTTAATTCCTAAATTGCACATGAACCTATTTCTGATTGACTCAACCCACCTTTTATCTTATTTAGACCTTTTGACCAATGTTTTGCCTCTAAGAAATCCCGTTTATGTACTGCAATGGTAAAATTGCAGTTTTAACCTTTATTTCATGTTTTCTTCTCAGAGCACTTATTCCTTCATTTAGGCCTTCTTCTAGGTTATGTAGGAGCTTTTATCTTCTTTATTGGGTCAAAATGAGCTAGTTATGTCTCATGATGAGGCTCTCATCAGATATCTAAATCCTAACATGAGGGAGGTTGTTAAGAAGGAAATTATTAAATGGCTGGATGCGAGCATAATCTACCCGATCAACGATAGCCCCTGGGTGAGTCCAATTCACGTTGTGTCCAAAAAGGCGGGACTCACCATCCGTGTCAATGATAGGGGCGAATCCATCCCTACACGCACTCCTACATCGTGGAGAGTGTGTGTAGATTATAGGAAACTCAATGCTGCAACTAAGAAACATCACTTTCTGCTACCTTTCATTGACCAAATCCTGGAGAGATTAGCGAGAAATATATTTTTCTGTTTCCTTGATGGATTCTCAGGATATAACCAGGTGGAAATTGACCCTCGGGACCAAAAGAAAGCCACTTTTACCTGCCCCTTCAGCAAGTTTGAATTTAGAAGGATGCCGTGTGGACTTTGTAACGCGCCAGCAAATTTCAAGAGATGTATGCTGGCGATATTCCATGACATGGTGGGTGACTTTCTCGAGGTCTTCATGGATGACTTCTCGATCTTTGGACCATCTTTTGATGACTGTCTTGCCAACCTGACCCATATCCTTAGGAGATGTATTGATGTAAACCTCGTGCTTTCCTGGGAAAAAAGTCATTTTATGGTGCACGAGGGAATTGTTCTCGGGCATATCATCTCCGATAGGGGTATTGAGGTTGACAGAGCTAAGCTTGACGTAATTGTTGATTTACCTGTGGCTGGCTCTATCAAACAAATCCGCTCCTTCCTGGGACACATCGGTTTCTATAGAAGATTTATCAAAGATTTCTCCAAGATTTCTCGACCCTTAACTCATCTCCTATCAACCGACGTACCCTTCGATTTAGGCCTCGGCTGCAAACGAGCATTCACGCAGCTGCGTAATGCTGTCACTAAGGCCCCTGTTCTCTGGCCACCTGATTGGTCCCTCGACTTTGAACTCAATGTGTGACGCTTCCGACCTTGCAGTCGGAGCCATCCTGGGACAATGACGTGATAGAGACCCCTTCGTGGTGTACTACGGCAGTAAGACGTTGGATGAGGCCCAGCGTAATTATACTGCCACTGAGAAAGAACTACTGGCGGTCGTCTTTTGGTTGGAGAAATTCCGCTCTTACCTTCTGGGCTCACATGTTATTGTTTTCACTGGTCATGCGGCCATTCGCCATCTCATGCACAAGAAGGATGCCAAGCCTAGACTGATTCGTTGGATCCTTCTGCTCCAAGAATTTGATATTGAGATCCGCGATAAGGCCAGAGCCCAGAATGTTGTGGCTGATCATCTTTCCAGACAGGACCCCGACCATATTGGACTTACTCTGCCGATTAATGAAATTTTTCTTGATGAGCACCTATTGGCCATTAATGTGGCAAGTGGACCTTGGTATGTTGACATTGCAAATTACCTTGCTTCTGAATCCCTTCCCCATGGCTGGCTTAAAAACCAACGCGAGCGTCTCATGGCAGAAGCAAAGTATTATTTCTGAGATAATCCACTTCTTTTTCAGATAGGTGTTGATCAAATCATCCGTCTGTATATTCCTGACAGCGAATTCCCCAGTGTGCTATCCTTCTGCCATGATCAAGCTTGCAGAGGCCATTTCTCTGGGAGGAAAACTGCAGCCAAGGTGTTGCAGTGCGGTTTCTTTTGGCCCTCCCTTCACCAGGATGCACACAATTATGCCAAGCATTACACTAGGTGCCAGTCGTTAGGGTCAATGTCACGTCGTGACATCATGCCCTTACAACCCATCCTAGCTACAGAAATATTCGACATTTGGGGAATTGATTTCATGGGTCCCTTTCCTCCTTCCAATGGCTTTGAATTCATTCTCATGGCTATTGATTATGTTTCGAAATGGATCGAGGCTATTCGCACGCGCCGTGCTGACCATGTTATATCCACCCGATTTGTCAAGGACGACATCTTTGCGCGCTTTGGGATCCCTCGAGCCATTATCTCGGATGGAGGAAGCTACTTTACCCATGCTTCTTTTCGGGCACTTCTGAGGAAATACGAAGTTCACGATAGCATCGCATCCCCATATCATCCTCAGACGAATAGCCAGGCAGAGGTGTCGAACTGGCAAATCAAGCAAATTCTCTAGAAAATGGTTCGACTTGACCGTAAGGATTGGTCCAACAAGCTGATTGATGCACTTTGGGCGTATCAGACCACCTTCAAGTCTCCCCTTAGTATGTCTCCTTATAGAATTGTTTACTGGAAGCCTTGTCATTTGCCCGTGGAGTTGGAGCATCGTGCTTATTGGGCGGTTCGGCAATGTAACCTCGACCCAGACCTATGTGGTCGAGAAAGGAAACTCCAACTCCAGGAGCTGGAAGAACTCCGTCGTGAAGCCTATGGTTCTGCTTTAACTTTCAAATAACGCACTAAGGCTTTTCACGACAGCCGTATTCGGCAGAAAGAATTTGAGCCATCTCAGCAAGTCTGGCTCTACAATGCCCGACTCAAATTCTTTCCTAGGAAATTGAAGTCCAAATGGACTGGTCCTTTCCTGGTCTCGAGACCACTTCCCAACGGGGCCGTCGAGATTGAAGATCCAAAATCTGAGCATAAATTTACGGTCGATGGGCAGCATTTCAAACCCTATCTTACTCATGAACCTGCCCCGTTGGAGAAACTGTTGCCCTGCTGGAGGGTAACTAATTTTGTGCCTCATCCTGAGTCCAGCTGGGGATGTTAAATTCAGTGCTCGTTGGGAGGCACCCCAACAACACTAGCCATCCACCATCACTTTTCACTTCACTATCATGCTCACTTCACTTTTCACCTCACCACCCACCATCCACCCACCCTACAACCCTGTTGTATACCCTGCACCTCAGCTCTCGTTACCCGATCTTTCGTCCTTCCTCTACCCTATCCTGCATGCATATGAGGACATAGCATCATTTGGCATGGGGGTGGATAGGCATCCTTAGGATTTGGGTATTTTATGGTATCATGCAGTTTCCATCTATCCATCTATACATAACAAAAAAAAAGAAAAAGGTGTTTAGTAATGATCTGAAGGCTGAAACAAAAATACAATAAGTGTTTATAGATATTCAACCACTGTTTTGAAGACTTTCCAGGCCATAGAAGCTTGATTCGCTCAGGCTCGGCTTAATTCACTTGAGCATTGACAAGATAGATCAGAATCTCTCCTAACTAAGGACGTATTCTTGTACCTGAGACACCAGTACAGGATCCATTGGTTTGCTTCTGCTCGAGAGCCTAAGTAATCTTGGTTCACACTACACATATCAAGAAAGACCAGGTGAACATAAGATCCAACACTAGTGTTCATTAGGGAAGGTGGAGTCCTTACCTGTGAGCGCAGGTAGACTTTTTATCCCAGGTTTTAGTCTTGTGTTTAGGAGAGACTCTTTCCACCAAAAGAACTCTCCCACCAAAAAGAAAGGTGTGCTCCTCCAAATAATGTTGTAAGAGATATACTAACACGTGTTTCAAAAAAAAAAATGCAAATAAGTCAGTATATCTCACAAATATCTGTAAAGTCCTCCCCCTACAAAAAAGTTCTTTAGGGCAAAAATCCTATTTTCTTTGAGCCACAAATGTCAGAAAATGGGAGTTGAGTTTCAATCATCTTTTTAAGGGTCAATCCGAAGACACGAGCTGAAACTGGGACCAACCTGTACTTAAAAATTCATGAAACCCTAGGCTTGAGTCTTAATGTTCATCTGGTCAGTCTTGATCCTTCACTATGCACAAGCCATAACCTCTTAAGCTCTCGAGTACGGCAAAAACCTCCTGGGTCCTGGAAATCGTACTTAAGGCTTAAATATCAAGAGTCTTGGTTAGTCGAGAAATGATCGATGTCATATGAGACTTAAAGTACTGGTAATCTTCACTACAATTGGTTCTCACAATATCCAACAATAAACACACCTATGTTTCCTCAGAAGAAAATCTTCAACTTAAGATCATGTCTAAATACAATACAAAAAATATGTTTTGCTAGGGACTAGCAAAGGATAGGCATGGGGGTATGATTGCACTGCAAAAATACACCTGCAATTGTGCCGTCTTGTGCTATTTCCTAGCATTACTAGTGCATATTAGGTACCCATAGTCGCATTTGTGAAAATACATGCATGTATACATTTAATTGAGAGGGGTGGAGAGTGAAATAAATGACCTTGAAATTTACATTTTTTCTTCAAGTGCTGCTTCACAGAATTTCCATCTTTATTTTTATTTCTATTTGATTTTGAATTCTTCCCCGCGGCTGCAAAACATGGTAGCTTCCTCTTCGCACCATGCTCTGCAGCAAGCTTGCCCTGCAGCCGCATGCGCAAGCCACTCCCTGCAGCCACATGCACAGGCATGCAAGCCAGGGCATGGCTGTGCATGCCTTCTTCCTTTATAAATAAGGCACGGCTTCTTCTTTGCAAAGGAGAGTCTGGTCCACGCCAAAAATTCTCCACAGCAGCTTCTTCTCCAAGCCATCTCAACCCCTCTCCCACCATACGCAGCCTCTCCTCTTCAGAGGAGCCACTCTGCGGGCAGGAGTACCTTACTGTGGTGCACAACCACCACCGTGAGTCCACCAGCGCCTAGCTCATCAAAGAGCCGGTGGGTGTGGTGGTTCTCTCTCTGTTTCACCATTCAAGCCAATTCAGCCATTGGAGCAGGAGCTTCAAGCTTTGAAGCTCAAGCTCCGTACAGCAGCAGCACGGCACTGGACTCCTCTTCCGCGTGCAAGCCACCGCGCAAGCCAGCAGGTCGCCCTTACCTCCACTGCATACGCCAGCAGGCCACCTTGCCCCTCTCTATGGGCTTTGTCGCGAAGTCCTGCCTGCAGCCTAGCCGGCGTAGCCTCTTCCGCTCGCGCGCCGAGCCGCTCCATGCCTCCCGCACTCACAGCACCTGATACACCCGGTAGCGCGGCTCGGCCATGAACTGTAGCCACTGTTCACGCGTTTCAACGAAACACTGTGGCTACAGTGTGGTGACCAGTAAGTTTCTCACTTAACCGGTCACCCGACACGCCGCAACCGCTGTTAGCCCGTGCTTGCATCTTGCACCGCGCCCGCTCTAGAGCCCACCCGCGCGTCTGAGTGCACCCGCGTCTGCCAGCGCCCGTACCCGCTCACGTCTTCACCTGCGTATGCTCATCCGCTCCCAGTGCCTGCGTCTACCCTCACCTGACTCTTCGCGTAGCGCGGTGCGCTGCGGTTCCTCTCGTGCTCACTCCTTCCTACGTGCATGCATGTCTTCGTGCACCTACGTTCCTGCGCGTGCGCATGAAGCATCAGACGACGCCCCACTACTGCAGACGGCTTAAAGTGCCTCTTCACTCAGCAGGCGCTCTCTCGCTATCTCTCTCTCTCAAAGCACTCTCTCCCTTTCTCTTTGCAGAAACACATACACACACTCACACTCTTGCACACACACACTCTCACTTATACATTATTATATACTTATATATATATATACATATACATATATATATTGATATATATACAAATATTTATATACATATATATAGATACATGTATATATATATACTTATATCTATACATATAGTAGTACATATATAACTAAGTATTATTATACATATATATATACACATATCTATTTACATATATACATATACTTATATACGTATAAATATATATATACCTATATAACTAAGTATAAGTGTAGATACATATATATATATATATACATATATACACATATACTTGTACATATATATATATATATACATATCTATCTACATATATCTATATACATATATTACTATATATATATATACATACATATACATATATATATATATATCTATACATATATCTATCTATACATTTATTTATATCTTTATATATATATATATATATGTACATATATAAGTACACATATACCTGTATATTTATAACCATATATATATATACATATAGATATATTTACATATATACATATATATATTTTTTCATATTACTTACCATACATTGTATCGTGGGAATATCCGCACCAGTTGCTGATATTCCCTGATACACGCTTACAGAAAGCGTGTTCATACTCACCTTCCACCCATCCTCCTTACATTCCACGTAGCACTTCGTCCTATTGGTTGTGTCTTCTTAGACGATGACCGACTCGACACCGTGCTACACACCATCTCCACCTCCGCCCCCATCCCTTTATACATATATAATATATACATATATATATTATATTTACTTTATTTTTGTTTCTCTTTCCTGCCAGTAAAAAGATAAAAAATATATATATAAAAGAGAAACGATAATCCTTTACTTGCAGGTACTCAGTCTTGCGAAGACTAGTTTTGAAACCCTAATTTGGCTCAAAGCCGAGAACTTGATTTTGAGGGTGTGCCTCAAGAACAAGAATTATCAGAAAAAGAATCTAAATAGAAAAACACCAAAAACACAATAAACGAACAGAAGAGATTTATTATAGGAAAGGCATAGAAACTTCACTTCTAATCCCACTTCCCTGAGTTCAACCCTGCGCCTAAAAGTGACCAAGATAAAATTAAGTAGGCCTGGTTAAAAATTTTGTAAAAAGATGGTTAGGTCCGATTTAGGTTAACCACTATACACATTTCAACGATAAATAACACAACCTATCCAGGCCCGACCACATCTCCCTTTCACTACCAAAATCATGTTTGGTTGACTACTAACAAGAACTACATTTTAAGCTTGTAGCTAGACGAAGACCCTATGTGTAGAAGAGATGATCATATTGGTAGGCTAGGTCAAGATTAAAAGAAAGATATGGTCATGGGAGCTCAAAGTCAATGGTCCATAGATGCGAACCAAATTGTGGTGTAGGCCCAACCCTAAGGGATGGGAACTCTGTAAATGGTGGGCTTTGCACGACTGCATTCTTTTGTCACTCAATTCCTGGGCATGTGGTCTAGATGTTGGATTGGACAAGTCCAAGTTGAGTTTATAACGTCGGATGCAAGGTAAGTGTTTATTATAATAGGCATGTGTCCACTAGCCATTTAGCTTGAAAAGGTGGTTCCTGAATCGAGTATACTCTAGTTCTACATCTGCCCCAAATTCTAAGCCAAAAATGTCATAAGGGTCCTTGAACATGGTTAGTGGCTTTAAAAACATTGAGACCCTAAGTTGCATAGTTATCTCTCCCCTGGAATTTTCCTCCCAAAATGTTGCATTTGTATTACGATCCTCCATAATTATCATTTCCTCATTTCGGACTTCCAAAGTGTGATTGACTCCTAAAATGTCCAAGTCATAAAGTTAGGATCTGTGAAAGTGGACTTGGGTTGATAAAATTCAAGCCCAAATGATTTTTCATCCAATATCAGGGGGTCTGATTAGAGGGTAAGGCTAGGAGTGAAGTAATCAAAGATTTCTAAAATTAACTCATTTGCTTATGCCCGATCAAAAGAGTTGTCAATTAATTGTTCATTGGATTCCTCATGCCCATAACCTCAAATGGTATCTCGTTAATGTTTTCATCAGATTCTCTCATTGAGATAACATCAATGACATATCCCTCTATATCAAAATCAAAAATTCATGATCCTCACATATATATGTCTCTCGATCAAATAATCATGTCATACAAGGTCTCATTTTGCTCAATTAACTTCTCCTTCATAGGTATGTGTAGAGATTCCTCAACTACTGCAACATGAGGGGGGTCATTAGTAAGGCCTTCATATTGAGAGTCATCCCAAGATTAGATGAGATCAACCACATATTTCATCCTTAATCTTGACATGTTTGAAATTAATACCTCACCTCAATCCCTATTAGTTTCATCTTCAACCCCTTGGAGCAATTCTGTTGTCATTTTCTTGAAATCATCAACCATTTTTATCAAAGGCTCCAGTTTATCTCTACTAGGTATTGGTTGGGACTCTAAGGTTCAAAGACTTTGTATTATTCTTGGCAACGCATTCTTTTGGGCTAAGGATAATTGGGTCTTAAGGTCATGCTTTAGGCTTGGCAGGATTGACTGTGGATAACAAGAATCAAGTTATGAGGGTTCCAGGTATCCTCCCTGTGTATAGGTCCTATGTGATTATTCCTGAAGGGATTGGAACCTATGTCAAGTGTAAGCTTGTGAGGGATAGGAGTTTTGTTGTTGATATCCAAAGTTGAACCCTGGATTCAACCTTTGATAAGGAAGTCTTGAATCATCTCCCTATCTAGTTTCACGGTTAACCCAACTAGAAGATGGCTAGCTGTAGGTTGAGTTTGGATAGCAATCATGTTGAGGATAGGTAGGATAGGAGCGATAAGCATCAAAATGCATGATTTGGAAGAATTAGAGGGAAGAGGAGAACAAGAAAGAGAAATGCCCACCCCCACATACAAGAAAACAAAGAACTAAGATGTAAGGCAGACTCCATAGAAACCTAAGAGTTGCTTACTCATATACCAAAAAATAACAATGAACTACTCTTGACTTTTTTTGGCTATGAAAAGGACCCCAGACCGCCCATTTGAGAGTCATCTCTTCCTTCAAACATCTCCATCTCCTTTCTACCCTTTCTCTCTGAGGCATCCACTAACAAGAGAGAATTGGCAGTGAGGAGACATGGCGGCAGCGGCGGCGATGGAGAGGAGAATGAGGGCTAGAGGGTTTGGAGGTCCAAAGGTTGGCATCGGAGAGATCAAGAAGGACAATCCTCATCGACTGCATGTCGAAACCAAGAGGACAGTGGTAGATGGAGCTATGCTAGATGAGAAAATGTCGAGATCATTTATTATAGATGCAGAAGAACAGGGCACATGGCTGCAACTACGATTCCCCTACTCTCTATCTAGCATGTAGAGGATTTGGACATAAAAAGGATGCCTGCAGAAGAAAACCTTCTTATCATCCAGGTAGAGAGGTATAACGTAAATACCTAAATAATAAAAATCTTCAGCCTCCACCATCGCTTGAAGGTTTTAGTCATGTTCTTGACATGGAGATCCCCCTATCCAAGGATACTAGTGACACGGAGATGTTACTGCGAGGAGCCCTAATTGGTGAGGCCATGACTTGGATGATTTCATTCACACAAGCCAAGAATTTGGTGAGCTCTTTATCCCTATCTTCTAAGGGGTGGAAGATTGCAATTCTGGGGGGTTTGCGCTTTTTGCTGTTTGATCTAAACATGATGGATGTTGAGAGACTTCGCTTTCACACTAGTCTCTTTGAAGGGCTGAATGTCATGTGGAGATTAGTATCTCCATTTGATGGGGCGTTATAGGAGTGGCCTCCCCAACGAGTGCAAGTGTGAATGGGGCTTCTAGAAATCAAAGGATTACCCCTGCATCTGGGAGTCCATAGTGTTGTTTCAAATGCGATTGCTAGCTTTACAACCATAGTTGATGGAGCAAGTGTGGGTTCGTTGGAGGTAGATGGATGGTGCACTTCTGTTGATATCAAACTGACCAGGGGTGGCCAAGTTCCAAGCAAAATAATCATTAGATATGGTAGGAGTTCTCCATGTGAGACTTTTCCTTCCTTGAGATGATAAATAGGAACTTGGGCAACAGAAGTCATATGCAGAAGTGGTTGGGGGGCAGGGTAACAGCTCTGAAAATTAGCCACTCCATCATGAAAATCATGAATCGAAGAAGAGAAAGAGTCTTCATGGCCTGGCAACACAGGACAAACTGACGAACATGCCTACCCGAAACCAGCAGGGAGATGAGGAGAATTTTGAATACCCCGAAGGGAGGGAAATTGTACCTGTAGGATGGAATGCACATGGGCAGCAAGATGAAGTGATGGCAGATAAAGGCAAGGGGGTCAACTTTACTTTTGAGGCTCCAAAGGGATTGAAATATGGGGTTGGCTCCTCCTCAGCAGCCAAACTGGGTCGCTCTCCTTAGAAGCTTAGAGGAAGAACAATAGGTGGAGGTCAGAGAATTAGCGAAAAATCCATAGCTGTTGTACTCATTTTGGAGTAAAGGTGGATGGGGCAAAGGGGTGATGATAAAACACATTTATGAAAGTTGTCACGTGGATTGTGCGTGGGCTGCATGATGGAGTTAAAAGAGCTTCTCTTGCTCGATATCCCCGTGAATGGGAAGTTTACTGTGCATTGCTACAAAAGAAGCATATTGATGAGGATTACAAATACTTGTGATAGTCCCTTATGCAAAGTGGCCTGGTTGATATCAGAGATGTTGTTGCACAAGGGAGATCAGGGGGGATTGCAATTTGGTGGAGGTGCACGAAACTACATTTGGTGGATGTAAGGAGGGAGCAGTATACCACCACATGTAAATTCAAGTTACTGACAACCGACCAAGAAATTTTTGTATCCTATGTCTTTGGCCCATCTGCTGACAGTGCAAGAAGCACCCTTTGGAGAGCTTTCACGGGCTACAGAACTGGTGGAAGGGAGACCCTGGCTAACAGAGGGAGATTTTAATTATACCTTGAATGAATGATAGAGGAACTGGTAGAATGTATGGCGGCTCCTTAGGATTTCAGATGGCTATCTCGGCTCTTATTCTATCAATTTACCCATCTACAGGGGCTAAATACACCTGGAGAAATGGGAGTAGGCAGAAATCGAAGCTAGATCGCTTCTTAGGCAATGTGGACCTATTGGAAGGATTTTAGATATCATCAGTAAAGGGGCTAGATCGACCATTCTCGGACCATACTCCCTTGTTATGGGAGAGTGGGGAAGACTCTCCAATTGGCTATTACTTTAAGTTTAGAAAGTCCTGGCTAAGAGAAGAGGGATGAAAGGAAATGATTGCTAGCTGGTGGTCTTCCAAGGAGGTGATGGGCTCAGCTACTTTCAGACTTGCGACTAACCTCAAAGAACTGAAACTTGTCATGAAAGAATTCAGCAAAGTCAATGAGATCATGAGAGACCAAAAGAGAATAGAGGCCTTAAAGAATGTACAACTTCTTAATGCAAAAGAGAATAGGGAGCAATTATCGGCTGATGAATGCAGGCAACGCAAGATCTGGCTGGAAGTAGTCGTAGAAGATGATCTAAAGAGAGAAATTGATTGGAGAGAAAAGTCCAGGCAACTATTGTTGAAAGAAGGAGACACAAATACAAAACTTTTCCACATGGCTGTGAGTTCTAGAATAAGAGTTGATTTTATCTCTTCACTAAGATCAGGAAACCAATTTTTGACTTCCTCAGGGGTCATCAAAAGAAAAGTTGTTAGGTACTTTCGAGAAGTCTCTAGAGCCACTAGAAGAGGGATATGGAGACTCACAAAGTCTGATTTCTCCTGGGTTGAGGTAGTTGCAGCTGAGCATTTGATTATGCCCATCATGATCCAGGAGTTAGTGACTACTATTGCTAGCCTAAATTCTGAAGGCTCCCCAGGCCCTGATGGATGCCAAGTCTTCTTCTACAAGGAGTTTTTGTCGATGGTGAAATCAGACGTGATGGAAGTGATAAAAGAGTTTCAAGAAGGTAACTCAGGCTTTGAAATATTAAACAAATCCTACCTTTTTCTACTTCCAAAGAAACAAGGAGCAGAAAGTTTGCAAGAGTTTAGACTGATGGCATTGACAAACTCTATTAATTTGATAATTAGCAAGGTCTTGGCAATCAGATTAAGAGGTGTCCTAGGACATCTTATAAATCTTGTTCAGTCAGCATTCCTCCCCAACCGTTTACTACAAGAGTCTTTTATAGTAGCGCACGAGATGGTTTATGGATGGTGTAGGCTAAAATGTAAAGCATTCATGTGGAAGGTTGACTTCTCAAGGGCTTTTGATTTGGTATCTTGGCCATATTTATGGGGGATCATGAAAAGAAGGGGCTTCCCTCCAAAATTGATTCAATGGATGAAAAGGTGCATAGCTACCTCATCCTTCTCCCCTCTAATTAATGGTAGACCATGTGGAGCATGGATCCAACCGTAGTGTGGGGTTAGGTAGGGCTGCCCCTTAGCCCCAGTTATTTTCAATCTCGTAGAGGATACTCTGGCTTGCTTCGCTTACGAACTCTCAGCAGTAGGTTTGGTGAGAGGTTACTGACTATCTAACTCTAGAAATCTGGCACCCATTTTACAATATGCTGATGACACCGTATTCTTCATGGAAGGTGGAAGAAATGAAGCAAAGGTCCTATACACAATGGATTCCATGTTCGGTGACATCTCCGATCTAAATCTAAACTGTGAAAATCATCACTCATCTTCTTTGGGCTAAACAATCAAGAGTGGGAGTCACTTGCTATCAGTCTGCACACACCCATCATGAATCTGCTTATCAGGTATCTAGGTCTGCCCCTACGTGACACTAAACTTAAGAAGTCTGATTGGAATCCCTTGTTTGAGAAACTAGCTACCAAGCTTGAAAGTTGGAGTAGTCAATACTTGTCCAAAGGAGGATGGCTTATCCTTCTGAACTCGATCATCACTTCTATTCTGGTCTTCTTCTTCTCAGTTTTCAAAGCTCCAAAATCCATTTGGAAAAGACTTGACAAGCTACGCAAGCGATTCTTTTTGAAAGGGGCAAAATATTAGGGCAGATTTCTCCACCCCCTGAAATTGCAGCAATTGTGTGTTCCCAAAAAAAATGGTGGTTGGTCGGGCACGTTTTGCATGTTTAGAAATCAAGGTTACAAGTAACCCATCGTCGTAGTTGCAAAACACGTCGATCAGATAAAATTTATGCCGAAACTCCAAGGGAGTCTCAGGTCGAACACAAGGAGGCGACGTTTACTTTATGTGAAAACCGCTCTTCGATTCATTTCTTTTTTGTATTTTGGGGTTTTGTTATTTTTTTCTAATTTTGAAATAAAAGACAACAAGAAAACTTATCACAAGATAGAGTTGTGGAACAAATCTGATATATATTACTTCCAATGTCAATTATAAGAAACTACGAAAGCATATAAAGAGAGGGGGTGAGAGGAAATCTCCTGAATCGGCTGTTCGGTGAGACGACGGCGCCTAGTGGAAGCTCAAATGAAGGAGGTGAGGAGTGGGATGAAGAAGGTGAGATGCAGGAGGATGTCATGTTGAGGAAAGCTTCGGCGTGGCTTCAGAATGGAGGTGAGAAGACAGAGGTGATCTGCTACCGGAATGGAGATGGGAGGACAGCTCCAAGGCAACCTATGAAGGGAGATGGGAAGATGGAGGAGTATTTGGTGGGGTAGAGGTTCGGTACACTAATAGGCATCTTCGGAGCTTGAGAATAAGATTTAATGGAGCATTCGTAGGCTTGCTAGAGCTTTGGAGTAGGTGGGTGTAGAGTTGGTAGAGATGGCTTGGAAGGGAGGGGGTGTAGGTCCTTCTATAGTGTAGAAGAGGCAAAAATTGGTATGGGACCATTAGTGACATCCAGGTCATCGCTGGAAACGTCGCTATAGGCACCTCATGCCCGCTGGCGCCCACAGTTGGCTTTGTTGGCATGCGATGAATTACCGACAGCTGTAAGCATCGCTGTAAGTCTAGCTCATGCATCGCTTTAGTTCCAGCTCATGCATAGCTGGCACTGCGCTCCTACCTTGCCGCGAAAGCGCGTGCCTACTTAAGAATTGGCAACACTTTGCCCTGATACATGGTGATGGCGAAGACTTCTTTTAGCACGACAGGTGGTCTACCCTGAGACCCCTAAATTCCATATTTCCTCATGTTTACAATGCTGCAGCAGATAAATCAGTAGTGGTGAAGGACTGCTGTGATTCGTGGCACAACAGATGGGACTTGCTGAATCATGAAGCAAGATAATGGGGCAAACTAGAAGAGGAATTGGAGCAGCTAAGGGGAGAGTTGGAAACCTTTGAACCAATGGGAGGCTGTGACAAATTTGCATGGATTCATGGACTGCTCACTCCATCTAAGGCCTACAAGTGGCTGATTGGTAGAGAATCTTCCAACACATCATTGATAGACAAGGATTGCGTAATGGTGTGGCATCTAAAAAACCACTGAAAATAAAAATTTTTCTTTGGTTGAGTAGAAGAAATGGACTCATCACAGGTGATCTAAGGCACACAAGATTGGGTGTACCATCCCAAAATTTCCCTCTTTGTAACTTCCCCATCGATAGTGCCTTACACACTTTTTCTACTTGCCTGGTAATAGATCAAATGTGGTGGTCCATCTTCGATGAAGCCTTACCCTCTTGGGAAGACTTATGGACATGTTTCAGAAATTCTTCCAAGCCACGTCTATTGATGGCTGGAGCCATATGGTGCATTTGGTGTGCTCGTAATAAGAGGTTTTTTTGTGGGACATCAATAAATGTGAGGAGCATTGCCAATGAATGTTGGGAATTAATGGGAGTGTGGAGAGTCTCCTTGTAAATATTATAGCAGGGTGTGGGAAAATTCCATTGTAAATTTTTCCTAATTGTTTTTTTATCTGAACAAAATGCTTCTGGTCTGCCATTGTTAACAATGGCACTCCTCACTCTTTCAAAAAAGAAAATAATGGACTACTCTTCCCTTAGTTAACTTGGTGATAAACACGCATGAATTCATGGTAAAATGCTTATTTATGATAGTTCCTAGGTTTAGCATTGCATATCATAGTATAAATATTGTATAACATTCATTGCATTGCATTTAGGATAGTTTGTATATTCTGTATATTAATTCCAACATTTTGTATGGCTAGGAGGTAGTGCGACATCTTTTGGGGCTTTGGGTGAGGAATTCGATTGTACGGATGGATCTGGAGCGACGATCGCAGTCCGTCATCATGAAAATAACCTCGATCAGAGCTCTGTAACATCCTTTATAAGAAGGGATGGACAACGTAGATGGCGCCACGTGGTGTCATCCAGGCTGCACTACATGAGCCGCAGCCCCCAGCCTCGCCTCAAGGAGAAGATTCCTGCTGTTGAAGCTCAATCCAATGGCTGAGAATCACCCAAACTTCACCCGTCCTCCTCCAAAAGGACCTCAAGGAATATCTAATCACGACTGTTGGATTCTCATCCAACGGTCGAGGCCGTAGCAAGCTAAAGTGTTCGTGTGATCAACCAACGCCCTGACCACAGTGGCAATGCACCCATTTCACAAAGAGGGAATGTGAGATCGAGGGGTTATTCACTACGCCATCTTCAATGCCCAAAGAAATTAGACCGCTAATTCTTGATCGAGTGGTCAGCGTTGCACATGCGCGAAAGAATGCAGCTTGAAGACGCACAAATGCGTGCCCAGGCAGATGCACGCCATCTGGAGTTCTCACTTAAGTCAGCCAGGTGTATCTTCCATCGTTCGATCTTCCTGATAGCACGATGCCTGCGATTCAAATCTTGCAAGAGGTGCTATCCGCGTGTGCTCCTCAGCCACATGATCAAGATTGAATGGTGGAGATGCTTCGTCGACCAGTGGGCGAACAATTTGAGCGATTGCGAGGGCACGATCTACGGGTGCTGCCAGCTGTGTGATGGTTCATCTAACGGCTACCAGCGATGTGTGTGCATTTGAGTCTGCAAGCACGCATGATCTTAGTGCAATCTCATCCATCCATGCCTGATGAAATGACTATCGATAGCCTCGTGCTACGCCATCTGCAGCCATGCCTCCTCACACCAGCCAAGGCACTTCAATTTGTAGCAACACCACCGACAGGTCTTTAGCGACATTTTAAATGTCGTTGAGGACCTGTGCATGCAAAACACCCCCATTCCACCACTATATAAACACCATGACCCCTTCCCATCCAAACCATCCCTACCTACTATTGTGCATACATCTAAATAGCCAAAAATGTCTATTAATGCATGTTCTTATTGTCATATTGGCATCGTGTAATTTAAATAGTGTATAACATGCACAATCATGCATTTAGTTGAAATTGTACAATATAGTAATTGTCTCCTTTTATGGCTAGGGATAGGGTGACTTTTAATCAGGGCTTCAGACCGAGGATTTGACCATACGAATTTGATCAGGGCGACGACGGGAGTTCAACAACTCTAAGATCGCCCTGATCAGACATCCGTAGCACCAGATATAGTCTGAGGAAGCTAAGAGATCAATGGCCAAGATGGTGTCAATCTACACTTCAGATAACAAATCGAACTGCACTAATGGGTTCGGATCGACGATCATAGCCTAATGGTGTAAAAATCGACCCAATCCGACATCCATGGCACCATCTACAACACAAAGAAGACGGACAGTCAGGATGGTGCCAAGTGGCACCTTCCTAACCATCTGCACCCAACCAAGCCCCCTCCTCTCAACTCCTAAAAGACCACGTGACATGAGATCTCATCCGTTGCATGAAGATCCAACGGCCAAGATTAGCCATGCGCAAAAGCAGTGCCATGCCTCAAACAACAGTGTAGTGCAATGGTTAAGGTGCTATGCGTGCAAAGCGCACGCATCCGAGCTGCCGTGAAGCAGTGCTTCTCGCATGGATGCACACGATCTCGACCACGCGATCAGCTGCAAATGGCCCAAATAATCCAATCGGATGCACGCGCAATTGGACGCCTCGCCTCACGCCTGATCTCATGCATGGGTGCGCGAAGCTGAAATAGGCGAGGAGCGATCTGAGTCGTCCGATCTCGTGATCGGATAGCTGAGATTGCTTGGACATGCACTTGCGTTAGGCGCGTGGGAGAGGAGGAGGCACGTGCTGCGCGTGCACACGTCGCCCACGACAGGTCTTTAGTGACAAATAAATCCATCACTAAAGACCTGATTTTAATGTTTTTGAATATGGAATGGCCAAATTGCCCCCAATCCTTGCAACTATAAAAGGAGACCCCTGCCCTACAAAATTCTCATCCCTTCCTCTCTTCTCTCACCCCATCCAAAGCTTTAGGACCTTGTCTAAAACTCGAGATGCTCCTCTAGAGTAAAAATTAGAATTTTTCCACCTCTCCCCTTCGTGGAGCATCCCATGGTTGTCCTCTCACTCCATTTGAGAAGTGGATCCCACGATGATGACGATGTCCTTCCTCGCCCCTAGTTCTTCCCACTTCATTCTCCTTCCCACTACATCCTCCATCTTCCAAGCGTCGCCCCATCCGGCTCGTCCTCTAAGCAGCCGTTGAGGAGGATAACTTCTCTCTATCTTCTCTTTTACTGCTTTCTAGTATAGATTTCCTACTTTCTAGTGTAGATTTCCTACTTTCTAGTGTATTGAATAGTTGTAATTGAAATGAATATCAACTTGTGGTAATGAAAACCATGTTTATTCTATCTCTATTTTCTCTTTATTTGTAATATTCTCTCTCTATCTTCTATTCTTTATTCTTTAAGTAGATAGCTAATTTAGATTCAATTCGATTAGCTAATCTACTTCATGACAATTAAACAAACTTGGTTTTGAATCCAACATCCGCCACCCTGTGTTTGACCCAGAATTCTTAGAGTTTCGGTATAAATTTATCTATTATTGGATTCCTTTGCAAGTCATACTACGATGACAGGTTTTCAAAATCCAATCACTTTTGCTTAATTTTCTGTATCCCATCATTTTGGTGCCGTTGCCGGGGAGGCGACGCTCTTTGATTTTTCACATTTTCCTGCCTTATCTTTTACCTCACTTCTCTCCTTTCTTATTGTGAATGTAGGCACTCTCTTGAGATGGTCAATAGCGGTAGACTAGAGTAAAGTGTTGTTGATGGGTCTATAAATCTAAGCCTACTTCATACCCACTAGTTTTCATTCCATCACCTAATAATGAAAACCCTAATTAACCTAGGAGCTTGCACCCACTTGTTTTTTATTGTTTATTTGTCACCTCCAACTGCCTCAGCCACTATATATGAAAGAAAAATTAAAAAATGAATCTCACAGAGCTACACAACCTCTTCTGATTTTCAAACTCAACCGGTAACCCAATCTTTGGAACCAGTTCACACATCAACACATAATTGAGTAGAAATCAGATTAGGTAATCATTTGTGTGCCTAACTAAGTGGTGCATCAGGATAATTGTTTGAGTTGATTAGGTCACACCACTTCAATTAAAATCAACTCATCAAGTGGCTACCACATAGGTTCAACTTTTAAGGATTTACCAGGCACTCCACATTCTTTTAAGTTTTAAAGGAAAACATCTTCACCTGTGCTTTCAAAACCTAGCATGCCAATTGAACTTGATTGAATATACCTAAAGTTGAATCCTAAAAGCTACTAAGCAAGATTTGAACTCTAAAATTCTCTACATCCAAAAATAATCTTGCTTGAAAGCCACCGGTTGTGTACGTACACACATATCAACCAATCATTAAGGACACAACCTAGATAAAGGGCCATCACATTCCAAAGCACATTCAAACCTAACCCTAATTAAAATAGAGTAGATGTTGGCCTTAAGGATTTGACTTACTCTTCGAAGCCCAGACCGAGATTATTTTCGATTAGTCTATTTCTACTGTTCAATCTGATGTCTAGCTAGGGGAGTAGAATTAAACAGTTGCAGCTAGGGGATACACTAGGAACCTAAGGCACAAGCCAAAGGAAGAACCTTCTCCCTAGTCCCTCCCTCTAACTAGTTGGATTGACCAGAAAGAAGTAGATCAAATCCTTTGTTAATCTCAAGATGGGTTCTGGGAGTTTGTAGGTCTTTAGGCTAGCCCACTTAAGGACAGGTTTGTTTGTTTGTATTGTAGGGAACCTTTCTTCCTCCCATTCTATCATGGATCCTTCTACATCCTATTCAAACTTCCACTCCTACCCTCCGACCACTACTTATTCCCAAAATGATTATTATTCGAACTATACTTATTCTCATCCATCTTCTAGTTCGGATAATTCTATTTGGGGATACAGTTCCGGACCTCCATGTTCAAGGTTTAACCCTGGACGCCATGATCTTGATTCTTATCCTTCTCCAATCTACACTGATTATAGATCATCACCCTCATTTGGACAACCTAATATGATCTACAATCAAGAAGGATGCACTGATCCTTACCCCTTCCCAGAATACATTGCCTTTAGGTCATCAAAACCTTATGAGCAACCTAAAATGACCGATTATCAAGTAGGGTATCAAGATTCTCAATAAGTTGATTCCCTTGCACTGAACCCAAACCCACCCAACCCAAAACCAAACCATTTGGTTCAAGTTAACCTGGTCTAAGAGAAGGTGTTGGCTAAATTGAGGACTGCTATACAATCTTTAGACGCTCAACCAACACCTTGTACTAAAGAATTGGAGCCGCTGATTGAAATGATTGATGATCTTAACAAGTATCTGTTGGATTGGCTCTAGGATGTTAAGGATAAGGGCCTGGGTGAGTTTTTTGCTTAGGAAATTATCGAAATTGAGGATGAGATTTGTAGTTGCTTTAGTTCAATCTTGGGATGATTCCCAGGATGAACCCCATTCAGGAGAGCCAAGGTCAGAACCTACTCAGGTACCTGTTGGGGGGGGACACGTGTTACAAGATCAGGATTGACCAAGTTGTTCTACAGCAAGCAAATAAGGATGATTTGATTTCTTGACCAGAGATCCCTGAGCTGGGGTACAAGGAAACGTATGTCTCCATGGATCAGAAAGTGATTGATGATTTTGAGACACACATTAATACGGATTTAGATTTCTTTGATTTTGAAGATGAAGAATCATTATGTGATGTCTCACATGAGTTTACAAAACACGATTTTAGTGAGACAACTGGGCTTGAGGAATTTGATAAATCATTTGGTGGCCCTAAAATTGAGGAATTTGATCCAGTTGGGGCTCGCATGGTAGATTAAGATCCTATTTTGAAGGATTCAATTCATAGCCCCGATCCTCAATCACACCCCATAGAGTTTACTGACGATTTTGATTTTGAAATCACTAAACCCAAGTCCATTTTGATTTAGTCACATCTTTTAGACTGGAAAATTTAGACAAGGTGATTAATATGCAGGAGGTCCCGGAATTTGAAATTTTGATTGCGGAGGATAGAAAGTAGGAAATGATGATATGGGAAGTCAATTCCGGAGGAAGCAGAAAACCAAGTCTAAGGGTTCCAATTTGTCTAAAACTCCCAACCTTTTAACAGGACCCTTATGAAATTTTCAGAGGATATCCAACCCAAGCACACATTCATTGATTATCCTTTTGAGCTTGATTTCTCTGTAACTCGACTTTTTGGTCTTGGGTTGCATCCTCACAAATTGTAGGCCCGTCCCCGCTTGTGTACTGATTTCATGTTTTGGATAATTTTTATCCAGAACCTTAGATATACTCGACCATGGGGTATGGGTCTGCATCACAATCTTGTCTACATTTGTGGACATCTACTAGTAGGTCCTGAGGTGAATCATTTTATTCTGATTCTGACCTGCACCTGTGAATTCTTTGTTTCTTCTTTATTCATATACTGTGCCTAGCTGAAGGCACTAACTTTAGCACATGTACAAGTTCTTTTCATTTCAGAGCCGGCCTATTATTCACACAATTTAAGTGCTTTCTATTATATTCCACTCTGTTTCATGTCTTTTAATACAATGACGACATTGCATTAGATGGCCATGGGGTGGTGCATATCCATTTCTAAATCATCTTGTTAGTTCTGTTGATTCTTTTTATTTTCCATTTATTTTTTTTCTTCTAAATTCAATTAGGAAAGAATTCTTGGGCATTAGGACTTTTCAATCTTGGGAAATATTACAGTAGGATCTGAAGACTAAGACCCTTCAGGTCTTTGGGCTTAAACAGCATGGGTATCCATTAAAATGTGGATTTATTTTTTGAGTCCTCGCCATCTTGAATTCTACTTCAATTTAATTAAATAAGTTGGGGTGATAAGTGCACGATTTATCAACCCACCCTCTGATTTGAGGGAACTTTAAGTCTAAGAATCTATACACCATTTGCACTGACTCATTGTTCAATGGTTTTAACAGAAATTGGGTAGCTAATGAACATTCTAGGGTGGTATGGCTGGCAAGTTATCGTGGGTAACAACCCATAGGTAGGTTGTCCAGAGCCCAGCCACTTGACCATTCTTTTCCTACTACCTTTAGGTAAATCTTATACTAGGGAAGCCACCTACTTAAAAAAGAAAAAGAAAAGTCCAAAAAGAAAAAAAAGCAAAATGAAAAAGAAAAGGAAAATCAAAAGAAAATAAAAGAAATAAGCCACACTTCACCGCACGAGTATGGCTGGCAAGTTATCGTGGGTAAGAGCCCATTGGTAGGTTGTCCAGAACCCGGCTCAAGAAATGCACGTTTAATTCCCAAAACAGTTAGAAAGAAGCAGATTAGAATAAGCCGGGGAGATATACACTAGATTCACCCTTGTGTTGACCCCATAAAAATAAAAGTAGGGAGAAAGCTACCGATCATATAAATACACCTTTAGGCAGAATTCTTTTTAAGGACACCTCGGCGTGTAGAAACCCGAAGTCTATTTTGATTGCTGATTAACGAGTCTATCACATTCACAAAAAGATGCTTAGAACTTTGGGTTCTCATCAAGTCTTGGGTGGGTTGAGTGGCCGTAGAAAGCTACTCTGTAACCCTAAGCTCAAAAATCCAAAAAAAATTAGAAAAGAAGAAAAAGGATAAAGAGAGATCCTTCCATGAATAAGGCGAGGGCTTGAGGCAGTCTACATTTTGGCAGATACACAAGTGCTATTGTGTCTTTGAAAGTTCAAGTTCTAAGTAAAAATTTCTTAATGTTGAAAATGACTTTTTCCTGAGTAATCCAATCCTAATTCTTTTATAAATACTAAGTAGCTTTTGCTAGGGACTAGCAAAGGATAGGAATGGAGGTATGATTTGCATACATCGAAATAGCCAAAAAAGTCTATTAATGCATGTTCTTAGTGTCACATTAGCATCATGCATTGTAAATAGTGTATAACATGCATAATCATGCATTTAGGTCAAATTGTATAAATTATACAGTAATTGTCTCCTTTTATGGCCAGGGACCGGGTGAATTTTAATCAAGGCTTCAGACCGAGGATCCAACCATACGGATTTGATCAAGGCTACGACGGGAGTTCAACAACTCTAAGATTGTCCTGATCGGACATCTGTAGCACTAGATAGAGTCTGAGGAAGCTTAAATATCAAGGGCTAAGATGGTGTCAATCCACACTTCAAACAACAAATCCAACCGCACGGATGGGTTCGGATCGACGATCAAAGCCTAATGGTGTGAAAATCAGCCCAATCCAACATCCATGGCACCATCTACAACACAAAAAAGATGGACGATCAGGATGGTGTCACGTGGCACCATCCTAACCATCCACACCCAGCCACCCCCGTTCTGCTCGTGGCACCATCCTAACCATCCACACCCAGCAGCTCCCGTTCTGCTCAACTCCTGAAGGATCACGTGATGTGAGATCTCAGCTGTTGGATGAATCTCCAATGGCCAAGATTAACCGCACATAAAGCGGCTCCGTACCTCAAACCGTTGCGTAGCGTAGTGGTTAAGGCGTTGTGCATGAGAAGCGCATGTATTTGAGCTGCCGTGAAGTGCCTCTTCTCATGTGGAAGCATGCAATCTCAGCTGCATGATCAGCTACGAATGGCCCAGATTGTCCAATCGAGTGCACGCGCAATTGGACACCTTGCCTCATGCCTGATCTCACATGCAGGTGTGTGAATCTGAAGCGGGCGAGGAGCGATCTCGCAATCGGACGACTGACATTTCTTTGATGTGCGCTTGTGTTAGGTGCGTGGGAGTGGAGGAGGCATGCGTTGCGCACGCACACATTGCCCACAACACGTCCATACTGACGAATAAATCTGTCACTAAAGACCAGATTTTAATTTTTTGAATGTGGAATGACCTAACTGCCCCCAATCCTTGCAACTATAAAAGGAGACCCCTACCCTATAAAATTCTCATCCCTTCCTCTCTTCTCTCACCCCCTCCAAAGCTTTAAGAGCTTGTCCAAAACCTAGGATGCTCCTTTAGAGTAAAAATTAGAAAATTTCCACCTTCTCTCCCCTTCGTGGAGCATCCCACAGTTGTCCTCTCACTCCACTCGGGAAGTGGATCCCACGACAACGACAACGTCTTGCCTCAACCCTGGTTCTTCCCACTTCATTCTCCTTCTTCCCGCTTCATCCTCCGTCTTCCAGGCATCGCCCCATTCGGCTCGTCCTCCTAGCAGTCGTCGAGGAGGATAGCTTCTCTCTATCTTCTCTTTTACTACTTTCTAGTATAGATTTCCCACTTTCTAGTGTTGATTTCCTACTTTCTAGTGTAATGAGTAGCTGTAATTGTAATGGATATCAACTTGTGGCAATGAATTCCATGTTTATTCTATCTCTATTTTCCCTTTATTTGTAATATTCTCTCTCTGTCTTGTATTCTTTATTCTTTAAGTAGATAGCTAATTTAGATTCAATTCGATTAGCTAATCTGCTTTGTGACAATTAAAAAAATGCGATTTTGAATCAAACGTCTGCCTCCTTGTGTTCGACCCGGAATTCTTAAAGTTTCAGTATAAATTTATCTGTTGACAGATTCCTTTGTAAATCATACTACGACAACAGATTTTTCAAAATCCAATCCTTTTTGCATAGTTTTTCATATCCCAACACCTACTTTAGTCCCATCTAGTTCTAAGTCTAGTACCCTACCAAAGCTTCATTTGACCTTATTCTCAAGCTCTAAAGGCCTCTTATTAGTGTAATGCTCCTTTATCCCACCAAATATTTCTCCTCCATTCCACCACCTTCATAGGAACCCTTGGAGCCATCCTCCCACCTCCATTTCTGTAGAAGATCGCCTCCATCTCTTCATCCCCATTCCAAAGCCTTGGTGAAGTATTCATCTACCCAGCATCCTCTGCATCTCACCTCCATCGTCCAACACCTCAACTCCTTAATCCAAGCTGCCGCCAAGCACCATTGTCTCACCAAATAGCCAATTTGGGTGATTTCTTCTCGACCCTATCTCCATTGTATTTCTTAGCTTATTGTAATAAACAATTGCATGATATATCAAATTTGTTTCCATCTCATTTTGTGACATTATCTTGCTTGCTTCTCTATTGCAAAACAAAAGAAAAGAATCACAAAACCCTGAAACCTCAAAAGGAAATAAAACGAAGCATGGATTTCAATGAAAGTAAATGTCACCTCCCTATGTTCTACCCAGGACTCCCTTGGGGTTTTGGTTATAAATTGTATTTGATAATACATTTTGTGAGCTACGACAATGGGTTCTTTAAACCTTGATTTTTCTTCTCCAAAACCCATTAGTCATTTTGTTGCGGATTCAAACGTGCATGCATCACTAGCAACTATTGGATGAACCATCGCACGGCTGGGAGTGCACGATCCAATGGCTGTCGATCGCCTTGTGCTACACCAGCTGTAGCTATGCCTCATCATGCCAGCCAAAGCACTTGAATTTGTAGCGATAACCAAGGCATGCTTTAGTGACATTTTAAATGTTGCTGATGACCCGTGTGCATGAAACACCCCCATTCCACCACTATATACACACCATGGCCCCTTCTCTTCCAAACCATCTCTACCTACTCTACTCCCACCTACTCCTAAGCTCTAGTAGCCTGCCAAAGCTCCATTAGAGCTTATTCTCAAGCTCTAAAGGCTTCTTATTAGTGTAATGCTCTTATATCCCACTTAATATTCCTCCTCCATCCCACTGCCTACATAAGAAGCCTTGGAGTCGTCCTCCCACCTCCATCCCAGTAGAAGTACACCTCCATCTCCTCATCCCCATTCTAGAGCCTTGGTGAGGCATTCCTCTTCGCAGCATCTTCTTGCATCTCACCTTCATTGTCCAGCACCTCACCACCTTCATCCAAGCTGCCGCCAAGCGTTATCGTCCCACCAAATAGTCGATTTGGGAGATTTCTTCTCACCCCTATCTCTTTTGCATTTCTTAGCTTATTGTAATAAACAATTGCACAACATATCAAATTTGTTTCCATCTCATTTTGTGAGATTATCTTGCCTTCTTCTTTATTGCAAAATAAAAGAAAACTAACAAAACTCTGAAACCTCAAATAGAAACAAAATGAAGTGCAAATTTCAACAAAAGTAAATGTCACCTTTCGGTGTTCGACCTAAGACTCTCTTGGAGTTTCGATTATAAATTGTATTTGATAAAATGTTTTGTGAGCTATGACGATGGGTTTTTAAAACCTTGATTTTTCTTCGCCAAAACCCTTTGATCATTTTAGTGCCGTTGCCAGGGTGGCAACGGAATTTGCTTTCTTATCTTTTGTGTTTCTTTGCATTTATTATTATTAACCCCGCTTGCCTCCGATTTACTATCTTGCAGGTACCGTAGAAAGGAGATCCGAGTGCGGTTGATCGAAGTAAAGTGTGGGTAGAGTAATCTGTAAGTGCCCCCCACATTCCCCCCCACTAGTTTCATTTTGCCACATCAATAACCAAGACCTAATCTACTTAGGTGTTTGCATAAACCTCAGGATAAAATTTGTTTGTCTTGTTTGTCACCTCCACTCATCTTACCCTCGCATATCATAAAAAAAAAACAAAAAATACTTCTTATGGGACAAATCAACATACATTACGAACACCCACAGTTGAGGCACAAAACGTATCTTGATTTTATCTACTCAACTGGGATTTCGACCTGTGGAACCAGTACACCAGTTTAACACACAAATGAGTAGAAATCATTCTAGGTTAATTACCTTTTTGTGTGCTCTAATCGGTGGTGCACCTGGGCTAGTTGATTGAATTGTTTAGGCTGTACCACCTAATCTAAAAGGAACTCATTTTGTAGTTGCCCCATACGATTCAATATTTAGGTCAAACCAACCACTCCATATTCTTTTTGATTTGCAAAGGAAAATATTTGAACTCATGATTTCAAACTTGGTTTGCCTCCTGGAAATTTGTTTGAATCGACCTAATATTTAAACCCTAAAAGCTACTAAGTAAGATCTGAATCTTAAAACTCACTTCGTCCTCAATAATCTTGCTTCAAAACTTTTTGGTTGTGCACATACACACATTTTCAAACAAATCATTAAGGGCACAACCCATTAAGAGCCCATCACATTCCAGAAGCACCAAATTTTCAATCCTAACTAAAATTGATTAGATGTTGGCCATAAGGACTGATTCTCTCTTCGAGGCCCAAATTGAGATTGTTCATGATTAACCTGCTTATACTAGTCAACCTAATATCTAGCTAGGGGAGTAGTGTCAAATGACCATGATTGGAGGGTACACTAGGAACTGGAGATGCAAGCCAAAGGAAGAACCTTCTCCCCAGTCCCTCCTTCTAACTTGTTGGAATGACTGGATACAAGTAGAGTAAATCATCTATAATCTTATAATGGATTTTGAGAGTCAGTAGACCTTTAGGCTACCCAACCTAAGGACAAGTTTGTATTTTTTGTACTGCAGGGTTCCTTCTCTTCCCTATCCTTCCGACTTCCTTCCAGTGTATGCTTGGAAAGAGGTCATTGAACCCCTCATCTGGAAGGACCTTTAGACCATTCCCGGAGGTAGAGGTTGAGTTATAACCCAGCAGATCCCATGGCTGATCAACAACCACCTCCCCCACCCTCGAACAAGCAGGAGCTGATTCAAAGGCGGTTGGAAGAATTGCAGTAGATGCAGCAATAGTTCCAACAAATGAATGGTCAGGGCGCCCTACCGTTGAAGGATTTCTATGATCATTCAAACTATGGGGAATGTCTTAGCATTATGATTCCTACTGGAGACATAGAAATCAGGCCCTAAGTCTTAAGTTTGATTAAGCATTTCCATGGGCTTGGCTCAGAGGACCCATTCCAACACTTGGAGGATCTGACCACTTTAGTTCAGACCACCAATGGGAGGAATGTGAATGAAGAGCAAATGATCATGAGGCTCTTTCCCCACTCTCTCAAGGATAAGGCCGCACATTGGTAGCATACCATTCGAAGGCCGATAGAAACAAGGGTTGCTCTTAAGTCAGCTTTCCTAAAGAAATTCTTCGCAATCAAACAGACTAATGCCTTGCGACGGGCAATTATCACTTTCGCCCAGCGGCTGGGGGAACAGTTTCATAGTGCCTGGGAGTGATTCCAGGAACTTTTGTGGAAGTGTCCATACCACGAGGTGCCGAAATGGCAACTCATGTAGATATTCTAACACAATTTGGACGAACAACTACGTAATCATGTGGATGCCTCCTGTGGAGGTAATTTCCTCAATAGGGATGCAGATAGTGCATATGACCTGTTTGAGGAAATGGAGTGAGATTTCAATTAATAATTCCTCCATGGATGCCTTCAACCAGTCCCAACAACCTAGGTCAAATGCTAATGAGATCTAGGATTCTCATTCATTTGACATGGAATTGATTTGTAACAAGCTTGATAAGATGGACTTGGTTGCTAAAAGAATGGAAGAATGGATGTCTGGGAATTCAGGAAACACATCTACACCCACTCAATCCCAGAATTTGGGATTCCATTTCTCATGAGCTCCCATGGGACGGGAGTTCGTGAACCAACTTGAATCAGCTCAACCTATGAGCCAGGATTTCTTGGAACCTTATGGGTTCCAAACTGGGGACTTTGATCCTAGTTTTTCTGATCCTTCCATCTCTCCATCCTCTCTCTATGAGGATACGTATGCAATATTGGAGAATGCTAGGTCCAACATGTATTCCAACACTTATAACTAGGGTTGGAGGAACCGCCCTAACTTCTTTTGGAAAAGTCAGGGGCAAGAGACCCGAACACGACCCAGCAACTATGCACCTCAGAGACCTATGGTTCAGGGTTAGGTATACACCCAGTTGCCCCCAAGATCGATTACTAATCCACCTTTGAATGCCCAACAATCTGCAGGGCAGGTTGATTTAAACTAGCAGAAGGTAGAAATGCAAGGGTCCATGCTTCACCTTATGCAGCAAATGAAGACATCATTGGACAACTTGCAATCTGGGTTTATTGCTAACTCCCAACAACCCAGATCTCTTCCATCCCAACCCGTACCCAACCCACACAATGTGCAAAATCAGGGCAATAGAGCCCAAGGGTACAGAAATCAAAGGGACCTACACGCACATGCTCAGGTGATTGAGTAGGGTACCTCCTCTTCTTCTTCTGGATACATGACCAATCAAGGCCCTCCAATCTTCACTAACCCACCTCAAGACCCGAACCCATACACCTCTACAAAGTCCATCACCTTGAGAAGTGGAAAGCAAACCCAAAACCCTTAGTTATCTTCAAGAAGCCAAAACCCTAGGGAGCTTGAGGGAGAAAAGGAGATTGAAGAAGACCATATGGCCCAGGGACTGAAAATTGAAGATACGACCCACATCCTATTCTTTGAAGCCTTATTGAAAACCAAGAAGAAGAAAACCTTAGAGAGCAACAAAGAGCTCCTAAATTTATTTAAGAGTGTAGAGATCAATATTTCGCTGCTTGATGCTATTAAGCACATGACGACTTATGCTAAATTTTTGAAAGATCTATGTACCCAAAAGCATAAGCCAAGAGAACCCACTCCGAGGAAGGTGATTCTCTTTGAGCAGGCAAGTTCTATTATCTTGCATCACCTTCTTCAAGATAAGAAAGATCTAGGTGCCCCCTTGATTTCATGCATCATTGGGGAGTACACTTTTGATAGGACACTGTTCAATCTATGTGCATCCATCAACCTAATCCCTACTTCACTTTATGAGAGGTTTGGGTTAGGCGAACTTAGGCCATCCTCAGTAATGCTACAATTAGCGGACCGTTTGGTCACTACACCGAAGAGTGTTGTTGACGATGTATCGTCAAGGTCAAGGGCTTCTATTTTCCCATAGATTTCCTAGTCATTGACATGGATGTACCTAACGATTTGAGGAACACTCCCATCATTTTGGGGCACCCATTCCTAGATACCGCCAGGGCAAACATAAATTCTGAGAGCAGTAGTATGGAAATCACCTTTAGGGATAGGAAGCTAACTCTTTATATTTTCATGGTGATAAAAGGATTTGAGGATTGTGCATTCATTGAGGAGCTCGAGGATCATGATTTTAATGTTGACACTTGTATGACAATCAATGTACTTGACAACTCCACTAACTTTAGTGAGCCCAACCCACAGCCCTCCATGGCAGACTTGCCACATCCTGAAGAGGCTACTGATTTTGTTCATTCCCAGCCTCTTCCACTGGATCGTCCTAATGAATCTTCATCTACATCCTCCCTTCCCTCTATATTAAACCTACCTCAACTAGAATTGAAACCATTGCCTAAAAATTTGAAATACGAGTTCCTAGGACCTAAGAATACGCTTCCTGTGATTATTAGTGCTAATTTGACTACGGAGCAAGAAGTGAGATTGATTAAGGTCCTTGAGAAAAATAAACTGGCAATTGGTTGGACGATCCACAACCTAAGGGGGATTGAGCCATCTTACTGTAATCACCATACTTTTATGGAAGATGGATCCTACCCTTCTAGCAAAATGCAAAGGAGATTAAACCTGAATATGCGAGAAGTGGTAAAAAGGGAGACAATCAAGTGGCTCGATGCTGGAATTATTTACCTGATCTTGGATAGTCCTTGGGTTAGCCCCGTTCAAATTGTACCCAAAAAGCTGGGAATAGATGTTTTGACTAACAAGAAAAGGGAATCCTTTACCATCCATTCAGCTTCTACTTGGAGAGTTTGTATTGACTATAGGAAGCTGAACATAGCCACCAAAAAGGATCTTTTCCCCTTTCCATTCATTGATCAAATCCTAGAAAGGTTAGCTAGGCAAAAGTACTTTTGCTTCCTAGATGGTTATTCAAGATATTACAAAGTCCCTATCCATCCCGAAGACTAGGAAAAGACAACTTTCACATGTCCTTACGGAACCTTTGCATTCTGTAGAATGCCGTTCGGGCTTTGCAATGCACCTGCAACTTTTCAAAGGTGCATGCTGGCCATCTTTATGGACATGGTGGGACATTGTCTTGAAGTGTTCATGGATGATTTCTCCATTTTTGGAGATTCCTTCGAGTCATGCCTGGCAAACTTGAAATTGATCCTCCAAAGATGCATCAAGACACGGCTGGTCCTTAGCTAGGAAAAGAGCCACTTCATGACCTGAGATGGCATTGTCTTAGGTCACGTGGTTTCTAATCGGGGTATTGAAGTTGATAAGGCTAAGGTGGATGCTATCTCTAGACTCCCTTCACCCACATCCGTAAAACGGATCGGCTTTTTCCTTGGGCATGTGGGTTTCTATGGAGGACTCATCAAGCACTTTTCGAAGGTTGCTCGACCGTTGAGTAACCTTCTGGCCAAAGACATGCCGTTCGAGTTTGATTAATCATGCCATAAGGCATTTGATTTATTAAAAAAGGTAGTCACTTGTGCTCCGATGTTGCAACCACTGGTCTGGACAACCCCATCTGAGATAATGGTGGACTCATCTGATTATGCCGTCGGGGCTGCCTTGGGTTAGAAAATTGAGAAAAAGCCCTCTATAATCTACTATGCTAGCAAAACTCTAGACAAGGCCCAGAGGAATTGCACTGTAATTGAAAAAGAGTTGCTAGCCATAGTTTTTGCCTTAGAAAAATTTAGGGCATATCTTTTAGGTTCTCACGTTATCACTTACACTGACCATTCACCCAAGAAACATCTCTTGGCTAAAAAGGATGCCAAGCCCCAGCTTATTCGATGGTTTCTATTACTTCAAGAATTTGATCTTGAAATCAGGGACAAAGCTAGGGCACAAAATATAGTGGTGAATCACCTATCGAGAATCCTAATTTATTCTCCTCAACTGGATATCCCTATCTCTGAAACATTTCCTGATGAGACTATCCTTATAGTCTTGGGTATCCGAACCCCCTGGTTTGTAGATATCGTCAATTATTTGGCTATTAGTCAAATCCCCTAGGATTGGACCAAACAACAATAGGACAGACTTATGTCCAAGGCCAAATATTATTTTTGGGGTAATCCCAAGCTTTATAGTATCGATGCTGACCAGATTATTCACCGATGCATCTTGGAAAATGCATTCCATAGCATACTTGAGTTTTGCCATGCACCTGCGTGTGGTGGACATTTTTTTGGGAAAAAGATGATGGCCAAAATTTTGCAATCCAGCTTCTATTGGCCGTCGCTATTTAAGGATGCTCAGGAACTCTCAAAGTCATGTGCCTGATGCCAGACACTCAAGAACATGGCCAAGAGAGACATGATGCCCCAAAACCAATACTTTCCATCAAAATTTTTCACATTTGGGGCATCGACTTCTTGGGACCCTTCCCTCACTCATTTGGACACCAGTATATTCGGTTGTTGTTGATTACGTTTCCAAATGGATTGAGGCAATCCCCACCCTGACCAATGACCACAAGGTGGTCATCGATTTTGTGAAGAAAAATATCTTCAATCAGTTCAGGATTCCTTGGGCAATTATCAGCAATGGTGACACACATTTCACTCATGCCCAATTTCAGAATTTACTGGGGAAATATGGGGTAAATCATCGGATTTCCACACCCTATCACCCACAGATGAACGGACAGGCTGAGATCTCCAATCGAGATATCAAAAACATTTTGTAGAAAATCATAAGGTCTGATAGGAAAGATTGGACCGAAAAGCTAGATGATACTCTTTGGGCTTACCGTACGGTGTGCAAAATGCTTATCGGTATGTCTCCATTCCGTCTGGTGTTTGTTAAGGTGTCACTTATCCGTAGAGTTAGGACACCAGTCATTTTGGACCATCAAGAACTATAATTTCGACCTAGAGTTGGCCGAGAAGACCTGGAACTCCAACTATCTGAGTTGGAGGAGCAAAGAAATGATGGCTATGAAAATGCCAAAATCTATAAGGTAAGGACTAAAGCTCTTCATGACCAAATGATTTCACGTAAGAGCTTTGAGTCGAACCAAAAGGTATGGCTTTTTGATTCTCGACTGAAGCTCTTCCCTTGTAAGCTTAGGTCAATATGGAACGACCCATTCGTTATTGAGCGAATTTTTCCTAATGGGTGATTGTGTAGCAATCATAGGTCTTAATTGACCTAGATTAGGCTAGGACTTAGCATAAGTTAGGGAAATTCATGCATGCATGAGCATTATCTGCATCTTTATTGATTTACTTTAGCTATGCAAAAAATAATGTTATAATATGCTGATTAAGTGGATTATGTCAATTGCAGGCAATAAGCTGATCAGAAGCAAGATCTGGAGCTAGATCTAAAGCTGGATCAGGAATAATGAGTGTTGCAGCAGGACTGGAGCAGCGGACTTAGATTAGATTTAGGGAATAATGATGTAAGGGAGTTAAGGTTTTCCATTCTACTAAGTAGGAATAAAGTAGTAAAATGTGAAGAGCTTAGGCCCATCCTAGCCCTAGGATACCCTAAAGACTTCCCCCAAGCCTTAGCCACCCTTAGATTAGGTCACACCACCCTAGGAAACCCTAATGCTTTAGTTCCAACCATTATCTGGACGTCCAAATAAGTTTTAGGATGTCTAGAACCCTTAGCCAACTCCAGCACACCTCAAACCCACTTTTACAGTGTTATTAGACATCCAATTTCTGTAGAATACCCAAAATAGAACCTGGAATTCCCCCTGACTCATATTGGACGTCCAGAACTGAATTCTAGACTCTAATTTTTGAGTATAAGTCATCTAATCCTATTTTTGGACGTCTGGATCTGGTCTCCAGTTCCTATTTTGTGAATCAAGCCTTGATCTTGGATCTCTAGCTCCCTAGACCCAATTCTAACCCCATAGGTACCTAAATTAAGGTACCCTAACCCTAGTACATCACCTCTAGACCTCCCTAAGGACCTAATTAGGTCCTCGCCAAACCTAATTGACTTAGATCAAAGTCAATTACCATCACCTAAGCCTATTGGACTCATTGAGTCCAATTGAGCTCAGATCTCAACCCACACAAGTCCAATTGGACTTAGTGAGAGTCCAATTGACCTAAACCCAACCTAATTGAGTTATTTCACTCTCAATTAGGTTCACACTCATTCAATTAAACTTGGGTTAAGTTTAATTGCAAATTCCCCTTAGCAATTAGGTTTTACAACCCTAATTCAAGGCATACACGTACCCAAATCCCTTAGGACCTAACCTAGACCTCTTAGCCACCTAGGGCACGACCACACGCACACACACACCCATTCACGCACACACACTCCTCTAGAGTTCTTTAGAACTTTCTTCAAGTGGCGCCAACTCTTGGTTGCCAAAATTTAGCAACCAAGAGGTATTCAATTCTTAAATCCACAAATGGTAGATCTAAGAAGCCACCTCCCTCTCTCTTGGGCGGCCACTCTTGGACTCTCTCTAGAGAGTTCCAAACTTCTCTAGGGAGACTCCCTTAGGTCTATAAAAAGACCTAAGGGGTGGCCATTTGCAGCCATCCACTCTTGGCCATACATGCTTGGCTCCATTCACATCCACCTCCACTTAGGCTAGCCACTTCCATGTCCACTTCATCTCCACGAGCTGGGCACCACCATGAAGGACACCATCTCCATGATAGGATGTTGGATCACTCCTCCAACCTCTCTCCAAGGGTCGGCCTAAGCTCCATTGGCCACCCCTCTTTCTCCTCTCAACCACTCCAAGGCCATCGGAGCCCACCTCAGAATGCGCTCACTTTCTGATAGATTAGTAGCTAGCTCTCTACATTTACTACTTCTATTTACTACTTAGTAGTGTAGTCCTTATTCTCCCCCAATGATTCATGCAAAATCCCCCCATAGATTCCTGCATGCGATCATTTTCTATTAGCTAGATGTACATTTTCAAGCATTCCTGTACAAGCTTTCCTCTACATTTCATGTTACAAACAGTTCTCTGAATGAATGAAAAAAAGATACATTTTTATATATATCTCTATGTTTGAAATCACCATAAGCTTATTGGTTGCCATCTTTTGTACGTGATTCAAGTTGCCTGTTTATCACTTATATATTTCGCAACAACCATGTTAGTTCTGGAAAATATAGAAAATCTAACTATAGATGCATTTTCTATAAACAGCCACTACCTCACTAGAATTGTACGCACCAAAACCCACACTTTCACCTTTGTGATCTATTAACACATGCACACGTAATCAGGGTTCATAATAGAAGTGGCGAAATCTTAATCCGAAGACTGGAAATCGACGTGCGATTTTAAACAAAGTAAAGCGATAAAGGATCAAATTCAGAATTAAAACCAATGCCTCCTAGAGACGAATGACTGGGACTCAAAGTCTTGTTATCTTTATAAATATTTCTTGTTTGATCGTATTGCGCACTATACTATGATGCTTTTCCTATCAAAATGCACTTTACGGATCCAACAAATGGCACTATTGCCGGGGAGGCAACGCCATTTTTTTTTATTTTGATCTTTTAAACCATCACTGACAAATTTTCCTCTACTTTGCCTCTGGATGTGCAAGAAAAACAGGAGAAAGAATAGGATTTGCGCACACAGTGAGTGCAGAAAAAAAATCCAGGTGCACATCATCTTCTGTTATATTAGGTTTTCTTCTGAACCCTAGGATTAGATTTACTTCCAGTAATTTCCTTTGAAAAAAAAAAGAAAAACTTATTCATTTTGGTGAAAAATAAAAGAAATAAAAAAAAATCAAGATTAGGTTTCTTTTTGAATACTAGGTAGTTAGAAAAAAGTGAAAATATATATTTTTTTTTGAAATCCCTTAGAAAAAATTTTCCTTTTTGAAAAAAAAGATGTGCAAAAATTATTGAAAAAAAAACATTTTTGTTGGAAAGTTTGGATTTCAAACTCAAACCATCTTTAAAAGCTTTTCCCACCATTCTATGATTTTCAAGTAGATTTCAAAGTCTGATTTGAAAATTCGATTGGTGAAAAATTAGTGAGCAAAAAATTCTAAAATATGAGCTATACTTTCATTTTCAAACCATCTTTCAAATGGCACAATTCTTTTGAAAAAATTCTAAGTATAAAATTTTTAAAAATTCACGAAGTGTAAGAGGTCAGATTGACCCAGATCCGACATTTTTCAAATGTCAAGAAGCAATTTCAAGCAATCTACCAATCTGTTTTTACTAAAAATGTGGGGTTTCAAAGTTGATCTCAGTGGCTTTATTTTACATATTTTCCCTGAATTTTTGAAGGTTATTTGTACTGTTTCAAAGCAAAAAATCGACCAGGGGTCAAAATTCCAAATTTGACCCCCTGATTTTCAAAAATTCCTAAAAATTTGCTTGAAATAGTAAAAATTCCAAGAAAATATTCTTTGAAAAGGTAATTGAAGAAAGAATCTACTCACCAACTTTCAATTTAATTGGATTCCAATTGTTGTTAGAGAATGAATTTTATTTTTGTGGTCTGCTGAAACAGAACAACATAAAAGAACAAAACCCTAGAATTGCATGAACCTTAGGCTAAATCTTTAGGGTTACAACTTGGAGATCACATTTGGGCTAACCTAGACTTAGTCAAGTCTAGTTCATTGCCAATGAGTTGGTCACCTTGTGGGCCACTTGATTAGCCCATAGTTGTGGGCTATTTAAGTATTTAAGTGCCTACACATTAGGTTAATTCTAACATTTATTTAGTATAAATTAGGATGTAAATAGATTAATTCATAGTCTTAATCTAATTACATAATCCATACATTACATTCATATCTTAAGTGCATTTAGAATTAGCTTAGAATAGCATTCATCTAATTAGATAACCAATTAGGTATATTATTTTTATTAACATAGAAGTTGAGGGTCTATACATAAATAACCCTAATATTTTAATAATATTTGCTTTATTCGTCTTCTTTCAGAACGGCTGGCTGCCGCTCCAACGCCCACGTGATGCAGTGAAAGCCATTCAAGGGGGAGCGGATACGGTGGATCTGGTCGGCGGCTGATTTCAAAATTGTTCAAGACACTACAAAAGGAGCACGGAGGCAGCCGAGCTCGGGAGGCCTCCGCCACCGACCCACCACTGTGCAGAGAGAACCTCTCTCTTCCACTCCACACTGCCGGCCTCTACCGTGGCGGCGTGTCTCCACCACCGTGGGCGTGTGGTGTGACAGGCCACACCGCCATCCGGAGCTCGTCGCATCACCGTGAGCACCCTAGCGTGCATCTTCCTCGCCGTCGTCGCAGACCACCACCACCTAGCTACTGATCAGCCACCCTCTCAGTAACTTAAGACGTCTGGGAAATTTCCCAGACGTCTGAAGTTACCCGCTCACCTCCAGTTCCTCAGCCTGCACTCTCCAACCGGCCACCAAACCGCCTGCGCCCTCCACCGCTCACCGGCTGCTGACCTGCGCACGCCTGCAGATCAGCCCGCGCTCTCCTCCAACGCCTGCAGACCAGCCTGCAGCATCCTCCAACAGCCGCCTGCAGCTTCCACCGCACACGCCAACCGCCTACAGACCACCGCGCAAGTGCCCTCCTGCAGACCACCGCCACGCCTCCGCGCGCCAGCGCCCTCAGCAGACCCTCCGCGCGCCCACGCACAACCGCCTGCAGAACCGCCAGCAACCGACCTCTGCAGCTTCCACCGCAGCCACGCCTCCGCGCGCCAGCGCCCTCAGCAGACCCTCCGCGCACCCACGCACAGCCATCTGCAAACCGCCAGCAACCGACCTCTGCAGCTTCCACCGCACACGCCAGCGCCCGCCTGCAGACCACCGCAGCCACGCCTCCGCGCGCTAGCGCCCTCCGCAGACCCTCCGCGCGCCCACGCACAACCGCCTGCAGCAACTCCGCCGGAGCTTGTCCGGCCACCTCCGGCCGCCGCGCGACTCGCCGTCACCACCGATTCGAAGCCCTTGATCCAAGGGACCTCCGCCGAGCTTCCCGCGCCCAGCCATCGGCTCCTCGTCGCGCAAGACAACGGGGAAAAATTCCCCTGTTTTGCTACAGTAAAGCGTTGATTAAAATTTACATTTTCTGCCATTGCCAGATTTTATTCATATTCTATTCACTCTGCATTGCGGAAAATATCCTGTAGTTTATCATAATTGCCATTTCAGCATTATTTCTTGCTTAAACCTTAATCTAAAGGCAATCTTGGCTTGGTTCTTGTACAAATTGACTCCGAACAAACATTTTTAAGTGGCGCGAATTTTAATACGTTATTGCCTCCCTGTGGAAATGACCCGCTCCTCTGCGAGTGGTTATTTCTTATTAAAAATTGATTAGTCGATTTTTCCACCACATTAAACTACAAACGACTTAAAAGCGAAAGATCGACCCGGTCAAATGGCGCCGTTGCCGGGGAGGCAACAGACGCAATAATTTCGCCTAATTTTATTTTGATTATTTGTCAATTGCACAGAGATTTGACCATCTATTATTTTCTTTTCTGTGCGAGAAATTTTGTGCAAGAATCAGCCACTGTGAGAGGCGACCCTTGACGTCGCCAGACGAGAAGTGGACAAGCAATTTTGAAAGGAGGAGAAGGACGAGGATGCGACGGACAACACTGTATTTAATCGCTAATTTAATTAGAATAGAATTAGGACTGAAGACTTAATTTTTCATTACAGTTAGATTGAAACCCTTGTTCTGGGGCAAATTTTGAGGGGTTTGTTCCCTGATTTTGTTTTGGACCCGTGTTGGGTAATTTTTGGGAGCCTGTTCCCTTTTCTTTAGATTTAGGTTTATTTTTTTTTTTATTATTTCTTTTATTTGCTTGTGCATAAGTAGTTCTAAAAAAAATAGAAAAAAGAAAAAAAACGAGCTGCCTGCTAGAAGCTGCCTGCCCTAGGACGAACCATTTAGGTCTGTATGAGCAGCCTCTAGATTTGCTTTTCTGCATTGCGTGCATTTTTGCATCGAAGATCGCTGGAGGCAAGGTACGCATTCTCTTACTTTGCATCCTATTTTTGATCACGCATCGCATTTGGGATTTAATGCGAAGACCACCTAATCTGTACTGAATAAATCTAACAAGTGGTCACATATTTTCTTTAGAAAAAGGACTAATTAAAGGAAGGACATTTTAAAAACCAAGGATTTGATTTTCAAACTTGGCGTGCGATTCAAAGTTCAAAATCTTTGACGGTGTATGCACACTTATTTCACTTGCACCACGGCACGTTTCTAGACACTCCTTAGGTTTGGAAATACTAGGACAAGAGCCCTCCTTTCGTTGGATTTTGAAGTGTTCGGAACTTGAGATCAAAGGTTTTGTAAATCCAAAGAGGGGGATACCCTGTCACGGATTTTTGGGGGTAGTTGAGGAGCACCGCGAAAGCACAGCTTCAAAGGAAGGCTTAGGCCTACTTGCATCCCTCGATCTTCCGTCTTTGGATTTACTTGACCATTTGAGATTTAGGGAAGAACACCTAAGCTCCAACTAGGTCTTTTTAGGCGAGCCGTAGGTCGACAATAGGCGCGTAAATTGATTGAACAAATTGTATTGTCACCTGCAATCTGACTTAAAATCAAAAGCCTAAATTGGGAAAGACCTAAAAGGTCCTTTTTGAATTGTGTCTTGCTTGGGGAATTCTGATTGAAGTGTGAGTTAGAATGGACCACATTGATTTTCATCCTTTCACATCTTGCCCACACCCTCACCCCCACTCTGCATCCTTTGATCCCAGACGCCGAGATGGTCCATTCCTTGATGGACATAATGATAATCATTGGGATCCGTTTTACTCCTATTATAGGAGTATTGGCCTAGTTAAGCCCCAAATTAGTGAGCAGAACTCAGGAGAGGGATTTGCTTTGCCCAATATCCCACATACCAAAGAAATACCCAACCCACCCTCCCTGAAAACTTATAATGGTTGGACAAACACTCCTGGGTACTATAAGCCTGAGCCTGACTTCTCTTATGATAAAAATGACCTCTCCTCTTTGAAGATGGAAATACAGAAAATGCAAAATGAAATGAGTGAATTGTTAGGAGAATCTTTGAGAGCAGGCCAACAAGAAAGAGATGAAATTAGCCACCCAATCTGCCCCATTGACGATGACGTATACCCCTCTACAATAGATGCATCTCCCGTGGGCAAGCTACACTTTAAGTTGAAGGGAAATTCTGGGGAGAATAGCTACTTTTCGAGGATCGATTTTGAAACCTCCCCATTAGATGACACTTCCTTGAGAGATCTACACTTTAGGTGGGAGGAAAATACACATGAAAGTAGCTATGCATTGGATGAAGAAAGGTGGCAACCCGAGGAAGATGATGATAAGGTTGAGTATCCACCTGAATTATATTGGAGTCAAAAGAAGGGAATGATGGTGCCATTGGAAGACCTCGACCCAGATGATAGTATTTTCGTGACATTTGATGAAGTGGGTCAAAGTCAAGTTGTTAATCCTACCCTCCCTTCTGATCATGATATGGAACTCAAACCCACCCTTAGGGAACCTAACCCTAAAGAAATTGACCTATCTGAGGAGTCTGATGTAACCAATGTAAATAATTTACCTCAGATAGAGCACCCTAGGGGATCTGCTGATATATTAAATGATTCTAGACCTCGGGTACATGGTGAATTGTGTGATGAGGAGGAAGATGAATTATATGAGGAACCTACATTCAAGATTTGGAGTGACACTAAGGGTGATTATGTATTATTTGAAGAGTTAGCCCCTGAGGATGTCACAAATTTGACCAAATTAGGTTTCCTTGGCACACCCATTGATGATATTTCTCCTCATGATAAAATGATGGAAAATTTGGAAGCAATTTCTAAGATTTATGTGGATTCACATATAGACTCCGGGGAAGATGTGAGTAAAGAACAAAAACCCGGGGATGACATTAATAGGATAATCCCTAGATCTGTTGCTTCCAACCTGCCTTCATTCACTTCGAAGTCACCCTCTGATTCTCTTATATCTGAAAGCGAAATTGTGACTCCTGATGAAGAACAGGAAGATCCACGTGATGGTGCAAGGAATGCTAGGGATGAAATTGAGGATTTAGAAAGAGTGTTTGGGATGGACACCAAGCTGATTAAACCCAATCTAGATCTTATGGCCATCCCACAACCTCGTAACTTGGACACCCTAGACGATCCTTGCCTTAGAGAATTGCTCAGTTTTGTTCTGACTAGGGGCCTTAACAGACCAATATTTTCTGTAATGGAGTATCGGGTATGGATTGATGATTTCTTTAGTCAGTCCATTACCCTGGGGGTTTATCTCTATACCATTCCTTCCCCATTCTTTTTGGAGGATCCTTGTCATCCTACCCCTACCCCTTTGGAGGTTATTTTAACTGTCTATCCTTTAGAACCTCTTCTGGTGACCTGGGAAGATTTCATTCCCATTTTAGTTGGGCGAGCATTTGCTATCGGGATTCATCATCAGCTCGCCAGCATCCTAGGTTACCTATTTTCTAGGCCAACTTTGCTTTCCTCATTTTTAGGGCCTATTTCTGCAATTCTTGAACCTGATTTGCAGGTTCTTCGGCTATTCAGCCCAGCTTTGACCCAGGTAATATCCTTCTATGCAATGAGGACATTGCAGATTTTAGGCATGGGGGGGTGTACTTGGGGATATACATAGCATAATTGCATACATTTGTACATAAAAAAAAAAAAAAAACGTTTTGAGCTTAACTGGCTAAGTCCTGCATTCTTAAGCAAATCAGAACTCTAGCGTACACTAAATTAATTCTAGGGTCAAACTTTAGAAGCTAAATAAGCTACTAGCTTTAGACCTTTAGGGTCCTTTGTGGACTTAAAAACTTAAGTAGGAGTTAAGTTGCGGACCATTCTTCTAGAGGTTGAGGAAGGGAAGCTAGGGTTTGAGTTAAAAGGTGGGGTAGTACCTGGAGTCTTATTCTACCTTTTGGTTTACGGGTCCTTGTAACCCAAGCATCCAAATTGTTCACACTTGGTCTGGTAATTAACTTAATTTCTGAAAAGAGATTTGGTTCTCTTAGTTTTGACTTAAGAAAGGCTTGAAAACATATTTTGATTGGAAGAGTTCCCGCCGCAGGAGAGGTCGAGTATATACTCACCTTGAGGATGCGATGGTAACATATTACCTCCTCGGCGCTTGTCTCTTAGGATATCCATCCTACTGGGGGCATGTAAGCGCATTGCGCGGTTCAGGTACCATGGGCGGCCCTATCTCGAAGTGCCGATTGCCATAGGCCTGAATTCGCTTAAGAAATCCATGGGCGATACTATCTCGAAGTGTCGATTGCCAGGAGTTCTTGGGGTCGTTATGGGCGGTGCTATCTCGAAGCATCGAAAGCCAGGCACCCTTCGAGGTATGGTAATGGGGACAATGAATCCGACACAGACCGTGTTGATAGCTGATCTGAGGTTAGACTTAGAAGAATCAAAAAAAAAAAAAAAAAAAAAAAAAAGGTATATATATATAAAAAAAAAAATTTTCCTTTAACTCAAATAACTCGGACCAATGCACAAGCACGGATGCTTTAATCTCAGGGATCAATAAACTTTAGGGTAGAGTCAGAAATCAAGGAAACTTGTGCTTGCAACTCGTCTTTAGCCGACCTAGTCTGTAACTTAGCAACTACTTAGGAACCTTGGGTTTAGAACCTGAACTTAATATGCTTCTGAAGGAAGACTAAGTGAGTTGACTAGTCTACTTAGAGTGCTAGGTTTCGCTTAATTTTGCTAGGGACTAGCAAAAACTAGGCATGGGGGTATTTGATTAGCCCATAGTTGTGGGCTATTTAAGTATTTAAGTGCCTACACATTAGGTTAATTCTAACATTTATTTAGTATAAATTAGGATGTAAATAGATTAATTCATAGTCTTAATCTAATTACATAATCCATACATTACATTCATATCTTAAGTGCATTTAGAATTAGCTTAGAATAGCATTCATCTAATTAGATAACCAATTAGGTATATTGTTTTTATTAACATAGAAGTTGAGGGTCTATACATAAATAACCCTAATATTCTAATAATATTTGCTTTATTCGTCTTCTTTCAGAACGGCTGGCTGCCGCTCCAACGCCCGCGTGATGCAGTGAAAGCCATTCAAGGGGGAGCGGATACGGTGGATCTGGTCGGCGGCTGATTTCAAAATTGTTCAAGACACTACAAAAGGAGCACGGAGGCAGCCGAGCTCGGGAGGCCTCCTCCACCGACCCACCACTGTGCAGAGAGAACCTCTCTCTTCCACTCCACACTGCCGGCCTCTACCGTGGCGGCGAGTCTCCACCACCGTGGGCGTGTGGTGTGACAGGCCACACCGCCATCCGGAGCTCGTCGCATCACCGTGAGCACCCTAGCGTGCATCTTCCTCGCCGTCGTCGCAGACCACCACCACCTAGCTACTGATCAGCCACCCTCTCAGTAACTTAAGACGTCTGGGAAATTTCCCAGACGTCTGAAGTTACCCGCTCACCTCCACTTCCTCAGCCTGCACTCTCCAACCGGCCACCAAACCGCCTGCGCCCTCCACCGCTCACCGGCTGCTGACCTGCACACGCCTGCAGATCAGCCCGCGCTCTCCTCCAATGCCTGCAGACCAGCCTGCAGCATCCTCCAACAGCCGCCTGCAGCTTCCACCGCACACGCCAACCGCCTGCAGACCACCGCGCAAGCGCCCTCCTGCAGACCACCGCCACGCCTCCGCGCGCCAGCGCCCTCAGCAGACCCTCCGCGCGCCCACGCACAACCGCCTGCAGAACCGCCAGCAACCAACCTCTGCAGCTTCCACCGCAGCCACGCCTCCGCGCGCCAGCGCCCTCAGCAGACCCTCCGCGCGCCCACGCACAGCCATCTGCAAACCGCCAGCAACCGACCTCTGCAGCTTCCACCGCACACGCCAGCGCCCACCTGCAGACCACCGCAGCCACGCCTCCGCGCGCCAGCGCCCTCCGCAGACCCTCCGCGCGCCCACGCACAACCGCCTGCAGCACCTCCGCCGGAGCTCGTCCGGCCACCTCCGGCCGCCGCGCGACTCGCCGTCACCACCGATTCGAAGCCCTTGATCCAAGGGACCTCCGCCGAGCTTCCCGCGCCCAGCCATCGGCTCCTCATCGCGCAAGACAACGGGGAAAAATTCCCCTGTTTTGCTACAGCAAAGCGTTGATTAAAATTTACATTTTCTGCCATTGCCAGATTTTATTCATATTCTATTCACTCTGCATTGCGGAAAATATCCTGTAGTTTATCATAATTGCCATTTCAGCATTATTTCTTGCTTAAACCTTAATCTAAAGGCAATCTTGGCTTGGTTCTTGTCCAAATTGACTCCGAACAAACATTTTTAAGTGGCGCGAATTTTAATACGTTATTGCCTCCCTGTGGAAACGACCCGCTCCTCTGCGAGTGGTTATTTCTTATTAAAAATTGATTAGTCGATTTTTCCACCACATTAAACTACAAACGACTTAAAAGCGAAAGATCGACCCGGTAACCACTCACCAAAATAAAACCCCAACTGAAGAAAACGGGATAAAATAAACTTTAAAACATGAAATAAGACCCGAATTCATTGTCGTACTACTATGTCCTTTCAACCTCTTGGCTAGGTTAGCTGAGAGGTAGGAATTACTTTCAGTCAGTTGTACAATGAATTTTTTTCCGGAATTAAAACATAAAATGAAATTCTAGTCATCTGATCTATAAGGACCATCTAATTGACAAGCCCTTAGCCTTGTCTGGCTTGGCTACATCAACCCAGGGGTTGGGTGGTGTATGCGAGGAAGGAGGTCACTTAGACCTCACTTGCTTGGACCTTGAGAGCCACTCCCAAGGAGGCGAGTCACCTCCCCAGGACCGACTTCTCCCCCCACTTCTTTGACTCCCATAACCGCAATGGCTAATCCTAGACCTAGACCCAAACCGGGTCAGCATATTGAGAATCTGGACCCGATGGCTTGTCTGGAAGTCCGAGTGGTCAAATCTGAGGAGCGGCATCGGCAAAGCATGGATCGCATTTTTATGGTGCTTGACAGGATGCAGCACTCGCCGCGAGGAGAACAACTACGAGATTTCTATGACCCAATTGCACAAATTGTCGCACCATTAGTTAGAATTCTCGCAGGCGGAGATGCGTTTGTGCTCAAGCCCAACGTGATTTGGTTGATCAGCACTCACTTCTATGGGAACTCAAGCGAAGATTCATTGCAGCACCTAGAGGACCTGAGTCGACTCGCAGAAACGATTCGACCCAGCAATATCTTTCTTGGGATTGTTCTAATGAAGCTTTTCCCATTTTCTCTGAGGGACAAAGATTCATACTGGTTCAAGACCATTGGAAAGAAAATTGGAACCAAGCCATAATTATGATGTGAATTCCTGCAATAGTTCTTCCCAATCAGTCAAACAAATGCGATGAGGCGCGCAATCACTACTTTCTCCCAAGGAGTTGGGGAGAAGTTGCATGAAGCTTGGGATAGATTTCACGACCTTCTCCGGAAATGCCCACACCATGATATACCCAAATCGCATCTAGCTTAGATCTTTTACCATGGGTTGGATGACACACATCGGTATCTGGCCGATGCATCTAGTGGCGGGAATTTCCTCGCAAAAGATGACAACGGTGCATTTAAGTTGTTCGAATCTTTAGTGGAGAACATGATGAATGCTGTGTCCATGAACCAGTTCCAGCAGCCTGGTCAGTAGTGGGCTGGTGTCCACAAGGCTCACAATGAGTCTATTCGAGTCGACATGGATATCATCATCAAGCAGCTAGATAGAATAAACCTAATTGAGAAAAAGATTGACCAGATTAGTCTAGGTCAATCTGATAAGAACTCTACCACTTCATGACCCTCCTATGCAACTCGTGCCCCTCCTACTCGAGTTAATCTACTCACTCGGGATGCATCTTCTCCGTATTTATGAGATCCTATATATCAGGATCCCATAGGAAATCCAGATCTGGCACCTTACAACCAGAGTTATGCACCACCCGCAGATTATAATACGTATCCCGTTGACAGATATACATCTCTGACATCTTCGGCCTACGGGGACGTCAATGCTATCCAAGGGTACGGGCGTAATAACCCATATTCAGAGACGTATAACCCTGGTTGGTGCCAGCATCCGAACTTCTCTTAGTCTGGTAACTCACAGAGACAACATCAAGATCCACACTACCAGACCAGGCAATACGGGAATGTGCAAAACACATACCCTAGCTAGCAGCCATTCCCACATTTGCAGCAACCCTGCTCTTTATACCAGCCGCTGCACCAAGCTGCCAGTCAACCGCCAAAGCAGGCTGACCCTTTGGAGGCACTGAAAGAGGAGCTGTAAGAATCAATGAGGAAATCTACACAAGATAGCTTACAGATTATGAAGGCAATGGCTGATCAAATACAGACTATACAGAACATGCAAAACCAGCTGTTGCAGTAGCATAGGACTTAGGGAGCCTTTCCCTCCCAACCTATCCCGAATCCTCGATATGTGCAGAACCAAGGTGCCCCACCTAGGTTTTAGGCACCGCAGGGACAAGCACACACCATATTACAGGCGCCTCCTACACCACCTAGTTACGCGCAAGGCCAGCTGCCTTTGTAAAACCCCACATACTTTGCCTCTTCTGCTCCCCCGCCACCTCATGGACAGCAAGCCGATGCACATGCTGTCTCTTTGAGGAGGGGAAGGAAGACATTATACCCACCACATAGGTAGGTGGATCCTGATTTTTCCCACCCTTCGCCACGGGCAGGTTCAACTCCATCTCAGGAGCCACCTACGATAGATAACGGTAAGAGGCCACTTGACCTTGAGATTCCCGTCCCTTTTCCTAAGGCTCTGACACAGAATGCAGTACGGAAAAATGACACGTGGAATTTTGAGGACCTGAAATCAATGCTCGAGGAAGTACATATTCAGGTCCCCCTCCTCGAGGCAATCGATCACATTCCTGCTGTCGCCAGGTTCTTTAAGGACTATTGTACCCCAAAGCGATAGTTGAGAATTGGATGACAGGCGGTACTGTCGGAAGAGGCTAGCACTGTGATTCTAGTCGACGTACCACCAAAAAAGAAAGACCCTGATGCCCCACTCATATCCTGCTTCTTGCAGGATTCTCCATTTGATTGGGACCTTCTAGATCTGGGTTTGTCCATCAACCTAACTCCCACTGCCATGTTTGATTGATTTCGATTTGGGGAGTTGAAGCCCACCTTGGTCACGATTCAGCTGGCTGATAGATTAGTCAAAACACTGAGGGGGGTGGTCAAGAATGTGATCATAAAAGTCTATGGGTTCTGCTTTCCTACAGACTTTTTCGTTCTCGATATGGAAGTTCCTCCTAATCTCCAAGATGCACCAATTATTTTGGGTCACCTATTTCTAGCGACAGCCTGAGCGAACATTGATTATGCATCCGAGTGTAAGGAGATAGCCCTAGGCAATAAGCGAGTTTGACTTGACATATTCAGGGCAGCAAAGAATTTTGACTGTGATTGAATAGAGGAGATGGTGAAGATGAAGATGTAGCATACTGTGGTAACATTGGGCTCCTTTGTGACGACCCAATGTCTCATTCATCTACACTATCAGGGTTCTTGGACCTCGATCCACACGGGACTGAGACCACTGCACTACACATATCTCCCCGAGGATCTAACTATTCAGGGTGTGCTTTTGACCATAACACCCCTGAATCCAGCTATCCTGATCCACACATTACTGAATCGCCCCTGTTGTTGTAGGAAGACATGACCACATCTAACGGGTTTCCCGTTAACGCAGTCGCAACCGATTCTTTCACAAGAAGCAAATCAATGGGAATTCACATGCATACGGATCAGCAGATTCCCACCATTGAGTTTGCTCCTCCCACCCCCATTTCTAACTCTAAACCACTCGTGATTGAATTGAAGCCCTTACCTAACTCACTTAAGTATGTGTTCTTGGGTGAAAGTGAGACATACCTAGGCATTATTAATGCCCACTTAACCCAAGAACAGGTGCATCAATTGATTTCTATGGTACAAGACCATAGGGCTGCTATAGGGTAGAGTATTGCCGATCTCCGTAGTATTCACCCCTCGTATTGCACTCATCACATTTACACGGATGAGGGGGTGAAACCTTCAAGACAACCTCAAAGATGGCTTAACCCGAATATGCTAGAGGTTGCTAAGAATGGGATCATCAAATCACTGGATGTAGGTATTGTATACCCAATCTCAGACAGCCAATGGGTGAGTCCGATCCAGATAGTGCCCAAGAAAGCAAGACTCACCATCGTGAAAAATGATAAGGGAGAATCCATCCTGACCCGCACTGCGACATCTTGGCGGGTCTGCATCGACTATAGGAAATTGAACACAGCTACCTAGAAGGATCACTTTCCTTTGTCCTTCATTGATCAGATCTTGGAATGGTTAGCCAGATGCAGTTTCTTTTGCTTTCTAGATGGATACTCCGTGTATAATCAAGTAACGATTAGCTTGGAAGATCAAGATAAGACCACATTCACATGCCCCTTTAGAACATTCGCTTACAAAAGGATGCCCTTTAGCCTCTGCAATGCACCAACGACATTTCAGCATTGTATGATGGCCATCTTCTCTGACATGATTGGGGACTATGTGGAGGTATTCATGGATGACTTCTCTATTTTTGAAGATGATCTCACATCTTGTCTTGATAACCTCACCAAGATCCTGAAACGATGTATTGAGGAAAATCTAGTACTATCCTGGGAGAAAAGCCATTTCATGGTGAGGGATGGCATAGTACTAGGGCATAGGATCTCCAAAAATGGACTCGAGGTTGATCAAGCTAAATCTGAGATTATTTCCCACTTACCACCACCTATCTTAGTTAAGAAGATCAGATCATTCTTGGATCTCGTCGGCTTCTATCGGAGATTTATACGCGATTTCTCAAAAATGGCACAACCTTTGACGAATCTCCTGGTTGTCGATGTTCCATTTGAATTTGACACCTCATGTCTCAACGCCTTCGAGACTTTACGAAGCACTATCTCTGATTCCCTGATTCTCCAACCACCCGACTGGTTGCTTGATTTCGAGATGATGTGCGACGCTTCTGATTTTGCCGTCGGTGCTGTTTTAGGCCAGCGTCGGGAAAACCAACCCTTCGTTATATACTTTGCTAGTAAGATGTTGAATGAGGCTTAACGCAATTACACTATCAAGTTAGTAGTATTCGAGTTGGAGAAATTCAGATCGTATTTATTATGGTCCAAGGTCATCATTTTTACTGACCACTCTGCCCTCCGGCATTTGCTGGCAAAGAAGGATGCCAAACCATGGCTAAATAAATGGATCCTTCTACTGCAAGAATTTGATATTGAAATCCGCGACAAAGCTAGAATGCAGAATGTTGTGGCAGATCACCTATCCAAACTGGACCCAGACCACATTCCCTATTCCCTGCCTATCCATGAGCAATTTCCAGATGAATCTCTTTTGGCAGTTCATTCTATTGAGTTCCTCTGGTACGCGGATATCGAGAACTACCTTGCTGCAGGCAAAATTCCCACGAATGTATCCAAGGATCGGAAACTCAAATTCATTGTAGAGGCCAAATTTTACCTCTGGGATGACCCATTACTCATCCGCATTGGAGCGGATTAGATATTCGAAGATGCATCTGAGATTCTGAGATCCCCAGTGTGTTATCTTTTTGCCACAATGATGCTTGTGGTGGTCATTTCTCGGGATGGAAAACTGCTGCAAAAATTTTGCAATCAGGATTTTTCTAGCCAACTATTTTTAGAGATACATACGAATACGCCCAACACTGGAAACAATGCCAGTCGGTTGGTTATATGACTAGGAGAGACATGATGCCACTCCAGCCCATCATGGTCGTACAAGTGTTCGACGTCTGGGACATTGATTTTGTGGGCCCTTTTCCAAATTCGCATGGCTTCGAGTACATATTACTAGCTGTTGACTATCTCTCAAAGTGGGTCGAGGCCGTCCTGGCGAGACGGCCTAATCATAAGATCGTCATTTCTTTCATACGGTAGTACATCTTCGCGAGATTCAGATTACCCCACGCTTTGATTAGTGACAGGGGTAGCCACTTCATTCACACCCACTTCAGGTCATTATTAAAGAAATACGGGGTACATCACCGTATAGCCACCAAATATCACCCGCAGACCAATGGGCAGGCTGAAGTGTCTAACCATCAGATCAAGCTAATTCCCCAGAAGATGGTTAGACCAGACAGGAAGGACTGGTCCGATAAATTAGTTGATGCACTCTGGGCATATCAGACCACATACAAGGCCCTACTCGGAATGTCACCATATCGCAAGGTATATGCAAGGCTAGTCACCTTCCTGTAGAGCTGGAACACCGTGCCTTTTGGGCGGTGCGAAAGTGTAACCTTGACCTCGATGTAGGAGGTCAAGAATGGAAACTCCGGCTCAACGAATTAGAAGAGATCTGGCGGGAGGCCTATGAGAATGCATTGATATACAAGGGCAAGACCAAGGCCTTTCATGATCGCCACATCTGGAGGAAAGCATTCACACCCAACCAGCAATTCTGGTTGTTTGATTCGTAACTAAAACTTTTCGCAGGGATTCTCAAGTCCAAGTGGGTTGGCTCGTATGTTGTAATTCATCCATATCCTAATGGGGCAGTCCAGATAAGGGACCCAAAATCTGGGCATATATCTACGGTAAATGGCCAGCGCCTCAAGCCATTTTTGGCCCAGGAACCTCCTCCACCTGACGAGATTGTTCATCTTATTGAGGACATGTGATTGAATTCTCTCCCAGTAGAAGGCATTAAACTCAGCATCTACCCCACATTCATCATCACCTTATAAATACTCGGTTTATACATAGCATATTTTTCTTTTAAGCATATTTCTCTTGCATATTGCATACTGTCAGGTTGGCCGAGGCAAAACGTTAAAGTTCAAGAGCAATTCTAGGTGATTTCTATCTATTTACTCCCTGTTGCATTTATTTTCTTTTATATCCATGCACGAGGACATGCAAGAACATAGACATGGGGGGGTAGATACAACAAAATTGAAAATTTTTTTTGCCAACATTTAGGAGAAACCTCAGAGCTACATGTAAAACGTACTTTAGGACCCTAAATAAAAGAATAACCAACTCCACCTCCAATGTTCGCATTGGAGCTAGAAATCATCCGCAACAGCCATTTCCGACTCACCCACTAACCTTGTGTTCTAAATTTAGGGTCAAGCTGAATGTAACCCGAAAGGAAAATTTTATGATGAATATAAGAGGTTACTTGTTTATAGCATATATGCATATTGCATTCATGAATAAGATTATTTTATTAAGAGAATGCATTACAGACTTTATCCTCAAGTTGATTCCTATAATCTAGAATCTAGTATAATTTTTTACACACGTAGAATTTGCAATGGATTCACGGTGAAGGCTGATAAATGTATTTAGTCTGTCGAGAAGAAGCAGTACTTCTTTTCCGGAACCCTTGGATAGTGTTTTGGGAGTCAGGCAGATTTTCCTCCAAAAATTCATCAAATAGTGTGAGATGAGAGTAGAGTGTACTGGTGCTCTAAGATTAGTGCGAGGAATCCGGAGTCCTAGATAATTAGGTGATGATACTCAGAGATCAGGCATAGTTTTCTCTATCGATTCCTGTGTATACATTTTTGTGCGAATTGTGAGAGCCACCAAATATGGCAAATACGCAGAAAGTGTGCTTTCATAAAACTAGGGCTAAGGTGGATGGTTATGACCATTCTTTGCAGAATCCTCAGCTGAAGGAGGGTATTGATGCCAAGGTTAGAAATACACTGACCTATTCATCTCTCCCGGTGCCATGAGTAGGCACTTCCACCAAATGAGCTACCCAATATCTCTTGAGTACCATCGATCCCTAATAATGACTCAATAAAGTTCATGGTTGTGTGCTAGTTGTGTTATGTTGAAAAAAAAAACAAAGAGAAAAAGAAAAAAAAATGATGAAAATAAATAAAAATTGAAAAAAAATAGAAAAAGAAGAAAGAGTGAATATTTACTTCCGTTACATTGAAGCAAGACCACCAAATAAATTTGAGATCCACCAAATATGGCCTTAACCCACCTCTCTTGTGTTTTTGATCGCCCGAATACAGGCTGAGGAATTTTGACTAGTGTTAGGTTATGGAAACTAAATTAAAGTATTAATGCCAAGTGAGACCACCAAATACGGATCATATATGTGAACCTAGTGAGATTGTGAGCTCTAAGAAAGAAAAGAAAAAGAAAAGAGAAAGAGAGAATGAATACAAAGGAATCAAAAGAGAGCATAGTTTTTCTCGTCTTTCTCTGAGTTGAGTTACTTAGTAATCTAGGAATCTAGATTATGTAGTACTAGTCTCTATGTAGCACCAAGTGAGAGTAAGCCACCAAATAAACATCCGTACCCCTTAGAGATTCTCTACCTAAGCCTAAAGCCGAGGTGGAATTCATAGAATATTTTGAATACCCCGAGGGAAGAAGTCTACCTATCATGCTAGAATTTTTACTAGGGGTCAAGAATAGGCTTTAGAGGTGTATCAATTTTTTACTCAAATCCGTTGCAAAAGCTACATAGTTGCACTTTCACGATTGCTTGGATTTCTAGAGCATACGATGAAAACAAAAAGGACAAAAATCCCTCGGCATATGCTTGATAAAATAATCAATCCCTTAGGGACCCTTGCTGTAAATAATTTAGTCTTGCAATTGCTAGGGACTAGTAAGATCTACGCATGGGGGGATGATTGCGCAGTAATCATAGGTCTTAATTGACCTAGTTTAAGCTAGGACTTAGCATAAGTTAGGGAAGTTCATGCATGCATGATCATTATCTGCATCTTTATTGCTTTACTTTAGCTATGCATAAAATAATGTTATAATGTGCTAATTAAGTGCATTATGTCAATTGCAGGCAATAAGCTGATCAGAAGCTAGATCTGGAGCTAGATCTGAAGTTGGATCAGGAATAATGAGTGTTGTAGTAGGATTGGAGCAGAAGACTTAGATTAGATTTAGGGAATAATGATGTAAGGGAGTTAAGGTTTGCTATTCTATTAAGTAGGAATAAGGCAGAAAAATGTGAAGAGCTTAGGTCCATCCTAGCCCGAGGATTGCCTAGAGACTTCCTCCAAGCCTTAGCCACCTTTAGACTAGGTCACACCACCTTAAGAAACCCCAAAACCTTAGTTCCAACCCTTATTTGGATGTCCGGATAAGTTTTAGGACGTCTAGAACCCTTAGCCAACTCCCGCACACCTCAAACCTATTTCTGTAGTGTTATTGGACCTCCAGACACTTTGTCAGACATCCAATTTCTGCAGAATACCCAAAACAGAACCTAGAATTCCCCCTGACTCAGATTGGACATCCAGAACTAAATTCTGGACTTCTGATTTTTTGTATAAGTCGTCCGATCCAATTTTTGGACGTCTAGAACTGGTCTCCAGTTCCTGTTTTGAGATTCAAGCCTTGATCTTGGATCTCTATCTCCCTAGACCTAATTTCAACCACATAGGAACCTAAATTATGGTACCCTAATCCAAGTACATCACCTCTAGACCTCTCTAAGCACCTAATTAGGTCCTCACCAAACCCAATTGACTTTGATCAAAGTCAATTACCATAACCTAAGCCTATTGGACTCATTGAGTCCAATTAAGCTCAGATCTCAACCCACACAAGTCCAATTGGACTTAGTGAGAGTCCAATTGACCTAAACCCAACCTATTTGTGTTATTTCACTCTTAGTTAGGTTCACACTCATTCAATTAATCTTGGGTTAAGTTTAATTTCAAATTACCCTTAGCAATTAGGGTTTGCAACCCTAATTCAAGGCATACACCAACCCAAACCCCTTAGGACCTAACCTAGACCTCTTAGCCACCTAGGGCATGACCACACACACACACCCATTCATGCACACACACTCCTCTAGAGTTCTCTAGAACTCTCCTCAAGTGGTGCCAACTCTTGGTTGCCAAATTTAGCAACCAAGAGGTATTTAATTCTTAGATCCACAAATGGTGGATCTAAGAAACCACCTCTCTCTCTCTTGGTCGGCCACTCCTGGACTCTCTCTAGAGAGTTCCACACTTCTCTAGAGAGACTCCCTTAGGTCTACAAAAGGACCTAAGGGTTGGCCATTTGCAGCCATCCACTTTTGGCCATACATGCTTGGCTCCATTCACATCCACCTCCCCTTTGGCTAGCCACTTCCTTCTCCACTTCATCTCCACGAGCTAGGCACCACCATGAAGGACACCATCTCCATGACAGGATGCTAGATCACTCCTCCAACCTCTCTCCAAGGGCCGGCCTAAGCTCCATTGGTCGCCCCTCATTCTCCTCGCATCCACTCCAAGGCCATCGGAGCCCACCTCCGGATGCCCTCACTTACTGATAGATTAGTAGTTAGCTCTCTACATTTACTACTTCTATTTACTGCTTAGTAGTGTAGTCCTTATTCTCCCCCAATGATGCATGCAAAATCCCCCCATAGATTCCTGTATGCGATCATTTTCTATTAGCTAGATTTACATTTTCAAGTATTCCTGTACAAGCTTTTCTCTACATTTCATGTTACAAACACTTCTCTGAATGAATGAATGAATAAAAGATACATTTTTATATGTATCTCTATGTTTGAAATCACAATGAGCTTATTGGTTGCCATCTTTTCTGCGTGATTCAAGTTGCCTATTTTTCACTTATATATTTCGTAACAACCATGTCGTTTCCGAAAAATATAGAAAATCTAACTGTAGATGCATTTTCTGTAAAAAGCCACCACCTCACTAGAATTGTGCACACCGAAACTCACACTTTCACCTTTGTGATTTATTTGACACATGCGCACATAATCAGGGTTCATAATAGAAGTGGCGAAATCTTAATCCGAAGACTGGAAACTGGTGTGCTATTTTAAACAAAGTAGAGCGATAAAGGATCAAATTCAGAATTAAAACAAACTCTTCCCAGAAACGAACAATCGAGACTCAAAGTCTCGTTATCTTTATAAATATTTTTTGCTTGATTATATTGCGCACCACACTACGATGCTTTTCCTATCAAAATGCGCTTTACGGATCCAACAATGGGCCATCAAAATCTCTGACCCAAAGATGGGTAATTCCTTCGAAGTCAACAGATAACATCTCATACCCTTTGTTGACCATGTGCCCCCTGAACCCATCTCAAACAGGGTTGCTCACACCTTGCCCTAACCTCCACTAGCTGAATATCGCCAAGCTAAAGGCACTAAACTTAGCACGTGTAAAGCCTATTTCGAGCTGATCAGAATCTCACAGAAACCAGGTGCTATTCTTCTAATTCTCCTCTCCTGCATACTTTCATTTTAACAATGAGGACATTGCATTTGATATGCATGGGGGGTTGGATATCTTATGAAATAATCTTTTTGTCAGCCGTAACAATAATTTCAAGTTATTTTAGTAAAGAAAAAAATAAAAGTAGGAGAAGAGAACTTAGGCATTAGGAGTTGCAAACTTTAGGAATTGATACTTTAAGACCTGAATACTTAGACTCTTCAGGCCTTCGAGCTTAATTAGCCTGAGTGTCCACTCGAATGTAGACCGTCTCGATTCCTCGCCAAATAATTTTATTCTAATTTGGCTAATAAATTGGGGTGATAAGTACACGACTTATAAACTTACCGTCTGATTTGAAAGGACTTTCAGTTTAAGCATCTACACACTATTTGGCTAATAAACTAGGTAGCTAATGATCTTTGTAGGGTAGTATAGCTGGCAAGTTGTCATGGGTACCAACCTATTGTCTGATTGTCTAGAGCCAAGCTACTTTACCATACTTATTCTGCTACTTTTAGGTAAATCTTAGATCAGGGAAGCCACCTACTTAGAAAAAGAAAATGGTACTAAAAAAAAAAATACAAGAAGAAGAAGAAAAAAAATTAGAAAAATAAAGCACACCCCACCGCACGAGTACTGCTGGCAAGTTGCCATGGGTAATAGCCCATTGGCCGGTTATCCATAGCCCAGCTCACAAACATGCATAAATAATTCCCAAAATACTTAGGGAAGAAGCAGGGAAGTAGAATAAACTAGGGAGATAAACACTTGGTTTGCTCTTGTAGGGTGAAAGCTACCATTCGAAAAGATAAACCTTTAAGCTGAAACTCTTAAGGTCACCTAGGGTCGTAGAAATCTGAAGTCCATTTTAACGGCCGCCTAGTGAGTCTCTCACTCTTTTCACAAGATGCTTAGCACTTAGAGTCCTTTATGAGTCTCAGGTGGTTTGGGTAGCTATAAAAAGTTATTGCGAAACTCTCAAACTTAAAAAGTCTAAAAAAAATTTGAAAAGAAGAAAAAGCAAAAAATTGTATCTTCCTTTGTGAAATTGGGCGAGGGCTTGGGTGGTCTACATTCTAGCAGACACCTGGGCACTTTCGAGCTTTGTAACCAGGTCATGGGTTGAAATTTTATAAAGTAACCAACAAATCGTGTCTAGGTGATCAAATCCTAATTCTACTTTTATACATAGCATTTAGGTTAATTTTGCTAAGGACTTGAAAAAAGTAAGCATGGGGGTATGATAAACACGCATGAATTCCTGATAAAATGCCTATTTATGGTAGTTCCTAGGTCTAGCATTGCATATCATAGTATAAATATCGCATAACATTCACTGCATTGCATTTAGGATAGTATATTTTGTATATTAATTCCAACATTTTATATGGTTGGGAGGTAGTGCGACATCTTTATGGACTTTGGATGAAGAATTCGACCATACAGATGGATCTAAAGCGACGATCATTGTTCGTCACCACAAAAATCACCCCAATCAGAGCTCCTTAGCATCCTCTACAAGAAGAAGGAGATGGATGGCCCAGATGGTGCCACATGGTGCCATCTAAGCCGCACTACATGAGCCACAGCACCCAGCCTTGACTCAAGGAGAAGATTCCAGCTGTTGGATCTCAATACAATGACTGAGAATTGCCCAAACATCACCCAACCTCCTCCAAAAGCACCTCAAGGAAGATCTGATCACAACCATTGGATTCTCATCCAACGGTCGAGGACACAGCAAACTACAGTGTTCGTGCAACCTACCAGTGCCCTCACCACAATGGCAACACACCCATTTCGCAAAGAGGGGATGTGAGATCAAGCGGCAATTCACTACCCCTTCTTCAGCACCCAAAGAAATTGCATCACTCGATCTTGATTGAGCGGTCAGCGTTGCACACACGCAAAGGAAAACCACTCGAAGATGCGTAGACGCATGCCCAAGCAAACGTGTACCATCTGGAGCACTCACTTAAGTCAACCAGGCAAATCATCCATCGTCCTATCATTGTGATTGCACGATGCGCACAATTCAAATCTCGCAAGAGGCACGATTTGCGCACGTTCCTTAGGCACACGATAAAGATTGAACCTTGGAGATGCTTCTTCGACTAGTGGGTGCGCGATTTGAATGATTGGGTGGGAGAGATATACAGACACTCCCAGCCATGAGATGGTTCATCCAACAGTTGCCAGCAACGCATCCACGTTTGAATCCGCAAGTGCACGCGATCTCCATGCGATCTCATTCATCTGTGGCTGATCCAACGGCTGTCTATCGCCTCGCACTACGCCAGCTACAATCATGCCTCCTCACTCTAGCCAAGGCACTTGAATTTATAGTGACACCCCCTGGGGAGTCTTTAGCAACATTTTAAATGTCGTTGAAGGCCCGTGAGAGCAAAACACCCCCATTCCACCACTATATAAACACCATGACCCCTTCCCTTCCAAGCCATCTCTACCTACTCTACTCCCACCTACTCTTAAGCTACAGTAGCCTACAAAAGCTACATTAGAGCTTATTCCCAAGCTCCAAAGGCCTCTTATTAGTGTAATGCTCCTATATCCCATCAAATATTTATCCTCCATCCCACCACCTTCACAAGAAGCCTTGGAGCCATCCTCCCACCTCCATTCCGGTTGAAGATTGCCTCCATCTCCTCATCCCCATTCCAGAGCCTTGGTGAAGCATTCCTTTACCCGGCATCCTCTTGCATCTCACCTCCGTCATCCAGCACCTCACCTCCCTCATCCAAGCTGCCACCAAGCACTGTCGTCTCACCAAACAGCTGATTTGGTAGATTTCTTCTCACCCCTATCTCTTTTGTATTTCTTAGCTTATTTTAATAAATAATTGCATGATATATCAAATTTGTTTCCATCTCTTTTTCTGACATTATCTTGCCTGCTTCTTTATTGCAAAACAAAAGAAAAAAATCATAAAACCATAAAACCTCAAAAAGAAAAAAAATGAAGCACAAATTTCAAAAAAAGTAAACATCACCTCCCAGTGTTCAACCCAGGAATCCCTTAGATTTTCGGTTATAAATTGTATTCGACAACGTATTTTGCGAGCTACGATGATGGGTTCTTTAGACCTTGATTTTTCTTCGCCAAAACTCGTTGATCACCTGCCCAAGTTTCTTAAGGGGGGAATGGGCTCAAGCAAATCCCAAGAATGTCACTAGGGGTGTGTATAAACTCTAACTCAGTCATTTGACACAACTCTTCAAGATAGACACCCAGTTAATTCAAGGGAATTGCAGCCTACTAAAGATGATTTAGTATGAGAATCTCAAGCCTAAAGTTAGATGAATTCTTAGAGTCAAGTTGCTACCAGTTTTAGTTTAGGCTTAGGATGAGTGCGTGCTCGAGTTTTTAATGATCGACGTTGTGGGGGTAAGGCCCGTATTAATCCAATCAAGTGTGTGTAAATTGAGTGTAGTGACTTAATGCCAAAATAGGTTGTCCTTTCAAACAAGCACAAGTGTTTATGACTTTTAAGGGTTTTGCATGTTAATTAAATTGATTTTAGGATTGCTCCTTTTTTATGATTCAAACAAGGTGCACACACATACCAAGCAATTGATGTTGCCCAATTTCCTTTAAAGTGAATGTAGGTGCCTAAATAATTGAAGGTGCAACCCTGATGTTTTGGCCTAAAATAGATAACTGCTAAGTGAGTTCTTCCTTTTATCAAGTATAGATCAGGAAGTGTCCAACTGATAGCCAAAAAGCATTCCTTGTAGTATGTAAATTCACTAACAATTATAAAATAACTGAATTGGGAGTTCGAGTCGAACACAGGGAGACAAGAATAGCAATTTGCTTACATTTTTTTTCATTTTTATTAAAAGCAAATATAGACTCGATTAATTAATGCAAGATAATAATAGAGAGACAGAGAGCATGGATAGAGATCAGAAAAGAACACTTTTATTTCTACTATAAAATGATTACAACTAGATTTTCTGCAAAGACATAAAAGTGATCTAACTAGAAAAAATAATAATAAGAAGAAAGTAGAAGAAGAATCCATAGCAGAGTCATGATGGTGGAGAGATCCGTCAACGAAGCCAGAGTAGATGCAAAAGAGAGCTAGTGGTAGGGGAAGGCTTAGTGAAGGTGGAATTCTAAAGGAACCTAAGGGGGGTGGCTAGGATTTCTAGTATAATTTGGAAGGCCTTGGTGGTGGTGGAAGAATTTAAGGTGGATTGAAGGTGGAGCAAGAATTCTGCTCTATGGGTGGGGGCATGCATAGGCTTTTATAAAAGCATAGGTGGGTTTCTATTGGTTGGTTTCTAGAGCCTAGGATCAATGATGTGTATGGCTAAGATTTAATTACATTAGGATTAAAGGATAGGATTAAATCTAGGTGGTTGTTTTTGTTTGAATAGGATATATGGAAGGCTAGGATTTAATAGGGATGATGAGGAATGGTTGGATATAAAGGAGAGGGAATTGATGATAACATCATCATGAGCCCTAACTAGCTCATTTTGACCTAAGAAAGAGAATAAAAGCTCCTACGTAACCTAGAGAAGGGCCTAATTCAAGGAAGAACTATTTTGAGAAGAAAACATGAAACAAAGGGTAAAACTACAATTTTACCATTGTAGTGCATCAAAGGGATTTCTCAGGGGCTAAACATAGGTCAAATGGTTTTAATAAGATGAAAAGTTGGTTGGTTCAGTCCGAAATGAGTTCATGTGCAATTTAAGAATTAAATGACATCCTATAACCCTAAAACATACTTACTTAATTCAACATGGTTCTGGTCAGAATAAAAATCAACTAAACCCTCTAAAATTCATGGAAAAATATCTCCTAGGATTTAGAACCATCAAATTGGCCTTTGGAACCTATTTTAACCTAAGTTAGGGTCCTACCTAGATATTTGATTTAATTTGGGTTTTTATGTAAAATGTCTAGTCAAACGTGATTAAACCTAAAATCCAACATCACCATTGGATTTCTTAGGTCAAAATTATGTTTGTACCAAAAGTTGGAGCTAAGGGGAGGTCACCTTGGCCTACTTTGCAAAATAGTCCACCCAATTACATTTTTGACCCCTAACTTTTGAAATTCATTACGCAGACCACCCTATCTTCCTCGCCACTCTTGCAATTAGGTCCCTCCACCATTAAAGTAGAGGAGTCCTCCAGCGAGGAATTGGGGGGGATTGCTCCCTGATTCCTCAGAGATCTCCCAGATTTGGAAGGGAGATTCTCTAAGGAATTCCCTTCCATCTAAACACAATTTTAGGATCTGATTTGCACCCAATCTCTCGTACGAAAGCTCAAGAGATTTGGGTATCTCCCTTAGTCATACTCTGGTGAGGACTCTTGCACTTGAAATCTTGTCTTCCAAGCACAAGAGCCCCTGCCAGCACCTTTAAAGAGACCCTTTAATTCAGTCGCTCCCATTCAGCTTGGGTTGGTCGAAGAACCACCTCCAATCTTGTCCCTTCTCCTCTAGCTAGGTGTCCAGCAGGCTCCAGTGACCTTTCCTCCTCCTTCTTGTCGCTCTGCCACAATACTAGTGGCAGAGACGTCTTCACCACCTTCCTCCGCGTCGTGCCATACCTGCATGCGCGCCTCCTGCCCCGTCGCCGTCGCCATTCTCCCTCCACTGGAAACCATCTTCTCCGGCGGCGGCAGGTATGGCCAGCTGCTCTTCTATCCCCCTTCATCCACTTAGTTAGGTTATAACTCTTCCTCTCCCTCTACTCTTCATTTCCCCTCTCTTTATTTTCACTTTCAAACCCTCGACTCCACAGACCACCTTCGTCTTCTCCACCTCCAGCCGACCATCGACGAGGCACAACCATCACTACATCCCTCCACACGCCTCGCCAGACCCGTCAAAACCTCTGCCATCAACCACTGATCGTTATCCGCCCCTTCACTGACCGCCAACACCTCCATACTCACCCACCGAACACACGCACTTTCACGGTCACAGAGCAACATAGGCACTCATGCCTAGGCCACCCTGTGGCCAGCCACCCACCATTTCACCATCGCCCTGACACGGCGAAGCTCCCCATGTGGTTTAATGAAGCTGCAAGGCCATCTTTGTGAGTTTCAAATTTGACCCCCTTTCTGCCATTGAAGTAGAATCAAGGATCATGTATCCTCGCTCCAGGTCACGTGCTCCAGGCAGAAGTGTCCCAGGTGACACGCGAGGAGTGCGTGCACACATCCATCCAAGAGATTGGCTTAGCGAGGAACCCAGCTACAGCAATTGAGCGAAGGACCACCTACAAGTCTGCGAGCAAAGCGGGTGGGACTTTTAGTCCCACCTCGAAAACTCAGGAGTGAGGTGAGTGTTTTTTATTGAATTTGTGTTTTCTTCTATTCGCCTCAAGACACAGGGTGAGGTCCCCTCACCCACGCTTACCCACCTCGTCCGCGACCGACGCCCCCGTGGACTTGGCTGACCGCCTTAATTAACCCTACACTCCTCGCGCACCACCCACGTTGGTGCTCCTGGACCAGGGTGTGCAACCTGACCCTATTGCCTGACTAGCTTTGACAGAGCAAACCCAGGAGAGAAATAGAGAGAGTGTGTACGCGGGGAGGGTAGGGGATAGGTTTTGCACTCATGTGCGTGTGCAAGGAAGGAAGAAGGAAGGAAGCTGAAGGCAGGAGAGGCTAAGGAAAGAAGCTGAGGACTTGAGAAGGCAAAGGCTGAAGAAGGAGAAGGAAGATGTAGAGGCTGAAGAAGGAAGGACTTGAAGGCAGAAGACAAAGAAGAAGGAAGGAGAAAGCAGCATGGAAGCTAAAGCAGAAGCCAAGGCCAAGCGAAAGAGAAAGCATTGTAGCAGACGAGGTGCGATTGAAGAAGAAAGGTAGAGAAGGCAAGGCTAAGGCGAGAGACAAGAAAGAAGAAATCAAGGTAGAAGACAAGGGAGGAATAAGGCACTGTTGCAAGAGAAGCCAGTGAGAGAAAGAAAAGAAGAAGAAAGGAGGCGCAGAAAGAAAGAAGAAAGAAGAGAAGCCAAGAAGGAGAAGGAAAGAAGAACCAAAGAAGAAGAAAAGAAAGAAGCTAAAGAGCAATGTCAAAGAGAGCCAAAAATCAACCTTTTTATCCAATTCTTCTCAATCTCTCTATTTTTCTACATTTCATAATTCATAAACTCTCGCATTATATTCTGAATTAGATTTTGAGTAGGTTTAAGTGTTCAAATTACATTATTGAGATTAGTGAATAAATTCCATTTGCTCCCTGTGTTTGACCTCAGATACTTAGGTTTTTGAGTAATAAAAACTTTTTTTTTGTTTTCAACACTTGATCGATTGTAGTACAATGAGACTAGCTTACAAACCCGATCAAGTGTGGTAAACATTTTGGCACCGTTGCCTGGGTGAAATGTGCAATTTATCACTAATCTCTACATTCTTTTCTATTTTATTGAACACTAACTTGACCTATTGTGTTTTTTTGTTATCTTGCATGGTAGTTCACGAGAAGATCTCCCACAAGTCAACCACTCCTGGGCAGGTAATCTCTCTTCTTCCCTAATCCACCTCCTAATCCTGGGAAGACAAAAGGAAAAAATCAAATTAGGAATCAACTGCCTTCTTTCAGAGTAATTACCATCTTGAAGGCAAAGTTTCCTGATTTTGCGAAAATGTTTCAAAAACTTATTGAAGTAGAAGCGATTTTTAGAGCCAACCCACAAATTCCTGTGCGTAGTAGAAATCACGCTTAATCTCCGTGGACAACACACCTTGTTTTAAGTGCAAAGAAAACTTTTGTGAAAAGAAAAGAGGATTGGAAATAGAACCAAATAAGGATTTCAATAGTAAGGATTTGGAGTGCTAGTCACACATGCTTGCATAAAAAGAAATAAACCCAACCCGCATCAGTATGCTACCCAAGACCTTGATTGAAAAGATCTAAGCAAGAAAAACCCTAAAATTAAGCCCTAAAATCCCTTGAATCTTAAAATCCTTGGACCTAATAACCTGGGAGTCAAGTCAAGGCGATTTCTAGGGCTTAACCTGGAATCATTCTGCCATCTTTAGGGTAGGTCAGGTAAAGTTGACCCCTTGGTTCAACCAACCTTGAAATTAGGTCACAACACCAAAACATCTAAAGTTCAAGTGAAAACCTTAAGCACCTTTGATCTTAAAAGTGGTAGATTAAGAGGTCAAGGTCCCCATTCTGGTCTACCTAGAATCTCAGTGACAAGAGAGGTCAGGTGGGGGAAACACTATAACCCATGGGGATGCTCTACCATGTAAGGGTCTTTGCTGGACTCTCCCTTTCTGGCTGCCCAAGTAATTCTTAGCTAGACGACCTTCTGATCCAAGGGTATCATCTGCCCCAAACCTCCATAGTCATCTAAACATCGTTGGGTGCCTCAATTGGGTCAAAAACACCTCCAGTCCCTCATCTCTTCTCCTTGGAACATACACATACAATTTCAGTGGGACTCTATTTAGATTTAATCGCTTCACAACTTGATTCTACATCTTGATTCTAAATTATGATTCTACATCTTGATTCCACCACCTGATCCAAATATGCAGCTAAATTACTTAGGACTATCTTTCAAAAACCTGAATCACAGAGATCCATGAGAGATAGGATGATTGAGGATGCCCTTGATTTCTTTGAAATTGAATATAAAACCTCAACACCAATAGAAGTCATTCAAGTTAATGTACCAACAACCACAACTTTCATCATAAACTATGCCCAAGTTTTATTGACAGAAGCCACAAATGGATCAACTCGAGATATTCTTATCACAAGATATATTTAGATAGAAAAATTACACAATTTTGAATACCTTCAATGCATGGCAAATCCTATACTATGGGAACAACACCAAGATGACCTTGAAAAATAGGAAGAGATGATGAGATTATTGAAACAAATTATCGATCAACAATACCTGTACATACCCCAAATAGAGGATGAACCATCTTGGAACAATATTGAGGATCAATCCAATGTCCCAGATCTTGGGTTTGAGGCACAAACTGGTTGTGAATTCCCAACCCAGATAGAATACAACATGCCTGATATTAGTTAGGTTGGGAAGTTACAATTATAGGAGAACACAATATAGAACCAACCCTAGAAAATGGATCTCCAAGCATAAAACTCCTATAATGATGAGATTAGCACTGAACCTCTTGAGGGCATAAAACATGCCCCTTATTCTGATAAGGTGGCCCTCGAAGGTTATATGGACATAGATTCTAGTGATCTAACCCACATCCCAAGCCTAGAATCTGGATCTGAAATATCTTGGGAATATTACGAGGCCCCGTATGAAGAAGATCAAAGTTTCAATGAAGAATATGATTTTGGGCTTCTTTTTGATGAATATCCCTCGCCAACATCCTCAGACAAATTGATTTTTCGGAAGTCATGCCAATCTATGATATAGAAACCAAGGAGTTGGAAGAGTGGAGTTTTGATTGGGTCTTGCCCATGAGCCTAGAACTTGAGCCTAGACCAAATATGAACACCTTTTTAAGCTTAGAATTGACATCTAGGCTAGACCCAAGCCAGGCTGCTAAATCTACATCATATGATTTATTCCACGGTGGAACCTTTGATCTCGAATCTCATTCAGAATGTGATTTTCACAATATCTCCGACGATCTCGAATCTTACCATGATTTCGGAGAAAATCAGCTTCCTGATTACAATGAACCAATCTTCGACCTCAGCTCACATGATTCGGTCTCCAACTCCGACTTTGAGGTCCTGATTCCCGAGATCACTGATTTAAGTTCATGTTCCAGTGACATGGAATCATTTCTTTTCGATACTCAAGAATCAAAACCAGAAAATACTGAGAGTGACTGCAATCCAGAGTTCGAATATTTTCTAGACTCAAATTTCCATCATCCTATAGACACACTCCAGGCATTCATTTTTTATTTTGAAAGCTACTCTGAGGACTCTCTATATGAATCTATCTGTCACTTCTTTCTAGAAGAGCATTGAAGCCACCTATTCCACATATATAGAACCAATCAAAACCCATTTTCAACCCTGACCCGCAACCGGACTCAATTTCTACTCTGATTCCCCTCTCCCTGAGCCGATTGTAGATGATTCAACTTCACATCTATACTAGGAATCAGACATTGATCAGATTGAAAAACATGATCCATCATTCCCTGATCACCCTTGCAGGGTTTTCACATTATTCACTAATTATCTTACGGATCCCTGATTGCACAGCAATCATAGGTCTTATTCGACCTAAATTAGGCTACGACTTAGCATAAGTTAGGGTAATTCATGCATGCATAAGCATTACTTGCATCTTTAATGCTTTCATTTAGCTATGCTTAAAATAATGTTATAATGTGCTGATTAAGTGCATTATGTCAATTACAGGTAATAAGCTGGATCTAGAGCTGGATCTGAAGCTGGATCTGAAGTTGGATCAAGAATAATGGGTGTTGCAGTAGGGCTAGAGCAGAAGACATAGATTAGATATAGTGAATAATGATGTAAGGAGTTAAGGTTTGCTATTTCTATTAAATAGGAAAAAAGTAGTTAAATGTGAAGAGCTTAGGTCCATCCTAGTCCTAGGGTAGCCTAGAGACTTCCCCAAGCCTTAGCCACCCTTAGATTAGGTCACCGCACCCTAGGAAACCTTAAACCCTAGTTCCAACCCTTATCTGGATGTCTAGATAAGTTATAGGATGTCTAGAACCCATAGCCCACTCCCGCACACCTTAAACCCACTTCTACACTATTATTGGACGTCCAGACACATTGTCAGACGTCCAATTTCTCCAGAATACCCAAGACTGATCCTCGAATTCTTCCTGACTCTAATTGGACATCCAAACAACAAGTTTGGACTTCTGATTTTTGAGTATAAGATGTCTGATTCCATTTTTGGACGTTTGGATCTGCTCTCCAGTTCCTATTTTGAGATTCAAGCCTTCATCTTGTATCTCTAGCTCCCTAGACCCAATTCCAACCCCATAGGAACCTAAATTAAGGTACCCTAACCCTAGTATATCAAATCTATACCTCACTAAGGACCTAATTAGGTCCTCAGCAAAACCAATTGACCTAGATCGCAGTCAATTACCATTACCCAAGCCAATTGGACTCATTGAGCCCAATTGAGCTCAGATCTCAACCCAAACAAGTCCAATTGACCTAAACCCAACCTAATTTACTTATTTCACTCTTAATTAAGTTCGCACTCATTCAATTAAACTTGGGTTAAGTTTAATTGCAATTTCCCCTTAGCGATTAGGGTTTGCAACCCTAATTTAAGGCCTACACCTAACTAAACCGCTTAGGACCTAACCTAAACCACTAAGCCACCTAGGGCACGACCACACACTCACACACACACACCCATCCATGCACACACACTCATCTAGAGTTCTCTATAACTCTCTTGAAGTGGCGCCACTCTTGGTTGCCAAATTTAGCAACAAAGAGTCATTGAATTCTTAGATCCACTTTTTATGGATCTAAGAACTACTCTCTCTAGAGAGTTCAACACTTCGCTAGAGAGACTCCCTTATGTCTACAGAAAGACCTAAGGGGTGGCCATTTGCACCCATCCCATTCTTGGCACTCATCCATCTAGGTTAGCTACATCTCCACCTCCACTCTACCTCCACGAGGAGCACCACCATGGAAGCCACCATCTCCATTTTAGGATGCTGGATCATCTCTCCACCTCTCTCCAAGGGTTGGCCTAAGCACCAATGGCTGCCCCTCCTTATCCTCTCATCCACTCAAAGGCCATCGGTGCCCACCTCCGAATGCTCTTCTTTTCTGCTAGATTAGTAACTTAGCTCTTGGTAGTTTTACTACTTTCATTTACTGCTTAGTAGTGTAGCTGTTATTCTCCCCCTATGATGCATGCAAAATCCCCCCAGATTCCTATTTGCGATCATTTTTTGTTGGCTAGTTTTATGTTTTCAAGCTTTCCTATACAAGCTTTCCTCTATATTCCATGTTGCAAACATCCTCTGAATGAACGAATAAAAGATATATATTTTTATATATATGTCTCTATGTTGGAAATCACCATGAGCTTATTGGTTGTAATCTAATTTGTGTGATTCAAGTTGCCTATTTTTCATTTATATATATACTTTGCAACAAGCATGTCAATTACAGAAAATATAGAAGATCTAACCATAAATGCATTTTCTGTAAAAAGCCACCACTTCACTAGAATTATGCTCACTGAAACTCATACTTTTACTTTCGTTATCTATCTGACACACGTACATGTATTCGGAATTCATAATAGAAGTGGCAAAACCTTAATACGAAGATTGGAAATAGGCGTGCGATTTTAGATAAAGTAGAGTGATAAAGGATCGATTTCATATTTGAACAAATGCCTCCCAGAGAAGAATGACCAGGACTCAAAGTCTCATTATCTTTTTATAAATGTTTTCGTTGGATCATATTGCATGCTATACTATGACGCTTTTCCTTATCAAACATGCACTCTGCGATCTGCAAACAAATGGTGCCGTTGCTAAGGAGGCAACGTCATTTTTCTTGAATTCGATCTTTTAAACTATCACAGACAAATCTTCCTCTTTGTTTTTGGATGTGCAGGACAGCACAAGAAAATAACGAGATCTGCGCACACATTGAGCGCGGACAAAGAAATCTGGTGCACATCCCTTCTTAGGCAAGGTTTTCTCTAGAACCCTAGGATTAGATTCGCTTCCTGCAATTTCTTTTGAAAAAAAAACTATTCATTTTCATGAAAAAAGAAAAAAAATAAAAGAAAAATTCAGAAAAAATCTAGATTAGGTTTCTTTTTGAATCCTAGGTTAGTTTGAAAAAGCAAAAATATATATATATATTTTAAAATCCTTTGGAAAAAAAACCTTTTAAAAAAAAATAAAAACATTTTTGGTAGAAAGTTTGTATTTCAAAACTCAAACACTCTTTCAATGCTTCTCTACCATTCTCTGATTTTCAGCCAAGGTTTAAAATCAATTTTAAAAATTCGATTGCTGAAAAATTAGTGGACAAAAAATTTTGAAATTTGGGCTAGACCTTTATTTTCAAATCATCTTTCAAACAGCACTATTCTTTTGAAGAAATTCCAAGTATAGAATTTTTATAAATTAGCAAAGTGCAAGGGGGTTAGGCTGACCCATATTCAAGATTTTTCAAATTTCAAAAAGTAATTCCGAGTAACCTACGGATCTGTTTTGACTAAAAATGATGGGGTTTGAAAGATGATCTCATTGACTTTATTTTCATTTTTTTCCCAAATTTTTGAAAGTCATTTGCTACTGTTTCAAAGTGAAAAATCGACCAGGGGTCAAAATTCCATATCTGACCTCCTGACTGTGAAAAATCTTTAGAAATTTGGTTGAAATAGTAAAAATTACAAAAAAATATTCTCTGAAAAAATAATTGAAAAAGATATCTACTTATGAAATTTCAAGTTAATTAGATTCCCATTTTTTCCAGAGGTAAGATTTGTGGTCTGCTGAAGAAGAAAAAAAAATAAAGAAACAAAATCCTAGAATTGCATGAACCCTAGGGTACACCTTTATGGTTACAATTTGGAGACCACGTTTGGGCTAACCTAGACTTAGTCAAGTCTAGTACTTAGCTGGTGAGCCTGGTCACCTTGTGGGCCACTCACCAAAAAGCCCAACTGAAGAAAAACAGCTTAAAAGTCAAGTCTAAAACACAAAATAAACATGAATTCGTTGTCGTACTACTGGGTGCTTTCAACCACTTGGCTGGGTTAGCTGAGAGGCAGGAATCGCTTTCAGTCGGTTGTATGATGAATTTTGTTCAAAAATTAGAACTTAAAACGAAAAATCTGGTCATCTGATTCATATGGACCATCTGATTTACAGGGCCCTAGCCCTGTCTGGTTTGGCTACACCAACCCAGGGGTTTGGTGGTGTACGCAAGGAAGGAGGTCACTTACACTTCAATTGGTTGGACCTTGGGAGCCACTCCTAAGGAGGTGGGTCACCTCGTCGGGACCATCTTCTTCCCCCACTTCTTCTATCTACTTAGCTGCAATGGCTAACCCTAGACCTGGACCTAATCAGGATCCAGGAGAGCTGGACCCAAGAGATTATTGACAAGTGTGGAAATTGTGTATTTTGAAATCGTTGGAAATCGTAGTATAGTCGCAAAAACCACTCTTCAAAGATATTTGTGATAACGAAACTCGCATAGATCTTTATTCTTTTTAGAACTTGAGTCCCAGTCGTTCGTCTCTAGAAGGCGTGAAAACGAATCGAGATTTGGATCGGCTTTTATAACCTAAATCTAACCTAAGCTACTATTTTTGCCTTTTTGTGTTTTTGATTTTTTACTTTGAAAAGCGAATTGAAACCTAGATCTTGATAAACTAGCAAAAACCTAAGTGACTATGTGCATCTAAATGAGGCCATGGTGGCCATGCATGGCGTGAACAAACCAAAGTGTCATATAGGCAAGCAAACATGAGGACAATCAATCACAGAAACATCATGAAATTATATATGCATAAAAAAATTATCACATATCATCTACACTAGATAGCATATAAATAGAAGGAAATCCCTCAAGCTGGAAAGTTGCCACTAGGGCCATCAGCCTTGTGTGAGTGTGTAGGCTAGACCTTGGGTATGCAAACCCATCTACACGCCTACCAAAAGAGATGGCCGGGCACAAGAGGCTATGGGTGAGCCTTCATGGTCGTCCAAGAAGAATAAGAGGATGGGGGCAAGTGAACCCAAGTGGAGAGAGGAGGGTGTTGCACCCTTTCTCTACCAATGGCCATCCTTGAAGCTTTGGAGAGAAGCTTCTCTAGCTAGCCATCCATGGAGCCTTGGAGGAGGATGAGGAGGACGGCCTTAAGGCTTTTGAGGGTGGAAGCAAGTTTTAGAGTGGAGAGTATGGATGGGAGAGTGTATGGAGATGGTCCTATTTCGTAGCTCTCTCTTTGCCCTTATGGAAGGCTCCATTTGGTTGCCACTTTTGGTGGCTCCAAAAATAGCCAATGCCACAATTTTTGGATCTAGGTTTGACACAAGTTTTTAGGGTTTCCAAGAGAGTGTGCATGGGTTTGGTGGTCGTAAAATGGGAAGGTGTGCATGTGTGTGTGGGTGTGTGTTTTTGGTAGGGCTAGGTTGTGGGTTTTGGTAGGATCAGGTGCTAAATAGGTTGGGTCAATCTAGATTAAGTAGGTGTGGAAATAATTAGGCTTAGGAAAGTCTAATTGGGTAGGAGTGAACCTAATTAGGTCTAGGTCAAGTCTAATTAGATGTGCGCATGTGATTAGGCTAGGGTAAACCTAATAGGTATGAGTTAATTAGATCCTGGGTGGATTTAATGGGGCTCGGGTGCACCCAACCAACTGTAGATGCACCCAATTAGGCATGGGATGGTTCAATTGGATAAGGGATAGGACAAGTAGGGCTATGGATAGTGGACTAGACTTAGGAGGTCTCTACCTAGGTTTCCTAGGTTGTCCGATGGGGTTCCTAGGTCAAAATAGGCAAGCTAGGGCTTCCAACACCAAAATCAGGAACCAGACAGCAGTATCAGACATCCAGGATAGTGGTCAGATGTCTTATATGACAAAATTGGATGTCTGGAAACTAAATTAGACATCCAATTCTGTGTCAGTATGAGTTTTAGCTTCCTGGAATGTTATTTTGCAGAAATCAGACGTCCAGCTAGATGTCTGGACATCCTAAAAGGTGCTGGAGAGTGGGTTTTAGGTTTTCTAAGGTTGGTTTTGGTTCCTAAGTGTTTGGGAGAGGGATAGGGTGGATAAGAACGTGGATAGTGCTATCCATGTTTGGGTTTTGAGGCTAAGGTGCCCTAATGGAGGTTGTTTTGGGTTTGGGAAGGCTGTCCTAGGGTTTCTAAGGGTAGGGATAAGGCTATCCTCCTCACTCTTATCTGGATCAGTCTTCTTCTTCCTTGATTGACTTATTCCACTATCTCCATCCTGGATCGCTTTATTATTTGCAAATAACAATAAAAACCATTAACTAGTAGGATATCTCATCTTATTCTAAATAGACTGTTGCAATGCATGATATACAAGATATGAGTGCAATATCTACAATTTAAGCTGGGTTCAGACATTGTTTTGGTTGATTAGGACCCATGATTGCTGTGCAATTATACCCCCATGCCTAAACTTTGCTAGTCCCTAGCAAATGCAAGACTAAATTATTCACATAAGGGTACCTAAGGGATTGATTATTTATCAAGTGTATGCTTAGAGATTTTTCTCCTTTTTGTTTTAATCCTATGTTCTAGAAATCTAGACAAATGTGAAAGTGCAGCTATGTAGCTTTTGCAACGGATTCGAGTGAAAGACCTGATTCACCTCTAAAGCCTGTACTTTGACCCCTAGTAAAAATTCTAGCGGGATAGGCGGACTTCTTCCCTCGAGGTATTCAAGATATTCTATGAAGTCCACCCGGATTTAAGCTTACGTAGAGGATCTTAAAGTGAAAAGATTATATATTTGGTGGCTCACTCTCGACTAGTGCTACATAGAGATTAGTACTATAGAATCTAGATTCCCAAATTATTAATTAACTCCACTCAGAGTAGGACAAGAAAACCTATGCTCTCTTTCAGTTCCTTTATATTCATTCTCTCTTTTTCTTTTTCTTTTCATTTCTTTTCTTTCTTTTTCTTAGAGCTCACAATCTCACCAGATTCACATATACGATCTATATTTGGTGGTCTCACTAAGCATTAACACTTTAATTGAGTTCTCATAACCCTAACACTAAGTCGGGATTCCTCAGCCGGTATTCGGGCGGTCAGAAACACAGAAAAATAGGTTAAGGCCATATTTAGTGGATCCCAATTTTATTTGGTGGTATTGTCTTGACGAAATAAACATTAAATATTCATTCTCTTCTTTGCTTTTTCTTCTTTTTCTATATATATTTTTTTCAGTTTTCTTTCTTTTCATCGCACTTTTTTTTCTTTAGAACATAACACATCCATGTACTTTATTGAGGAGGCATTACTAAGGATTGGTGGTACTCAAGAGACATTAGGAGGTTTATTTGGTGGAAGTGCCTACTCACGACACTGGGTGAGATGGGTAGGATAGTGTATTTCTGACCTTGACATCAGTACCCTCATTCAGTTGAGGATTCCGTAGAGAATGGTCATAACCATCCACCTTAGCCCTAGTTTTATGAAAACTTGCTCTCCGCGTATTTGCCTCAATTGGTGCTCTCAAAATTCACTCAAAAATGTATACGCGGGAACCGAGAGTGGAAACTATGCCTAATCTCTGAGTATCACACCTAATTATCTCGGATTCCAGATTCCTTGCACTAATCTTAGAGCACTAGTACACTCTACTCTCATCTCACACTATTTGGTGGATTTTTGGAGGAAAATCTACCTGACTCCCAAAACACTGTCCAGGGGTTCAGGAAAAGAAGCACTACTTCTTCTCGACAGACTGAAGACGTTTATCAGCCTTCACCATGAATCCATTGCAAATTCTGTGTGTGAGAAAAGTTGTATTGGATTCTAGATTACAGGAATCAACTAGAGGATAAAATCCCTAATGCATTCTCCTAATAAAATAATCTTATTCATGAGTGCAATATGTATATCTGCTATGCATAACCTTCAAAAGTTGCTCTTCGAAGATTTCCCTAATTCAGGTTACATTCAGCTTGGCCCTAAATTTAGAAAGAAAAGGTGAGTGGATGAGTCGGAAGTGGCTGTTGCGGACGATTTTTAGCTCTAATGCGAGCATTGGAGGTGGAGTCTATTATTCTTAATTTAAGGACCCTAAAGTGCAATTAGCATGATGTATGAAAGGTTTTTCCTAGGTGTTGGCAAAAAAATTTTCATTTTACAATTACTACCCCCCCATGCCTACTTTCTTGCATGTCCTCATGCATGAATATAATGAAAAATAAATTAAGACAGGGAGTAAATGGGTAGAATTCACCTGGAATGGCTCCTGAATTTTGACGTTCCTCTTATTCCAACACCTGAAATTTAATATGCTGGAAAACATGCCAAATAAAATATGCTATATATAAGTGCTGAGATTAACGCCTCTTGTTGGGCATACACTCAAAAAGGATATACCAATACAGTATTGAGAATGGCGAGTAAAATGATAAGAATTTTAGTCACATTTGCCAACAGCGGACCGCAAATGCGAACCAGCTGTCCATCAATTCCAACTCCAAATAATCAGAAAAATATGTAGATGGGACTTGGGATTAACTACAGCCAGATACTACAAAAGAAAGACAAATAAATACGGGTGCTTGGAAGAAATGAATATGAAGGCATCCCGAAGAGGTGATGGAGAGTGTGGGTGGTAGGGGTATGGGTGGAGTCGTGTGGGGTGAAATCATATGGGTCCTGATAATGGTGATGAATGGAAGGCATGACCCAAGTAGTGTGGTTAGATCTGGAAATCAAGGTCCAGTGATCAGTCTCTGTCTTTACCAAAGATGTTTGGTTCTTGTCTTCTTCTTTTATCTCTTCCAAATATTCCAATGCCAATTCCCAATTATCACATGATTCCCCAAAATTTTTAGCTTCCTCTGATAACTCATCATATGTTATCCCCAATAGTATTTCAATCTCTTGAATATCTTTTTCATAAGGGGATATTTCCTTCTCACTTAGATGAAATTGGTCATTAGATTTAGTAGTGAGTCCCTCCATGAAAGTGGAATGGGCTGAATCATTGATTGAGGAGTTGTTATAGTCTTTTTCATTTTGTTGTTTTGTGTATGAGATCGTTTGAATTAATTCATCAATGTCTCCATGGGTATTCTCAAATACATCAAAATCATATTCTGGTCTCTTAATCCTTGGTTCCTCAAAATGAAATGATTGGTACTCAGGCCCTAAATCAAGATCAAGATTCTCAAATAAATCTCCATTCTCGACTTTAATAAGATTATCAATATCATCCACCTTGGGTGTTTGATCAACAGAATCCTGCATGACCACCACCGAATCACAAATTGGTTGTGACACACCTTATCCAAATTCAAACATTTTTTATTTTTGTTGCTCGTCCGAGATTTTGTGAAGCTCTTTCTTTATATCATCATATTCTCTTGCACTAGCTTCTTTTATTTCATGAATCTTTTTGATCAATTGAGTAATCCAGGATTCACTGCAAGGGGCAGGGGTTTGAATTGGGCTAGGTCGATCAAGATAGTCAACCATACTATCAATGATTTGATTTGGTATTGAGGGTGACTTATGTGAACTAGTGGATTGTCGATTCGGGTTAAGTGGTTCTACCTAGGTGTCAATTGCCATAGTTTCTTCCGAATTACCCTCCGCATAACTTTCCGTGTCATCCAAAAAATACCCTGACTTTGTTTTCTTAGCAGCTGCATAAATATCAAAGTGAATCTTCTCATTGCTACTACTCATCTCCATACATCCTAAGTAACAGTCAATCCGTGCATTGGCTGTAGCCAAGAAAGGTCGACCAAGAATGATGGGTGAATTACTTAGCTTTTCCAATATATCCATGTCCAAAATAATAAAATCGACTGGAAAGCTAATACCTTGCACTTTAATAATCACATCCTGAACTACCCCCTTAGGTAGTTTGATGGAGCCATCTGCCATTCTAATGGTGACAGGTGTGTGGTGCAAATCTCCAAGTCTGGTGCGGTCAAAAAGGGCAGTAGGAATCAAGCTAATGGAAGACCCTAGATCCACAAGGGCTTTGTTAAAGGTGAATCCCTTTATGGCACAAGATATGAAGGGTTTTCCAGGGTCAGTCATTTTGGGTGGTAGAGTGCCAGAAACAAATGCACTTATGTTAGCTGATAAAACCACCTCTTTAGGTGTGCAAGTCATTTTTCTCTTTTGTGACTCTTTCTTTAAGGCCTCAGGAAAGGGTAAATAGGTCAAATCAACTTCAGAAGCCTTTTTCTTCTTTTTGCCCCTTGAGTCTAAGTCAGAGCTGGATGTGGGTTTGGTCTTATGATTTTTGGTTGAGCCCAAATCAGGTCATTTGGGTGGGCTCTTAGCTTTTCTCTTCCTTTTAGAGGCCATAGATTTGACCCCCGCACAAGGGCATGTATGATAGATTAGAGGAGGGGTTGGAAGAATAGGTGGAGAATAGGAGTGAAAAGGCATTTGTATCCGAGGTTAAAGTGATTCTTGAAGTCTCTTGATTTGATCCCCTTGAGATTTCACTTGATTTTCCAACTTAGTCAGCCTTTCTTCATTTTTCTTGTCAAAGTCCAACAAAATGTTCATGATATCTTCAAGGGTGGTTGCGGGTTGGGCTGGACTAGATGGTTGCCCTAAAGTGGATTGAGTGGAGTATTGGGCTGGCCTAGATTGATGTTCAGTCTGAGTCGTCTCTGTGGTGGCCATGGAAGATCAGGATTGTTTCTCCACTCAGGGTTATACGAATTTGGATATGAATCAATAGGTGTATCGCCCTTAGTGGGGCTGACTATAGAGGGAGTTGAATGAGAACCTATTATGTGGTCTAGTACTTGTGATCCATTATTCCAATTCCTTAGAGATATCTCATCAGGTACAGGTGTATCAGAAATAGTGCATTCCTCAATTGATCTACCCAAATCACAGATTAGGTCCAAAGGTGCCTTTTGGTTTGGCTGAGTCCAGGATGCCTCCCCATGGTAGCAAGAATTAGTAGAATAGCTAGTGGATCCAAAATATGGGTCACTAGACCCACCAAGCTGGTTGTTCCAAGTCTCTTGTTCCTGGGAGGAGTGATAAGATTGAGATTGTGCCTGAGATCGTCTAATTTGCTCTAGAATCTTGGCACATTAATCTGTATAGTCCTTGTTATATTCCCAAAATTTAGCAACTATGGCTTTCAATTGGTTTTGATCTAGATAAGGGTTGGATCCATGAGATTCATGTTCTAAATAAGCTGGGGATAAGGATAATCATATCTTAGCTGGTTAGGATGAGTCTCCCAACCAGGAGGTGTCAAAATCATGGTTGGGTTGGGAGATGGAGGACCCCGAGGGTCCAAAGAATGATATGGGTTCATCGATATTTGAGAGAAGATGCGAACAGAGATAAGAGATAGTCTTCCTTAGGAAGACACACAACCAGCTACAAGGGGCTGGTGGAATTAAGGCAAAGGCCTAGGAAGAAAGATGAGAGAGCCCCAAATCAAGCAAACAAGCTAGCCTTAAATTGTAAACCCTAATTGGATCTAAACCTAGTATCCTGAGATGGAACCGAGTTAAACCAACCCTTGAATTACTTGGTTGGCTAGATTGGTGGGACCCCCTAGGACACCCCGCACGGCAGGACACCACTAAAGGTTAACGTGGTTACCGCACCGACCTTTCTTATCACCAGTTGGTCCAAATAGACAAGGCCTTGATTTTTACCCAATTAAATTTTAGTTACCAAGTAATTTAGTCCAGCCTAGGGCATGTCTACTTAGTTTTAGGCTTGGGCTTAGAGTACCCTTGGAATGTGATTGGGCGATTGGGGGTGATGCCCTTAAAATTGGATTTAGAGTGTGAAGTGCATAGACAAAGGATTTTCAATACAAGCTTTAGTTGGTGTGGTGGATTTTGTGGTTCAAGTACATGTGTTAATTTTTTTTTTTTTAGGGTTTCCTTGTTTAAGTCAATTCAAACAAGGTTGCGGTGGAGCACGCAACAGTTTTTGCAAGTCCCAATTGTTATATGAATTTCCTTTTAGTATGGCATGCAAATGTGCTCTACCTTAGTGTGGAAACCCTAATATCAGATAGGTCTATATGATGCTTTTAAGTCCAATAAGGTAGAAGTGGTGCGACCCAATCAAGGAAAACAATGGTCCTAATGCACCACTACTAAGTGAAATAGACCTAATTGGTTGCCTAAGTTGAAATGTAGATCAATTTCAATTCAAGCGGGTGAGGGGAAGACAACCAATCACAGCAAATCCCTTCTCATGCAATCACACCCAACTTAGGCTCAAAAAGGTTTGTTTTGAGTCTCTAAATTTAAACCCTAATGTGAATTACCTAGGGCATGTGCTTCTTCTAAAATCTGCAGTCAGACCTTAGTCTTAATTGAAATCACTCCCCAAATCAATAACTGAACAAAAATAAAATGAAATTTGGTAGAGATCTTCCTATTTCAATAAGTTTTTCAAGGAATATTTTTCTAAGATTTCTTTACTATTTCATGCAATTTTTCATGAATTTTTATTTTCCAGGGGGTCAAATAGACCAGATGGACCCCCTGCAAGAAGTGCTGTTTGAAACAGTTTCAAAGAAAACCCAAAAATTCTTTGAAATTCATAGAAAAAACTAGGTTTTAGTGGATTTCCAACCCACAAATTTCAAAGAGATATGATTTACGTAGAGGTCAGAATTAACGTTTAAAGTTATAAAAAAATCGAGTGCATAATGTTCTGATCCCCATCCATTGTGCGAATTTTTAAAATTTGTACAATGAGAATTTCTCCAAATAAAAGGTCATGCTAGAAAGCTAGTTTGAAAACTTAAGATCAGATCGAATCCCAAGATTTTTGGACTCCTAATTTCACAGCAATAAATTTTTGAAAATCGTCAATATTTGTTGGCTGAATTTCCAAATCTGATTTTGGTGTGTTTAAATAGTTTCCAAGTTAAAACACACACAAATGAAAGATTTTTTTTTTTTAATTCAGATCCGAAAATTTGAATTTGAATTTATATATATATATTATTTTTTTAACCTAAGGAAGCAACAAACTAGAGGACGAAGAAAATACCTACGGTCTACAACACGGGTCGATGTGTGCGGGGATCCTCATCTTGACACCCTACAATCAAAACAAATAGAAGTTAAGCAAATCCAAATCTAAACTCGCGTGTTGCCTCCCCGGCAACGGCGCCATTTGACGAGTGTGGAAATCACATATTTTGAAATCATTGGAAATTGTAGTATAGTAGCAAAAACCACTCCTCAAAGATATTTGTGATAACAAAACTCGCATAGATCTTTATTCTTTTTCGAACTTGAGTCCTGGTCATTCGTCTCTGGGAGGTGTGAAAACGAATCAAGATTTGGATCGACTTTTATAACCTAAATCTAACCTAGGCTACTATTTTTGTCTTTTAATTTTGAAAAGACAATTGAAACCTAGATTTAGATAAATTAGCAAAAACCTAAGTGACTATGTGCATCTAAATGAGGCCATGGTGGCCGTGCATGGTGTGAACAAACCAAAGTGTCATATAGGCAAGCAAACATGAGGACAATCAATCACAGAAACATCATGAAAGTATTTATGCATAAAAAAATTATCACATATCATCTACACTAGAAAGCATATAAATAGAAGAAAATTCCTTATGCTGGAAAGTTGCCACTATGGCCATCGGCCTTGTGTGAGGGTGTAGGCTAGACCTTGGGTATGCAAACCCGTCTACACACCTACCAAAAAGGATGGTCGGCCACAAGATGCTATGGGTGAGCCTTCATGGTCGTCCAAGAAGAAGAAGAAGATGGGGGCGAGTGCACCCAAGTGGAGAGAGGAGGGTGTTGCACCCTTTCTCTACCAATGGCCATCCTTGAAGCTTTGGAGAGAAGCTTCTCTAGCTAGCCATCCATGGAGACTTGGAGGAGGATGAGGAGGAGAGCCTTAAGGTTTTGGAGGGTGGAAGCAAGTTTTAGAGTGGAGAGTATGGATGGGAGAGTGTATGGAGATGGTCCCATTTCGTAGCTCTCTCTTTGCCCTTACGGAAGGCTCCATTTAGTTGCCACTTTTGGTGGCTCCAAAAATAGCCAATGCCACAATTTTTGGATCTAGGTTTGACACAAGTTTTTAGGGTTTCCAAGAGAGTGTGCATGGGTTTGGTGGGAGTAAAATGGGAAGGTGTGCGTGTGTGTGTGGGTGTGTGTTTTTGGTAGGGCTAGGTTGTGGGTTTTGGTAGGATCAGGTGCTAAATAGGTTGGGTCAATCTAGATTAAGTAGGTGTGGAAATAATTAGGCTTAGGAAAGTCTAATTGGGTAGGAGTGAACCTAATTAGGTCTAGGTCAAGTCTAATTAGATGTGTGCATGTGATTAGGCTATGGTAACCCTAATAGGTATGAGTTAATTAGATCCTAGGTGGATCTAATTCGGATCGGGTGCACCCAATCAACTGTAGATGTACCTAATTAGGTATGGGATGGTTCAATTACGTTAGGGATAGGACAAGTATGGCTATGGATAGTGGACTAGGCTTAGGAGGTCACTACTTAGGTTTCCTAGGGTGTCCGGTGGGGTTCCTAGGTCAAAATAGGCAAGGTAGGGCTTCCAACATCAAAATCAGGAAGCAGATAGCAGTATCAGACATCCAGGATAGTGGTCAAACATCTTATACTACAAAATTGGACGTCTGGACACTAAATTAGACGTCCAATTCTGTGTCAGTATGAGTTTTGGCTTCCTGGATTGTTATTCTGCAGAAATCAAACATCGAGCCAGATGTCTAGACGTCCTAAAAGGTGCTAGAGAGTGGGTTTTAGGTTTTCTAAGGTTGGTTTTGTTTCCTAAGTGTCTGGGAGAGGGATAGGGTGAATAAGAACATGGATAGTGCTATCCTTGTTTGGGTTTTGAGGCAAAGGTGGCCTAATGGAGGTTGTTTTGGATTTGGGAAGGCTGTCCTAGGGTTTCTAAGGATAGGGATAAGGCTATCCTCCTCACTCCTCTTATCTGGATCAGTCTTCTTCTTCCTTTATTGCTTTATTCCACTATCTCCATCCTAGATCACTTTATTATCTGGAAATAGCAATAAAAACCATTAACTAATAGGATATCTCATCTTATTTTAAATAGACTAATGCAATGCATGATATGCAAGTTATGAGTGCAATATCCACAATTTAAGCTAGATTCAGACATTATTTAGGTTGATTAGAACCCATGATTGCTGTGCAATCAATTATCTGAGAGCCCGGGTCATTGAATCAGCTCAACCTTGGGATCAGAACCGAAGGTGGTGAAGACAAGTTTTCTCTTCACCTGATCCTTCTCCTTGGGTTACCAAAATGGTTAACCCATATCCTAACCCTATATATTATGACCCATACCAGTTGGTCCCTCAAAGGACCGCATCTCATATCCCAAGATATGGATTTCATACTCCTGCTTCTCACCCATGGAATATGGGTAGACCTGATTCACCCCCTGGAACCCCTGAAGAACTACCAGTGCATATGCGGCTGCGTTGCAGAATACAAAGAGCTATAGTTAGTGCTAAGGAAAAGGCCACATCTTATCTACACGAAATCAAAGCTATCACTGAGCCAAACCAAAGACGAAGTTGGATTCCACATCAACAGGCTATGAGGGAGCTCCTTCAGGAAATAGTAGAGATAACAAGGCTAATTGGACAAAATCAGGAAACTCAAGAACTACTGCTTTTGAGACATCAAGTGGAAAATAGCCTTGAAGACCTCGAAGAATCTGAAATGACTACGCTGGAAGGACACACAGAAGATTCTCAGGAGCAGATGTTGGAAGATCATTCAAGGGAAGAAGAATCTAGCTTGGATATGAGACAGGAGCAGGAAGTATGCCGAATGGGTTCGTCTGAGAACTCCATTTAGGAAATTAAGGAGGAAAGGACTGATATCTCTAAGACTGAGCCACAATCGGAATATCCTAAATCCTGGGAGATACCTCATGGGTTAGATAACCTAATAGAGATAAGGGAAGTAGATCCAATTGAGGATATGGATCTTGAGGCAAACATTACATGCGACACTACTAATCAATCTAGGCCACTTCCCATTGAAGGTGAACCTGTGCTAGAGCCAACATCTTATGATCTGCACTCTTCTTCTTTCACTTACTTTCCTAATTTGGATGTTAGAGATTCTGTGACGACACTTTCTATCCCTGATGCTGACATCCGAAGACCGGAAGTAGCTATGGATGTTTTGACCGAAGAAATAAATATGCTACCTGAGGCAGGAATTACTGAGGAACCCAATGCATATGAGGGTGAAGCTTTGAGCAAAATGAGCTAGGGACGCACCATCATCCTAGTCAATCTAATGGATGGCTCAACTCAGAGCCTGAAGAGTCAGCCTTCGATGAATCAGAGATGAGTACTGATGAGGATGAAGTAATTTCTGATGAGGATTTCAGTGACCTCCCCACAGATCTTCTACTTTCACGGATACCCCCATATGACCCAGAGCCTAGAGAGAGCATAATCTTTGATGTCAATTATCGTTATGAGGATCCCCATGACTCAGATTCTGGTTCTGAGATACATGTTGATCTACTTCCTCAGCAACTTCCTACAGAATTGCGGGACGTGATAAATCAGCTGAATCAACATCATGATCCCCCCTCTAATTATCCTCAATTTTCCACCACCACTCCACACTTTCTTATAGCTAGACTTTTTGGAGTAGGGGTGCACAATCAGCTGGTTCGCATCTCTGGACCACTAATTCTGGGAGCATACGAGCATATCTTTCTCCTAATCTTGATCAGCTCCTATGCAAGAACTGATACCTCTGATTGAGTTTTCTCCCAGCTGGAGGCATTAAACTCAACATCTACTCCGCATCCATTACCCTATAAATAACCATTTTTATATATAGCATACTTTCCTTTTAGCATATTTTCTTTCTGCATATTGTACACTGACAAGTTGGCCAGAGTTGAATGTATAATTTCAAGAGCAATTACAGGTGATTTCTACCCATTCTCTCCATGCTGTATTTATTTTCTTTTATATTCATACTTGAGGACATGTAAGAACTTAGGCATGGGGGGGTTGGTACAACAAAATTGAAAATTTTTATGCTAACATTTAGGAAAACCTCGGAGCTGCATGTAAAACGTACTTTAGGACCCTAAATAAAAGAGCAATCGACTCCACCTCCAATGCTTGTATTGGAGCTAGAAATCGTCCGTAACAGCCATTTATGACTCACCCACTCACCTTGTTCTAAATTTAGGCTCATGTTTAATGTAACCCGAAAGGGAAATTTAATGAAATACAAATATAAGAGGTTAATTGTTTATAGCATATATACATATTGCACTCATGAATAAGATTATTTTATTAAGAGAATGCATTGGGGATTTTATCCACTAGTTGATTCTTGTAATCTAGAATCCAATACAACTCTTCACACACACGTAGAATTTGTAATGGATTCATGGTAAAGTCTGATAAATGTCATTAATCTGTTGAGAAGAAGTAGTGCTTCTTTTCCTAAACCCCTAGGTAGTGTTTTGGGTGTCAGGTAGAGTTTCCTCCACGAATCCACCAAATAGTGTGAGATGAGAGTAGAGTGTACTGGTACTCTAAGACTAGTACAAGGAACCTAGAGTCCTAGATAATTAGGTGATGATACTTAGAGAGTAGACATAGTTTTTGCTCACAGTTCCTGCATATACATTTTTTGTGAAATTTTGAGAGTCACCAAATAAGGCAAATATGCGGAGAGCAAGTTTTCATAAGACTAGGGCTAAGGTCGATCGTTACGACCATTCTTTATGGAATCCTCGGCTGAAGGAGGGTGTTGATGTCAAGGTCAGAAATACATCGTCCTTTTGTCTCTCCCAGTGCCATAAGTAGGCACTTCCACCAAATAAGCCACCCAATGTCTCTTGAGTACCACCAATTTCTAATAATGCCTCCTCAATAAAGTTCATGGATGTGTGCTATTTATGTATATGTTGAAAAAAAAAAAATAGAACTGAAAAAGAGAAAAAAATTAGAAAAAGGAGAAAAAGCAAAGAAAAAAAGAGTGAATATTTAGTGTTACCACCAAATAAATTTGAGATGCACCAAATATGGCCTTAACCTATATTTCTGTGTTTCTGACTGGCCGAATACTGGCTGAGGAATTTCAACTTAGTGTTAAGGTTATAAGAACTCAATTAAAGTGTTAATGCCAAGTGAGACCACTAAATATGCAGGTCATATATGTGAATCTAGTGAAATTATGAGCTCTAAGAAAATGAAAAAGAGAAAGAGAGAATGAATACAAAGGAATCAAAAGGGAGCATACTTTTTCTCTCGTCTTTCTCCGAGTTGAGTCACTTAGTAATCTGAGAAACTAGATTTCGCAGTACTAATTTCTATGTAGCACCAGTCAAGAGTGAGCCACCGAATATATAATCTTCTCCATTAAGATTCTCTACCCAAGCCTAAAGTTGGGGTGCAATTCATAGGATATGTTGAATACCTCGAAGGAAGAAGTCCACCTATCCTGCTAGAATTTTTACCAGGGGTCAAGTATAGGCTTTAGAGGTGTATCAGTTTTTCACTCGAATCCATTGCAAAAGCAACATAGCTGCACTTTCATGATTGTCTGGATTTCTAGAGCATAGGATGAAAACAAAAAGGAGAAAAATCTCTATGCAAACACCTGATAAAATAATCAGCCGCTTCGAGACCCTTGCTGTAAATAATTTAGTCTTGCATTTGCTAGGGACTAGCATGATTTTGGCATGTGGGTATGATTGCACAGCAATCATAGGTCTTAATCGACCTAAATTAGGCTAGGACTTAGCATAAGTTAGGGTAATTCATGCATGCATAAGCATTATCTGCATCTTTACTGCTTTCCTTTAGCTATGCATAGCTATGCATAAAATAATGTTATAATGTGCTGATTAAGTGCATTATGTCAATTACAGGCAATAAGCTGGATCGGGAGCTAGATCTGAAGCTGGATCAGGAATAATGGGTGTTGCAGCTAGGATGGAGCAGAAGACTTAGATTAGATATAGTGAATAATGATGTAAGGGAGTTAAGGTATGTTATTCTATTAAGTAGGAATAAAGCAATAAAATGTGAAGTGCTTAGGTCCATCCTAGCCCAGGATAGCCTAGAGACCTCCCTAAGCCTTAGCCACCCTTAGATTAGGTCGCCTCACCGTAGGAAACCTTAAAACCCTAGTTCCAACCCTTATTTCGATGTCCAGATAAGTTATAGGACGTCCAGAACCCTTATCCAACTCCTGCACACCTTAAACCCACTTCTGCACATCTATTGGACTTCCAGACACTTTGTCAGACGTCCAATTTCTGCACAATACCCAAGATAGAACCTTGAATTCTTCCTAACTCTAATTGGACATCCAGAAAACAAGTCTGCACTTCTGATTTTTGAGTATAAGACTTCTGATTCCACTTTTGGACATCTGGAACTGCACTCCAGTTCCTGTTTTGAGATTCAAGCCTTGATCTTGGATCTCTAGCTCCCTAGACCTAATTCCAACCCCATAGGAAACTAAATTAAGGTACCCTAACCCTAGTACATCACCTCTAAACCAAACTAAGGACCTAATTAGGTCCTCACCAAACCCAATTGACTTAGATCATAGTCAATTACCATTACCTAAGCCAATCGGACTCATTGAGTCCAATTGAGCTCAGATCTCAACCCACACAAGTCCAATTATACTTAGTGAGAGTCTAATTGACCTAAGCCCAACCTAATTTAGTTATTTCACTCTCAATTAGATTCACACTCAATCAATTAAACTTGGGTTAAGTTTAATTGCAATTCTCCCTTAGCAATTAGGGTTTGCAACCCTAATTTAAGGCCTACACCTACCTAAACTCCTTAGGACCTAACCTAGACCACTTATCCACATAGGGCACGACCACACACTCACACACACTCATCTAGAGTTCTCTAGAACTCTCTTCAAGTGGCACCACTCTTGGTTGCCAAATTTAGCAACCAAGAGTCATTCAATTGTTAGATCCACTTTTTATGGATCTAAGAACTACTCTTTCTATCACTTGGCCGGCCACTCATTGGACTCTCTCTCTAGAGGCCATTTGTACCCATCCCATTCTTGGCACTCATCCATCTAGGTTAGCTACATCTCCACCTCCACTCTACCTCCATGAGGAACACCACGATGGAAGCCAACATCTCGACAACAGGATGTTTGATCATCTCTCCAACCTCTCTCCAAGGGCCGGCTTAAGCACCATTGCCCGCCCCTCCTCCTCTCAACCATCGAAAGGCCATTGGAGCCCACCTCCGAATGCCCTTCTTTTCTGCTAGATTAGTAACTTAGCTCTTTGTAGTTTTACTGCTTTCATTTACTGCTTAGTAGTGTAGCTCTTTTTCTCCCCCAATGATACATGCAAAATCCCCCCATAGATTCCTATATGCGATCATTTTCTGTTAGCTAGTTTTATGTTTTCAAGCTTTCCTATACAAGCTTTCCTCTACATTCGATGTTGCAAACATTCTCTGAATGAATGAGTAAGAGATGTATTTTTTTTTATACATATCTCTATGTTGGAAATAACCATGTGCTTATTGGTTGCAATCTAATTTAACTGATTCAAGTTGCCTATTTTTCATTTATATATATATACTTCGCAACAAGCATGTCGATTCCAGAAAATATAGATCTAACTATAAATGCATTTTCTGTAAACAACCACCACGTCACTAGAATTGTGTGCACTGAAACTCATACTTTCACTTTCGTTATCTATCCGGCGCATGCACATGTAAGCAGAATTCATAATAGAAGTGGTGAAACTTTAATCTGAAGATTGGAAACTGGCGTGTGATTTTAAATAAAGTAGAGTAATAAAGGATCGATTTCTAATTTGAACAAATGCCTCCCAAAGATGAACGATTGGGACTCAAAGTCTTGTTATCTTTTTATAAATATTTTTGTTTGACCGTATTGTGCACTATACTATGACGCTTTTCCTTATCATGTGCTCTACGATCTGCAAACAATCCCTACTCTAACCAGGCTGATTTGACTCAGCCAAAACTCGAATTTTCACTTCCACATCCGTCCGAGCTTCATTGCATATGGTGGGATTCACTTCTTTTGATCTACATCTATCAACCCACCAGATTAATAGGGTTTGGGATGCATTATCAGCCTGTTAATCTTAACAAGCACCTGGTTGGACCAACCAAGCTCTTAATCAAGGTGCTTGTTTTACAAAACTCTATTGATCTGACCACTCCCTCTCCATCCCATTTCTCGCTCGGCCGAAGGTGTTAAATTTAACGCTTAATGGGAGGCAACCCATCATTCCAAAAACCTGAGATCCATCTAATTATCCATCTGTACTCCATGTCTATTACACCATGAGTTCAGACTTAGTCCAGTCGATCCCACCTCTGGTACATGTACCAGAGATTGAAATCGTCCACATCAGTCATTCCTGACCCATTTGTCCACCCGATGTATCCTATTCTAAGTCCCTGAACCCAACACTATTTCACACCATCCATTTAGAATGAGGACATTGCAAAACTTAGGCATGGTGTGGTGGTAAAGTGCATACATACAAAACCAAGAAAAGTCAGAAGGATTCTCACAAAAAATCACATATATCAAAAATACCAAAAAAAAATTATAAAAAAAAAGAACAAAAAAATGGAGGGAGGAAAATTTTTAAGCCACATAAACATAAGGAGGAAAAGAGCAAAATGACAAAAAGGAGCATACAATGAAAAAGAAAAAGAGATAGTCATTAGTAAGAGATTAAGGGAGTAACTGAAGCTCTAGACCACATAAAGAAAAAGAGAATAAAAGAGAAAAATAGTGCTAATGAGACACAAAGGGAAGATTAGTAGGAATGCTGATCTTAGGCCTTTTGGGCTAGACTCTTAGGCTTAAAAATTAAAGTATCTGGTAAGATCTGGATAATCGTCAACAGGTTGAGGAAAATGCGAAGAATAAGTATTTGGTCAAAAGCTTAGGGAATATTCAGCCTCGTTAACTGACCTTCAGTTTGCGGGACTCGGTAACCTAAGCACCCCAATCCACACACAGTCTGGTTCAGTGCGCATAACTATGAAGATCACGCAAAAGCGTTTAAATGTTCTGAAAAGAGTTCCTTAGATTAGGAGTGGCCGATCAACACAAGTTGATTTGGACAAGTTCCTTGCACGGAGAGGTAGGAAATTTCCCTCGAAGATGCGTAACAACATATCATCTCCTCGGTGATCATCTCCTAAGATATTTAAATATCCTACTGGGTGCATGTAAGCACTTTGCTGGTTCAGATACCATGGAAGGCATTATCATGAAATGTCGATTGCCAGGGTCTAAATTTGGCCATAGAATGCCAAGGGTGGGATTATCTCGAAATCTCGAAAGCCAGGGTTCTGGGCGTCACCATCAGCGGTGCTATCACGAAGCATCGATTGCTAAGGACCTTTGAGGATTGATGATGGGGATGAGGAATCTGATACATACGATGTTGAGAAGCCAATCTGAAGTTGGAAATAAAAAGAAAGGAGAGGGAAAGCTCTCCAAACAAATAAATCCTCTATCACTCTCTTACAGAAACGCACTGCAAACTGAACCGAGGCTAAAATATGTCTCAAGTAGGGTGCTTTAACCACGGAGTCCAATGAACCTTAGGATAGTTTCTGTGGGCCTTAAAAACCTTCATAGAGGATCGAGGCTAAAGCTGGCTAGGTCCAGATCTTGGTTGGTACTTGAGTACCTGTAGGCCTACTGTTGGCATTCTAACCTAATCACAAAGAAAGAGAAAAAGCACTTATCCTAACTGGTGAAAGGAACTCATGGTCTAGAACAGAAGTTAAAACCTTGACATTTCGCTAAGGGACTAGCAAAAGCTAGGCATGGGGGTATGATGATAACATCATCATGAGCCCTAACTATCTCATTTTGACCTAAGAAAAAGAATAAAAGCTCCAACATAACCTAGAGAAGGACCTAATTCGAGGAAGTACTATTCTGAGAAGAGAACATGAAATAAAGGGTAAAACTGTAATTTTACCATTGCAGTGCATCAAAGGGATTTCTCAGGGGCTAAACATAGGTCAAATGGTCTCAATAAGATGAAAAGTTGGTTGGTTCAATCCGAAATGGGTTCATGTGCAATCTAAGAATTAAATGACATCTTATAACCCTAAAATAGACTCAATTCAGCAAGGTTATGGTCAAGACAAAAAATCAACTAGACCCTCTAAAATTCATGGAAAAATATACCTTAGGGTTTAGAACCTTCAAATTGGCCTTTGGAACCTATTTCGACCTATGTAGGGGTCCTAACTAGATATTTGACCTAATTTGGGTTTTCGTGTAAAATGTTAGTCAAACATAGTCAAACCTAAAATCCAACTTCACTATTAGATTTATTAGGTCAAAATTAGGTTTGTACCAAAATTTGGACCTAAGGGGAGGCCACCTTGACCTACTTTGCAAAATAGTCCACTTAATTACATTTTTTACCCCTAGCTTTTGAAATTCATTGCGCAAACCCACCTATCTTCCTCGCCACTCTTGCAATTAGCTCCATCCACCATTAAAGTGGAGGAGTCCTACTTCAGTGAGGAATTGAGGAGGATTGCTCCCTGATTCCTCAAAGATCTCCTCCCAGATTTGGAAGGGAGATTCTCTGAGGAATTCCCTTCCATCTAAACACAATTTCAGGATCTGATTTGCACCCAATCTCTCATGCGAAAGCTCGAGAGATTTGGGTATCTCCCTAAGTCCTACTCTAGCGAGGACTCCTGCACTTGGAAGCTTGTCTTTCAACCACAAGAGTCCCTGCCAGCACCTATAAACAGACTTTCTAATCCGGCCACTCCTATTCAACTTGGCTTGGCCGGAGAACCACCTCCAATTTTGTCCCTTCTCCTCCGGCCAGGTGTACAATAGGCTCCTGCGACCTCTCCTCCTCCTTCTCATCGCTTTTCCATAATACCAGTGGCAGAGACATCTTCACCACTCTCCTCTGTGACGTGCCATACCTACGCGCATGCCGCCAACCCTGTCATCGTCACCATTCTCCCTCCATTGGAAACCATCTTCTCTGGCGGTGGCAGGTATGGCCAGCCGCTCTTCTATCCCCCTTCGTCCACTTAGTTAGGTTAGAACTCTTCCTCTCCCTCTACTCTTCATTTCCCCTCTCTTTATTTTCACTTTCAACCCCTCGACGCCGTAGACCACCTCCATCTTCTCCACCTCCGACTGACCACCTGTGAGGCACAACTGTTGCTCCATCCCTCCACACAGCTCGCCAGACCCCTCAAAACCTCTGCCATCACCCACTGATCATCTTCCACCACTTCACTAACTGCCAAAACCTCCATACAAGCCCACCGAGCACACGCACTTTCACGGTCACAGAGCAACCTAGGCACGCAAGCCAAGGCCGCCCCGCAGCCAGCCACCCACTGTTTCACCTTCATCCTGACACAGTGAAGCTCCCCATGTGGTTCAATGAAGTTGCAAGACCGTCTTCGTAAGTTTCAGATCCAACCCCCTTTCCGCCATTGAAGTAGAAGCAAGGAGCATGTATCCTCGCTCCTGGTCATGTGCTCCGGGCAAAAGAGTCCCAGGTGATGCGTGAGGAGTGTATGCACACATCCAGCCAAGAGATTGGGTTAGCGAGGAATCCAGATGTAGCAATTGAGCAAAAGACCTCCTGTGGGAGTGCGAGTGAAGTAGGTGGGACTTTTAGTGCCACCTCAGAAACTCAGGAGTCAGGTGAGTGCTTTTTATTGAATTTGTGTTTTCTTCTCTTCGCCTCAAGACACGGGGTGAGGTCCCCTCACCCACACATACCCACCTCGTCCACGACCCATGCCACCATGGACCTATCTGACCACCTTGATTAACCCCGCACTCCTCGCACACCGCCCACGACGATGTGCCTGCACCTGAATGCGCAACCCGACCTGATTACAGGGCTGGCTCTGAGAGTGCGAACCCAAGAGAGAAATAGAGAGAGAGTGTATTTGGGGAGGGTAGTGGATAGGTTTTGCACTCATGTGTGCATGCAGGGAAGGAAGAAGGAAGGAAGCTAAAGCTAGGAGCAGCTAAGGAAAGAAGCTGAGGACTTGAGAAGGAAAAGGCTGAAGAAGGAGAAGGTAGAGGCAGAGGCTGAAGAAGGAAGGACTTAAAGGCAGAAGACAAAGAAGAAGGAAGGAGAAAGCAGCAAGGAAGCTGAAGCAGAAGCTAAGGCCAAGCAAAAGAGAAAGCACTATAGCAGAGGAGGTGCGGCTGAAGAAGAAAGGCAAAGAAGGCATGCTAAGGCAAGAAAGAAGAAAGAAGAAATCAAGGCAGATGACAAGGGAGGAATAAGGCACTGTTGCAAGAGAAGCCAGAGAGAGAAAGAAAAGAAGAAGAAAGGAGGCGCAGAAAGAAAGAAGAAAGAAGAGAAGCCAAGAAGGAGAAGAAGGAAAGAAGAACCAAAGAAGAAGAAGAAAAGAAAGAAGAAGCTAAAGAGCAAAGTCAAAGAGAGCCAAGAATCAACCTTTTTTTCCAATTCTTCTCAATCTCTCTATTTTGCTACATTTCATAATTCATAAACTCTCGCATTTTATTCTCAATTAGATTTCGAGTATATTTAAGTGTTCAAATTACATTATTGAGATTAGTGAATAAATTCCATTCGCTCCCTATGTTCGACCTCGGATACTTAAGTTTTCGAGTAATAAAAACTTCTTATTTGTTTTCAATGCTTGATCAACTGCACTACAATGGGACTAACTTACAAACCCGATCAAGGGTGGTAAATAGGAATGGATAAGGATAAGGTGGTTTAGGGCCATTCGATGAGGCTTTGGGGGCTAGGATTAATAATAAGGGATATGAACTTTTGTGCATTGGGAAGGGATTAGGATAAGATCTAGGTTTTTGCACTTAGCTATTAAGGAAGGGATAAGGTTAGAATAAGGTTGGTTTTAGGGATTTAAATAGGTCTGTATGGCTGAGCCTATTGGATTTTAATTGAGCTCTTGGTAAACCAAGCTAGGTTGGGAAATAGGTTAGGTGGTTAGGTCTAAGATTAGGAACAATTAGGTTCCTAATTAGGATAGCTCTAAGGTTAAATAGGTTAGGGTCCAGATGAAAAAATTGACTCGACCTCTTCATAAATGAGCTCAATCTTAAATTTCATATCTATAAGGCTCCAAATTGCTCCAAACCGAATACCTGCACATATTACGCAAAGGACATCAAGGTACCAGATATAAGTTTCCAGAAATATTATAGAGAAACCCAGACTTACGCAATATTTACAAAATGAACTTATATTACTAAACTACCCTAACTAACCCTCATATTAGCATAAGTTTGGCATAATTAATGTACATAGATAAAGAAATATCACCAACCAAGGTAACCATTGACCATGCTTTGACCAAAATAGAATTAGGTTTCCAACAAATAAAATTTTAGAATTTTTTGAGAATGATTGACCTCCCAAGTCAATGAGTTTTCAAGAAGGGGTCAATCTTTCTAGAACCTAGAAGTTTTGCGTAGTTTTAGAAAAGGTTTCAGAAGTTCCTTTTACTTTTGTCAAATAATTTTGTAATCTTCTGATGAGATAAAGGTCACTTTGAGATCTTTTTGAAAATCTAAAGAATATGAAAATCTGAGCTACATGGAGTTTGTAGCAAACAAAGAAATTTAGCATTCTCAAAATTCAAGTGAACCTTGCACACCTTCAGTGAATGATTTTTTATGGCCAAACTACAAGGAGTCAAGACAAAAAATTTTGGTTCAGTTTGTTCACTAGGAGGGGTACCTCAAAGAAGTTTCTTAGATTTTTTAGAGGTACTTAGGATCATGAAATACTGTGCCCATTTTTGGTTCAGAAAACAAAACCAAAATTCAAGGATTGGGCACTTAAATGGCAGTGTTTTCTTATGACAAACATTCTAACTATGGGCTCACTTTTATCCGCCACCACTTGGATTGTTTTTTAATTTTTAATATTTTTAGGTATTTTTGATTAATTTTCTTGGATATTCATGAACAATCTAACTATGCCCATATTTTTAATACTTTTGGATTTTTTTAACTTCTTTACACCATTATATTCTAATGATCATCTGCCCCAAGTCTCAATCACAAGTTTCTCTAGCCCAGTTTCTCACCTACAAGTTTTTCCTGACTTGGCAAGTTCAAGTATCTCATGTGTATATTCTATCTTAACAAGTAGGCACCTCTTATAATTTTTGTTTACCATCTAAGTATGCTTATGATTCGTCCTCCATCATCTATAGAAGTCATAATATCCTTGGGAACTTCGTAAGGGCCCTTCCTTCTGACTCGTCAGAATGATGCCATAGGGGGGCACCCTCAGAAGATGACACGGAAAAACATGATTTACAAAAGATAAAGTCATTGCAATGCATAATCAAATTGTCTTTTAAATTTATAATCCTAAATAGGGAAGTATCTTGGTCATCTAAGGAGGCAAATTGGTATTCAAGATAATGCTAACATAGTCTTGCTTATTTTTTTTTATTTTTGAAGATATATGAATTCTTTTGTTTGCCTTTTGAAATAAAGGAATTGATATGCATGAAAAGGGAAGCAAGATTGACATTTTGCAATCAAAATCTACAAGCAACACAAAGCCCTTCTCTCAAGCTCTGCAAAGCACAAGCATGGCAAGGAAATCATGAGGGAAGGTTACCACGAAAGCAACACAAAATTGTGGCTAAGAAATGAAGGCAAGAAATAATAGTTTCATTACTAGAAATAGTTTGATTGCACTAGTTTCTTCTACTACAATCATGACTACATAAAAAGGAAAACAATAGTGGAAAGCATATGCTCAGGTAAAGAATCTCCCTTCCAAGGTAAAATGATGATGCTAGAGAGGCTCCTCCTCTTCTTCTTTGAGGCTTGGCATGAAGCTCGGAGACTAGGAGAATCTTCAAAAGGGTGTGGTGCTTCCTCTTGAATCCTCCTCTCCTCTGAGGTGCCTTGGTGTGAAGCTTGGAATTGTCCCTATTTTGTGGTGGCCATGGATGCCCTGCAAGGTTGTAGGTAGGTGGCTTTTATTGGCTAGGTATATGGAGTGTTTAGGAAGCCAAAAGGGAAAAGGTGACAATGGGGTGTCCATCCTAGCCGTCCAAAGAGGTGGAGACTCCAAGAATCTTTGGTTTCAAAAAATGATGTCTTTCGGTGGTGGAAAATGCATCAATTAATGGGTGGTCATAGGGTGCATATGGAAGAGTCACATGGTGGCATAAATGGAGGATGGTTCCAAGATTTTTCCCCTTTATCCAAAGTGAGTTTTGAGTGGTAAAAAAATCAAATTAAAGGGGGTGGCCAAGAGGTGCCTTTCTTCTTTGATTTCCAATGCACAAATTTTGGTGTGGACTTTTCTTGAACAAGATCTTTAATGCATGTACTTGCCCTTATAGTAGAGACTTGAGCTTCTTGAATGAGATGAGGAGCTCAATCAATGTAGTAGGGAGCTCCATAATTGAGGTGCTTCAACTAGTTGCAAAGGCTTATGAGCTGACTCTATGGTCATTGATCCATTTCAAGATATGGGGAGTCATGTCTCCTAAGTCAAAATCTACACCAGCTTGACAAATACATCAAGGCATCATTTTATTGCAAAATTTATGCAATGCTAGCTAGATGCAAAATGATCTAAGTGGATGTATGAGTGCAACCCTAATTAACTAAATTGCTTGTGATACCAGCAAAAAGAAGGTAATGCATTTACAAAATTGGTGTTTATTAGAAGCCTTGCACTCCGATGCTCATAATGATGTCGTAAGAAGCAATTCCATGGCCAAGATAAATATATTTCCATATTTTCTTTGCTACTTTTTTTAGGGTGTAGTACCTAGCTGCGCAATGCAAATAAGTGCGTGAGAGAAATATAGGTCTTATGGACTTTTCTTTTGCATTACATCCAACCCCCAAGAATACTTGGCCCATATTGGACTTTGGACTCATCACCAGCGATTGACAAGGATCCAAGTTGTTCATTATGTCCTAACACCCACAAGTCAATTCAACGTGCATTTGTACTTATTTAAGAGACACTTAACCTACACAGGTCAATTAATCCTTACAGGTAAGAAACCTAGACTAATACTTCACTACTAGAAAAATGGGTTATGCCATCGGTTCATTTCTATCAGTTTTATTATATTTGCCATCACTTATTACTATAATTGATGGCGAAGGCTTGTACTCGACCAGCCATTGGTTGAACAAAAGTGATTGGCGGGCGGTTGTCATTAATATTCCCCGTTGTTGTAGTAAGTGATGACAAATATATTTTTGCAGTCAGTTTATTTCATGAACGACGATAAAACTATTAATATCATTAGTTTCTGTAGTAAGCGACGGCAAAGGATTGTTAAAAATCCATTTCCATAGTGATTTTTCTTTCCAAACGTTTGACATAATGTCAGACGTCTGACCTGTCGTCTGGACAACTTATCTAAAACCCTGTTTCGATCTTGTGAAAATAGGAAAAAAATCATCTTAGTATTAGACGTCCAACACTTTTTCCAGATGTCTTATAAAGGAAGATTTTCCATCGATTATATGAAAAAGAGATGGCAAAAGGTCGATTACAATATCTGCCCAAACTATTGGTAAAGATCAAGTTATACTTTCATTTACCATCGGTTAAACATAAGCGACGGTAAAAAGTTGGTTATATTTTATACCCAGGGTGGGTTTATTTGATCTTTCACCATCAATTTTTTGAATAAGTGATGGGGAAAATATTTTCACCGTCGATTAATAGAGTAAACGACTCTAATAATTTAAGGTTTTGGAGGGATTACAAAATTTTGGGCACGCTAGCTGAGTAATTGAATTGACCATTTGCCATTGGTTTGGAGTATAACCAACGGCGTAGAGTCTTTCATCTATCACGTGCGGGCCTTCGCCCCTCCTACTGTTCATCCTTTTCCACAAACATGCCACCACCCTCCTGTTCAACACGCCCCTCTTGCCACCGCTCCTCCTACTCCACTTCTTCAGGAAGCAAAACCCTCCTCCTCTGATCCTGGTCCCATCGGTGGTCATCCTCCTCCCCAACAACCTCTTGGTGCCCTACTCCTCCCCGAAACCCTCCCACCACCCCCTTCTCCTCCTCCCCCTCCTGCCATCCTCATCCTCCCCCAACTCCCTGTCGCAGTCACCCTCCTCCTCCCAGACCCCTTGCGTTGGCCCCTAATTCCCAAAAACCTTGCCACTGTCGTCCCCCTCCTACACGACCCCCTCCTCCTTCCCAACCTCCTCCTCCACCTCCTCCCACTCCTACCATCCACCTCCTCCTTCCCAGCTAACTGCAGCTGCAACCCTCCTCCTCAACGCCCTTCAGCCGCCCCCTCCATCTCCTCCTCCTCCCCGTCCAACCACCCCCCTCCTCCGATCTGCTCCATCCCCCTCCTTCTCCTCCTGACTTCTCCCCTCCATCGGCGACTCTCTCCCCCTCCTCCTCCCTACCCCCCTCCGGATCGACCCCCTTCTTCTCCTGATTGCCCCCCTCCTCCTCCTCCTCCTTTCCCCCGTATGTTGACGCCCACTCCTCTTGACTGCCCATCTCCCTGCCTCCTCCCCCTCCTCTTCCTAACCAGCCCCCTCCTCCTCCTTGCTCCCTCCCCGTCATGTCGTCCTCCTTCTACTGCTACCCTACCCTCCCTCCTCTCCTCCTACCTATCCTCCTCCTCCCATTCTACATAATAATTAATTAACGTATTATTTAATTAATTATGTTATTTAAATTATAGGGTAATGTTTTCAGGCATTGTCGGAGGCTGTGATACTTGGAGGTATAATTTTATTATGTATAATTTATGTTTATGATATTTTAGGTATATGTTAGATGTGGGGAAGTGCACAAATATTGTTTATGTTTCAATGAATGAATGTGGGGTGTGCCTACTTGTTTATATGTGATGCATTTTTAATGTGGGGTGTGCCCACTTTGATTATATGTATTTTTTTGATGTGCAAGTTATTAGAAAAACTTGAAAATATAACACTTAGGACAAATTGACTTAGGTGTAACACTTAGGACTCTAGATGTATTTTAGGAAAATCACAAAGATGAAGGATTTGAAAATCAATTGAAAGCATAAATTTTTCATATATTGAGGCCATCCTCTGGTTGCATAATTTTCACAAACCAAGGAGTATGATAATTTAGATTTGAGCAAGACAAGTTAGTTTTCTTAGGTATGCATTCCTAAGTTAGGCATACATTCCTAAGTTTATTTCTAGTCTATTCATGCCATAAATGTAGCTATTAGGGTCTTTAAAGTCTAATAATTTACTACTCTGAAGCTACGTCATCACTTTGTAGTTTTCTTTGATTTATTGTACATTTCTTTTTAGCATGATAATAAAAATAATTTCATTTCTTATCAGATGATTGCTTATGTTTATGTAAATTTCTTTGCAATTATTAGCATTATTTTAGATGCACACACTTGCTAAAGAAGATATATGCATGTGAGGCCAAACATTAGGTATTCTAACCCCTAGGGTAAAAGTCCTCCGAGTCACAATATGTCCAAATTACTCGCCTGTCGAGACTTATGATCATGTTATATGGACAAAGCAAGAAGTGTATGTATACCTCACTTACATGCATGACGTGTTGTCTTTGTAGCATGCCATAAGACTCGATCAACTTTAGTTCTGTGAAGTACCAACCTAAAGAAGGTTCTTGAAGATTTGACCACAATTTAGTTTTTCTCATTTCATGTAACCTTCTAAGGTGAAATTTTGGTTGCTTCTTCCTGCTCTTCTCTGGTACACCAACTAATCTTATCTAGTTTCCTATGGTGCCCTTAATTGGGTGTTAAAGGAAATCTGCAAAGGTTAGTATTCGGGGTATACTGGAGAAGCATGGGGAGATGCTGTCGAAATTTCACTGCAGTAAGGTTGTATGTAATGAGCAAACCTAAGTCTGATCAAATCTTTGAGGATGGGCAATAAAGTTAAAATCTTAATCAAGATACACATCATTCGATCCTTTCCCTTCCTAATAAGTGATTTGTTTACATTAAATTTTAGGTTACAGTGGATAAATCTTGGATTGGATTGTGCGGTTCATATTACACCAGATATAAGGATGGAGTAATTTCATTCCTGGATTGGGCCTTTGATGATGATAGGAAGATATTCAGGCGAGGAGGTCAATTTGAGAATATCTTCTGCCCATGCAGAAGATGTTTGAATTGTTCATTGCATGATCGTAATACTCTACTCGAGCACTGCATTTGTAATGGGTGGTGGCAGCATTACATTACTTGGGTAGCTCATGGAGAGGAGTTAACTGAGATAGTCATAAACAATGAGAACACTATTGACGAAGAGATGGATAAGGAAAGTAGTGATAGAGGAGGTGAAGAAATACAAGACAAGTTGAACGAGATGAGAGCAAGAGAGGATATAAATACAGATGAGGAAGATCCACTCAGTTGTGATATGTTCTATAATGCTGTTAAGGTGGTTGAGGTCCTATTGCTCCCGGTGTTACGAAAAGGTCTAAGTTGTCATTTTTATTGAAGATGTTTCAACTGAAGGTTATGAATAGAGCTAGTACTAAATTCATGTCAGAAATACTAGCTCTATTCATGGTTATTGCAGAGCTATTGAATAACCCTAATGATTTTCCGGCTTCATTGTATGAGGCAAGCAAATAGATTCGTAAGCTTGGTTTGGACTATTAGAAGATTGAAGCATGTCCAAATGACTACATTCTTTTTAGAAATCAAAGAAATTGTGGAGATCAGCTTCAGATAACATAATAGAGCTGTCCTTTTTAAATGTCAATAGTTTAATGTTTTTAAAGAGAGCACCGGTTTCAAAATTTATAAGAAACACAATTTCTTGAGTTTAAATCCTAATCATCAAATTCTTTAGTTTGATGAACCATTTACAATGGCATGTCAAGCGGCACAAGTTTTTTATGCTCCCGATAATTGCCAAATGGAATGGGTTATACCCATAAGAATAGTACCGTGCAACCATTTTGATACACAGTTTGAAGCATACCAAGAATTAATAGAAGGTCATTTATTTGCAATAGTTGTTGACATTTAAGGTTAGTAACAATTTCTTTGCTTTGTTTCATTTCTGCTTAAATGAATTTTTTTACATTTAGTAAACTTTTTTCATTAATGATTTATATATTAATGATTTTTAACTATATTAATTATTGCATTTTTTACTTGTTACAGATGAAGTTGTTTAAGAAAAAATCCAAAAGAAAGGGTCCTCCTAAGACACAGCCCTCTACGCCACGCACCCCACAGCAAGCTTAACCACCCCCCTCTTGGTAGGTTCAGCCACACCCCCAGTCATGTTTTGTATGAACCAGGGAGGTGACACATTTACTATAGGTGTGAGGGAAGGTAAAGGGGAAAGAGATTGCTCAGACCTTCCCAAATTGAGTAGAGGATAATCCGGATTATGGATGATCAGATGATGTTACGGGGGAGGAGGGGGAGGAGGAGGGTGAGGAGATGCAAGATGAGAGGGTGGGGAGTACGTCCAAAGTTCATGTCAACCACTCACTGACGGACATAGGTTTGGGTAAGAAATCATATCCCTTTAAGAAGTAAATTACATTCCATCGAAAATATATAATGAATACGATTAATGTTTACGCAGGTAGATTAAGAAGAGGGCTGGGGATGACAAAAAATCTAGACCTCCAATGTATCCCTGAAGGCATGAGATTAACAATTAGGCTCCGATCCACAGGGGAGGTGGAGGATTGCCGGGGCTTTATCAGTTGAGTGGGCACAATTGTTAAGTCCATTGTGCTCATTTCCTACTTCGACTGGTGGAAAGTGCCTGCAGAACTGAAGAGGTAGTTCATCCATTAGTTGCAGGTAATTTTATTTACAAAAGTTATTTCTTTTTTTATCTTTATCTTAAATTTATTTTAAAGTAACATTGACATATATATTTTAAAATTAATGTAGCAAAGTTACGACTGGGGTGATGACCCCAATGCCTCTCTATATATCCTTAAACATGCCACCAAAATCCATACGGATTGGAGGATGGAGACCAAGAGGAACGTAAGAACTTTTAAACATTTTCATTTTTATTATATACATAATTTCTTATACTATTTATAACAATTTATATTTTGTATTATTGGTTCTCGAACAAGAGTTCCCTCGAAGAGGCAATGGGTGAAGCTCCTCTTAATGTAATGCCTGACGATTGGAAGAAGGCATGTGACCATTGGATGAATCCAAAGATGGAGGTTAGTAAACGATTAGAAATTATTCTATTAATTTCATATATCTTAAATTCATAAAAAATATTATTACCTATGTCTACAGGAGTAAGCAAAAAGAAATAAAGCCAATAGGGCTAAAGCTCCACCAGAGACCCATTGTTTGGGTCAAAGGAGCATCGAGACTGTCAGGAGTTGTTATGTAAGTATTGAAATTACTTGTCAATTAAATATTACTTAATTTTTAATTTATTTGAACTTAATTGTATCATTTTTATTTTTTCAGTCTGCTGCACATGTTGGGATGGAAATGATGAGGATGGCAATCTACGAGGCCACCCACAGTAAGCGAGTAGTTGAGGGTGATCGTAAGTGGATTCATCAGTTATACTGGGAGAAACATGTAATCTTCCTAGACTCAAAAAATTTATAACTTTATATATATATTACAATAATATTTTTTAATACATTTAGGATCAAATGGTACAATTAGTACATCCCCTTGCTGACGAGACCTCTGACAGCATCCAGCAGCCTTTGGATCTAGAGGAGGCATTTAGGAGAGTGATACCACCAGACCACGATGGTTTCGTTCATAGTGCGAGGAGGGCATACTCGTTATCGACCTGGTATGGGAGGAAAGGTGTCGTCTCATTTAGTGTTGTCGATCAGTTGCATCAAAAGATTGACACACTATAGAGACAAGATGAGGAGAGGGAGAAGAGAGAGGTAGAGATGAAGAACAAGATGAATGCGATGGATGATAAGCTTCAATAGCTTATAGATCTTATTCAGCATAAGGGTCAGTCAGACCATCCATCTTCTATGAATCCCAACAGCTACGGACGTGATGACGACGACTCCATGTGTGGTGGAGGTGGCATTGGGGTAGCTACATTTTGATTTTTATACATTTTCTTTTCTTATTTAAATATTTTGTTTTCAAACTTTTAATGTACTGCATTTTATATTAATGAATATAAATTTTTGTTCATTTGCATTACTTGTTTTTCTATAAAAGCATGACTTTTAAGTACGTTTAGTAGGTAGTTTCCATCTGCCGGTAATAAAAAAAAAAATACCCATAAACTTGTCGCTTATTCAAATAGGTGATGTTAAAAATATTTTTACCATCATATATATGTCATCCCTCACTTAAATATGCGACGGGATATAAGCGATAGTAATAAAATTTTTGCCATCACTTATTTAAATAACCGACAACAAAAAATGTAGCAAGGTAAATCAAAAAGTAGGTTTATGTCGTCGATGACAACTATAAGCGATGGTAATAATATTTTTACCCTCAGTTAGATAAGTGATGGTAAACTGGCTTAAACGATGGGGTAAAGACAAAAAGGGCATGTAAATGTGCGAAGAAGTGACTTACATATACCAGTGGTTTTTATATAAACAACGGCAAAAATAATTGCCGTCGGTTATGAAACGATGTCAAAAACTTTAATTCATCTGATGGTCATACATTATTTCCACATCGTATTATCCTTGTAATTGACGGCAAATCTAAACAGCGATGGTATTAATGCCATCGCTTATTGCCGTCAGTTATAATGGATTTTGTAGTGCTTCTTATACCATTGACCCAGAGCCTTGGCTTTTCGGTCTCCTTAAAGGCTTAGAAGACAATCCTGATGTTAGCAAATACATTACTTTTAAGACTATTTGAAGCTCAAGGAGTCTGACCTCAAGAGTCTTCTTTAACCCCTTAAAGGTGGTTGACTACTTGGCTGGCCTTATTTTTTCTACCCTAGCTCAAATTGTGTGCTCACAAACACAATGTTAATTACTTTGTTTTCTTTTTGTTGTTTTTAATTTTTTCAAATTTTCATTTAAAAAGTAGAAATGATGCAAAAAGGAAAACAAATTACAAAATGCACCCCCCATGCCTAAATTCTACAATGTCCTCATTGTAAAACTGAGATATAGGAGTGGTGAGCATGATTTCGTACACAAAAAGATTTAAGTTGGAAACATGTCATCCAAGTACGTAGAAATCTGCTAACCAAATAAAATTTATAACCTAAACTCAAAGGGAGTCCTAGGTCGAACATGGGGAGGTGAACATTTGGTTTTGTGAAATCGACGCTTCGATTTTATTTATTTTTGTTGTTTTTATCTTTGATGATTATTTTTGGTATTTTTATAAAGCAAGAGATAAGATGAATTGTTATCTACTCTACTCTACACTAACAAAATAAGAGAGAGAGAGAGAAAGAGAGGGAAAGAGGGAGATAGAAACATTTCATAATATCGAACAATGTATATTGCAACTAATTGAAATTACACTAGAAAGCAATAAAAGATAGAATGGGTTGAGAAGAATCCCCCTCTATAGTCACTTGGAGGACGACTTGCTCTGATGGTGCCCTGGAAGAAGTTGGGGAGGAGTTGGATGAAGGAGAATGGCGGCAGAAGGAGGACGAGACGAGACAGCATTGAGGCAAGGATCTACTTCCAGAAGTGGTGAGAGGACGACCACGGGATGCTCCACGAATGGAGATGAGAGGCGCGAAAAATGTTTGTTTTCTACTTTAGAGGAACATCCCAGGCTTAGGACAAGTTCCCTCTAGAGCCTTGGAGGTGGTGAAGGAGAGAAAGGAAGAGATGAAGGTGGATGGAGGGGTGTAGGTCCTTTTATAGTGGAGGAGGAGAGGAAGAAATCCATCCATGGCCAATAGCGACATCAAATGCGCCACTGAAGATCCGTGCTCACCCCTGCTAGCGCTTCTTACACTCACACTTCTCGTGCTCGTGCCTCGCTTGTGTTGCAAAAATACGCGTGATTTGTAAATGGGGTTTCCAAATCATTGTAACACGTGAATTCCCAAATGCCTTTAAATTTCTAAACCTAGAAGTGGGGTATCTAGGGTTGTCTAAGGAGGCAACTTGCAAAAATACGTCTCAGTTGAAATCGGAAATCAAATTTCTTTTTTACTTTTCAATATATAACTCTTTTTTAGGTTTTGAAATAAAGGGGCAATCACGAAATAGTTAGCGGAAAAGACTAACATAGCTAAAATCTAAGTGGCACAAAATGATTTCCTTCTAAGCTCACCCTAGGCATGTGGAGGCCAAGGGTAATTAGAAAGAAAGAGTGAAAATGTACTAAAGGAAAAGTGACAAGATTTGCAACAAAAGCTAATTGAGAAAAAGGAAACTTTGAATGTTGGAAAAAGTGTTTTGCAAAAACCCTAGTAGAGGATTGGTTCTACTACTAGCAATTAAAAATAAAGCAATTGCAAAACACTAATCCTCTGAATGTTGGTGAAGAAGAGAGCCTCTTGCTCCAACTGCAGCTGCTCTTGCAATAAAAAAAGGTCCTTCTTCTCCTTCTCCTTGCAAAGCTCCTCCAAGGTGTGGTCGCCTAGCAAGCCTAAGGGGAGGGCATGCTTGATCTCCTCCAAGAAGGACCACATTCAAATGCTCCTCCAAAGGTGGTGTGGACAACCTTTAAATCCTCCACTAAGGGTGGTTGTGTACCACCCTCAAATCCTCCTCCTATGGTAGGCTTGAACCCTAGGTCTCCTTCCAAAGCCTGGCTTCTTTCCTTGGCTAGAGTGGGCTCAAGAGAGAAGAGAAGAGGGGAAGGCACCTAGGGGATGGAGTGTCCCCTTAATCTTCTTCTTCTTCTCTTGGCCTTCTATGTAGGTCGAAGGATAGGTAGAAAATATGTAGCCAAAGGTGCTTTAATGGTGGCGGGTGGTGGTCTTTTTATAGGAGTGGAAGGGGGTTAAGGGTAGTTAGTGGATGGAGGGTTAGGATGGCTTGTAGAGGGTGGTTAAGAGATCTTAGGGTGGATAATGGGTGGTGCCAAACAATGGGATGCATGGCAACTTGACACCAACCCTACGTATGGACTAGGGTTAAGGGTTATGGTGGTAGGGTTAGGTGGCATGTAGGACATGTGTAGGGTTAGGATGGAGTTGTAGGGTGGTGGTTGGTGTATGGAGGGTGGATATAAGGTGGCACCCAAGGGAAGGTTGCACGAGGTGGTGGTTGGTGTGGGTTTAAGTGGAGCTGGCACCACTTTATGTTGGTTAAGGGAGAGGGTTAGGTGGCGCCACTAGATGAAGTGTTAGGATAAGTTGAAGGGTGGTGTGTAGGGTGTAGATTGGGGGTGGTGTTAGCGCTAAATGAAGGGTTGTGGGAAGTGGTTTTTGGTGCCAACTAGGGTGTGGTTTATGGTAGTTAAGGGGGGTAAGGTTGGTGCCAAAGAGGAGTTTCTAGAAGGGGTTAGGTGGGTGGTAGGGATGGCATTAGGCGGTGATGTGTATGGCTAGGAATTAGGCACATGTCGGCGCCAAAAGGAAGGGGTGCCTAGGGTGTTTTTGGCACCAACATGAAGGGGTGTGAGTGTGGTTTGTGTAGGTTGGTGCCAAAAGGGATGGGTTAGGTTAGGCTTAGTTATGGTCAAGGGGGGAAGGGTGGATGGCCATGGTGCTTGGGTGGTGTTGGGAGCATAACTAAGATAGCTAAGCTAGATTAGCTAGTAGAGTAGAGGTGGTGGAGCTAGGGTTTCATGAAGGAGTTGGAGAAAATAATCTGGAGCTGGTGGCTGCTGTAATTGGAGCTGAATCTACCGAGGTAGCTTCATGGGGAGCTCAACTACTTAGCTAAGCTACGTAGTTCTTATGCTAGTAGCTAGGATTGGTAGTTGAGCTAAGTTAAGTTGGTCTTAACCTAGCTGTAGCTAGGTTGATCTGGAATTACCTCTTATGAGAAATCCAGAGCTAGCTGCACTACTAATTGACAAGTAGTAGCTCAACCAGCATGGAGTTTAGCTGCCATGAGCTGGGTGGAGCTGGAATGAGCTGGGGCTGAGCTGAGGTAAACTCCAGTCAACTCAACTGACCTGGCTAGAGCTCCCAGTGAACTAATGGGAGCTGATATAGGCTAGACTCAACTCAGTTGAGCTGGATTTGAGCTAGCTTGAGCTCGGTTGAGCTGAGATGAGTTACCTTGAGCCATCATTCAGCTAAGATGAACTGAATGGAGCTAACCCTAATACAAGGGGGCTGGTATCCAGCCATGATGAGCTGGAATTGGCTGAGCCTTAGCTTGATTGAGCTTTTCCTTCACCAGTTACCTTCAAGAGTGCTAGGGGTTTAGAGATCTGTCAATCTATTTGTCCTTAATACTCCAAGAAAAACATTAAAAACACAATAAAATGTGCAATGCATGCCTAACCTAATTTATGCCTAATGCCACCCAAAAACCCATTTGCGGAGTGAAAATCCTAAGAGCTATGTTTGTTTTAATGCATAAGAATGATGGTAAGGTGGTGTTTATCACAACCCCATGCTTATCTTTTGCTAGTCTCTTAGCAAAACTTTAATTTTTACAAAATGGAATTTTGAGAAATCTAACTTTTTTTCTACTTTTGATGAGAAAGAGATTATGAGACATTGGTTGATTCAAACATAGGAGGTAAGGGATTTGTTAAAGATAAACATCGAGATTTGTTTTCAAATCCAAAAAATTAGATGAATGAGGATCAATATATTCGCCAAAAAATTCACAGATTAACCCCTTGTTAATTCAAATGACTCAAAATTTTTTTGTTTAAGCTTTTTCTAGCTCTTGAATCTGATTCTCAACTTGCAATATCCTTTAACACCTTGTGTCTATGCCTGTGAAAAGCCAACATTTATAAGGGAGTGTTTTTGGTTTAAAACCTTTTTCTTTCTCTCCCCCATGCTTATTTTTAGCTTAGCCTTACAATAAATGTGTTGGGATCATCGTCCTCGTTATCAATCCTTGTGGGGGATCTGGCACTAGCACTTTGAGATAGCACTGTCTATGACACCACCCGGGAGCTCACGACCACAAAACACAATATGGTGTAGAGGGGCGCTCCAAGCAAACTCAAGCTCATGCTCCGACACTACAAGTAGAGCACCATCCAAGGCACTTCAGCTGCAAAAATGAGCTTCAATGCTCAGTTTAAAGATATGAAATATAGATATAGAGTAGAGTTGAGGCGGTAACATGTTGACATCGCATCCTCAAAGGAGGCATTTTCCTCCTTCTCGGCGATGGGAACCCAAACCAATGAACTGCTTTAGACTTTTACTAATGCCAAACAAGGGGGTTTTTCTAATTTTTTAATTATTTTAAGGTGTTGGCTTATGTGTGAAATTTTGCACAAAAACTTTTTCACGAGATGTAAGTTTTTGAATCAGAAACTAAGCTAGATAGTTTCCATGTTACAAAAGAGGATTAAGTCACCTGAACTATCATGAGTTCAGGTGGAATTTTAGAGAAGGATATTTGATCTAGTCTAAAGATAGACCCTAAAATTCTAATAATCAGATACGTATCCTTATCCCTAGTTTGTTAAAGATAAAATCCCATTGTATCAAAAGTAAGTTTTCAACCTTAGTTCCGATTTCAAAATTTCCCTCAAAAAGTTTTCAATATTTTTATTTTTTTGCGTATGCAAGAAGAAAACAAGAAAATGACAAAAAAATGCATATTTTTAGGATTTGAAAATCCTAAATTGATCATCAAAATTTACAAGCACCCCCCATGCTTATGATATGCAATGTCCTCATGCATTAGGAGGGAAAAGGGGATCACATTAGTGAAAGGTGGTCAGGTTTAGGATAGTCAAAACCTGGAAAAAGAAGGAAAAAGAAAGTAGGAAAATTTGATGGGTTACCTCCCATTCATTACTATCTTTTATGCCTTTCAGCTGGGCGTAATGTTCATCAATGATCACTAGTGGTTGGGTCGGTTAAATCAAAAGATTCTGAATGAAGATTTGAGGCATGATCCAAATAGGGCTTTAAACGTTGGCTGTTGGCTTGAAAACTCATATTAGTTTTGTGATCAAAAAGATCAATAGCATCGTAAGGATATGTTTTAAGTACAATAAAGGGGTCGGTCTATTTTGATTTTAACTTGCCAGGAAAAATACGTAATCTTGCATCAGAAAGCCAAATGCATTGATTGGCATCAAAATGTTTCGGAATAATGTATTTATCATGAAATTTTTTTGTTCGATCTTTATAAATCTACGCATTTTTATAAGAAAAATTACGTAATTCTTCCAATTCAGTAAATTGTAATTTTCTGTGAATACCGGTATCAGATAAATCCATATTTAATTGCTTTATTGCCCGAAAAGCCCTATGTTCAAGTTCTTTCGGGAGATGGCATGCCTTCCCAAAAATCAGATGGAAGGAAGACATGCTGAGCGAGGTTTTGAAAGCTGTACGGTAGGCCCATAAAGCATCGTCCAACTTGGTGGACCAGTCTTTACGATCGGGCCTAACGGTCTTTTGTAAAATATATTTGATTTTTCGATTAGAAATTTCTGCTTGGCCATTTGTTTGAGGGTGATAAGGTGTAGAAATTTTGTGATTAACCCAGTATTTAGAAAGATGGTGACGAAAATGTGAGTGAGTGAAGTGTGATCCTTCGTCAATGAGAATGGCCTTCGGAATACCGAATCTTGAGAAAATATTTTTCTTAATGAATTCGACACCACATGGTGATCATTGGTGCGGGTGGGTATTGCATCAATCAATTTAGATACACAGTCGACTGCGACTAGTATATACAAATACCCACCAGAGTAGATGAACGGTCCCATGAAGTCAATGCCCCGTACAATGAAAATTTCAACTTCTAAAATTGGATTAAGGGGCATCATATGCTTCCGAGTCATGTTGCCGATGCTTTGGCAACGCACACATGACCGAATGAAAGAATGAGCATCTTTGTGTAGGCTGGGCCAAAAGAAACTAGAATTAAGTATCTGAGCTACCACTTTCTTGCTCGAAAAATGTTCGCCACTAGCCATTGAATGACAATGGGTCAGAATATCATGGATTTCTGAATTAAGGACACATCGTCTAATGACCTAATCAGCACAAATGCTGAAAAGGCCTGGCTCCTCCAAAAAATAGTATTAATATCAACAAAGAACTTATCCCTTTTGGTTTTTGGCCAATTGGAGGGGATTCGTTCTGTTGCTGGATAGTTTGCAATGGGTTCAAAGCAAGGGAGGGTGTTGGCAGCTAAGATGCTTTCATCAAGGAATTGATCTAGGGGGTTCATCATGTCTTTCGTCATAAGATGAGAGAGATGGTTAGCAACCACATTTTGTGATTCTGCCTTATCCTTGATCTCAAGGTCAAATTCCTAGAGTAGCAGGATCCAATAGGTATGGCAAAGTTTCGCATTCTTTTTGGTCAGCAAATATTTATGTGCTGAGTGGTTGGTATATACAGTGACATGTGACCCCAAAAGATTTGATGGAAACTTTTCTAGGGCAAAGACAATGGCAAGAAGTTCTTTTTTAGTAACTGTGTAATTCCATTGTGCATCATCAAGGGTTTTGCTAGCATAATATATCACATTTTTGCAGAGTTCTTTCAAGATTCTGGAGACAAAGGTCAAAAGAATCTCCAAAAATAGAGAAGTCATCCATGAAGACTTCTAGACATTCACCTACCAGGTCTGAAAATACTTCAAGCATACACCTTTGAAAAGTTGCAGGTGCATTGCAAAGACCGAAGGGCATTCTTCGAAAAGCAAAGGTTCCAAAGGGGCAGGTGAATGTAGTATTGTCTTGGTCCTCAGGATGGACTGCTACTTGATTATAGCAGGAATAACCATCAAGAAAATAATAGTATTTGCGTCCGGCCAACCACTCTAAGATTTGATCAATAAAAGGGAGTGGAAAATGGTCCTTCTTGGTGGCGGTGTTTAATTTTCTGTAATCAATGCACACGTGCCAAGAAGAAGAAGTCCTAGTGGCTATGTTTTCCCCATTTTCATTGGTGACAATTGATAGTCCAGCCTTTTTAGGAACAACTTGAGTCGAACTAACCCAGGAGTTGTCAGAAATGGGGTAGATGATATCAGCATCAAGCTAGTTTGTGATCTCCATTTTTACCACCTCCTGCATAGTAGGGTTCAGGTGCCTTTGTGGATGGTGAGAGGGGCAAGAATCATCCTCTAGATAGATGTGATGGGCGCAATAGGATGGATGAATACTCTTAAAGTCATATAGGGTCCAACCAATAGCTTTCCAATTTTTACTTAAAACCTAGAGAAGTTTTTCTTCTTGTGCCCCAGTTAGTCCAGAGTTAATAATCAGGGGCATGGTCTGATACTAACCCAGAACAACAAATGTAAAGGAGTTGGGCAAGGGTTTTAACTCCAGTTGTGGGCCCGGCTCCAAAAGAATTTCTACTTTGGAAGTTAGTGGTGAAGTGAGAGCGAAGGGGTCAGCTAGAGTGTTAGCTGAAGAATGTGCAGGTTGGGTGGGAGGGTAGGATGAAGTGGATTGTTCAGGAACCATGTTAATGGCAGAATAGGAACCCAAATGTGAAATCTGCATAGTTTCCTTCACTATATTTCCAATTTTTGAATCCGAATCATCAAAGAAATTAGGTTCTTGGAATCACCTAGAAGCTTGGAAAATATCTAGGGTAAGAGATTCACCGCTGTTGAATGCATACGAATCGAATCGCTAACGTGTTTGGTTTTGGAAAACCTGTCATTGTAGCTTGAAAGCGAAGAATTCGTGTTCAACAAATAAAATTTATACCGAAATGAAAATTCCGGGTCGAACATAGGGAGGCAAACGTTTGATTTAAAAACTACGCGTTTCTTTTTATTTGTCATGGAATAATTCAATTTAAAACTATCTAATTATTTACAATAAATAGAAGAGAGAATATTACACAGAGAAATCAAAATGAGATGTAGAATAAACAAGGAATTTATCATTAAGGAGATTGTTCATTTCACTCTTACAACTACAAAGCATAAAACAATTACTCTAGAAAGTGATAAATTTACTCTAGAAAGCATTAAAAGAATGGAGGGAGAAATGTCCTCCTCGACGATTGCATGGAAGACGAGCAAAACTACACTAGAAAGCAGTAAAAAGAATAGGGAGAGAGAAATCCTCCTCGACGGTTGCTTGGAGGACGAGCCGGACGGGACGATGCCTGGACAAAGGAGGACGAAGGAGGATGAAGCAGAAGAATGGGAATGGAGTAGCACGCCGTCGTCGTCACGAGATCCACTTCCGAAGGGGAACAAAAATTTGGACTTTATCTCGCGAGAAGCATCCCAGGTGTGGGACAAGGTTCTCTTGAGCTTTGGAGGGGTAGAGAGGAGAAGGAAGGGATGAGAATTTCATATGGAGGGAGTCTCCTTTTATAGTTACAAGGAGTGGGGGCAAAATGGTCATTACATCTTCAAAATAATAAATGAGGGGTCTTTAGTGACGGATAAATCCGTCACTAAAGCCCCCAACGTGGGCGTAGCTTCTGCGCCCACGTGCGGCTCCTCAGCTGCCCACTTCCTCAATGCCCATGCACGTTCCTTGATTCTCAGCCGTCCGATCACGAGATCGGATGGCTTAAGACGCATCTCCGCCCACTGTTGTGCCCGCCTGGCGCGTGCGATCGCGCGTGACGCCGTGTGTTCAATAGCGCGTAATCTTGATTGAGCACTGATGGCCGTCCGATCGCGATCCAACACCTGCCATCGCCCGCATGCCTGTTCCTTCCTCCCCTTCGCTGTGGTTCGAACCTACGCCCGCGGCTCGCGTAAGGGCGCTCGACCGCTGCGATACGAGGCGCGGATGGTTGGGCAGACGCTTTTAGGCACGGCTGACCACAGCCGTTGGATCGAGATCCAACGGCGGAGAGTGAGCTGGTGTGGGGCCTTCAGTGATTTGTGCAGCCGTTTGGGCGACCGGGATGGCACCACGTGGCGCCATCTTGGCCATCCATCTTCTGGAAGTTGTAGATGGTGCCACGGATGTCGGATTGACTTGATTTTTGCGTCGTTGGGCTGCAATCATCGATCCAAATTCATCCGTGCAGTCGGATTTGTCATTTGAAGAGTGGAGTTACACCATCCTGGCCCTTGATCTTCTAGGGTTCCCCGGTCACTATCTGATGCTACGGATGTCGGATCAGGGCGATCTTGGAGTCGTTGAACTCCAATCGTCGTCCTGATCACATCCATATGGTTGGATCTTTGATCCAAGGCCCCGATAAAATGTTTGCCCTGTCGAAGCAAATAAATGGAGACAATTAACCTCCATTTTATTCAAACTACTCTAAATGCAAGATGATGCATGTTATGCAATATTTATATCATGAAATTCAATCCTATGCTTAAGAACATGCATAAATAGACATTTTAAGTAGTGTAAATGTGTTCACATCATACCCCCATTCCTATCTTTTGCTAGTCCCTAGCAAAAACTATATGCTATTTATAAAAGAATTAGGTTGGATTATTTGGACCTGAGTTATTTTCAATCATTAAAAAATTGTCTACTTAGGAACTGAACTTTCAAAGACACAACAGTGCCCGGGTATCAGCCAAAATACAGACCGCCTCAAGCCTCGCCTTATTCAAAGAAAATTTTCTTTTTCTCTTTTAACTCTTTTCTAATTTTTTTGAATTTTCAAATTTTAAGCTTTAAGAGTGGCTTTCTACGACCATTCAATTCACCCAAGATTTAATAAGAACCCTAAGTTTTAAGCATCTTATTGTGATTGTGATAGACTCATTGACTGGTATTTAAAACGAACTTCGGATTTCTACGCCTCTAGGTGACCTCAAAAAGACTTCTGCCTAAAGGTGTATCTTTACAACCGGTAGCTTTCTCCCTACTTTTATTTTTTTACGGGGTCAACACAAGGGTGAATCCAGTGTATATCTCCCCGGTTTATTGTACTTCTCCGCTTCTTCCTAAGTGTTTTGGAAATTTTTACTTCGTTTACTGAGCTGGGTTCTGGACAACCAGTCGATGAGCTGTTACCACCGACAACTTGCCAGCCATACTCGTGCGGCGAAGTGTGGCTTATTTGTTTTTGTTCTTTTCTCCTTTTCTTTCAAATTTTTTTTTTTTAAGTAGGTGGCTTCCCTGGTCTAAGATTTACCTAAGGGCAGGAAAAAGAGAAAGGTCCAGTGACTGGGCTCTAGACAACCTACCTATGGCCTGTTACCCACGATAACTTGCCATCCATATCACCCTAGAAGGTTCATTAGCTACGCAATTTCCGTTAAAATTGCCGAACAACGAGTCAGTGCAAAGAAAGTGTGTAGATGCTTAAGACTCAAAATTCCCTCAAATCAGAGGGCGGGTTGATAAGTCGTGTACTTATCACCCAAACTTATTTACTCCAATTACGATAGAATTAAGATGGCGAGGACTCGAAAGACAAATCCACATTTTAGTGGATACATAGGCTAATTAAGTCCAAAGACCTGAAGGGTCTTTGTGTTCAAATCCTAATGTAGTATTTCCTAAGATTGAAAATTTTCTTAAACCCAAATTCTCTTTCCTAATTCCAAAATTTTTTTTTAATGTAAAAGAAAATAAAACAAATCTACGGAGCTGACGAATAAATTCAGAGATAAATATCCAACCCCCATGCCTATTTAATGCAATGTCCTCATTGTATTAAAAAGACATAAAATAGAGTGGAAAAGCATAGAAAGCACCTGAATTGCATGAATGTTAGGTCCGCTCCGAGATGAATACGAAAAAGAACTGTATATGTGCTGAGTGCCTTCAGCTAGGCACACTATACAAAGAAAAGAAATGAAGAAATCACAAGTGCAGGTCAGAATCAGAATGAACAGAAGAATCCTCTGACCTGTCAGCAGAGGTCCACAGATGTGGACCAGATTGTGGTGCAGACCCACACCCCATAATTGAGAATATCTTAGGTTCTGGATAAAAATTATCCAAAACCCAAAATCAGAATGCAAGCGGGGTCGGGCCTACGATTTATGAGGATGCAACCCACGACCAAAAAGTCGGGTTATAGAGAATTGAAGCTCAAAAGGATAATCGTTGAATGTGTGCTTGAGCTTGACATCCTCAAAACAAATGTCGTAAGGGTTCTGATTTGATGGTTTCAGCTTAAAAGGAACCCTTCGACTCAATCTTCCATTTCCTCCAAAATTAACTTCCCAAATCAGAACTTCCTAGCTCCTATCCTCTTCATTCAGCATATCAAATTCCAGGACCTCTTGTATATTAATCACCCCGTTTGAAATCTCCAAGTCTAAATGATGTGGCAGAATCGAAATTGACTTGGGTCTAATTATCTCAGAATTAGAATCATCAATAAGCTCAACGGGGTGTAACTGACAATCAGGGCATTGAATTGAATCCTTCAGAAACTACGATTCTGGATCCGTAATGTGTGCCCTAATAAGATCAGTTTCCTCAGTTATTGGGCTATCAAATGATCTATCAGATTCCACAGGCCCAATCATCTCACAGAAATCATGTTCAGAAAACTCGCGTGAGACTTCGCAACTTGAATCTTTACCATCAAAGAAATCAGGATCCGTATCAATGTATATTCCAAAATCATTTGTCACTTTTTGGTCCAAGGAGATATACGTTTCCTCGTAACCTGGCTCAGGGATCTCAGGTGAAGAAATCGGTTCTTCCTTAATTGGTTGCTTTAATTCAATCTGGTCAACCTCGTAACACGTGTCCCCCCCAACAGGTGCTTAAGCGGGTTCTGTCATTGGCTTTCCTGAAGAGGGTTCATCCTGGGAATCATCCCAAGATTGAATCAAAGTAACCACGAATCTCATTCTCAATTTCGCTAATTTCCCAAGTAGAAACTCACCCGAGTTCTTATCCTTAATGTCCTGGAGCCAATCCAACAAAGACTTATTCAAATCGTCAATCATTTCAATCAGGGGCTCCAATCTCTCAATGCAAGGTATTGGCTGAACTTCTAAAAATTGTATGACATTCCTCAAGTTAGCCAGAACCTTACCTTGAACCTGATTAACCTGAACCAAATGAGTTGGTTCAGGATTGGGTGGGTTTGACATCAATGCAGAGGAATTAACGAATTGAGATTCATTATACCCTTCCTGATAATAGGTCATTTCAGATTGTTCAAAAGATGGTGCTGACCTAAAGGCAGTGAAATCAGAGGATAGGTAAGGATTGGTGTATCCTTCTTGATTGTAGATCGTATTAGGTTGTTCATGAATGAAGACAATCTATAATCTATGTAGCTCTGAGAAGGATACAAATCAGAATGAAAGTGTTCAGGGTTAGACCCTAAATACGGAGGTCCGGAATTGTATCCCCAATCCAGATTATCCCAACTGATTGATGGTTGATTACAATACGAGTCGAGATAATCGTCATGTTGAGGATAATTCACAACAGGAGGGAAAGAGCGGGAATGCATGAAATATGTGGAAGGATTCATGTGACACAGGAGGAAGAAAGGTGCCCTGCAATACAAATAATCAAACCTGTTCTTAAATGGGTTAGCCTAAAGACCTACAGACTCTCAAAACCTGTCTTGAGATAAAGGAACGATTTGATCTACTTCCGTCTATTCAATCTAACGAGTTAGAAGGAGGGATTGGGGAGAAGGTTCTTCCTTCAGCTTGCGCCTCCGATTCCTAGTGTACCCCCCAGCCATGATCGTTTGACTCTGCTCCCCTAGCTAGACATCAGATTGAATAGTGGAAACAGACTAATCGAAAATAATCTCATTCTGGATTCTGAAGAGCGAGTCCAATCCTTAAGGCCAACATCTACTCTGTTTTATTTAGGGCTAGGTTTGAATGTGCTTTGGAATGTGATGGGCCCTTTAAATGGGTTCTGCCCTTAATGGTTGCTTGATTTGTGTGTGCGTGCACAACTAGTGGTTTTCAAGCACGATTGTTTTTGATGTGGTCAATTTTAATGTTCAAATCTTGCTTAGTATCTTTTAGGATTCAACTTTAGGTGCTTTCAATCAAGTTTCGTTGGCACACCAAGTTTTACAAGCACAGGTGAAGATGTTTTCCTTTAAAGTTTAAAAAGAATGTGGAGTGCCTAGTAAATCCCTAAGAGTTGAACCTAATTGGTAGCTACTTGATGAGTTGATTTTAATTGAAGTGGTGCAGCCCAAACAACTCAAACAACTGGCCACAATTGCACCACTAAGTTAGGCACTCAAAAATGGTTAACCTAGAATGATTTCTACTCTATTATGTGTTGCTTTGTGTGTACCGGTTCCACAGATCAGAACCCGGTTGAGTAGAAAGCAAATCAAGTTGATCAAGTGCCTTGAATGTGGGTGTGTGTTGTGTGTTTATTGGAAATTACCCCACAAGATTATCTATTTGTTATTTTTTTTTTTTTTTATGAATGAGGGTGGAATGAATGTTAGTGGAAATCCAAACAACCAAACTATTCCTAGGATTTATGCAAACACCTAGGTTCGCTGGAATTTGGATTTAATGTGGCGAACGAAATCTATGGAGGGGGAAAGAATGGGGAAGCACTTACAGTTGTCTTCAACTGCACTTTACTCCAGTCTACCACATGTTGATTCCTTGATGGAGGTCTCTGCAAAATAATAGACACAAGAGAAAACTAGTTAGAAAACAAATAAAGTGCAAGAAATGCGAAGGAAAGATCGGAAATCGTTGTCTCCCCGACAACAGCGCCAAAATGTTAAATGCACGAATTGCTCCCCGGCAATGGCGGCAAAATGTTAAACTCACGAATTGCTCCACGGCAACGACGCCAAAATGTTGAATGCTACGAATTGCTCCCCAGCAACAGCGCCAAAACGTTGAATGCATACGAATCGAATCGGTGATAGCGAAAATACGCGGTTTGTTAAAATACGTCGTTGTAACGCGTAAATCCGCTTTCCCTCTTAAATTTATAATCCTAGATAGGGAAGTATCTAGGGTCGTCCAAGGAGGCAATATGGTTACAAAATTGATTCTCTTGCTTGGAATATATCTCAACTTTCTTTTGGTAATTTTCAATATACCATTTTTTTTTGTTTTTGAACTAGGGCAACATGCGAAATTATGGCGGGAAAAGTGTTTACACTTCCAATTAAGTAAACTACTCTAAAGTGGCAAGTAGAGCCTCTCCCTAAGCTCACTCTAAGCAAGTGGAGGCCTAGAATAATTAGGGAGATGAAGTGAAGAATGCTGAAAATAAGCAAATAGAAATGCAAACAAGATATGCGAAGAAGGCAACTAGATAATTGATAAAGTGTTTAACAAAAATGCCTAGTAGAGGAATGCTTCTACTACTAGATAATTGAAATAAAGAAAGAAAACACAAATCCTCTAAATAGATGGTGAAGAAGAGGGCTTCTTGCTCCAAGGTTGGTGGCTCCCAAGCTTGAAAAGAATCCTTCAACTCCTTCCTTGCAGTACTCCGCCAAAGTGATGACCTCCAAGGCAAGCCCTAAGGGGGCGTGCCCTAAGTTTCTCTCCAAGGGTGGACGTCCACCCTAAGCTTTTCTCCTTTGCCTGGCCATCCTCCTTGAAGTGGGAGAGTCCTCCTCCTTGGCGTGGCCCAAGTTGAAGAGAGTGGGGAGAAGAAGGCACCAAAAGGGCTGGTGATGTGCCCCTTTAATCTCCTTCTCTACTCCTTCTTCTTGGCCGTAGGTATAGGTTGTTTAGGTAGAAAATATACTAAGGGAGGATGCCCAAAAATGGTGGTAGGTGGTGGCCTTTTATAGAATAGGAGGGGGGCTATGGTGACCTTTGAAATGGATGGCCAAGATGAGTTGATGGAGGTGGTTGGAGATCCCATGGCCAAGGAGAGTTGGCGCCACCTTAAAGGGCACCAAGGGGTAGTTATGGGTGTTGACACCCTTTGGTGTTGGCGCCAAAATGGGCATTCTAGAAGGTCATTAGGTGGCGCCACCTTAAGGTTCTAGAAGGGGGGTTATGTGGATGGCTAGGATGGCTTATGTGGGTAGGTGTAGGGTAGATTTAAGGGGCTGAAAGTGGCGCCAATATAGAGGTGGTTAGGGGTGGTTTTTGGCGCCAACTTGAAGTGTCTTTTGGTGGAGATAATGGGGTGAAGGGATGGCTAGGAGGTGGCGCCAACTTGAGTAGAGTAGCTAGCTTAGGTAAGCTTGAGTTGGTGGAGCTAGCTAGGGTTGATTTTGGAGGTAATGACTGGCCAAGGAGCTGGTTGTTAGCTATGCTAAGCTAAGCTAGCTTAGCTAAAGGTGGAGTGGAGGAGAAGGTGTTGGAGCTAGGGTTTGGAGGAAGGAGCTGAGGAGGAGAGTCTGGAGCTGGAGCTGGAGCTGGCTGCTACTGAAGAGGCTGGCATGGGGCTACTCTAGCTGGCTTAGCTTGCTAGTTCTTTGCTAGCTACTAAGCCAAGCTAAAGTGAGCTAGCTTCTACCAAAATGAGCTGAGGTGAGCTAGGTCTGGTGCTCCCAGGGAGAATCAAGCTGGTTGAGGCAGCTAAGGTAGCTTAGCTCAACTGAGTTGAGCTAAGCTGAGTCCCCGGGAGCTGGACTTGAGCTTCCTGAGCTGAGGTGAATTCTTCTTCAGCTGGCTGGAGTTGAGTGGAGCTGAATGTAGCAGGATCTGAGCTGGGGTGAACTCCTGTCAACTCAGCTGAGCTAGCTAGAGCTCCCTGTGAACTAGTGGGAGCTGAGATGAGCTAGTCTCAGCTAAGTTGAGCTGGATCTGAGCTGACTTGAGCTAGGGTGAGCTAAGATGAACTCTCTTGAGCTGCCATCCAGCTGAGATTAGCTGAATGGAGCTGGGATGAGCTAACCCTAGTTCAAGTAAGCTAGGTTCCAGTTGCGGTGAGCTTGATCAAGCTGAGGTGAGTTGGATCAAGCTGAGGTGAGCTGGATTAGGCTGAGTTCCAGCTAGTCTGGGCTTCTCCTTCACCATTTGCCTTCTTGAGTGCTAGGGTTTTAGGGATCTGTGCATCTGTACATCCCTAACACTCACAAAAACACATTAAAACGACAATAAAAAATGCAATGCATGCCTATCCTAATTTATGCCTAAATGCAGCCCAAAAACCCGTTTGCGGAGTAAAATCCTAAGAGCTAGGTTAGTTTTAAAGCATAAAAATGATGATAAACTGGCGTTTATCACACCCCCATGCTTCTCTTTTGCTAGTCTCTTAGCAAAACATTAATTTTTTTGGAAAACGGAATTTTTGGGAAATCTAATTTTTTTTGACTTTTGAGCAGAAAAAGAGATTAAGGGACCTTGGTAGATTAAAACACAGGAGATACGGGATTTTTTGAAGATAAACATCAGGATTTATTTTTGGATCCAACCATTAGATAGAATGGGATCAATATATCCTCAGAAAATTCGCAAATTAACCCCTTGTTAATTCAGATGACTTGAAATGTTTGTTTTTAGGATTTTTCTGGCTCGTGAATCTGATTCGCAACTTGCAAATTCCTTTAAAACCTTGTGTCTGTGCTTGTGAAAAGCCAACCTTTATAAGGACGTGTTATTATTACTATTATTTATTTATTTATTTATTTATTTATTTTTTCTCTCCCCCATGCTTATTTTTAGCTTAGTCTTACAACAGATGTGTCGGTATCATCATTCCCGTTACCATTCCTCGAGGGGGCTCTGGCGCCAGTACTTCGGGATAGCACTGTCCATGACACCACCCAGGAGCTCACAACCCCAAAACACGATGCGGTGAAAAGGGGCGCTCCAAGCAAACTCAAGCTCTTGCTCCTACGCTATAGGTAGAGCACCGTCCAAGACACTTGAGCTGCTGAAATGCGCTTTAATGCTCCGTCTAAAGATATGAAATATAGATATAGAGCAGCACCGAGGCGGTAACATGTTGACATCGTGTCCTCAAAGAAGGTTTTTTTCTTCTTCTCGACGGTGGGAACTCAAACCAATGATCTGCTTCAGACTTTTACTAAATCCAAACAAGGGAGTTTTTTCGAATTTTTTAGTTATTTTTAAGTGTTGGCTTGTGTGTGAAAATTGACACAAGAAGTTTCTCAAGAACCGCAGGTTTTTGAATCAAAAACTAAGTCAAATACTTTCCATATTACAAAATAGGATCAAGTCACCTGAACTATCATGAGTTCAGGTGGAATTTTAGAGAAGGATATCTGATCTAGTCTAAAATTGACCCTGGAATTCTAATGATCAGATCCATATCCTCATCCTTAGTTTGTTAAAGATTAAATCCCATTGTACCAGAAGTGAATTTTTCGACCTTAGTCTTGATTTCAAAATTTTTCCTCAAAAAGTTTTCAATATATATATTTTTTTTTTGGATATGCAAGCAGGAAATAAATTAAAGAAAAATGCATGTTTTTAGGTTTTAAACATCCTAAATCGATCGTAAAAATTTAAAAAACACCCCCCCATGCTTAAGATATGCCATGTCCTCATGCATTAGGAGGGAAAAGGAATCACCTTAGTGAAGAACGGTCAGGTTTAGGATGAATAAAACCTGGAAAAAGAAGAAAAAAGGAAAGCAAGAAAATGATGGGTTACCTCCCATCCAGTGCTATCTTTTACGCCATTCAGCCGGGCGTGAAGGTATGCACAGAAGACGGAAAATCATGTAAATAATTGGACACTTGGATGCCCGCAAAAAAGGTGTCTTCGTCTAGATCCCTAGAAAATTGATTAGAAATAATATTGGGATCAAAGTGAGATGGAAATTGATAAGTGTGGCCCAAGTCTGGCCATGGTTTTAATTCAGGTTGGGTGCCAAACTCGGGCGGGGTTGGTGGCAGGTCCGTAAGAAAGGGGTTGGGGAAGGAATGGTGAGTTAGTGTGGAAAAATTAGGTGCGTGAATAGTGGGTGGGTTAGGGGGGGTATCAGGAACAAATTTGGAGTCAAGACAAGTTTCCAGATCACAGATCTCGCCGACCACTGAGTCTGAATCAGAGTCCTCAAAAAAACTGTGGTCGGTGAGGGTATCTATTAACATTGTCTCCTCCACCATATTAGAAATTTCAGTATCTGAGTCCTCAAAGAAGTTATCATCGTGGAATCTCCTGGAGGATTTAAAAATATCTAAGGTGATAGTTTGGCCTGCACAGTTGATATCCATTTTGCCTGTGTGGCAATTGATATTTGCCTTTGCAGTAGCCAAAAAGGGGTGTCCAAGGATTATCGGGGAGTCCAGTAATGATTCGGGTGCCTCAATGTCAAGAACCAGAAAGTCTGCAGGGAAGACACAATTCTGGACCTTGACTAATACATCCTCGACAATCCCACGAGGTTTGATTGTAGATCGGTTGGCTAATTGCAGGGTAACCTCGACGGGTTTTAATTCACCGATCTGAAATTCTTCGAATAAACTTGTGGGAATAATATTTACAGAGGCACCAAGATCAAGGAGGGCGCAATTAAATGTAGTGTCATCAATAATTACAGAAATTAAAGGCGCCCCCAGATCTTTCATCTTAGGAGGCAGCTTACTCTGTATGACAGAGCTTACTGTCTCCGAAAGATGCACCTGTCCTAGATTTTTGGCCTGCCTTTTAGGAGTACAAATCTCCTTTAAAAATTTAGCATAGGCAGGTATATATTTAATGGCATCTAGGAGAGGGATATTGATATGAACTTGCCCAAATAGCTCCATGAGTTCTTCTGTAGTGGGCTCAGATTTCTTTCTTTTGTTGGTGGTAGGGTAGAGAGCTTGTGGGAAAGGGATAGGAATCTTGTCTTGAGATTTTTGTTGTTCTTTTTCTTCCTGATGGGGAGGTGGGGAGTCAACTTGCACATGTATCTTACCAGGTTCGTGCGAAGGCTCGGGGTCAGTGGTGGTTTTCCCACTCCTCAAGGTAACTGCATGTGCAGTCGGATTATTATTTGGAGGAGGTGGGGGGGGCCTGTGATTGCAGGAACCTGGGCGGCTGCTGAGGTGGATTAGGAGGAGGCTGATTTGGATAATGTGGATTTCTGCCCATATAATGGTTCCCTTGGTGATTGGGATTGGGTATGGGTTGGGACGGAAGATGTCCTACAGGTCTTTGCGTGGGAGCAACCCCAATCTGATTGTTCATATTTGTGATGTTGCGGGTTACTTCCATCATTTTTGTTTGCATATCCTACAGGGTCCTTAGCATCTGGGCATTGATATCTTGTTGGGATGGCCCAGGATGGAAATTTGGATTCGACCCATACCCATTAAAATGATATGGTTGGGAGGAAACTTGATTATTCCAGGAGTAGTTCGGGTAATTTTTCCAATTGGAAGAATTTTTAAAGGGCTCCTGGATGGCAAAAATATTTTGGGTGGGGTTAAGATCTGGATAATTGAAATTCCCCAGTGAATCATGGGCAACCTCAGAATAATCAGCAGGAGTGGTGTTGAGATTGTGCAAATTTTCTCTTCGTGGAAAGTTAGGTTGGGTTAGATGTGGTTGTGGAGCTTGAATTGATGTGGCGAGTCTTTCCTCAATTTTCTTCTGATTAATATGCATCTGGTCGACTTTCTGAGCGATCATTTGAAGATCGTCTTGGGCGACTGGGATAGATTGAGCGCCTATTTCATGAACACCAAACTGCGGGTTTTGGGTTCTGCAAAATGTGTTCATGGAAGCTTGATTAAATGAGTTTTCACTCATTTCTTCGAACAGGTCATAGGCACTTTCTGCATCTTTATTTAAAAAGTTGCCGCCACACGAGGCGTCAACAAACTGTCGGATTTGATCTTCTAATCCATGATAGAAGATTTGCACGAGCTGCCATAAAGGAATCTCGTGGTGCGGGCAACTTCTTAAAAGGTCTTGAAATCTTTCCCAAGAATCATGGAAAGTTTCACCAGATTTTTGGTGAAAGGTCGTAATAGATCTTCGTAAGGAATTGGTACGACCTATGGGAAAGAATTTCTTGAGGAAGGCACTCTTGAGTTGAGGCCATGTTGTAATGGGTCGGCCAATGGTCCTGAACCAATAAGCGGCCTTATCTTTAAGAGATAATGGAAAAAGCCGCATCATCCATATGTCTTCTTGCACATTTCAGGAACGGGTTGTCTGTGCAAGAAGAGTCAGTTCTTCAAGGTGGCTGAAAGGGTCTTCCCTAGGAAGGCCATGAAAGTGTTTAATCAGGTTCAGGACGGCTGGCTTGATCTCAAAGTCCCCCTCCGGTATGACCACCCCTGGTCGTTCCTCATAATAAGACGGATCATAGAAATCTTTTAGAGGAACAACAGGCTGCTGACGGGGTGGTGGGTTTGGCCTTGGATTGGCTAGGTTTTGGATGTTCCTAGTCAATGTTTGTTGATTGGAATTTAATTTATTAATCTGATCGGCCATCAATTTTAAAAGATCAGGTAGGGGGTCTTGATGTTGTGTGTGGGGCAACTCAAGATTGGGGAGCTCCAAGTGTGGAAAGTTACTGGTGGTTGGGTTTTGAGTGGAAGGGTTAGAATTAGGGTTAGAGGTGGGGTTAGAGGTAGACGTGGAAGGGTCAGTGGACCTATTTTGTTGTGTTTCCATTTTTTTAGGAGAAGACAGAAAAAGTGGTCTTTTTACGTGGGGGGCGAAATCAAATGGTCCTTCCAAGTGCAGATTTTGAGACCGTCGCCCGTGCATAAAATGGAAGAACGGGGAGGGGAGGAGAAGAGAAAGAGATGAGAGAAAGTGTGCAATTCAAACAAACAAAAACTAGACCTAACTTAATTGTGACTCCCTAATAATAACCTAAGACTTGGTCTATATAGGAAATAAGTAGTCAATAGTGAATACCCGTTCTATCAACAAATCTAGCCAAGTTGCTTAAGGGGAGGTTTGGGCCCAAATGTTTCCCAGGGAAAACCCCAGGTGCTTGTACAAACCCGCGCCTGGTCGTTTGACACGGCCCCTCAGCCTGAACACCAGATATAGATGACAGAATTGGTACTAACTAAAGAAAACTTAAGACCTAAATAGCAAGCCTAAGTTGATAAAGCCTTAGGGGTCAAGTTGCTACAAATTTTAATTAGGTCTAGGATTCTATAGTGCACACGGAATGTGGAGGGCGTTTATTGGGTTGTTGCCCTGTTATTTGATTTTTTTTTGTGTGCGTAGGAATTGGAGAGTGGCTCCAATGAAAATCAAGTTGTCACACAATTTTTTTTATATTTTTGTCTTTTAGGATGTGATTTAATTAAATGAATTTTAGGGTTTTTCTCTTTAAGTTTTCAAACAAGTTTGAAAGTTCACAATCAAAGGAAAGACAAGTTGTATGTGTGATTGTATATTTCCTTTTAATTGAATCTCTAAAGAGAAAGAAGAAACCCTAAACCAATTATCCCTGAGACAGAAATTTAACTACCAATGAATTATTTTTAGCTTTCAGAATTAAGTAGTGGTCCAAACAAGTCAAACAACACCACTACTTTGAATAAAATCAAACAAGGATTCCAGAAAAGATTTTTGTAAGATTTTAGGAATTTGTTTGATAATAGTTTTGAATTTTTAATTGTACTGGTGTCAAAGTCCAGAAATAATACTTGTGGGTATTATAGACTTTTCAGTATTACCACCGACCTCAGAAAATTTTTATGATTTTATATGATATGTAAAATTTCACAGGGATTCCAACAAGATAAATTTCACAAAAATTGGATGAGTATAAAAATTCTGAAAATTCTCGGACAGTAGCAAAACAGGAAGATTAGAGGGTGTGACCCCTCTGTAATCCACGAATTTTTAAAAATTAAATGCAAATCCAATTGATCTGAAATTTGGAACCGATGTTCCAAACTTAATTGGGAATCACTCTATGAAATTTTATTATTTTAGGAGGCCTGTGGTGTTAGGAATCGATTTTTCAAGTCTGGACAGAAATCTAGACCCGAAAAACAGAACACCAATACTTGCAATGGAATGGTGCTAAAGAAGCATACAAGCAAACAATGATTTTAAAATGCACCACTCCACTTAATTTAAGTGTTTATGGTCCTGAAAGCCAAGTTTAATATATTTTTGGAAGTTTTAATTAATTATGTGACTAGAAAGAGGAACCAACCTGAATTTTCGCGGGAAGAAAAGGATCCTTAAGCTCTCGCTTCCAGATTCCCGCTTTCCCGCTGTAGTTCCTGCACACACAAAAGAAAGAAAGAGAAGGGGATGAGATCCACTTCAAGCAAGAGAAAATGAGTTAATGCAAAGCCGTGCCTCCCCGGCAGCGGCGCCAAAAAGTGATAGCGAAAATACGCGGTTTGTTAAAATACGTCGTTGTAACGCGTAAATCCGCTTTCGCTCTTAAATTTATAATCCTAGATAGGGAAGTATCTAGGGTCGTCCAAGGAGGCAATATGGTTGCAAAATTGATTCTCTTGCTTGGAATATATCTCAACTTTCTTTTGGTAATTTTCAATATACCATTTTTTTTTTGTTTTTGAACTAAGGCAACATGCGAAATTATGGCGGGAAAAGTGTTTACACTTCCAATTAAGTAAACTACTCTAAAGTGGCAAGTAGAGCCTCTCCCTAAGCTCACTCTAAGCAAGTGGAGGCCTAGAATAATTAGGGAGAGGAAGTGAAGAATGCTGAAAATAAGCAAATAGAAATGCAAACAAGATATGCGAAGAAGGCAACTAGATAATTGATAAAGTGTTTAACAAAAATGCCTAGTAGAGGAATGCTTCTACTACTAGATAATTGAAATAAAGAAAGAAAACACAAATCCTCTAAATAGATGGTGAAGAAGAGGGCTTCTTGCTCCAAGGTTGGTGGCTCCCAAGCTTGAAAAGAATCCTTCAACTCCTTCCTTGCAGTACTCCGCCAAAGTGATGACCTGCAAGGCAAGCCCTAAGGGGGCGTGCCCTAAGTTTCTCTCCAAGGGTGGACGTCCACCCTAAGCTTTTCTCCTTTGCCTGGCCGTCCTCCTTGAAGTTGGAGAGTCCTCCTCCTTGGCGTGGCCCAAGTTGAAGAGAGTGGGGAGAAGAAGGCACCAAAAGGGCTGGTGATGTGCCCCTTTAATCTCCTTCTCTACTCCTTCTTCTTGGCCGTAGGTATAGGTTGTTTAGGTAGAAAATATACTAAGGGAGGATGCCCAAAAATGGTGGTAGGTGGTGGCCTTTTATAGAATAGGAGGGGGGCTATGGTGACCTTTGAAATGGATGGCCAAGATGAGTTGATGGAGGTGGTTGGAGATCCCATGGCCAAGGAGAGTTGGCGCCACCTTAAAGGGCACCAAGGGGTAGTTATGGTGTTGACACCCTTTGGTGTTGGCGCCAAAATGGGCATTCTAGAAGGTCATTAGGTGGCGCCACCTTAAGGTTCTAGAAGGGGGGTTATGTGGATGGCTAGGATGGCTTATGTGGGTAGGTGTAGGGTGGATTTAAGGGGCTGAAAGTGGCGCCAATATAGAGGTGGTTAGGGGTGGTTTTTGGCGCCAACTTGAAGTGTCTTTTGGTGGAGATAATGGGGTGAAGGGATGGCTATGAGGTGGCGCCAACTTGAGTAGAGTAGCTAGCTTAGGTAAGCTTGAGTTGGTGGAGCTAGCTAGGGTTGATTTTGGAGGTAATGACTGGCCAAGGAGCTGGTTGTTGGCTATGCTAAGCTAAGCTAAGATAAGCTAAGCTAGCTTAGCTAAAGGTGGAGTGGAGGAGAAGGTGTTGGAGCTAGGGTTTGGAGGAAGGAGCTGAGGAGGAGAGTCTGGAGCTGGAGCTGGAGCTGGCTGCTACTGAAGAGGCTGGCATGGGGCTACTCTAGCTGGCTTAGCTTGCTAGTTCTTTGCTAGCTACTAAGCCAAGCTAAAGTGAGCTAGCTTCTACCAAAATGAGCTGAGGTGAGCTAGGTCTGGTGCTCCCGGGGAGAATCAAGCTGGTTGAGGCAGCTAAGGTAGCTTAGCTCAACTGAGTTGAGCTAAGCTGAGTCCCCGGGAGCTGGACTTGAGCTTCCTGAGCTGAGATGAATTCTTCTTCAGCTGGCTGGAGTTGAGTGGAGCTGAATGTAGCAGGATCTGAGCTGGGGTGAACTCCTGTCAACTCAGCTGAGCTAGCTAGAGCTCCCTGTGAACTAGTGGGAGCTGAGATGAGCTAGTCTAAGCTAAGTTGAGCTGGATCTGAGCTGACTTGAGCTAGGGTGAGCTAAGATGAACTCTCTTGAGCTGCCATCCAGCTGAGATTAGCTGAATGGAGCTGGGATGAGATAACCCTAGTTCAAGTAAGCTAGGTTCCAGTTGCGGTGAGCTTGATCAAGCTGAGGTGAGTTGGATCAAGCTGAGGTGAGCTGGATTAGGCTGAGTTCCAGCTAGTCTGGGCTTCTCCTTCACCATTTGCCTTCTTGAGTGCTAGGGTTTTAGGGATCTGTGCATCTGTACATCCCTAACACTCACAAAAACACATTAAAACGACAATAAAAAATGCAATGCATGCCTATCCTAATTTATGCCTAAATGCAGCCCAAAAACCCGTTTGCGGAGTAAAATCCTAAGAGCTAGGTTAGTTTTAAAGCATAAAAATGATGATAAACTGGCGTTTATCAATCGGTAACGTGTTTGGTTTTGGAAAATTTGTCGTTGTAGCTTGAAAGTGAAGAATTCATGTTCAACAAATAAAATTTATATCGAAATGAAAATTCCGGGTCGAACATAGGGAGGCGGATGTTTGATTTAAAAACTACGCGTTTCTTTTTATTTGTCACAGAATAATTCAATTTAAAACTATCTAATTATTTACAATAAATAGAAGAGAGGGAGAGAGTAAGAGAGAAAGAGAATATTATACAGAGAAATCAAAATGAGATGTAGAATAAACAAGGAATTTATCATTAAGGAGATTGTCCATTTCACTCTTACAACTACAAAGCATAAAACAATTACTCAAGAAAGCGATAAATTTACTCTATAGAGCATTAAAAGAATGGAGGGAGAAATGTCCTCCTCGACGATTGCTTGGAGGACGAGCAAAACTACACTAGAAAGCAGTAAATCTATACTAGAAAGCAGTAAAAAGAATAGGGAGAGAGAAATCCTCCTCGACGGTTGCTTGGAGGACGAGCCGGATGAGACGACGCCTGGACGAAGGAGGACGAAGCAGGACGAAGGAGGATGAAGCAGAAGAACGGGAATGGAGCAGCACGCCGTCGTCGTCGCGGGATCAACTACCGAAGGGGAATGAAAATTTAGACTTTATCTCGCGAGAAGCATCCTGGGTGTGGGACAAACTTCTCTTGATCTTTGGAGGGGTAGAGAGGAGAAGGAAGGGATGAGAATTTTGTATGGAGGGGTCTCCTTTTATAGTTACAAGGAGTGGGGGCAAAATGGTCATTATATCTTCAAAATAATAAATGAGGGGTCTTTAGTGACGGATAAATCCGTCACTAAAGCCCCCAACGTGGGCGTAGCTTCCACGCCCACGTGTGGCTCCTCAGCTGCCCGCTTCCTCAACGCCCACGTACGTTCCTTGATTCTCAGCCGTCCGATCGCGAGATCGGACGGCTTAAGATGCATCTCCGCCTGCTGTTGCGCCCTCCTGGCGCGTGCGATCGCGCGTGACGCCGCGCGTTCAATAGCGCGTAATGTCGATTGAGCACTGACGGCCGTCCGATCGCAATCCAACGCCCGCCATCGCCCGCACGCCTGCGCCTTCCTCCCCTTCGCTGCGGTTCGAACCCACGCCCGCGGATCGCGTAAGCGCGTTCGACCGCTGCGCTACGAGGCGTGGATGGTAGAGCGGACGCTTTTAGGCGCGACTGACCACAGCCGTTGGATCGAGATCTAACGACGGAGAGCGAGTGGGTGTGCGGCCTTCAGGGATTTATGCGGCCGTTTGGGCGGCCGGGATGGCACCATGTGGCGCCATCCCGGCCGCCCAAACGGCGTCCATCTTCTGGAAGTTGTAGATGGTGCCACGGATGTCGGATTGACTTGATTTTTGCATCGTTGGGCTGCAATTGTCGATCCGAATTCATCCGTGCGGTCGGATTTGTCATTTAAAGAGTGGATTTACACCATCCTGGCCCTTGATCTTCTAGGGTTCCCCGATCACTATCTGATGCTACGGATGTCTGATTAGGGTGATCTTGGAGTCTTTGAACTCCAATCGTCGTCCTGATCACATCCATACAATTGGATCTTTGATCCGAGGCCCCGATAAAATGTTTTCCCTGTCCAAGCATATAAAAGGAGACAATTAACCTCCATTTTATTCAAACTACTCTAAATGGAAGATGATGCATGTTATGCAATATTTATATCATGAAATGCAATCCTATGCTTAAGAACATGCATAAATAGACATTTTAAGTAGTGTAAATATGTTCACATCATACCCCCATGCCTGATCTTCATCTTGCCAAAATCACACTCAATATTGGCATGGGCGAAGGCTAAAAATGGTCTTCCAAGAATTATAGGGGCAAACTTTAAAGCTTCCGATACCTCTATGTCCAAGACTAAAGAGTCTACTACAAATAGACAAATTTTGACCTAGACAAAGACATCATCAACAATTCCCCTTGCTTTCATTATAGATCAGTCTACTAATTGACGAGTAACCTCAACAGGCTTTAATTCTTCAATCTTAAATTCCTCAAAAACCACCATAGGGATAAGATTAATCGAGGCACTAAGATCTAGTAAAGCACGATGAAAGGAAGTGTCATTAATGACTACTTGAATAAAGAGTGTGCCTCAATCTTTCTTCTTAAGAGGCAATTTACTCCACACAAATGAGCTAACTGTCTTTGGAAGGATCACCTTTCCTTGGTTTCGAGGCTACCTTTTGGGAGTACACAAATTTTTCAAAAATTTGGCATAGGTAGGGATATATTTTATGGCATCTAGGAGAGGGATATTAATTTCTACTTGCCCAAAAAGATCCTTTAATTCCTTATCAGTGGGCTCAGATTTCTTCTTTTTGGTGTGTGAAGAGTGATGGGCTTGTGGGAAAGGTATTGAGTTTTCCTATTTGCATTATTAGGTTCCTAAATTGGTTAGAGGAAGAGGGAGAAGTGCTAATCTATTTTTCATTGAAGCGGGTTTCCATAGCAAGTAGGGGATCTTGAGTGGTTTTCCTGTTCCTCAAAGTAACTGCATTTGCAGTATGGTTGTTTCTAGGAGGAGGATGGGAAGCCTGATTGTTATTTAAACCGAGGGGACGCCGAGGTGCTGGGTGAATGTGCTGACTGGGATATCCATCTTGGAACTGATTCTGTTGATTATTCAAGTTGGGAATGGGTTGGAAAGGTAAATTCCTAGGAGGTCAATGATAAGGAGTAACCTTAGCTTGATGTTGCAAGTTAGCTATCGTGCGGGTTACTTCCGTCATTTGAATCTGCAAACCTTGCAGAGTCTTCATGACCTTGATATTAATATCTTCCTAAGATGGTCCAGGTTGATAAGTGTTGGAACCTTGTTCCACATCTTGTTTTGGTGTTAACAAAATTATTATGGATTAATGTTGGCCATTAAGTGTTTTTAAGATTTAGGTGAAGAAGGAAGGCAAACAGGAAATGATGGAGGCTTGATGAAAAGGAGAAGATCATGATAAGAAGGAGGCAAGAAGACAAGGAAGAGTCAAGGAGGAGAAGATCTTCTTCGATCTTTAGTTTCTCTAGTTTAGATTTTATATTTAGAGATTGTATATGACTCTTAACAATGAATCATAACTTAGATCGTAAAATCAATTAGAGATAAATTACGATTTATATTGCGAACATTTTCAAAGTACATAATGAATTAAAACACTTAAAATATGTATAAGCAAGTACCGGTACTGTTCATCAGTACTGGTATTTGCAAGGCACTAGTTTGAGAATTCGTCTCAAATTGTGGACAACAAGTACCGGTACTAACCATGAGTACCGGTACATGTTGGCCACAGGTTGAAGGCTTAATTCTGGCCTGAACCTTACAAGTACTGGTGCCCATGATGAGTATCGATACAGGTATGTTACGGTGCCCAAGGAATTCCAAACCTGGGAGTCACAAGTACTAGTACCCATGATGAGTACCAGTACTAGGACTCATGTACTGGTGGCAGTGAGCTGCTAGTACCGGTACCAGATAGCCATTGGCTCAAAAATGAACGTCTAGAAAATTAATTTTGGCTATATGAATGTTGGGATTTAAACCCCAACGTCTAGCAGATGTCCCAACTAGGTCCTAACTCTATAAATAAACCCTTGGACCCTTAGTTTGCACATAAGAAATAGAGAAGAAAAATTCTAGAGCTATATTTCAAATTTCCACCATTTTTTCAAGACAGAAAGAAGAAGCTTGCCATTCACTTTCTCTACATTCTTGCAAGCTCAACGACATGTTTTTCTCATGGATCTACGAAGCGATTCACGTCCATCCTAGGCTCTCAAATTGGTATTCATTTTAATTATTGTTGGGAGGTATAGGAATTCTTATTGTAAGAGTTCTCTTTCTTACACCAGTTCTTATTTGTATTTTGAGCATTTGCTCGTTGGGTTGTAACGAACCTGATTTTGTACTTGGGTTGAGGCACTCGTTAATTACCTCGATTTAATAAATTGATTCTCCCGGGGTTGAGAGAATCGTGTTAAAAATCCTAAGCTGGGAGGCTTTGGTAGTGGAGTACCAAAGCGAGGGGAGCCACTATACATATTGTGCCAATTTCTGTGATTGTATTTTGTGCAAATCCTTTTGTATTACTAACATTTTGATTAAGTATTTGTACACGTTGCCATATATATTACATATCTTTAGATCCTATTAATATGCAAGTTGCTCATAATTCCCAAATTGATTTTGTTTAGGAAATGGAATCGGGTTCGGAGCTTTCTAGGAGTGATTCAGGCTGGTCCTCTAGTTTTGATTGTAAGTGTTGGAGGGGTTTCTAAATTGCTCTTGGAGAGCATAAATATTTTCCATGGTGGGATCAAGAATATTCTGATTTAGATAATCAAAATTCCTAGTCATATCTTGTGTAAAATCAACAGAAAACTGCTGACTAGAAGGTGTGGCATCAATGTTATGAAGATTTTCTCTTCTAAGAAGTTGTAGAGTGTTAGTGTGTGAAGGGTTGAAGTGTGGAGAATTAAGGTGTGAAGCTTGTTTGTGAGTGAGCCTTTCTTCCATTTTTTTTGGGTCTATTTGCATCTGGTCCAGTCGTTGAGCTATCATAAATGGATCATCTTGAGTGACTGGAATAGAGGTCGATTTGGAATCAATTTCATTAACTCCAAGTCTTGGGTTTTGAGTTCTACCGAAAGTGCCCATTGAAGTCATACTACATGAGTTTTCACTCATTTCTTGAAAAAGGAGGTAGGCACTTTTGGCATCTTTATTAAGGAAATTACCCCCACATGAGGCATCCAAAAATCTCTTTAATTGATCTTCTAATCCATGATAGAATATTTGCACTAACTACCACAGGATGCTCCATGAATGGGGTTGAGAGGTGGGAAAAATATTTGGTTTTCTACTCTAGAGGAGTATCCTGGGCTTGAGACAAGCTCTCTCTAGAGCCTTGGAGGTGGTGAGGGAAAGAAAGGAAGAAATGGTGAAGAATGGAGGGGGGTAGGTCCTTTTATAGTGGAAGGAAGAGGAAGAAATCCTTCCAAGGGCTTTAGTGACATCTGCAATCGTCTCTAATGACCATGCAAGCTGTCACTGAAGATTTGCTCCACCACTGGCACACGAATCACATGCCCGTGCCCCTCGCACCTTGTTGCGCACGCACGCACGCTAGTGATGAGCTTGTGCATGCTACAAGGCTATGCTATGCGCACGGTCGTTGCGTCCAATTGCAAATAGGGGGGACAGTTGCAAGGATTCGAGCCAGTGCCCCTTCCTTGGAAGCCATAACCTCCACCATTGCACCATGCTGCTTGAAGTGTTGAGAAGATGGCTTGGAAGCTGCTTGCACTGGGGAACCTCAACTGTTGATCTTGATCCAACGACTGTGGTTCGAGATGATCAGCCACCTGTAGTCGTTGATGGTCGGTGTTGGGCAGCCTAGATGGTGCTACATGGCACCATCTAGGCCTCCATCTTCTTTCTATTGCAGAGGGTGCCACAGTGCCTAGGTCGAGATGACTTTTGCATTGTCGGATTGCGATCGTCACTCCGGATCCATCCGTATAGTTAGATTTTTCATCTGAAGCGCATAAGGATGTCACATTACCCCCTTGGCCATTGATCTTCTTCGGACTTCATATGGTGCTACAGAATTCCAATCTAGACGATCTCAGAAGCGTTAGACTCTAATTGTTGTCCTGATCAGATCTATACAGTCAGATCATCCATCTAAGGCCCTAAAATAAATCTCCTTCCCTCCTGGCCACAAAGAGGATGCAATTAACCTAAAATACACACTACTTTAAATGTAAAATGACGCATGCTATGCAATATTTATAATATGAAATGCAAATCTAAGCCTAGGAACATGCATGAATAGGCATTTTAACCTAAATAGATGTGTCTACATCAGCTCGCAGCCATTGGATGAGGAACCAATGGTCATGAGCTCTTGGAGACTAGATGTGGAGAGGTGACGTGGCTAGATAAGAGCTGTTGGATGAGCATCCAATGGCCCAGATCTCGTGAGGGGAGATGCCTTTGAGGAAGAGCAGCTACTGTTGGCTAGCTTGTTTGGTTTAGATGGCACCACGTGGCGCCATTTGGATTGTCCATCTTTAGGTGCTTGTAGGTGGCACCACGGACATCGGATTGGGTCGATTTTCATGTTGTTGGGTTGCAATAATTGATTCGGATCCATCCGTGTGGTCAGATTTGTTGTTTAAAGCTCCAAATTATTACACCTAGTCCCTTGGCCATTGCTCTTCCTCGGACTACATAAGGTGCTACGGGATTCTAATCATGACAATTTCGAAGGCATTAGACTCCGATTGTCATCTTGATTAGATCCATATGGTTAGATTGTCAATCCGAGGTCCCAAAATAAATCTCCTTCTCTCCTGACCACAAAAGGACATGAATTAGCTTAAAATATACACAAACTACTCGAAATGCAGAATGATGTATGCTATGCAATATTTATAGTATGGAATGTGTATCTAAGCCTAGGAACATGCATAAATAGGCATTTTATCCTAAATAAATGTGTTTACACCAAGGAGGAAAGAGAAAAGAGAGCACTTGAGGTAGGCAGACTTTCATATGGGTGCCCCAAGTTCAATCACCAGCACTGGTGCCATCTGATCGCCACAAATCATATGGAAAAATTGAAATAATGTCATTGTGTGGTCGCAAATTGTACAAACGGAAGAAGTGAAATACAAGAGCCATGAATAGATTCTGGGTCGTCCATAGAGAAGGAAACAACTCAGCAATCAATCTTTTATTTGATCTCTAGAATAGTCAGTTCATTGGTACTTGTTCACGAAATAATGAAAATGAAAATAGAGAGAAAGGAACCTATCATGGTGGTGGCAAAAAATGATGGCGAATGCAATTAAAGCATGATGTGTACGTAGTGCAATGGAATCGTACGATGCTTTCACAACAATGCGACATGGTGCTATCACCACAATGCGACATGTTGCTCCTCCTCCTCTCTGGTGCAACGATGATAGTAACGGATTCTCTTCTTCTGCAAGTTGTACAATGTGGCATGTACAACTATTGTGTGGCGAGGGGCATTGGGGTGGTACCTCTCACACACAAATTTGTGGTGTGAGAGGGGTTTGTACGGTGGTGCCCCTTACACTAAGGCCATGGAGAAGTGGATGATGCTGTGGTGGTGATGTGTGGGAGGAGAGGAGTAGAAGAGTGGTCGAGTAGAGTAGGAGAGGGAGGGGACAACCTCCTCCCATTGTCTCTCTTCCTTTGCATGAATGTGAAGTGTTGGAATCCCACGAGTGGTCTTCTCCCCATCCCTTTTTGTGTGCATTACCTAGCATTCCCAACAAAGAAAGGGCCTTCCATTCCTCCACAAATTGTGGACATCAGTTGATTTCTTCCCATGTTTGGCACATTCTAAGAAAGACAAGGGAGGAGAGTTGTTGCCCAACTAAAGGAGGAGGATCAACATCCTCCTCAATAAGTGGTGCAAGCCCTCTTTGGAATGGGCAAATTATGCCCATATCTAGGCCAATCCATCATTTTCTTCCATGTTTGCTTGCCAAATATATTTCTACAACATAAATAAACACACCATGCTACCCAATGTGAATAAACTCTAATCCTAATTTCTGCACTTATTCTATACCAAAATGCATTAGCTAATGCATCCTAATATACGAGAATTAGCAACCTTATAATCCACTAAACTGGACTCATCACCCGCCTCCCCACCAGCCCCCACCTTATACCGCCCCATGCCCCCCACCTCTAGCTACTTTGCCACCCCCTCCCCATCAGCCCCCACCTCCTGCCACCCCCTACCTCCTGCCATCCCACCTCCCCCAGCCACATACCACAACCTCGCCCTACCACCCTCCAGCCACTATGTCTCACCTCCTGCTACCCTTGCCATGGTTTAATTTTTTAGTGAATTTCTGAGATAAATTTTGTAAATATTTTGTGAAAATTTAGGAAATTTCCTCATAATAATTAGTTGTTAATTTGTTTGTAATTTTATTTGATAGTTGTTAAAATTGTAATTAGTTACATGTAATTAACTACATGTAAATTATTAGTTTTCAATGCATCTTTAAAAATTAAATTGTTATTATTGTGTGAAATGTGAAATATTGAGAAATAATTTTAAGAATCATTGCTTTGCAATGCAATATTGTGTAAGTTAGTTTAGCTTTCATTTGATGTTAAATGTTTCATGTTACTTAAATTTGTGATGTGAATGTGATGTGAAATGTGCTATGTTCTTAAAAGTTAAGTTCTTTCTTTTATTTGAGTTAAATGTGGGTTGTGCCTACATATATTATGATTTGTTTTATTATAATTGCACGAATTGGAAAATATGTATATTGCCAAAACTTTTTGGCATTGAGTTTAGCATCTAAGTTTAGGGTTTAGGATATTGGGTTTGAGTTAAGCAGTTAGGATTTAAGTTTAGGGTTTAGGGTGTTTGGTTTAGGTTTTAGGTTTTCGGTTTACGCATTTTGGGTTTTTAGTTTAGGTGTTGGGTTATGGGTTTTGGGTCTATGATTTAGAGAGTTGGGTTTAGGGTGTAGGTTTTAGGATTTTGAGTTTACAATTTAGGGTTTTGGGTTTACGATTTAGGGTATTGGGTTTTGGGTTTAGGGTTAAAGGTTTACAGATTAGAGTTTAGGATTTTGGCTTTAGGATTTAGGGTGTTGGGTTTTGGGTTTCAAGTTTAAGGTGTTGGATTTATGGTTTTGGATTTTGGGTTTAGGATTTTGGTTCAAGTTTAGTGTTTAAGGTTTAGGTTTTTTATATGAAGAGGATGATAAATATGTGGAGGGGGAGGATGAGTGGAAATGAAGTTTATAATTAAAAAATTAATTTACAACTTTTTTTTGACAAAAAGAAAGGACCATTACCGATCACAATAGGGGTCCAATTTTATTCAATAAAGAAATTAATTACACGGAAGCTAGCGACATCCTGGCACAAGATGACACCTAATTGCATACATTTTCCATCCACACCCTTCCCCCACTAAACAACGTATCATTCCTAGCCTTCCACACAACCAACATGACAGCAGTCATAAACACACGTAGCTTGGAATGCATAGTAAAATCATGCCACAGGGTGCTCCATGTGGAGATGGAAGAAGCACAGAATCTCTACCATACCACATCTGTAAAGAGGTAACTGCTAAAGAGGTGTCTAACATCATCTTCATCTTACCCACAAAAGGGGCAAGAAATAGTGTCAGTGCCCATGACCCTCCTTCTCAGTGCACCCATGATCATCCCTTCTCTTCTAGTTAGCCAAAAAAAGATCTGTACCTTTAGGGGGATCTTCAACTTCCATATTGTCGCACAAGATCTCCTATGCCAGTCATCCTCCCTAGCACCAATCATCTTCTCATATGCCTTGCGAGATGCATACACACTATGCTTCCATTTGAATCTATCTAGACCTTCCCTTGGTTGGAAGGTAGCTAGGGTCTCCGTTAGGTGGTGGGACTCCTCCCCAGATCTACATTCATACAGCCCACCAAAAGGGTTGACACCACATGAGTTCATCTCCGCCTGCCAGTAATCTGCCACCTTGGCCTCCTTCATAGCCACAAAATAATATGCATGGGGATAAAGATTCTAGAGGCACCCAAGACCACTCCAGTTGTCTTTCCAGAATTTAAATCTTATACCATCACCTAGCTTAAGGGAGAACATATCCCAGTGTGCCTCCATGGACTTGGACATAGAAGGCCAAAATGGAGAGGCACTACCCGGATGTAGAACATCATCTGGAGTAATAGATTCACCATACAAATCACGAATAATGTCCAGCCACATCCCTTCTCTTCTCAAGATAATCATGCCCCATTAGAGCAATAGGGAATCCCCAAACTCCCTGAGTGATCTGACCCGCATGCCACCCCCTTCTTAGGAAAGCAAGCTCTCCTCCACTCAACCTGTTGTAAGAACTTCCCATTGTGCACAAGCCCTTTCCAGAAGAACCTCTTCCTCATCACATCCACCTTCTTCAGAATCGAATCAGGCCTAAACATGGACATAAAGAAGATCGGAAAAGCTGGTAAAATAGAGTTGAGTAAGATAAGTCAACCCCCTATAGATAGGAACCTGCCACACCAGCCAACCATCCTAACAGACATCTTCTCAAATAAAAACATTCAATCCTTCTTCCTTATCTTCTTGGCTTGTAATGGAAGTCCCAGGTGCCTAATTGGAAGACTAACCACAGGTATATGAAGCGTATCTGAAAGAGACTCTTTAATGGTACGTTTAAGGCAAAATAAATCAATGATGATTTTTCCCCATTCACTTTAAACCTAGAAACCTCACCAAAAGTATCAACAAGATGCTTCAAAAATTCTACTTCCTGAGCCCCACCTTCTAGAAAGAAGACTATGTCGTCTGCAAACTACAATATGGGCGTTAGGGCTCTATTCGAGGAGGGACCATAACCATGTATATGTCCACCTATTCTAGCTTTGAAGGCTAATTTGGCAAGAGTGTCAATGACCAGTATGAAGATGAGTGGGGTAAAAGGACAACCCTGCTTCACCCCTTTTTGGGATTGATTCCATCTCCCTATTGAGCAACCATTAATTCGAGGGGAGACGAATGATGTAGTAACGCACCTCTTGATCTACTACACCCACTTCTTTGAGAATCCTCCCCTCTGCAAGATTTCCCATAAGTGCCCCCAAAAGACTGAGTCATAGGATTTGGAAAAGTCAACTTTCCACATGAACGTTTGCTACTTCCTTCTGACCCATCCAGCAACCATTTCCTACGCTAGAATGAATGACTCTTGCAATGATCAACCTTTAAGAAAAGCTGCCTGGAGCGAGCTGACAAGATCTTGGAGAACATCTCTCATGCAATTCACCAACACCTTCCCTATAATAAGTTAGATTGAATTAGACAGTGCAATCAGCCTGAAATCAGATAGAGATTCTGCCCCCTCCATCTTTGGCAATAAAAAAAGAAAGGATCTATTCAATTTCTCTAGTCCATAGTTATCCATCTGGAATTCTCTAATCACGTCAATCACATCAGGTTTCACCACTGCCCAAAACTCCTTGTAGAAAAGGATAGGAAATCCATATGGTCCCAGAGACCCTTCTGCCTTCAACCCCTTCAATGCATAGACAATCTCTTCCTCAGAAATCTCACTACAAAGTCACCTACCATCCTCCATTCCTAACTTTGGCATATCATTGTAGCAATTCTCCATCCCCCTTTTGGCTCAGCATGTGTAACATAATGGAAATAAGTATTGGTGGTATTGCAAATAACAACAGGCAATGTCACCACATGGTCGCCATACTGTAATGAGGAGATAAGGTTATACCTCCTCCTTGCAGTAACTGCCACATGGAAGAACTTTGTATTGTAGTCGCCCTCCTTCAGCAACAACTAACGCAATCACTAAAACTAGTCTATCTTCATCTATAGATCTTCTTTGGCAATAACATTGAGAATTATTTTCCTTTGTTGGATCTCCTCCACCAACAACCTCCTTGTCTCCTCTTTGTCATCCAACTTCTTAACACCCTCCATGGCATCCTTTCTCCTTTGGGATTGCATCCTAGCTAATGACTTCCTGTATTCAAATGACATAAATCTCAACCCTTTAAATTGGTCGCAAGACTCTTTATAGCTGATCTCCCCAACTCTTGGGACTACCACCATGAAACCACCATATCCCTAAAGCCATCCTCTTCAAGCCATTACTTTTAGAACATGAAATTGCTACAAGGCTTAGATTCCTCCCCAGTTTCCCACACAAGAGGGCTGTGGCTGGAGAAAGGATAGCCCAATGCCACCACAGAAGCCAATTGAAACATCCCCAGAAGACTCACGTTACAAAGGAAACAATCTATCTTTGACATCTATCCATTCCCATTCCTCGAAGTGTATAAGCCCCCCAACATAGGCAAGTCCACCAACACCAAATCAGACACTGCTCACTAGAAGCAAAACAAGGAAGAATCAACTCTGCCATTAAGCCTGTCATTTGAAGATAACATGGCATTAAAATCACCACCAGTATGACATGGATCCCCCTGCATCCACGAGGAAACACTACCCAACTCTACCTACATAATCAATCTGTCACTCTGAGAACAAGCCCATACAAGAATGTCACACATAAGGTACTGTCATTAGAAGATCTGGTAAATCTACAGGATATTGTAAATGTCCCCTCCCATACATCCACTAACTACAGGACACGTCTCCTCACCAGATGCAAAAATCACCCTATCTCCCATCTGATTTAATGACCTTCATCTTAGACTCCCTATTGCAACCCAACGGTTGCCATGAGGCATCATCCACACCCTTTATATGAGTTTCTTATAACAATGCACAATCAATGCTTCACTCCTTTAGATATCTCGTCAGAGTCCCCCTTCTCATGCGACCCCTCAACCAATGCACGTTCCAAGATAGCACCTTCAACATGGGGAAGAATGGATGTTCCTAGCCATTACCTCATTACGCATAACATTGATCATAGATGTCAGCTGGTTCACATCAACATGTTGTTGCTTGGCCAACCCAAGACTCTGGAGGTTATATCTCCGTTTACCTATCATTCCCCCACGCAGTTGCACTGAAGAGCCTTCATTATAGAGAACACACTCAGGCATATTGAAGGTAAAAACATCGCCACCATCATTCAAAAAAACCTTCTTTCCCATAATCGATGAAAAAAACACATGGCTTGGGTGCATCTTTACACATCACAATGGTGCCCTCCATCTTAGAATCTCCCCTCTTGCTATCTATCTCCCCCATGACCTCCTCCTCCTCCACAACCCCTACGCTAGCAAACACCTTCCTCTTCTTCTACCTTGAAACAAATTTGTCGTTGCCCACAAGATCCACCTTTCCACATTGCATTTCAGTATCATCTTCCTCCACCCTAACCATTTGTGGCTTCCGATCCTCTTTACCGATTGCCTGATTCACATGCACATTCACATGGAGAAGCCAAGAAGAGACCCCCATCTAAGCACAACTCTATCATGGAAGGGTCCACCATGCTTTAATCTGACATTCACCTGCACAAAATTGCCATCACCATCTACAAGGCCAATCATAGAATTCCCTTTCATTGATGCAAATCCTATCACAATGTAACAGACCATAGCATTCAAGCGAAGATGAAGCAGGAGTCCCTTGATCTCAACCAGGATGTCCTTGGAGAAGACCCGTTGAGGGGACTGATCACTAAGAGCACCATCAAATGGAGACACCATTCTCCATAGAATCAAACCACCATCAAAACAAGTAGTATGGAACTTCAAAGCCTCAACCTCTCCATCACACAATACAAACAATAAGAACCTCGATGGGTTGAACCAACAGATTTAGCACAACAGAGATGAAAAAGAGAGAGATCTTACTATCTCATGTAAATTGTCCAATGATGGAGCTCTGGCTATGATCTCCCTAATGAGGGCACCTTGTAAGAAAGACTTTGCCACCAACACCTCCAGGGTGAGGGGAACTTCGACATCAAGGGAGGGTGGCACAGGTAGGGGAGGAGGACGTCCCCACACATTGCCCTGCTAGTTCCTCCCCTGTTGTGGATTCTTGGCTTTCACATGAGAGTTTGCAACACCCTCACAGTCTGCATGTCCTCCATCCTCCTTCTTGCATGCAACCTTAGATTAGGGTTTGCAACAAAACTGTGCTCCTTGTTTTGAGCATCACCCATCCCCACGCAACCACCAGCAAACTACCTTCTACACATCTCCTTTCTATGTCCAAGGCCATCTCATGCCAAACACACGATGGCGTTGCGACAATCCACCATTAAATGCCCTCTCTTACAGTGATGATAGCATATCAAGGTTGCATATCTCCTTCTCTACATATTTTGGTTCCCCCAAACCCTCCACAGTTCTTGGTTGCCAAACGAACTCACAGGCCACCCTCCCTATCCTCCACCATTGCCCATCAAGTCCCACCTCCAACCACCTCTCCTTTTCACTCCTGTTGCCTCACCAGTCGCCCTTCCATCCCCACAAGTTGACATCTTCTCCTCAACGAAACACTTCTAATTAATTTAAAACTTAAATGTTTGATTATCATCTTTTAGTATTATATCATTTACTTGCTCAAATTTAGATGCTCCTAATGATAAACAATAGGAGTTCTAAACCCTAGGGTACAAGTTGTGGGATAAATATAATTGTGTAAAAATACTCACTTGTTCAAGTCTTATGATTATGTTATACGAACAATAAATTAGTGTATGTGTATTTAACATACATGCATATTGCATTGTCTTTATAACATATCGTAAGTCTTGACCATCCTTAGTTTGATGAAGCTCCAAATTAAAGAGGGTCCTTGAAAATTGAATCAAAACTTTGGTGTTACTTGTTTCATGTAACTAGTGTCTGGTGAAATGTTGGTGGCATCTTCTTGTTCTTCTCTAGTATACCAACTAATCTTAGCTAGGTTCCTAAAGCACCCTTAAATGGGACCTATTAGGAATGTAGTTAAGATTAATCTTGGGAGGTATACTAGGGAAATGCATGGAGATGCTACCAAAATTTCTCTAGGCACTAGTTACATAAAAGTAATGTTGTGATCAAATCTTTAAAAATGGGCTATCAAGTGAAAACCTTCACCAAAATACACACATCATCCCTATTTTCCTTTATAACATGTAAGCTATTCACTATAAATTTTATGTTATCATGGATATGTTGTGGATTGGTTTGAAGACTTTGGATTACACTTAATATAAGAAAGCAGTCATTTCATTCCTGGATTGGACCTTCCAAGAGGGTAGGAAACAATATAGACGGGGAGAACATTTAGACAAAAAAAGTTTTCCTTGTAAGAAGTGTTTCAATGGATTTGCCCGGGATAGAAATACTGCATTCGAGCACGTGGATTGTAATGGCTAATGGTAGTGATTGCACAACAATCATAGGTCATAAAATGGTTAAATTAAGTTAGGAACCTATCTAGCTTTGTAAATATAAGAATACATCTCATGCATTTCATGCATTTGGATTTTGTATATAATTTTCATAATATATGGATTTTATGGACCAGTTGAGTAATCATATGCTTGATCTTGTCACAGGTCCACAGGTGGAGATAGAGCCAAGCTGAAATGAAAGTATGAGAAGACCTACAATTGAACTATCAAGAGCTTACCGCAGCAGACAAAGATGGAAATGGAGTTCACTTAAACAAACCCATCAGACCATACACTGCACCAACCTAATTAACTAACCTAAAACACACTAAACCCTACCTATTTCACCCAACCAATACATCTAGAATCCTAATGAGACATGGCCTACATATTGTACACACTATTGGTGCCATTTCATCAACCTATGTCATGCCACATCACCACATCACTCCTAGGTGGTGCCACCTCATGCCTAGTCACCTTACACATATGCATGTTTCATTCTAGAATAGTCCCTAACCTACTCCACCACCCTAGTGCCTAAGTTGTTCCTCCCATAACCTAAACCTAAGCTAGACCTAAGGACCAACACACACCCACTTAAGTTCTATAAAAACCCTTCTCCTTAGGTGCATCCCCCCGCTCTCCCATTTTTTTCTCTACCTCCCATCTCCACTCCACTCTACTCCTCTCATCTAGCCTCTCCTCCTCAAGTGGGTGGAGGTCAACCACTACCATTGGCCCTCCTCCTCAACACCAAGTGGGGGGTGCTAAGCTACTCCCTTAAACCAAGGCCATTATTGCATAGCAATCATGCAATTTAAATCACCTGAATTAAGCTAGATTTTAACATAACTTAGTAATAATGCATTCATTAGCATTGTAATTTGCACAATAACCAGTTTGTTACTCATATTGATAATATCGTCATTTTATGAACTAAAAGAGCGATGATTTTCATCGCAAATGACTCAACACCCCGGATGTCAGATCAAAGTAGACAGATCTGATCAAAACGACGACGGGAGTCCAACCTTTTCGAAATTGTCTCAATCAGACAACCAGGGCATCTTGTGCAGTCCATAAAAGATTGGAGATCATAAAGTCAAAAGACAAATACTCGAGGCTCAGATAAAGAATCCAACCACACGGATGAATCCAGGTTGACGATCGCAGTCCAATGGCAGAAAAATCAACTCAATTGGAGATCCACATCACCAGATACAAGAAAAAGAAGAAGGACAGCTACAATGGCACCACGTGGCACCATCATAGCTGCTCCCTCACCACTGCCCCATCTAGGAAGGCTGCCTGTCACATTGTGGGCTATTGGATCTTCATCCAATGGCTACCAGAGCACCACATCTCCCATCCAATCGGATAAGTACAAATAGAAACAAACAGGAAACTATAATAGAACTTGTGTGTAGCGCATGTCTCACACGCTTGCATAGAAGAACGAGATGTGCATTCGAGTGGCACTGCACGAAATTGAAGGAGCGCTCATGTGGGTGCAATTGCATAGTCAGATAGCAATTGAAGGGCAGAGGTGTGACCACATTACAGGATTAGAGCGTGCCATGGTTGAATGCCCAAACCCAAGTTATTTTTGAAATAGGAAGGTGAGGCACATGCACGAGAGCTATTCCGATCGTGTGATCAGACGGTTGACAATTATGCGCTAAAAGGAGGCCTTCGGGTGCGCACGCGAAGAGAGGAACTATTGGGCACACACGAGGAGAAAGCAGGAACGTCCGATGGAGATCCAATGCATGAGAGCGCACCACGTGTCAACTAGAAGTGTGATCCACATGATAAAAGCATGTTGGAGGTTATTTTGGGGCCAGATCCGATCCATTGATCTCCCGATCGATGAATCTGATTGCCCAGGAGTTGTTACATGAGATAAAAGGCTAAAACACCCTTTTTGCCCTTCATAAAAGCTATAAAGGAAGGGCAAAGCCCCCAGTTGAAGCATCTCACTTCCATCAACTCCAGAAATCTTCACCCTTCTCTACAACTCTCCGTCCCTCTGTAACTATGCTCCAACCTTCATCCCGGCACTGAATCTAAGGTGTTGTCGCACCTCACACAAGCATTCTACAAGCGATGTCGTTTCGCTGCCACTTTCTATCTCTCTCTCTATCTCTCTCTATCTATTATCTTTTTGTTTCTAGTAGCATTGTCTATTGTGAAAACTCTATTTTAATTGAAATAAAATTCTGATCTTTTGAATGCATATCTCTGATTCCTATACATATATACATATATAAATATCTATTTAGAACAAGTTCTATTGAAATGCTTCTGCATAAATTGCAATTGCCTCCCTATGAATGACTCAATACTCACCGATTTTAAAAATTTATTTGTCAATGTGTTTTCGCACTATACTACAACTGAATTAACTTTTAGAATGTGAATTATGCGTCGAACAAGTTGGTGCCGTTGCCAGGGAGGTAATGAAAATTTTTGAAGCTTTCTTCCGTGCGAATTTTAGATTTCTAACTTGCTATTTTCGTTGATTTCATGTGTCCAGAAAAGCAAGGAAACCAAAATGAAACACGACAACAGGAATTGCAAGTTCAAACCTCAGGTAACTAACCATTGTATAGATTAGTTAGATTTAGGATTTACTTGAACCGTAGGATTAGTTAGAATTTGTTCCCCTATTGAAAAAATAAATAAATAGGTAAATAAATTTCTCTTTTGATTTTCGAGCTGAAATAAAATTTTATTTTAAAAATTCAATTCATAGAGATACATACATCCAAAAATTCCCAAATGTTTAAAAGACATAGATTTCAAAGTCAGGAATAATATATAGAAATTTTAAAAATTCACGTATTGATCTGTTATCAATTCGATTATTGTTCCTAATTTTTCAAAGTTCAAAATATCATAAGAATTTTTATAAAACTCCGATTGACTTGAAATTTGCAACACTGAATTTCTGCAATAATCTAGAATTTATGAAAAATCTGAAAATATTTCCTGAGCTTTTGATTGCACTGGTTATCCAATCACCAACAGGAGGTCAAAGCAGACTACAAAACACCCTGTATAGAAAAAAATAGAAAAAGTGCATTAAAAATTCATTAAAAGTATTTTCTGAGTGCTTAGTTAGTGGTGCAAGAAAACCAATTGATTGCATTGCTTGGGTCACACCACTCATCTGATTTTGAACTTAAAAGAATCATTTAGAATTATCTGCACTTACAGTTCCACATTAAGGATAGAGCACGCCTGCATTTTCATATTTAAAGGAAATCTAGCAAAGAAATTGGGACTTGCAAAACTCTTGTGTGACTCATCAAAACCCTGATTGAAAATATTAACTTAAGTGAATCCTAAGACTCATTAACACAAGCATTCGAATCTTAAAAATCACTTCATCAATGTGTGAATGGATGAGGCGTACTTCATCACTAGTGTGTACTGCTGGTGCTAGAGCACCACGATCATTTGTTTTGATGATAACAAAACACGTGTTATTTAACATTTGCGATTTGAGTCCTAGATTTCAGGTCAATTGCAAATGTGGACGTGTTTAGACGGAACTCGAGCTCGCATCCAGGATGGATTGGAGGAGCTTAATGAAGAACAGAAGAGGTTCGCGTGGAGCGACAGATTGTAGATAGAAGACAAGAAGAATAGGATAGATTCTTTTTAATCCTTTCTTGTATCTCTTGTCTTTATTTTCTTGCTCTTATTTTCCTTAGAAAATTATGTTAAAGAGCCTCAAAGTACCCTAACAGTAGTCCTAGGAACACCGGCACAACCCTAGGATACTTAGGTTTTCTGTAGAATACTTAGAAAACCAGTATAGGGTTCAAACAGCACTTCCAGACGTCTAATTCCCAAATCAGACATCTGATAATGTATTTAAGACGTCTGACTGTTGTTTCAGACGTCTGATAACTGTTAGGCTGGACATAGTTAGTTCTGTCTGATGAAATCAGACGTCCAGACCTTATACCAGACGTCTTAGGAGACGTCTGATGGATTTGCCAGACGTCCAATTAGTGGACCATTGGCTGGCTTAGCAGGCACTGCAGATTATGACCGTTAGAGCCTTATCAAACGTCCTTAGGCCTTTCCAGACGTCTGATAAATGACGTTTTGCCTCGGCTAACCCAAAATCTCTTCTCAGAGATTTTCTAGCCGTTGCAACGTTTGGAAATCAATTCCCACAGTAGAAGTAGGTTTCCAGACGTCCAGACATAGTTCCAGACGTCCTGTATGTCGTCTGATGGACTTGCACAAAAACCCTGTTTAGATCTGATTCAAGTCAGGAGGAAACCCGCATAGAATCAGACGTTTGACCTTGGAATCAGACGTCTTAAAGTGGCCTTCCAGACGTCTGATGCAAGAGTTAGACGTCTGATTACCCTATCAAATGTAATCATTGTCCTGATTTCGGCCTGATTCTCTTGGGCTTTGTTCCCAACGGCTATAGAACCTTTCCTAAGCCTTCCAAAGCCTTCCTAAGGCCTCTATAAATAGAGGGGAGCCTTTACACACCTAGATACACTAAGAGAAACACAAGACACACTTAAGCAACATAGTTCCACTCTCTTGTGTCCTAGCTAACTCTTGCTCTCCAAGCTCAAGCTCCATTCTCTTGAGAGCATCAAGCCTTCGCGCACCCGCTCTCCCGCCGTTGTTCACGAGAGCGACATTGTGCCGTTGCGTGGCTCACGCACCCGCGTCATCGTCGACGCACTCCTTACAAAGGGGAGTTTCCTAAATCCTATAGAAGCTTAGGTTTATTACTTTGTTGGCTCTATAGGTTTGTTGTTTTATTTTATCTTTGTCTTTTGGTTGGGTATTCGCTTTGCGAATTCCCGTCTCCTTCGTGGGACAAAATCCTTCTCGTGGAGAGAAGGGGTTGAGGAACGCTACCCTCGTACTTGTAGCGTGGTTGTACTGAGGTTGAATCACCCTCATTTTAAAGTGATTCGGTTAGTGGATTTGATCAACTAGGTTGATCGAAAAGTCCTAACCCGAGAGGGTTAGGTGGTGGTTTTCACCCGATTTGGGTTTCCACCTAAAAATTACTTGTGTACTTGTGCGATTGTTTTTTGTGAGATTGCTTTATATTTCAATTCCGCATTTTTTATGTTACGCTAATCTCACCCCCTCCAAGTAGGAACTTTCAGTGTACTTCATCGCTGGTGTATGGACCATTTGTTGCATCGATGAGGCATGAATAATGGGAGGACTGGGCTGCAATTGCAGAGCTTATACAAGGGGCTATCTGGCTGGTGGGTGGGGATTTTAATTGTGTGCTGACAGGGACGGACAGGCTGAATGGTGTGGTGGATAGTGCATCCCTTGGTTTTCAGCTGATGGTTCAAACTTTTGATTTGAGTGAGTACCCATCCTCTGGTGCTGAGTTTTCTTGGAGAAATGGCAGTGGCCTTATGTCAACGGTTGACAGATTTTTTGGAAATGCCAGTCTTCTAGACATGTTCCAACTATCAGTTGTCTCTGGGCTGGAATGCCCTTTCTTAGACCACATCCCCTTGGTCTGGGATAGTGGAGAACAACTGCAAGCAGGATCCTATTTCAAATTTAGAAGGTCATGGCTGTGAGAACTAGGATTTCGTGAGATGATTGAGGTGTGGTGAAGGGCCAAACATGTTGAAGGAACAACCACTGTCAAGCTTGCTTCCAAATTGCGTAATTTGCATAAAATGCTTAAGGAATATGGGGCAGTGGTGTCTACTTTAAGACAATAGAAGCATCTTGAGGCTTTGACGAAAATCCAAGAGTTGGATACAAAGGAGGCAGCAAGTCCATTATCTAACCAAGAACATGATGCTAGAAGAATGTGGCGAGGAGTAGTGGCTGAGGAAGACTTAAAATGGGACATGGATTGGAGGGAGTAATCAAGGCAACTTTAGCTTAAGGAGGGTGATGCCAACACCAAATTTTTTCATCTTGCAGCCAACTCTCGCAGAAGGGCAAGCATAATTTCTTCCATAGTCAAGGATGGTCAAAGAATATCCTCTATGTAAGAGATTAGATCGAAGGCTATCAAATACAATAGGGATGCCTAACGAGATGCTGATAAAGGAGTGTGGAGGATGGCTATGAGTGATGCACCTAGAGTTTCAGATGAACAAACTTCCAGGTTGACGGCTACCATCACTGAGAAAGAATCTATGGATGCCATAAAAGATTTAAACAATGAAGTCTCCGCTGGGCCTGATGGCATTCATGGCTTTTTCTTTATAAGGAACTGTGGAGCTTGCTTGGTAGTGAGGTGATGGATGTCATCAAGGAGTTTGAGAGAGGTAACCTTGGCTTTGATAAGATCAACAGGTCTTTTCTTTTCTCACTGCCAAAGGTACATGGAGTAGAGAGTTTCTCTGATCTCAGGCCTATTGTGCTCTCAAACTCCATTTATTTGGTGGTGAGCAAGATACTGGCAAATAGATTGAGGTCAGCCCTACAGAACCTAATTCACCCTATCCAATTATCTTTCCTCCCTAACAGATCCTTGTAAGAATCATTTATTATGGATCAGGAGATGGTGTGTGGGTGGCATAGAAGGAGGTGTAAAGCCTTTAGGTGGAAAGTGGATTTTCGAAAGGCCTATGACTCTGTTTCATGGCCCTATCTCTAGGAGGTGTTTGAGAGAAGAGGGTTTCCTCCCCTCTGGATCTAATGGATGAAGCGTTGCATTACAACCTCTTCCTTCTCTCCTTTAATCAATGGTAAACCTTGCGGGGCTAGGATTCAGCCATAGTACAGTGTTAGGTAAGGATGCCCATTAGCTCCATTGGTTGTTAATCTTGCAGTTGATGGTCTTGCTAGATATGCTTGTAAACTATTTGAGCCTGGTGTAATCAGAGGATACTCATTATCCAACAGGAGAGCTATGGCCCCTATACTCCAGTATGCAGACAATACAATCGTCTCTTTTGAGGGGACAACTGCTGAAGCCCAAACATTAGGACATATGGTGAATATCTTTAGGGATCTTTCATGTCTGAAATTGAATAGGGAGAAGTCTACTTTGATATGTTTTGGCCTAAGTGAGCAGGTGCAAGATGCACTCTCAGCCACTTTGGGAACCCTCACTCAAATCTACCAATTAGATACTTGGGGCTGCCATTGAGGTGTTCAAAGTTGAGGACGAGTGATTGGAATACCCTCTTTGATGAGATTTCCATCAAGCTGGAAGGATGGAACAACAAGTTCCTGTCTAAGGGCGGAAGACTCATCTTGTTAAATTCTGCTATCACCTCCATCCCGATCTTCTACTTTTCCCTCTTCAAAGCCCCGAAGTCTATGCGAAAACATTTGGATTTGATGCGAAAGAGATTCTTTTGGAATGGTGCATGACATGAGGGTAGATTCATGCAGCCACTGAAGTGGGAACATCTGTGTCGCCCTAAAGAAGAAGGTGGACTGGGGATTAAAGCACTCAAAGAGTTCAATAAGGCCTTATTGATTAAATGGACTATAAAAATTCTCAATGGGGACGAAAAATTATCGACTGAACTTGTTAGAGATGGATATGGTAGCTTTAATAGTGCATTGTAGAGATTATAACCCTCCAAACCATCCCCACTTTGGCATTCTATCACTCAGGCTATTACAAATAATTGGCATTTGCTGCAGCCAGTACTTGGAGATGGTAGGGCCTTCAACTTCTGAAAGGAGCAGTGGTCGTCACTGGGTGATTGCATAGTAATCATCCAACCTAAATCACCTGAATTAAGCTAGAACCTAGCATAACTTAGGATTACGGCATTCATAGGCATCGTAATTTGCACAATAGCTAGTTTATTAGCCATATAGATAATATCATCTCTTTATGACTTTAAAGAGAGAGGTTTTAATCGCAGATGATTCAAAGCCATGGATGTTAGAACAGACTAGATAAATCTGATCAAAACAACGACAGGAGTCCAACGCTTCCAAAATTGTCTCGATTAGACAACCAGGGCACCTTGTGTAGCCCATAAAAGAACAAAGATCATAAAGCCAAAGGACAAAGATCGGAGCCTCTGATGGAGAATCCAACCACATAGATGAATCTAGATCAATGATCGCAGTCCAACGACGCAAACATCAACTCGATTGGAGGTCTACATCACCAGAAACAAAGAAAAGAAGATGAACGGCCAAGATGGTGCCACGTGGAGCCATCACTACCGCTCCCTCACCACTGCCCCATCTAGGAAGGCCACCCTCACAAGTTGTGGGCCATTGGATCTTCATCCAACAGCCACAAGCGTGCTATGTTTCCCGTCTAGCCGGATAAGAATAAATATATACAAAGTGGTAACTATAGCAAAACGTGGGTGTAGCGCATTGGCTTGGGCACCTACGCGAGATCTGGAGACACCCATTTAAGCTGCAATCCGTGTCAGGACGGGTGTGGATTAAATCAAGCCATACGATGTCAAGCGGAGCGCAGCGATTGAGTCCACATGGCGAAGCGAGGGCATGCCGTGGTTGAACGCACGATCAGATCGACGTTTAACACGTGATCCCACGCACTTTTCAAAACAAACACCGCAAGGTACGAGCGCGTAAGCCATCCAATCGTAAGATCGAACGGCTGACGTTGAGGTAGGTTTTGAAGGCGAGTGGTGAGTGAAGAGGATAAGCGCGCACGTGAGGAGGAATTAGAGTTGCGTGATCGAAGATCAACGACGTAGTGGTCGCCACGTGTCGCCACAAAAGCAAATCTGAGTGTAGAATTCCTTTTGAAGACTATTTTGAGGCCAGATCTGATCTTTTGATCTCCGACCTAATCAAATAAGAGTTTTTGCATGAGATAAAGGGGTTAAATACCCACTTTGCCCCCAATTAAAACTATAAAAGAAGGCCTAGGGCCCCCCAGTTCAAGCATCTCTCTCTCGCATCAACTCCAGATCTCTTCTATATGTTCTCTGCAATTCTTTGTCCCTCTACATCTCCATACCGATGCTCTGGATCTAAGCTTCTGCCCCATCTCGGGCAAGCATCCCACGAGCAGCATCATCTCTCTACCTCCTTCTATCTCTCTCTCTCTCTTTCTCTCTTTCTCTCTATCTATCTCTACTTTTTGCATGGCAATTTCTATTGTGAAAAACTCTTTATCAATGAAATTAAACTTGATCTTAGGGATATCTGATGCCTCTTTATACATATATACATATATAAATACCATTAGAACTAGTTTATTGTAAAGCTTCTATTAAAACTCGATATTGCCTCCCTACGAATGACCCGGTACTCAGCGGAGTTTTATAAATTTATTTGTAAACGTGTTTTCACGCTATAATACAACTGAATAATCTTTCAAAATGAGAATTACACGTCGAACAAGTTGGTGCCGTTGCCAAGGAGGCAACGGAAATTTTTGAAGCTTTCATTGATGCAAATTTGAAATTTCTAACTTGTTATTTTCATTGATTTCATGCATGTAGGCAAGTAAGGAAATTAGAACGAAACAGAATAATGAGAATTGCAGGTTCGAACCTTAGATAACTACCCGTAGTTTAGATTACTTAGATTTAGGATTTGCTTGAACCCTATGATTAGTTAGAATTTATTTTCATATATAGAAAAAAAATTCTCTTGATTTTTAGGTTGAAATAAAGTTTTATCTTAAAAAATCAATTCTTCAAGATCTATACATCCAACAACTCTCAAATTTTTGTTGGACGTAGATTTCAAAGTCAGGAACGACATATCCAAATTTTACTCAAATCAGTGTCATAGAAAAATTTTAAAAATTCACGTATTGATCTATTGTCAATTTAGTTATTGTTCCTAATTTTTTGGAGTACAAAATATTATAGGAATTTTTATGCAACTCTGAATTATTATGAGATAATCAAGAATTTAGGAAAAATCTAAAAAAATTATTTTTTATGCATTTGATTGTGCAAATTATCCAATCACCAACTTGGGGTCAAAACAGACTACAAAACCCCCAATACACTTTAAATCAGAGAAAGATAGGAAACGTGGATTAAAAATTCTTGAAAGATATTTTCTTAGTACCTAGTTAGTGGTGCAATAAGGCAAATTGATTACATTGCTTGGGTAGAACCACTCATTTAATTTTGAACTTAAATGAATCATCTAGAATTATCTGTGCTTATGGTTCCACATTAAGGACAGAGCACACCTGCATTTTCATATTTAAAGGAAATCTATCAAACAAATTAGGATTTACAAAACTCGTGTGTGCCTCATCAAAACCTCGATTGAAAATATTAAATCAAGTGAACCCTAAAATGCATTAGAACAAGCATTCAAATCTTAAAATTCACTTCATCTTAAGAAATTGCTTCTGAACCCTATTTGCCTGAGCACTTCACACATTTGAAACCAACTTTAAAGGCAAACACCACCCTAACGCCATCATATTCAAAAAGCATATCAAAACCACGCCTAAAACTGAGTAGACGTGCACTAGGTAGAACTAATAGACTTGGGGAATTGAAAGTAGATTGGGCTATGGTCAAGGCCTTATCTACTTGGACCCACTGGTGACAAGAAAGGTCTGTGCGGTAGCCACATTAACCTTTAGTGGTGACCCGCAATGCAGGGTGTCCTAAGGGGTCTCACCCTTCTAGCTAGCCAAGTAATTCAAGGGTTGATCTAACCCAGTCATGTTTTGGAGAACCAAGATTAGGTCTTTTTAGGGTTGACAATCTAAGGACCAGTTTGATTGCTTGTATTGAAAGGGTGCAGTATTCTCTCATCTGTCCTCTCTCTCTTCTATTAACTTTCTTCTGGTACATGGATGCTAAAAGTCTCTGAACCCTGATTTGGTACCACCTTTAGAGAGTAAACTAAGGAGAAGACCTAATTTTTCTGAATACATTCCGATGACTAATTGCCATGAGGAAGAACTGATTGAGGACAAAACCATGGACCCATACTCGTTTTCCTTACACTATCCTCCCTATACCAACCCTTCCCTTCAACTTCTTCATGATGGGAGAACTGTCCTCAACACCCGAGACTTGATTCCCTTTCTTACACCTCATATTCCAGAGGTATAGCTAGGCCTACCTCGAATCCCACATGAATTGCCGGATATCAGGGATCCATACAACCTCAAAAGACATTCTCCATACAGGACCAGCACCTGATTGGCATGACCAACTATCTTGATCGGTTCAGCCAAACTCATCTCTCCCTAGATCAGGGATATGCCTTAGAATCCCAATACCTAGAATATCAATCCTATCCTTGAAATCACTTTACAAATTATCCCAATCCCACCCAAACAACTTTACCTTCTCATTAGGATAACCCTACAACACCAAACCAAGGATATGATTCTTACCCTAGGTATTCAGATGATAGATATTCTGATTTAACTAAGGAAAGAATTCTTGGAATTATTATCCATAGCCTGATCAAATCCCTGACCATGGCGGTGATCCTGAGATCACCTAATTACTCCAAGTAGTCCAGGGGATGAGAGAAGCTAATAAAAGAAACATAGATAATCTGACAAACCAGCTCAATTGAATCTGTAAAGCACAAGGTGATAAAATTGGTCCGAGTATGCCACGAGTTGGTGGTAAGCTACTCAAGGTTAAGGATCCAACCTTAAGTATGACATCTTATCCAATCCGAACCTCTACATACACTAAGCCCATCCAGCAGCCCTGTGATTTTGCAAAATTGATCCTACCCAGGCCTACAGTTGAACTAATAAATGATTTTGATATCCCAAAAACTGACTTTGAGGAGGAAGACTCACTTGAAGAAATACATCCTGATTTAGGCCTCGAATTGCAACCATTCTATTTTGAAGAGCAATCTATAGTGGGCCAAAGTATGAGTCTTTATGTTTAAAGATGCACAATTGGACTACGTGGATGATTTAGGAGAATTAGAGCAAGATCAAGAGGATAGAAAGATTGGGAACACTGATACTCCCAGCCAAGCATGGTTGGATGGCTTTGATGTCATCTTGTCTGAGGATTACCATGATCAGATGTGCTTAAATGATTTGATATCTGGATTTGGCGATACTAATCATTCTAAGATATCCCATATAGAAGTCAAATCTGTTGTCACTTCTGTTTTAGCTAATTCGTCACCTTCTCTTCCCATCCACCAGAGTTCTAAAGAAAAATCTAACCCTTATCCCCAACATCTTGAGATTGAGCTAAGCAGACAATCCCCCTATGAAAAAGATGTTCAACAAATTGCAGAATTACTGGGGATGACTTATGAAGATCTATCTGAGGAAGCAGAGAATTTAGCTGAATCATGGAATCCTGAGGAGCTTGACTTGATTGATGAGAAACAAGAAGGCTTTCCCTCAGAAGATATAGTCCAAGAGAAAAACAATTGCGACCAAACTTAGAAGTCCACAAAACAAAAAGGATTTGAGGTGTTGACTAATCTAAACCCTGATCTTACTCCCCTTGGGACTGTGATTCTAAGGAATAATCAATTTCCATCCATTACATTTGAAGACTTGCATCATGATTTGGGAGACTCGAATGAGACTTTTGATCTCCCTAGGGATGAGATGGACCACTGGATTTTATTTGACTCACCTAGTCGACATCCATCCATACCTAACTTGACTTGCGATGTGGTTTCCTATACCATTTCAGACTACACCACTCGGGTTCCTCCTTTCATTTCCTATTACTTTCAGGACCCATATGATTTATTCCCCACAAACCACCCTGTATCCACCTCATCTGACTTCCCTATACATCACATCTTAAGGTTGCCGTTATCTACTTTGTACTATGGCACCCGCACTAATATTTCTCCCTTTTGCATCATTTGGCTGCAAATAGTTTCAAGCCTATTCACTTTATTTTTCCGACCTTTTGGGCTTGGTATCCACCATCAATTGATCTTCATTTGTGGATCACTAATCCTTGCATTACACGATAACATCTTCATTTCAATCTTGACTCAACCCATTTACCAGATCATTTATTTTTGGGTTTAGGTCCAACAAATGACATTAAGCTTAGCGTTGGTTGGGAGGCAACCTAGTACTGGTGATATCCCCTACTCTTGCTTATTATATTTCAATTTTCATGCATACATTTCAATGGGGACATTGTAATGAATAGGCATGGGGGGGTAGGCATTGCATGTCTAATTTTCATGTCAAAAAAAAAATGCATTTAGGCATAAAGAATTTTTATTAAGGTTTTATTAGGGATTTATTCTTAGGTTGATTCCTGAGTTTAAAATCCAGTACAATTTCACACTTACACATAGAATTTGCAATGGATCCTCTGTGAAGATCGATAAACATCTTTAGTTTGTCGAGAAGAAGCAATGCTTCTTCTCCTAAACCCTTGGACAGTAATTAGGGAGTCAGGCAAACTATCTTCTAACAGATCCACCAAACAAGTGTAAGGTCAGAGTAGAAAGTTTACTGATACTCTAAGGCTGTTATGAGGAATCTTAAACTCTAGATTATGAGATAATGATGCTCGAAGTTAGGAATAGTTTTTGCTCTCAATTTCTGTGTACAAGTTCTTAGTGTACATCTTTTGAGAGCCACCAAATAAGGCAAATATGCAAAGAGCCGATTCTGATAAAACTAACACTGAGGTGGATGGTCACAACCGCCTTTTACGTAATCCTCAGCTAAAGGAGGGTATTAATGTCAAGGTCAAAAATACATTGTCCTATCCATTCCCTTCCCGCTGACGAGCATAGGCAATTCCACCAAATAAGCCACCCGATATCCTCTTGAACACCCATAATCCTGAATAATGCCTCCTAAACAAAAGTTCGTATGCTGTGTTGCATTAGTAGATATTTGAAAAAAAAAGAGTGAGAAAGAAAAGAAAAAATATATATATACATAAAAAAAAGTGAAAAAAGCAAAAAAAAAAGAGTTTATAAGTGTTTTTAGAATTTATTGAGGCAGCAACACCTACCACCCTCACGGTCCACCAAATAGAGCCTTGACGTACTTTTCTGTATTTCTGGCGACCAGAATATGGGCTGAGGAATTCTGACTTAGTCTTGGAGTTGGCAGAACCTAATCAAGGTGTTAATGCTAGGAGAGACCACTAAATATATTGATAAATCTGGTGAGATTGTGAACTCAAAAGGAAAGAAAAGAAAAGAAAAGATCAGAAAAAGAGAAAGAAAGAGAGAGAATGAGTACATAGGAACTAAAGAGAGCATTGTTTCTCGCATCTCTCTGAGTTAAATTATTTCATAATTAGGAAACCTAGGTTCTAAAGTACTAGTCTATATGTAGCACCAGATGAATGTGAGCCTCCAAGTACAAATCTACTTGACTCAGAAATCTTCTACCTAAGCCAAAAGCCAGGGCTCAATATATAGGTTACTTTATAACCTCGAGGGAAGAAGTTTTCCTATACCAGTATATTTTTATTAAGGGTTAAGTACGAGCTTTAGATGAGAATTGGCTTTCACTTGAATCCGTTGCATAGGATACAACAAAACACAATCATGATTATCTGGATTACTAACGCTTCGAATGAAAACAAAAGACATAAACCTCTAGTCAAACTCTTGATAAAAATTACTCATGTAGGACCACTTTGCATTTAGTCATGCATTTTCTAGGGGCTAGTAAGATTTAGGCATGGGGTGTGATTACACAGCAATCATGCAACCTATATCACCTGAATTAAGCTAGAACCTGGCATAACTTAGGATTAATGCATTCATAGGCATCGTAATTTGCACAATAGCCAATTTTTTAGTCATATAGATAATATCATCATTTTATGGCCTAAAAGAGAGAGGATTTTAATCGCAGATGATTTGAAGCCACGGATGTTAGATCAGACTAGACAGATCTGATTAGAATGACGATGGGAGTGCAACACTTCCAAAATCGTCTCAATCAGACAATTAGGGCACCTTGTGCAGTACATAAAAGAACGGAGATCATAAAGTCAAAGGACAAAGATCCAAGCCTCAAATGGAGAATCCAACCACATGGATGAATCCAGATCGACGATCGCAGTCCAACGATGCAAAAATCAACTCGATTGGAGTTCTACATCCCCAGATATAAAGAAAAGAACATGTACGGTGATGATAGCACCACAAGACACCATCATAGCCGCTCCCTCACCATCGCCCCAACTAGGAAGGCCACCCTCACATGCTAAAGATCCAACGGCCATGAGGGTGACACGTCGCACGTCCAACTAGATAAGAATAAATATATACAAAGAGGTAACTATAACAAAACGTGGGCGTAGCGCGTTGCCTCGGCCGCCTGCGCAAGATCTAGAGACACCCGTTTGAGCTACAATTCGTGTGAGGATGGGTGTGGATTAAATCAAGCCATACGATGTCAAGCAAAGGGTGGTCATCGAGTCCACGTGGCGAAGCGAGGGCATGCCCCTATCAAATGCACAATTAGACGCACATTTAACACGCGATCCCATGTGCTTTTCAAAGAAAAAACCCTGAGGCGCGAGTGATGAGACACTCATCATAATCTCTAATTACCCCTAATTAACTAGTCTTCCTAGTTAATTAGCTAAGGTTATGAATATATAAGGGTTAATTATAAAATAAGGGATATCTAGTCAAGGACCTTAAAATAAGTTTAAAATGACATGTTATCATTCAATTAACATTATTAATAATCTAGATAATAATTGGACTCGAAGTCCTATTAATCATTCCCTTAATTAATAAGTTAAGTAAATTAAATATAATGTATACCTAAGTATATAATAACTTAAGTAATTTTACTTAATATAATAAATTAATCTAAAAAGGTCAAAAATGTAAATTTAGGGTGAAAATATAATGTTTACCTTATTTACTAACATATATAAAAAGTTGAAAAAGATCTAAGTTAAAATAAACCTTCAAAACCTGGGTTTACATTTTAGTCACTACTTTTCATTACAGTCAGATCCTTATTTCTCACATAGGTCCTTAAGTTTTATTTCATTTAAGTCCCTCTTCGTCTTCTTCTTCTTCATCTGAATGAATGGCTGGCGGCAGAGAGTCACCCTACCACGCGATTACCGCCCTGCCGACATCATCCTTCTTTATCCAAGCTCTTGCAGCTTGCGCTCACCACCTCCACTTCATCCACCGGTTTGTATTAACCAGGAATCCTATTTTTCAGTGGGAGATAACCTCACTGTCGTCGAAGACGACGACGGAGGTTAAGCTCCTCGAGCTTCTTCTTCTGCCGGACCCTGCCATTCTCTTCGCCGCCAATTGCTATAAATACCCCCTTACACCTCTAATTTTATTCAAGTTGGCTCCCTTCCCTCTTCTAACACTGTAGCTGACTTCGATAGGCTATTCGTCCAAAACTCTGGTGACTTCCCATTTCAATTTCCGACTTCCTCTGTCCATCTTAATTAGCTGCGGAGATTTGCTGTGGTCTTCCACGTCTCTGACACTGGTGCCAACCCAAGAAACCCTACACTCCACCTCAAATCCGCCCGCCGGAGATCTTTCTTCCACCCTCTGATTTTGTCGTCCACTATGAACCTTCGGCGGAACCCTATTGACCCCTTCGTCTAGGTAACAATAGATTAGGAGTAGGAGTAGGAGTAGGCTAGCTTAGTTAGTTAGTTTAGGTAGTTAGATTAGAGTAATTTTAGAATTTTAGTTTCATGTTCTATGACTCCGGCAAGTTCCTTGAGCTCGCCAGAGCTTCAATTCTATCTTTTTAAATCACTGTCCACCTTCCTTTATCTTCCATGATCACTTCTAAATCACTTAATCACTTAATTGATCACCTAATCGCTTAATTCAAATTTCACCTTCACCAACTGCTGACACTGTCTATGGCGACAGTAATCGACCTAATTTCACCTTCATAGGGTTCTTCGTCATCTATCCACCACTTATGAACCCTAATCGACACTATAATACCTATAAATACCATATATAAATTAAATGCCCAAATATAATTAAGCTCATGAGCTTGCTATCAATGGTGGCTCAGGAGCAGTTCAAATCTTAAATTAAATATATATTTATGAATATAAACATCTTTTGACTTGTTTTACCCTCTCAATCAAGTGGTTAAACTAGTCTTGAGCTTTAACCACTCAGCTCCTTTAAGAAAACGAATTCACTATCAAATCTTACATTTAAAGAAATAATGAGGAATTAAATGTGATACTGAGGTTCATTATAACCTCAAGATCCTTTCTAAATCAAAGATGGTAAGTTTAATCAATCTGTACACACTTTACATATTTTCTGGACTCACCAGGGCTCCGGCGAGCCAAATTTGTATTTCAGCCTCTAGAACTTGTTAAGAATCTCCTAAATGGTAATAAATGGATCACTGATTGTTTTAAGAATGTTTCTTTGAGGATTTAACCACTGGAGCTATAGATATGAACTTCATCTTCTCCAACGTCGGTAGAGTTGGAGAAGTCTATTAGTTAGGTATAAGAAGCATTTAAGGAACTCAGAAGCTTCAGTGAAATGCACTGAAGCTGTTTAAACCTTTAGAATACTGTAACAACCTCTGAATCGCTCTAACGAACACACACCATTTCAAGTTTAGGTGGCGAGCCTGATACCCTAGGAATAAGAGCCAGAACACCAATTTGAAGATCTGAATAAGTTCTAGGTGTTGAGAAGACTTTATTCGAGGCTTTGATTTCTTGTGGAGAAGCTTTGAACAGAAAGTCAAACTTGAGGCCTTTATAGTCAAACCTGAGGAGGAAATTTTGTTTCTGAGTTCAATCTGAGGTATTGAGGAGTGTAAACTGTTTCTGAGAATTTGTTGAATGGTCTGAGAGAGAATAAAGTAAGCTCAGATGATTTATTTAGTGAGAATTTGAATCCTATCAATTTGATTTACTTTCAAACCCAAACCAACAGCAGTGCCATTTTATTGAAATTTAAACTTTTATCCTGCCCAGATTAATCTGTTATAACTCTTAGAACTTGTTTACTTCGATCAGAGATGTTTTTCTGTGTCTATTTACCTATTTTAAGTTTGAAAATTCAAACTCTGAAGCTTTCGGAGAAGCTTCAACCTTCTATACACTGTCTGAAGGTCTTAAGAGCTTAAAACTTACTCTAACAGATGCGAAATCAGTTGTATAACCTATATAGACCTTTAAATAAGAATGAAAAGTCCATCTAAGGACTCTGTTGATATAATTTCACATTCCAGGCTAGTAATAACCTATAGGAACCCCTGATTTTATCTTTCAAATTGAAGATGAAAACATCCTATAATCCTTAAATTGACCCAGCAATTGTATATATCCATCTTAGAGCTTTCTAACAAACTTGAAATCACTCGATTTGGAGCTCTGGGTAGAAAGTTATGATCATTTGAAGTTGGGTCTGGAAGGGGTTAGATAGTCCCACATCATCGGATTCTGAGGGCCACATGGTAATAAAAGCAATTTGTTGTATGCCCTCTTCAGTCGTCAGCGCTAGGTGCACCGGTTACTGATCTGATCTGAGCATGTGCATGTGTGTGTGTGCGGGCTTGTGTGCTTGCGGGTGTGCGCCCTTGGGGGCGTAAGCGAATGTGCCCTGGGAGGGCAAGAGGCCTGGGAGGTCGGGTTGAGCTGAATTGGCTCGAGATAATGAATCGATATCAAATAAATCGAAAACGAACCTAATTGAGATTAGGCGAGGACCGAGTAGGGTTTGGTCCCACCCTCGTCTCAGGGTGTTGTGTATCCTCGAAAGGACCTCGCCACAAATAAAATAAATTTTGGTGAAAAAAGGTAGAAAAACCCGATTCAGCTGAAGGGCTTAAGGAAAAGAGAAGTCGATGGTTGTTAAATGCTAAGTGTTGAAGCTGAAGTCTACGGAAGAAAGGAGCACAGGCACTAAGGTAAAGAGATTAAGGAACAAAAGGAGAAGACTAAGGAAGAAAAGAAGGCAGGAGAAGATAGGAACAACAGAAGAGAGGTAAAAAAGAGAGCTCGAGAGAGAGAAGAAAATAAAAGAAAGAAGAAGAGAGAGGTTGAAGAAAATAAATGAAGGATATTATTTTTCTTGCATCATTACTTTTTGTTTTTAATTGTAAAAAGGCATGTTTTAATAGAATAACTTTTAATTACCACAATTTCTTTTGAAATAAAATTGTAAAACAAACATCATTTTGAGTAAATATGTTTTTCATATGGAATTTTGTATATTCTATATAGCTTAAATATTTTGGCAAAATTCATGTTTTAAAATCAAACTAGTTATACCTCCTAAACTTATAGAGATAAAATAAAATTGGTGAATTTGGAGAAAATTATTATACCTCCCAGTGAACGACCTACACTCAACCAGCAAAAATTTCTAAAATGTTAGGTTAATTCGACCCTATACTGCACAACCGACACAACTGTGAGTTAACCTAAGTGATTTCTTCTACTCTTAATTAAGTGAAATTAACTTAATTACAGAGTTGAGTGAAATCACGTCACCAGCGAGCGCGTAAGCCGTCCAATCATAAGATCGGACGGCTGATGATGAGGCAGGTTTTGCAGGCGAGCGGTGAGCGAAGATGATAAGCATGCACGTGAGGAGGAATCAGAGCCACGCGATCGAAGATCGACAACACAGCGGTTGCCATGTGTCACTAGCAGAGCAAATTCGAGCGTACAAATCCTTTTAAAGGCTATTTTGAGGCTAGATTTGATCTGTTGATCTCTCGATCAATGGATTTGATCAAATAATTGTTGTTGCATGAGATAAAAGGGTTAAATACCCACTTTGCCCCTCATTAAAACTATAAAAGAAGGCCTAGGGCCCCCCAATTGAAGTATCTCTCTCTCCCATCAACTCCAGATCTCTTCTACTATCTTCTCTATAATTGTCTATCCCTCTGTAACTCTATCCCGGTGCTCTAGATCTGAGGTGCTATCGCATCTTGCATAAGTATCCCACAAGTGGCATCGTCTCTCTACCTCCTATCTATCTCTCTCTCTTTCTCTCTTTCTCTCTATCAATCTCTACTTTTTGCATAGTAATTTCTATTGTGAAAAACTCTTTATCAATCCAATTAAATTTGATCTTAAGGATATCTGATGCCTCTTTATAGATATATAAATATATAAATACCGTTAGAACTAGTTTATTGAAAAGCTTTTGTTAAAAATTAAGATTGCCTCCCTGTGAACGACTCGATACTCATTAGTGTTTTATAAATTTATTTGTCGATGTGTCTTTGCACTATACTACAATTGAATAATCTTTTAAAATGCGAATTATGCATCGAACACTAGGCATTCTGAAAGAGTCTTACCCGAGGGTATACTCGGTTGTTGCTGATAAAGAAGGGGCAGTTAGCAACTATTGGTTCGAGTGTTGCGGCTGCTGGCACTTGAGTGAATCTGAAGCCATCAAGGAGGGAACTCGGTTATGGGAAGAAAGGCAGAACCTGATTTCAAACTTGCAAAGTTTCAGTCCAAGGCCTGTCGTGGAGGACACTTATGCATGGGATGGCATCTATACGGCTCAATGTTCCTATCGAAAAATCATGATGTCTGGAAGTGGTATGGGGGGCGATCACATTAACAAGAAAATTTAGCTTTTGAAGGTCCCTCTCAAGGTGCAAATGTTTCTTTGGTTGTGTAGAAGGGAAGGCTTGATCACAGGGGACCTTAGACACAAGAGGATAGGGGCAGCACTACATGAATGTCACCTTTATGGGATGCACACCGATAGTCTGAATCATATGTTTTCTTCCTATTTGATTATAGATACGATTTGGAGAAAAACTTGCCAGGAGCCGCTCCTACCTTGGGAGTCCTTGTGGCATAGTTTTGGGACACCTAGGAGGCCACATCTATGCATGGCAGTGATCCTCTAGTGTGTGTGGAGGGCGAGGAATGAGTGACTATTTTAGGAGAGACCAATATGCTGTGAGCAAATTATAGATGAGTGTTGGTCCCTCATACATAGATGAGGATCTAATTTGTAGTTTTTCTTGTCTTTATTTTTACTATTAAAAAAAATGCCCTCCTGGATTGCATCATAGCACGATAGCTTTCCTTTCAGTTTCAAAAAAAAAAATCACTTCATCCAGAAAAACTGCTTGTTAACCCTTTTGCCTGCATAGTTCACCTCTCTAAAATCAATCTTTTAGGCAAACACTCCCCTAACGCCCATCATATTCCAAAAGCACATCAAACCCAAGCTTAAAACTGAGTAGACGTGCCCTATACAGTACTAATAGACTTGGGGACTTGAAACTAGATTGGGCTAAGGTCAACGCCTTGTCTACTTGGACCCACTGGTGACAAGAAAGGTCAATGCGATAACCACGTTAACCTTTAGTGGTGTCCCGTTGTGCAGGGTGTCCTAAGGGTTCCTACCCTTCTTGCTAACCAAGTAATTCAAGGGTTAATCTAACCCAATCGTGTTTTTGGGATCCAGGATCAGGTCTAATTAGGGTTAACACTCTAAGGACTAGTTTGATTACTTGCATTGAGCAGGCAAGGTTTCTCTCATCTATCTTCTCTCTCATCTACAGCCATTCTTCTGGTGCATGCATGGTAGAAGATCTCAAAATCCTGATTTGCTACCACCATTTGAAAGAAATCCTAGGGGAAGACCTATTTATCCAGGATCTGAATCTAACCCTTTGCAATGGCTAGTAATCATGAGGAAGAAGAGATTGATGAACGAAATCTGGATCCTATGACTCTTACAAAGGCAAATCAATAAGTTGGGCAAGCATCATGACGGATAGATGGAAGTCATAGTGCAGGCCATCACTCGACTCCAAAACAAAAGGGTAGACCGGCCCCTCCATGACTTTTACAACCCTCCTAATGCCCAACCTGAACCCTTTGTTAGGGCACCTCAGGATGGGAAAGATTTTGAACTCAAACCTTAGATCATTAACTTGATTCCCCACTTTCGTGGCAGTGAGTTAGATGACCCCTTCCCCTACCTTGAGGAACTGCTACACATAGGAAGAACCTTTGGCCCTAGGAACATGAATGAAGGTACTAATGGGAACACCATCATGAGCCATAACTAGCTCATTTTGACCCAATGAATAGAATAAATGCTCCTAGAAAACCAACTGAAGGTCATAATTCACTGCATAACCTTTCTAAGAGAAAAATAAGAAACTAGGGGTAAAACTATAATTTTACTAATGCAGTACAACCACTGGTTTTTTCAAGGGTTAAACAAAGATCAAATGGTCTTAATATGATAATAAGTGGGTTGGATTTGATAGAAAAGGGTTTGTGTGAGTTCTGTTAATTAAATGACTTCTTGAAACCCTAAAAACAAACCCACTTGATTAACCAAGGTTCTAGGCAGGATAAAATTCACCTAAACCCTCTAAAAATCATAAAATTATTCTCAAGGGTTTATAACCTTCAATTTGGCCATTAGAACCTATCTTGACTTAGAATGGGGTCCTAGATAAATATTTATCCTAAATTGGCTTTTTGCAAAAATTTCCCAGTCAAATGTGGTTAAACGCAAAATTCAACTTCACCATTGGATTCCTTAGGTCCAAATTAGGATTTTACCAAAACATTGACCCAGGATGAGTTTGCCTTGACCTAGTTTGTAAAAAGGTCCAACCTGATTACATTTCAAAAACCCTTACAACCAGCCCCCTAGCTTTCTGGCCATCTTCACAAGTAGGTCCCTCTGCCATTACCGTGAAGGAGACCTACTCCGGTGACCTTTGATAGAGGAAATATCTTTGATTTCTCAGAGAATCTCTTTCAAAATTGGAAGGGAGATTCTCTGAGAATTTCCCTCCAATCTAAAACCATCTTTGATCCCTGATTCTTTCCCAATCTCTCATGCGAACGCAAGAGAGATGTGGGTATCCTAACAAACTTCCATCGCCGGTTAGCCTTCCAAGCTTGGCAAGCTTTCTTGCCAAGCCGTAATCGACTTCGAGAGCTTTATTTAAAGGAGCCCAGACCTCTCCGATCTCCCCACGCTCGATTTCGGCCACGACTACCCCTAATTCCTCTCTTTCCCTCACGGCTGTAGGCTCCTCAACATCCAGCGAGCTCCTCTGCCTCTTCTCGTCGTTCGACCACCATACCTATGGTGGATCCTTCTTCCGTGACTTTGTCCACACCTCACCGTACCAGCAGGCACTTCTCTCCCTTCATCCTCGTCGATCCCACCTCAACGGAGCCACCTTCATCTTCAGCATTGACCACACCAGACCCAAAGCCTCCACTCACCCCCTTCGTCCCTTAACCTCCCAGATAAGCTCCCTCTTCCCTCTATTTTCTTCTCCACCCTTTGTTCTCCAAAATCGATCACTGCCAACCATCATCACTAATAGGAACACCATCTTGAGCTCTAACTAGCTCATTTTAACCTAGAAAAGAGAATAAAAGCTCCTAGATAACCAAATGAAGGGCCTAACTCAAGGAATAACTGTTTGAAAGAAAAGTAAGAAACAAAGTGTAAAACTGCAATTTTTTCATTGCAGTGCAACAATGGGATTTCTCAAGGGCTAAACATAGGTTAATTGGTCTTAACAAGATAAAAAGTGGGTTGGTTCAATCAGAAAAGGGTTAATGTGAAATCTAGGAATTAAATGACTTCTTGTAATCCTAAAACAGGCCCACTTAATTTAACAAGGTTCTGGTCAGGATAAAATTCAACTAAACCCTATAAAAATCATGGAAAAATATCCTCTAAGGTTTAAAACATTAAATTTGGCCTTTAGAACCTATTTTGACCTAAATAGGGGTCCTAGTCAAATATTTGCCCTAATTGGGATTTTGTGCAAAATACCCAATCAAGTGTGGTCAAATCTAAAATTCAACTACACCATTGCATTCCTTATGTCCATATTAGGTTTATACCAAAATTTAGACCTAAGGGGAGTTCACCTTGACCTACTTTGCAAAATAGTCTAACGTAATTACATTTATGCCCCTAGCTTTTGAAAACCCTTGCAGAAAACCCCTAGCATCCCCATCGTTCCTTGCAATTAGGTCCCTCTACCATTACAGTGGAGGAATCATACTCTGGCGAGGATTCAAGAGGGATATCTCCTTGATTCCTTAGAAAATCCCTCTCAAATTTTAAAGAGAGTTTCTCTGAGGAATTCCTGTTCGTATGAACCCAATTATGAGCTCTGATTTCCACCAAATCTCTCATGCGAATGTATGGGAGATTTGGGTATCTCTCGACCCTCCAAGCCCGACAAGGTTGCTGTGCTTGAAAGTTTGCCTTCCAAGCACAAGGCCCTCTGCCTGCGACTACAAAAGAGGCCCCAGATCCCCTCAGTCATTTCAAGCTTGTTTTTGGCCTAAGAATACCCCATCTACCTCTCTTCCGCTCCGGCCAAAAAGCCTGACAAGCTCTGACTCCTCCTCCTCCTTCTTCTCATCACTCTGCCACCATACCAGTGGCTAGGTTGCCTTCGCCTCCTTCTGAGTTGCGCCACACCTGCACCTACGCCTATCTCCCTCTCGTCGTCGTCGCCTCTCTATCTTTGGGTCTTCGTCTCTGGCGACGGCATATATGCACCATCCGCCCCCTCCGCTCCCCCTTCTTCCAACTACTCGCAGATAAGTCCCCTTCCTCTACTCTTTCTTTTCCCCTTATCTATTTCTAATTTCATGCCCTGATAACCATAAACCACCACCATCTTTTCCACCTCCAGCAGACCACCGGCGAGGTGCATCCACCACTCCACGCACCCACACACCTCGCCAACCACCTCGAAGTCATCGCCTCATCCCATTGATCATTTTCCCCCTCTCCATTAATCGCACAACCTCCATTCACTCCCCCTGAACACGCCCAGCTCCATGGCCACAGAACGACCTAGGCACGCACGCCTAGGCTGTCCTGCTCCACACCAGCACCCAGGATACCTTCGCCGTGTCACGGCGAAGCCTTCTAAGTCATTTGGGAAGGCCGTGAGTCCGTATTTGTGGCGGCAGGTACAGGTGCCCTACCTGCCATTAACGCAAGCTTGAAGAAGCTTGCTAGCTTCACAGCAGGCTCCAGGTGCCAGCAGCCCAGGTCCTAGACATGTGGTTTCTCTTCGCGAATGACTTGCACCTAGCAATTGGAGGCCAAAGCATCTGCTGTCTCAGCAATCAAGTGAAGACCTGCTGCGGGCGTGCACGAGAACTGAGTGGGACATTTAGTCCCACCTCGGAAGTCTGTGAGCAAGCAACGTAGGATAAATTGAAAAACTGTCATGGGCTTAGCGCCTTATGACTCGGGGTGAGGTCCCACTCACCTTCACGCCTCATCCGTGCCCCATGCTTCGCGTACCAAGTATTTAACCCAACTGCCCGCACACTCCTCGGCCACCACACACATCGGTGGGCCGACACGACCTATTTACCCAAGAAAGGGTCTGGGAGAGCAAGCCTAAGAGAGTAGAAAGTGAGGAGAATTTGTGGGTAGGGTCGGGGATAGGTTTTGCTCTCCAGGATTGCAAAGACAAGGAAGAAGAGGAAGAAGGAAGCCATAGCAGTAGCTAAGGGTGAAGTCTCAAGGGAAGAACAAAAAGGAAGGAGAAGGAAGCTTCAGCAAGAAAAGCAAAGGAAGAAGAAGGCCCAGTTAAGAGACAGAAGAAAGAAGGAAGAAGCCAAGGCCAACAATCAGAGGAAAGAAAGAGATAGAAGAAGAAAAGAAGAATGAGAGAATCAAAAGAATCAAAGAAGGAAGCGAAGGAAGAAGAAGAAGAATAGTGAAAGCTCAAGCTAGAAGCAAAGAGGAGAGATTGAAGAAGAATTATCTTATTTTTACATCCATCATCTTTTTGAACTTCTATATACATTGAAACCATTTTTTCATAATTTTGATTGATCATTACATTTTACAAAGTTGAAAGTTCTGTTCTTAGTTTTTAAATCCCAATTTGCTCCCTGTGTTCGACCTCAGATTCCTATTTTTTGAGTAAAAAACTTTTATTTGTTTTCAAAGTGATTTTGGTTATACTACAACGCAATTATTATAAGCTTGATTTTGCTTTCGATAAACATTTTGGCGCTGTTGCCAGGAGCAATGGGCAATTTGAAAACTTTGATCACAACTTCTGATTCAATACTAACTTGATCTATTTTTTATGTTGTGATTGTTTCAGAGGAAGAAAAGAAGACAACCGCACAACAACCACACTAGGGGCAAGTAATTTCTCATTAGCCCTCTCTCTTAGTCCCCTTAATTCTGAAAAGGGAAAACAAAGAGAATCAATTTAGGGCGACCTACTTTCCATATCTAGTTAATCCACCAAAGTTGCTTGATTTTAATTTCAACACATTTTGAATTGTGCATCCATTTAAGGTAACTAGGGCTAGCACCTTCTTGATTGAGCCCTAGAGACCATCTTTGTGGCAACTAAATTGGACCAATTAGAGCCAACGTAAGGATTCCAATGTAGGAATTTTAGAGACACATCTTCTCTAAGCAAAGAATCAAATTTTCAAAAAGAGGTGTGCCTAAGCCTTGATTGAAGAGATTTATCCAAGAGAAACCTTAAAAAGAAATTCAAGCTCTTAAGTTCACTTGAACCCTAAAAGAATGGACCTAAAAACTCTCAAAGGACAAAGAGGTGAAGTTGACCCCTTGGGTCGACCAACCTTGAAATTAGGTCACCTTTTGCACTCAAAATATCTAATGTTCAAGTGGAACCCTAAGCACCTTAATCTTAATTAAAAGTGGTAGACTTAAGAGGTCAAGGTCCCCATTCTGGTCTACCTAGAATCTCAGTGACAAGACAGGTCGGGTGGGGGAAACCTCGTAACTCATGGGGATGCTCTACCATGTAGGGGTGTTTGCGGGACTCTCCCTCTCTAGCTGCCAAGGTATTTCTCAGGTGGATGGCTTTTCTGACTAAGGGGTATCATCCGTCTCAAAACTCTATAGTCATCCAATTTTTTTGGGTGTCTCGATTGGGTCCAACACATTCTAATCTCGTCTAATCCTTTAGTGCATGTTTGGTAGTAGGTCCTTAGGACCATCCTTATGACCTCCTTTAGAAATCACTCCCACCAAGGCTAAGCCTCGACGCCTGTGTTTGTGCAGCAACCCCACCACATAGACCACTCTTTTGATTCATGAGAACTAAGTTCTCCTTCTTCCATCCTGGCACAACCAATTGAAGAAGTGAACAACCTTGAACACCAACTTCAGTGCTTGAATGATCTATTCCAGAACTTCATAAACCCACCGCAACGTCCTATGATGCGACATCACTATAATCCCGCTGCGGTGGCAATTGAGCCTCGAGTCCAAATTCCGACTAGAGGTCCTGATTTTGAACTCAAGCCTAACATGATTCATGCCATTCCAAAATTCCATGGGCTTAACTCCGAGGATCCCTTCTAGCACATCAAACAACTCAAACATCTGGCCCAAACCTTTGGGTCAGATGTACAAAATCAGGATATCTGCTAATGAAGATGTTTTCCATCTCCCTCACGGACAAGGCTGCTCATTGGTATCAAACTCAAGCACTTCCGATCAACACATGGGTTGAACTCCAGTTTGAATTTTTGAAAAAGTTCTTCCCCGTTGGCCAGACAAATGCCTTGCGCCACCATATCACTCACTTCACTCAACAATCAGGAGAACCTCTCCATGAGGCATGGGATCGATTCTTGGATCTCATGCAAAATCGCCCCCATCATGGAGTTCCTAAATGGGAACAAGTCCAGTCTTTTTACCAGGGACTTCGTGAAGACATTCGATTATTCGTTAATGCAACCTATGGAGGAAACATCATGGGTCAACACGAAAACATGGTGTGGGAGATTCTAGAGAATATGTGTGAGAACTCCATCAATAATGACTCCATGGGCTTATTCAACGTGACGAATGCTTGCGCATCGATGAATCTTAGGGGAGCACATGAGACGCAGGCCTGTCTGCATCTGTCGACTTGGAACTGATGGCCAGTCGGTTGGACAAGGTCTCCATCATAGAGAAGAAGGTAGACGAGCTGACTTGGCATCTGCAACGAGCCACCTCTGTGCAAAACTCGTTTACACAGCCACCACTTGAGCGGGAAACTATATAGAACATCTATCACCGATCTTCTCAGAGGGTGGAATCGTATCCACCTCGTCTGACTCCAAGATCGGAGGGACCTCTGATCCAATCTATTCTAGTTGGGGGAACTCTGAACCCTCATACTTTGATTTTTCTTAGGCTCCTCAGACCTGCGAGGACCTCAATGCCATTCAGAATGACCCATTCTCCAATACCTATAACCCTAGATGGCAGAATCATCCCAACTTCCTTTCGGCGAGAAATACTCAGAATCAAAGACCACCTTATCAACCCCGTCCACAAGCTCCTCATCCATATCAGCTGCCTCAGCCTTGGCCCAACCCCACCTATCAATCTGGGCCAAACCAAGCAAATCAAATGACTCTTATCCTTCAAACTTTGGCTAACATTTAGAAAATGAATGCGGAAATACAAAAAAAACACAAGGACGAGATCATAGAGGTTCGCAACCAACTCACTCAGATGGCGAATTCCCTCCAGCCTGGCACACTCCCTTCACAACCTCTGCCGAATCCAAATAACGTGCTGACTTAGAGGTGCATTATGAACCCAAATCTAGGCCTTGCCCACATGATTTATCAAGCCCCTTCTGTTCCATCACCCGACGGGATGGAAGCTTCGACATCTTATGTGGGATTTCAACAGCAGCCACCTATTTCACCAACCCCAAACCAAAACCAGGTAGGCCTAAACTCCATAACAACCTGTAGTGGTAAAGTAACTCAAGACCAACCTTATCCAAACCACTCCAATCCTAGTAGTAACCCATGCCCTAGGATAGTTATCCAGGACACTGTTATCCCAAATCAAGAACCTGGACATATTCTAGAGGAACCAACCAAGGTTCCATTTCCCGATGCCTTGACCAAGGGAAAGTGGATAACAAAACCCGTGGCTCCTGAGGAGGACCTAGTCAAGCTCTTTGAATAGGTCCATATAAACATCCCCTTGATGGATGCAATCTGGCACGTATCGACTTACACACAAATTCTAAAAGACGTATGTACACCCAAGCATAAGCCGCAAACCAAAAGTGGGAGCCTGATCGTACTATCAGGGTAAGCCAGCTCTGTAATCTTGAGCAAACTCCCTCCTAAGGCTAAAGACCCAAGTACTCCCCTGATTTCATGTACTATTGGTGACACCCAATTTGACAAAGCCTTATTAGATCTAGATGCCTCCATAAAATTAATACCTACGTTCCTCCTTGACCACCTTGAAGAATCTAAGCTTAAACCGAAAGAGGTAACATTGCAATTAGCTGATCGATCCATCAAGTCACCTAAAGGAGTACTTAAGGATGTCATTGTTAGGGTATGGGATTTCTACTTCCCAGTGGATTTTATAGTCTTGGATATGGATGCACCTGAAAACCCAAGGGATACACCGATTATACTAAGGAGACCTTTTCTGGCCACTGCTAGGGCCAACATAAACTATGAGGAGGGTCAAATAGAACTGAAATTCAGGAACCAAACATTGAAGATTAACATCTTTAAGGCCCAACAAGGGATTAATTGCTGTGTTATAGAACAAATATGTGATATCAAAGTGTGGTTGATGAACCGTATATCGAGGACAACTTGATTATTTCCAATCAACCTCTAGAAGATCAAAACACGCAAACAGAGTAGTCTGACCCTGATCTAGATGCACCCATAACTCCTTCCCTTGCTCTTGACACACCCTGAATCGCCTGCTGCTGTTGATAATGCCATTCTAGAACTCAAGCATCTTCCCGACCATCTGAAATATGTCTTTTTGGGTTCCAATCAGACATTTCCTGTGATTATCAACTCCAAACTCACACCTGACCAGGAATCTCATTTGATTACTATTCTCTAGCAACATCGTAGAGCCATTGGATGGACTCTCGATGATTTGACTAGCATTAGTCCCTCTTATTGCACACATCGAATCTACACTGAAGAGGGCACACGACCTTCGTGAGAAATGCAGAGACGTTTGAATCCTAATCTATAGGGGGTCGTGAAAAAGGAGATCATTAAGTGGTTAGAAGCAGTGATCATCCACCCGATCTCCGACAGTCAGTGAATGAGTCCAATCCAGGTTGTTCCTAAGAAGCCGAGACTCGCCGTCATTACGACTGAAATCAGAGAAGTCATACCGACCCGTGTGGCTAACACATGAAGAGTTTGCATTGATTATAGAATTCTCACTTCCTCCATGAAGAAGGATCATTTCCCACTACCATTTATTGATCAGATCCTTGAGAAACTGGCAAGAAATTGGTTCTTCTACTTTCTGGATGGGTACTTCGATTATAACCAAGTGGCAATCCATCCTGAGGACTAAGAAAAGACCACCTTCACCTGCCCCTTCTGGACGTATGCATTCCAAAGGATGCCGTTCGTTCTCTACAATGCACCTGCGACTTTTCAGCAATGCATGCTTGTCATATTCTCAGATATGGTAGGTGATTATTTGGAAGTCTTTATGGATGACTTTTCAATATTCGGTGCATCATTTGACAATTGCCTCCTACACTTGGTCCAAATCCTCAGGCGGTGCATTGAAGTGAATCTGGTTCTTTCTTAGGAAAAGAGCCATTCCATGGTGCCTGAAAGAATTGTCTCGGGACATTTAATTTCAGAGAAAGGAATCCAAGTCGATAGAGCCAAGGTGAACTTGATTTCCAAACTCCCTATGCCTAGCTCGATCAAGGATATCCGATCTTTTCTTCGCCATGTCGACTTTTACCCTCGATTTATCCCTGATTTTTTGAAAATCACGCACCCCCTAGCCACTCTTCTCTCCAAGGATGTACCTTTCAAAATTTCCAAGGAATGCACTCAAGAATTTGAAATCCTCCGTTACTGAGTTACCCAAGCCCCGATCCTACAGTCCCCCAATTGGTCTCAACCCTTTCAGATCATGTGCGATGCATCTGATTTCGCTGCAGGAGCGGTACTGGGGCAGAAAATTGACGGGAAACCTGTAGTCATTTACTATGCTAGCAAAACACTTGATGAGACTCAGCATAACTACACAGTTACTGAGAAGGAGCTGCTAGCCATAGTATTTGCCCTAGAAAAATGTAGATCTTATCTCCTGGGTTCCCGTGTTATCATCTACTCGGATCACACAGCTGTGAGGCATCTCCTTGCAAAGAAGGATGTGAAACCTCGATTAATCCACTGGATCTTGCTGTTGTAAGAATTTGACCTCGAGATTCATGACAAAGTAGGAAAATAGAACAAGGTAGCTGATCACTTATCTCACCTTCCTTCTGAGATCATCGACCCTTCCAGACCCATCACGGAATATTTTCCTGATGAGCACCTTTTGACTATCAATATAGGGCTTCCATGGTTTGCTGATATAGTAAACTACCTGGCATCACATCAGATCCCATCCGATTGGCCGAAGGCCAAGAAGGACAAATTGCTTTCCGATGCCAAGTATTACTTTTGGGAAGATCTGTATCTTTTCAACATCGGTGCTGATCAAATAATTCGACGATGTGTCGCAGAAGTGGAAATCCAAGGCATACTCTCTTTCTGCCATGCCAAGCATGCAGTGGACATTTTTAAGGACATAAAACTGCAACAAAAGTCCTCCAGTGTGACTTCTACTGGGCCATAATTTTCAAGGACGCATACAATCATTGTAAGGCATGTACCTGTTGCCAGACATTTGGCAACATGAGCCATCGAGATATGATGCCTCTACAGCTGATTCAGGTATCCGAAATTTTTGACATTTGGGGGATTGATTTTATGGGACCCTTCCCTATCTCGGATGACTTCGAGTACATTTTACTCGCTGTTGACTATGTGTCCAAATGGATCAAAGCCATTCCGACCCGAACCAATGATCATAAAGCTGTTATCAAATTCATTCATCAGAACTTCTTCTCACGATTCGGAATTCCACGTGCTATAATTTTCGATGAAGGGACCCATTTCACAAACACTCAGTACAGGTCACTGATGACCAAATACGAGGTGTCACACCGAATCTCTACTCCTTACCACCCCCAAACTAATGGTCTTACTGAGCTATCAAATCAGGAGATCAAAAAAATCCTCCAAGTTACTGTTCGACCAGATAGGAAGGACTGGTCATCCCTGCTTTCGGAAGCCTTGTGGGCTTATAGGACCGCCCATAAGACCCAATTAAGTATGTCTCTCTTCAGATTGGTGTACAAGAAGGCATGTCACCTCCCCATCGAATTAGAGCATAAAGCCTATTGGGCAGTACTGAACTACAATCTAGATCTTTCTAAGGTGGAACCCATAGAAAGCTTCAAATAAGCGAGATCGATGAATTACACCATGACACGTATGAGAACTCGTGAATTTACAAAGAGCGAGTTAAAGCTTTCATGACAAGCAAATATCTAGAAAGATCTTTTATCCTGGTCAAAAGGTCCTACTCTTCGATGCCAGACTCAAACTGTTCCCAGGAAAACTGTGATCAAAATGGATCGTACCCAACTTAGTTCGATGAATCTTTGGAAATGAAGCCATTGAAATTAGTCCACTCAGCCACGATTCCGAACCCTTCGTCATGAACGGCCAAAGACTAAAACCGTTTATTGACGTGACCGATACAAATTTGGCTGAGATCTCCTTTACCCTCCATTCTCTCTAAGCTCATTGTGCCCAGTCGATGGCGTAAAACTCTACGCTTAACGACAGGCAACCCGTCAATCTTAAAAAACCCAAAACCTCTCTTGACATTCCTATGCTGAATTCATATTGCACTTTGGGATTCATCCATTAGAACAGCTGACTCTACCTCAGGTACCCATACCCGAGTCTATAAATCATTCGCAATAGTCACCTCGACCCGTTCGCCTACCCAAAACCTGTCCTAATGAATGAACTAAGCTGAATTCAAACACACCTAATTTACATTGGGGACATTGCAAATCGTAGGAATGGGGGGTATGAAAGGACAAAACATCATGAAAACTCATCTCACAAGAAAAGGTTTCAACAAAAAAAACACATATCACGAAAAGCACCAAAAAATGAAAAAATCTTGAAAATGAACAAAAGAATTATGGGGAGAGAAAATTTTTTTGAGGCCATACAAATCATAATGAGGAAAAGAGAAAAATGACAAAAAACGAGCACAAATTGAAAAAGAAAAAGAGATAGTCATTAGTAAGAGATTAAGGGATTAACTGAAGTTCTAGACCACATCAAAGAAAAAAGGAAAAAATATAGGAAAAAGTGCTAATGAGACACAAAAAGAGATTAGTAGGAACGTTGTTCTTAGGCCTTTTGGGCTAGACTCTTAGGCTTAAATATTCCAGTATCCGCTAAGATCTGGATAATCCTTAGGAGGTTGGGGAAAATGCGAAGCCTAAGTATTAGGTCTAAGTCTTAGGGAGTATTCAGCCTCGATAACTGACCTTTGGTTTGTAGGACTTGGTAACCTAAACACCCCAATCCACACACAGTTTGGTTCGGTGCGCATAACTATCAAAATCACGCAAAAGCGTTTAAATATTCTGAAAGAAGTTGCAGAGATTAGGAGCGGCCGATCAACACAAGTTGATTTAAATGATTTCCTGGCACGTAGAGGTAGGAAATTACCCTTGAAGATGAGTAACAACATATCATCTCCTTGGTCTTGTCTCCTAGGATATTTACATATCCTACCGGGGGCACATAAGCACCCTACTGGTTCAGATGCCATGGGTGGCATTATCATGAAATGTCAATTGCCTGGGTCTGGATTTAGCTACAGGATGCCATGGGCGGGATTATCACTAAATATCGAAAGTCAGGGTTCTGGGGGTTAACATGTATAGTTTTATCATGAAGCATCGATTGCCAGGGACCTTTGAAGATTAATGATAGGGACGAGGAATCCAATACAGACCATATTGAGAAGCTAAATAAATCCTTTATCTCTCTCTTAAAAAGAAAATGCACTGTAAACTGAACCAAGGCTAAAATATGTCTCAAGTACAGGTGCTTTAACCGTGGAGTCCAACTAACCTTAGGATAGTTCCTACAGGCCTTAAAAACCTTCATGGAGGATCAAGGCTAGAGCTGGTTAGGTCTGGATTTTGGTTGGTACCTGAGTACTTAAAGGCCTACTGTCGGCATTCTAATCTAATCAAAAAGAAAAAGAAAAACTGCTCATCATAAATTGTGGAAGAAACTCACGGTCTAGAACAGAAGTTAAAACCTTGAAATTTTGCTAAGGGAAGGGACTGGCAAAAGCTAGGCATGGGGGTATGATGGGAACACCATCATGAGCCTTAACTAGCTCATTTTGACCTAGAAAGGAGAATAAAAGCACCTACATAACCAAATGAAGGGCCTAACTCAAGTAATAACTAGTTTGAAAGAGAAGTAAGAAATAAAGGGTAAAATTGTAATTTTACCATTGCAGTGCAACAACGGGATTTCTCAGGGGCTAAACATTGGTCAATTGGTCTTAACAAGATAAAAAGTGGGTTGGTTCAATCAGAAAAGGGTTAATGTGAATTCTGGGAATTAAATGGTTTCTTATAACCATAAAATAGACCCACTTAATTTAAGAAGGTTATGGTCAAAGTAAAATTCAACTAAACCCTCAAAAAATCATGGAAAAATATCCTCTACGGTTTAGAACCTTTAATTTGGCCTTTAAAACCTATTTTGACCAAAATAGGGGCCTTAGTCAAATATTTGCCCTAAATTGGGTTTATGTCTAAAATGCCTAGCCAAATGTGGTCAAACCTAAAATCCAACTTCACCATTGGATTCTTTAGGTCCAAATTAACCTTATACCAAAATTTGGACCTAAGGGGAGTTCACCTCAACCTACTTTGCAAAATAGTCCAACTTAATTACATTTATGATCCTAGCATTTGAAAACCCTTGCAAACACCGCCCTAGCTTCCTTGTCATTCTTTGCAATTAGGTCCCACCCCATTACAACAGAGGAATCCTACTTCGACGAGGATTCAAGAGGGATATCTCCTTGATTCCTCAGAGAATCCCTCTCAAATTTGAAAGGGAGATTCTCTAAGGAATTCCCGTCTGTATGAACCCAATTACATGCTCTGATTTCCACACAATTTCTCATGCGAATGCATGAGAGATTTGGGTATCTCTCAACCTTCCAAGTCTAGCGAGGTTTCCGTGCTTGGAAGCTTGCCTTCCATGCACAAGGCCCTCTACCTGCGACTATAAAAGAGGCCGCAGATCCCCCCGGTCATTTGAAGCTTGTTTTTAGCCTGAGAATACCCCATCTTCCTCTCTTCCCCTCTGGCAAAAAAGCCCGACAAGCTCCAACGACTCCTCCTCCTTCTCATCGCTCCACCACCATACCAGTGGCAGAGTTGCCTCCACCTCCTTCTTCTCCGTCGTGCCACACCTGCACCCGTGCCTATTTCCCTCTCGTCATCGTCGCCTCTCTCTCTGGGTCTTCATCTACAGCGATGGCAAATACAAGCCATCTGCCCCCTCTGCTCCCCCTTCATCCAGCTATTCACAGATAAGTCCCCTTCTTCTACTCTTTCTTTTCTACTTATCTATTTCTAATTTCACGCCCCGACAACCATAGACCACCACCATCTTCTCCACCTCTAGCAGACCACCGGTAAGCTGCATCCACCACTCCACACACCCACACACCCCACCAACCACCTCGAAAGCATCACCTCATCCCATTGATCATTTTCCCCCTTTCCAATAACCGCCACAACCTCCATTCACTCCCCCCGAACACACCCAACTCCACAACCACAGAACGACCTAGGCACGCACGCCCGAGCCATCCCGCACCACACCAGTACTCAGTCTACCTTCACTGTGTCACAGCGAGGCCTTCTGAGTCATTTGACAAGGCTGTGTGGCCGTATTTGTGTCGACATGTACAGGTGCTCTACCCGCCATTAATGCGAGCTTGAAGAAGCTTGCTAGCTTCACAGAAGGCTCCAGGTGCCAGGAGCCCAAGTCCCAAATGTGCGGTTTCTCTTCACGAACGACTTGTGCCCAGCAATTGGAGGGCAAAGCATCTACAACCTCAGCAATCAAGTGAAGACCTGCTACGGGTGCACGCTAGAAGCGGGTAGGACATTTAGTCCCACCTCGAAAGTTTGTGAGCAAGCAATGCGGGATAAATTGAAAAACTATCAGGGGCTTAATGCCTCCTGACTCGGGGTGAGGTCACACTCACCCTTCATGCCTCATCTGCGCCCCACTATCCGCGAACCTGGTATTTGACTCGACTACCCACGCACTCCTCGCCAACCACACACTTCGGTGGTCCTGGTCCCGATCGCGTCGACCCGACCCATTTACCCAGGAAAGGCTCTGGGAGAGCGAGCCTAAGAGAGAATAAAGAGAGGAGAGTTCGCGTGGAGGGTAGGGGATAGGTTTTGCTCTCCAGGAGGGTGAAGCCAAGGAAGAAGAGGAAGATGGAAGCCACAATAGCAGCTAAAGGTGAAGTCGCAAGGGAAGAAGAAGGGAGGAGAAGGAAGCTTCAGCAAGAAAAGAGAAGGAAGAAGGCTCAGCTAAGAGACAGAAGAAAGAAGGAAGAAGCCAAGGCCAGCAATCAGAGGAAAGAAAGAGACAGAAGAAGAAAAGAAGAATAAGAAGAATTAGAGAAGGAACGCAAGGAAGAAGAAGAAGAACAGAGAAAGCTCAAGCCCGAAGCAAAGAAGAGAGATTGAAAAAGAATTATCTGATTTTACATCCATCTTCATCTTTTTGAGCTTCTGTATACATTGAAACCATTTTGTCATAATTTTGATTGATCATTACATTTTACAAAGTTGAAAGTTGTGTTCTTAGTTTTTAAATCCCAATTTGCTCCCTGTGTTAAATCTCAGATTCATATCTTTCGAGTAATAAACTTTCATTTGGTTTCAAATCGATTTTGGTTATGTTACAATGCAATTATTATAAACCTGATTTCACTTTTGACAAACAATCACCTCCATCCATTCCATCTCCGACCATCCACTCCAACGAGGCCATCCCACCTCCACATGCCACCTGAACCCTCTCCGACAAGCCCACGATCTCTTCCTCACTCCACTGATCATTTCCCCTCACTGCACTCACCGCGTCACTCACTCAAACCACCCCCCGAACACACCCACACACGCGCACATAGTGCGCTGTAGGCACACACTCACAGGCATTGCCATGCCAAGCCAACACCACTAGCACCATATTTGTGAATGTTTTGACGTGGCTGCAAGGCCATTCTTGTGCTCTCAGGTTCAGGCACCCATCCACCATTGTTGCGTAGCTTGAAGCAAGCTTGAAGCCACGCCTAGTTCTTGCTATGCCCAGGCATCAGTCCTAGAATGCGTGGAAGTTGTTTGTGCGCACATTAGTCCTTCAATTGGAGTCAAAGGACTCCGCAGCTGCTGCTATTGCGAAGACCATCTCAGCCACAGGAACGTGAGAAAAAGGTGGGATATTTAGTCCACCTCGGAAGTGAAAGAGCATTCGCAGCTGCATAAAGGGTAAAAGTGATAGAGGTTGTTTGCCTCAGATCCACGGGGTGAGGTCCCACTCACTTGACCCAGTCTCGTCCGCGAACACGCCCCGCAGACCTGACTCAAGCTGCACTCCTCGCCTACTACCATACGTCGATGGGCCTAGTCACAGATACGCACCCAACCCGATTACCTGACTACCTGTGTGGCTCTGGGAGAGCGAATCCTAAGAGAGAAAGAGACAAGAGTTTTGCGTGGGTAGGGTTAGGTTTTTGCTACAAGGTTCTCCGGGCAACACTTAGCCGCAATCTGAAGCTGAAGAAGAGGAGGACAGAAGGAAGAAGGGGAGGACTGTAGAACTTATGGTAGGGGACGAAGCTGAAGAAGAGGAGGCCAGTAGATGAAGAAAGGCAGAAGAAGCTAAGGGCCAAGGTTGAAGAAAGGCAATGGAAGAGGAAAGAAAGAAGACAGAGAAAGCTAAAGAGAAAGAGAAGGAAGCCACGGCAGAAGGAAGAAGAAGAAAGAAGAAAGATAGAGAAGAAGATCAGACACTTTAAGTCGTCTGATTCCTCCATTAGATGACAAATCATAAGCTTGCATTGCATATTCATATATTGAGTTCTTTGGTGATATTGTAGGAGTATTTGGTGATCTAAATCATCATTTTACTCCCATATTTTTGCGCTCTGACACTACTACTATTGCTATTTCTTTCAGTCTAAATTGTGATTTTGATTTCTAAAAACCAATTTGCTCCTTGTGTTCGACCACAGAATTCTTTTTGAGTAATAAAATTATATCTATTTTGAACATATTTTGGCTATACTACAAGGCAATACTTTTAAAACCCGATTCAATGATGTCAAATAGGTACCCTGATGATGAAAATATTCCCATTCTCCTTGAAAGATAGAGCTGCACATTGGCTGAGGATAATTGGTAGATCAATCCTAACTTGGGAAGACTAGAGAAGCACATTCCTAAATAAATTCTTCCCTATAGGTAAAACTAATGGCCTTAGATGTGCCATAACAACCTTTAAGCAGAACCCCAGGGAAAAACTACATAAGGCTTGGGAGAGGTTCAATGATTTAGCTAGGAAATGCCCTTGTCATGGGATTCCAAAGTGGCACTTTGCCCATATTTTCTATTATGGGTTGAGTGATAATATGAAGAATTTTGTTGATGAAGCTTGTGGGGGAAATTTCCTAAGTTGAGATGCTGAGGGAGCCTTTCAATTGTTCAAGAATATGAGTGAAAATTCCCTCAATAATGCCTTAATGTCTACCTTTAACAGAGCTACTCAACCAAGGAGCGGAGTTTATGATGTTAACAATAATTCAAACTTGGTTGATTTAGAGCTAATTGCACAACAATTAGACAAGTGGAACTCGTGGGAAACAATGTGGAGAATTTGGATAAGAAACTAGATAACCTTCTAAAGGGTAGGAATTCCTTAGGTACACAATCTTAATTAAATCCTTTGCCTACCCAAGGAGTGCCTATATTAACCCTCCCCAACCCACTTGGTTAGGAATCAGTGCACAACATTAATGACCTAACCATGATCCACCTATGAGCCAACTGTACTTGGATCCATCTCTTTCTGGGTACCAAGGAGGGACCTTGATGCCCTTCAATTTTGAGCTAGGCAGCCCGATGCCTAGTTATCCTGAGAATGTGAATGCACTCCAGGGTTACACTAGAAATGAGCCTTATTCAAACACTAACAACCCTAGATGGCGCAACCATCCTAACTTTGCTTCGTCAAGTCAGAAACCCACCCAGGGTCCTAACTTGACTAAACAAAACACTTTTGGGAAACCTAGTAGGTACACACAACCACGCATGTACCAGCCACAACCTACTTTGGAAAACCAGCCCACTGATCTAAGCCTGGTCCTCAAAGAAATGAGCGAGATGAATCTGAGACATAAGGAAGAAATGAATCAATTGAGGACAGAATTGACGTGACTACTGGACCAGCTAGTAGATACTGGACAACATGGGATGCTGCCATCCTAACCCGTCCCAAACCCAAGAAATTTCATTAGGGTTAACCAGCACAATATATGAGAGCAAAAAGCACGTTTAGTTCAACATGCTCCCTAGCACCCACCTAGTTTTGCTAACTCTAATCAGGCTCCACCTATTTTGTAGATCCCACCTCAACCTTTTAACCCTAACACTTTTGCTGGAGCAGTAACCTTGAGAAGTGGGAGACAGATCCAAGATCCTTACCCCTCTAAATCTAAACCTAAACAAGATCTTGAGGAGCTCGAATCTTACATAGGAGATCAAGAAGACAAGGATCAGGGCCCAAACACTCATGATTTCTCTCAAGCTCCCTTTCCTGAAGCCTTGAACAAACCTAGGAAAAAGAAGATCAATCCATCTAAGGAGTGGATTGATATTTTTAAACAAGTCCAGGTGAACATACCACTCCTTGAAGCTATTGAGAATATCCCAGCATTTGTCAAATTTTTAAAAGAAATGTGCACACCTAAATGCCAGGACAAATCAGCTAAAAGGGTAGTGTTATCTGAACAGGCTAGTGTAGTTATCCTTAGAAACCTACCCCAAAAATAGGAAGATCCAGGAACCCCTCTGATCTCGTGTGTTATTGGAGATACTAGTTTCGATAGGGCTATGTTAGATTTAGGTGCCTCCACAAATTTAATCCCCACAATGTTATATGAGAAATTTAACTTTGGAGATCTAAAACCTACTGAGGTCACATTACAACTGGCTGATCGATTTGTGACCACACCAAGGGTGATTGTTCAGGATATAATTGTCAACGTCCAGGATTTTTATTTTCCTGTGGGATTTCTTGGTCCTTGACATGGAGGTACCAGAGAACTTGAAGAACACCCCAATAATTCTAGGAAGACCATTTTTAGCTACTGCGAAGGCAAATATTGACTGTGAATCTAGCAGTATGGAAATCAAATTTGGGGATAAGAAGATAGAAATTAACATCTTTAAAGCCATCAAACAATTTGCAGATTGTGGAATGATAGAAGATTCTAACAATACCATTGAATATTGCATGGAATTAGGAATAACCCAATCTGATCCTACAGGCCTTGAATTCCAAACCAATTAGGAGGTCAGCCCATTAATCAGTGACTTGATTCTAAGACCTCTTGAGGGTAACTGTGATGCACCACTGGACCCTTTATCCCAAGGACCCAAACTTGAACTTAAACCTCTTCCAGATCATCTAAAGTATGTTTTCTTGGGATCCGATCAAACTTACCCTTTAATCATTAGCTCCTATCTAACCCAAACTCAAGAAAAGAAATTGATTCAAGTGTTGGGAAGAAACAGTAAAGAAATTGGTTGGACATTAGATGATCTGAAGGGAATCAGTCCCACTTACTGCACCCACAGAATCTATACTGAGGACGGATCGAGACCCTCTCGAGAAATGCAGAGATGGTTGAATCCTAACATGCGGGAGGTAGTGAAAAAGGAAATAATCAAGTGGTTAGCTGCGGAAATAATCTACCCAATTTTTGACAGCCCATGGATCAGTCCTATACAAGTGGTTCCTAAGAAAGCTGGGCTGACTGTGCTTACTAATGATAATGGGGAATTGATTCCAACCAACACAACTACCTCTTGGAGAGTCTGCATTGACTACAAGTAGCTGAATAGTGCAACCAAGAAAGACCACTTTCCACTTCCCTTCAGTGATCAAATCTTGGAAAGACTAGCCAGCCAACAATTTTTCTATTTGTTGGATGGCTATTCTGGTTAGAATCAAGTAGCTATCCATCCTGAGGATCAAGAGAATACCACCTTCGCACACCCCTATGGAACATTTGCCTTCTGTAGAATGCCTTTTGGATTATGCAATGCACCAGCAACCTTTCAAAGTACATGCTTGCAATCATTTCAGACATGGTGGGCGATTTGAACGAAATCTTAATGGATGATTTTTCCATGTTTGGGGACTCTTTTTAATCATGTCTATTCAATCTTGGAAAGACTTTACAAAAATGCATTGAGGAGAATCTTTTTCTATCTTGGGAAAAGAGTCACTTCATGGTCAAGGAGGGCATAATCCTTGGCCATGTTGTGTCTAGAAAAGGAAAAAGGTGGACACTATAATCAAGCTTCCACCACCTTCGACAGTTAAGCAAGTAAGATCGTTTCTTGGACATGTGGGATTTTACCGTCGATTTCTTAAGGACTTTTCGAAGGTGGCGAGGCCCTTAAGCAACTTACTGGTAAAAGATCAATCCTTTGATTTTGATTCAAATTGCTTAAAGGCTTTTAATCAGCTGAAGGAGGCTATTACACAATCACCCATCTTACAACCTCCTAATTGGGTTCATCCCTTTGAAATGATGACTGATGCCTCTGATTATGCCATCGGGGTAGTTTTGGGACAAAAGGTAAACAAGAAACCATCTGTGATTTACTACGCTAGCAAAACTCTGGATGAGACTCAAAGAAACTATACCACTACAAAGAAAGAGTTGCTAGCCGTAGTGTTTGCCCTAGAGAAGTTTAGACCTTACCTACTGGGATCTCATGTCACAATCTTCACAGATCACACTGCACTAAGGCACCTGATGTCTAAAAAGGACGCAAAACCCAGATTAATTAGATGGATCGTTCAACTGCAAGAATTAATTTAGAAATCCAAGACAAATCTGGTGCGCAAAATGTCGTAGCAGATCATCTCTCTAGAATCCTTGTAGACACTACAACTCCACAACTCTATGATTCTTTCCCTGATGAGACTCTCTTGACTATTTGTAAACTACCTTGGTTTGCAGATATTGTCAACTATTTGGCCATCGGAAAACTACCCATGGATTGGCCTAAGCAAAGGTGATTGAGGGCGCACTTCGGGAATTAAAATTAGGGTTTGGAGAACCCGTCGTCATGGCTCGCAAAACTCGTCCATTAGATAAAATTTATAACCAAAACTCGAAATGAGAGTCCCAAGTCGAAATGGGGAGGTGAACATTTGGTTTTATAAGAATCAACATTTCGCTTTATTTCTTTTTATTGTATTTATCTTTTCTATTTTTTTTTGGTATTTCTATCAGGCAAGAGATTAGGTCTATGAAAACTTTATCTACTTGCAAAAATATAAAAGAAAGAGATAGAGAAACAATCACATATATTTCAGAACAAGTATTTCTACAACTATGAAAGCGGGAAAAACTACACTAGAAAGCAGTAAAGATTAATGGAGATGAGAAAATCCTTCTTGACAGTTGCTCGAAGAGCAACTCTCTCTGGCATTGACAAGTCAATTTTCCACTTTCGATTAAGTTTTGCAAATGAAATAACATGTTGTAGTATTTAAGTGGTGGAAAAATTGACTAATCAACAATAAAAATAACCACTCATAGAAGAGCGGGTCATGTCCACAGAGAGGCAATTATGCAATTAACTATCGATTAATTCGTATTCTTTCGGTCAAATGTGAAATCCCTAGTCAAATCTGACATAAAATGCGATGGAAAGAAGATTTACAATAACTCAAAAATATAAGGGTATATGTGCAATTTTCCCTCACTGAAATCTTCAACAAATATATGTTGATTTTATTCAATTTTCAATTGACATATACTAGAGAAAATTGGAGCACATGTTAATCCCAAAACCAATCTTGAAACAGGTGAATATCAATAATGTGCAATTATCAGAAAGCATGAGTGTGCATTCGCAATTTTTCCACAATAAAATAGTCATAAATGTAAATTAATTTCTGGTGGCAATGGCATTAAGTGTAATTTTTAATCAAATTGATAATAGAGGGTTTGTTGCCACGACTTGTGCACACAGGAGGAGGAGCGACGAACGTCGAGGCTGCCGCTAAAGATCACCTCGCTCAGGTCGCAGCCGATGGTGGTGATGGCGTAGTCGATGGCAGCCTGTGGTGGCTGTAAGAAGGAGAAGAAGGTGCTAGGCGATGGTTTTGCGTGGCTTGGCAGGGGCGCGGGTTGGGCGAGGCGCCTACACTGTGGTGAGGACGGGCAAGCTAAGCCGCTAGAGGGAGGCTGCAGGGGCATGTGGAGGTTCTGCAGCACCTGCAAGGGTGTGCCAGGCGGTCTGTAGAGAGGAGCACTAGGCACTGGGGAGGCTTCGGCTGAGGTAGGCGCTGGAGGTGCGGGTACGATTTCGCCTGCGGTAGAGAAGGTGCCTGCGGGGGGGGCTCTATGCAGGTGCGACAGCTGAAGGATGGGGTGCTGGCCGGAGCGGCGCTAGCTGGAGATGCTGGTGAGGCGATGCGGGTGCCTGCAGGCTGCTTAGTGAGGGCGTTTGGATGTGCTGGGTGCAGGCGGGTGGATGGGCGCATGCGGTGGACGTTGTGGCTGGCGTGAAGGTGATGGCACTGCAGAGAGGGGAAGCACTACAGTGGAGAAGGTGCGATGCTTGCAGGCGTGCAAGGGCTTGGAAAGAGTTGCCTGCATGGGTGCGGTTTGCACCTGCAAGGTGATGGTGGCGGGTGCGCCTGAGGCGGCTGCAGGCTGGAGTGTAGGGGGCACGTACGGGCAGTGGTGAAGGTGTGCAGCACCTGCAGGCGCGGCTGGAGGGAGTGGTGGCCGGTGGATGCAGGTGCAGGCTGGAGGATTGTTTGCAGTGGGGAACTTGGTGCACAGTGCACAAGGTGGTTCACAGGGTCCACCCTCTCCATGGTGGAGAAGGTAGATCCCCACCAGAGAGAGGAGGAAGCCCCCTTCATCCAACTTTTCCCCACCTTTTTATCTCCTCTCCCTGTGTGCGTGAGTTAAGGGATTTTCAAATCCCTTAACTATTTTTGGTCGGTGGCTGTTGAGGGTGTTGGGGCCGCCGGAGATTGGGTGAGGTGAAGTCGGTTGTTTGGGAAATTTCTTTCACCCCCCAACTCTTTTCCAAATGTCATTCCTGCACATAAAAGCATAAAATCATTTCATATTAAGTTATAGAATACCATAAAATAGATGTAAACTTAAGTCATGATGCATGCAAACATTCGATAAGTTAATGTAGTTATTAACAAACTTAAACGGTAAGATTAAAGTTTCTTTGGCATAATATTAGTCCATTAAAATGGACTCATCAAAGACCCCCTTGCCTAAGATTTGCTAGTCTTTAGCAAAAATGAAAAATAATAGAATTAATCAGAAGATTTCTTCTTTTCTTATTTCAAAACTTTACAGATCTAGACAAATGTGACGTGATAGTAGCCTAAGTAACGGATCCAAGTGAAAAGGCCAATTCGCATTGGGAGTTCATTTTTCACCCTTAGCAAATGTTTCTATCACGATAGGCAACTACTTCCCTCGGGGATAAAGCAGAAGATAATCTGTAATTTGACCCTGACTTTTGTCTTAGGTAGGAGATATCGAGTAGAATGGATTTGTGTTTGGTGGCACACACTCCTCTGGTGCTACATGTAGTCTAGTACTACAGACTCTAGATTAATAGACTATTAGACAAGTCAACTCTGAGAGAGGCTAAACAAAAGTGCTCTTTTGATGTTCCTGGGCACTCCCTCTTTTCTTTCTTTCTGAGATCACAAATCTCGCCAGATTTAGAAATTATACTCACTATTTGGTGGCCTCACAAGGCATCCACACTTCAATTAAAGTTCTAATAACTCTACAACTAAGTTAGAGTCCTCAACCGGTATTCGGGCGATTAGAAATATTAAAAGGTAGGTATGGGTCATATTTGGTCGAATACGATAAGTGTTCTATTGCCTCAGAAATAATGTTACATTATAACTTGGACCTTTTTTTTTTGTAATATAACTACTACTTTTTTTTCTTTTTTTCTATTTTTTAAATCAACATAATATGACATAGACTTTTATTTATGAGGCATTATTCAGGATGATGATGGTCAAGAGGATATTGTGTGGCTTATTTGGTGGAAGTACCTATTCTCAGCACCGAGAAGGAATGGATAAGACAGGCATATTTCTGACCTTTGACACTATTACCCTCCTTCAGTCGAGGACTCTATGAAGGACGGTCGTAACCATCCACCATAATTATAGCTTTATTAAGACTCAATCTCTGTGTATCTGCCTTATTTGGTGACTCTCAGGAATTCACACAAAGTACGCACAAAGGAACAGAGAGTGAAAACTACACCTAACTCTAAAGTATCATCATCTAATTATCCAAAACTTAAGAGTCCTTGCACTATACTTAGCGCACCAGTAATCTCTCTACTTTCTTCTCACAAATATGAGGTTGATCTACTAGAAGATAGTATGCCTAACTCCCTATTAACTATCCAAGGGTTCAGTAGACTACAAATGCTTATTGGTTTTCCTCAAGGATCCATTACCAAGTTTACATGCATGTAAAATAAATGTACTGGATTGTAAATTTAAGAAATAATTCAGGAAGAAAAACCTTCAATGACAAAGGTCTTTTGCTAAGGACTAATCCATTCAGCTCAAGAAAAGAGAAATTTTTTCTTTTTTATATATATGCTAACCTAAATGCGTGAATACTTCCTAAAATTCAAATGCACCCCCCCATGCCAAAATCCTACAATGTCCTCATTGTAAAATTAAAATCGAAGGAGAAAGGAAAGACATCACCTAACAAGGGTGTTATTCAGACCGCTGGGTTGCCTCCCAACAAGCGCTGCATTTTTTGTCAGCAGCCAGACTTAGAAGGAACCTATAAGTCCGGTTCCAAATAGACAAGGTTAGGCCCTAAAAATATGCGTAATAGCGTGGGCTTAGAAAACAAGTAGCCACGAATGTTGGCAAGCTGATGATGCAACATAATACCAAATGCTCGCCAGAAGATATGAAAGCGAAGAACCTCATTGGTTACCTTGGGAGGTTTAGGAATAGTAAACAGAATATTAAAAGGGACCTCCTAAAATGGAATAAGTGGAGGATAACAAGGATCCTCCAGAGCAGGATGGGTTTTAAAAGATATAAACATTATTAGTTCAAAACCTTGAATGGCAAGAGCAAAAGTACAAGCATCAATCCACACTCACCATTCTACCTGAGGATGTACTAGCTTGATATGTTCTCCAGAAAGAATGTACATGAGCAAAGATCTGAGCCAAGGATTGGTTAGGGAGTATAAAGGTTGCTTGTAGTGTTGGAAGGTAATGGTTAAGTCCAATGAGGGCTTAGTCGGTGTTAGGTCTAATTCCAACAATGATTCAGATTGTGTATACTCCCTAATAGTTGTAGACAACTGCATATTACCCTGCCTAACATTAATGATCGGAGTCATATTTGATTCAAGGGTAGACTCCAAATTACAACTCTTTGATGGCAGGGTAAAAATATCTGAATCATTATTACTAAGCTCATCCCCAAATTCGTTTGGTTCACTCAAATTTTTGTCGGTGTGTATATGTGATTCATTAGGAGTTGGATTAGTATCCTTAATTATTCCTAAAGGAGGATCAGTCTTAATGTTTTGGAGCAAGCCTATATCACAAAATTTGTTATTCTTCTCGGGGTATAAATCCTCAACTGGTGTGTTTTGTCCCCGAGAGTCTCCCATAGACTTCTCGCTATTTTGTTTCTCCTCCTTTAATAGCAGCTCCTGTTTTGATGGAGGATGACTCTCAAAAGAAGGGAGGAATTCGTATTTAATCATATTATTTCTATCCTCTGGAGGTAAATCCTCAAATAATAAATAATTCCCTTGTCATTCACTCCAGAATTTCAGTCCAAGTTCCTCTATTGGGGCATCCTCATTTTCTGAATTAGACTTTTCATATCCTTGAGACAAAAATTGATCTAATTCATCCTCCATTCTATTAGGGTCACCTTCATTGGGTGCATTTAAATCCTCAGGATACTAAATGGTAGGTGTTGATTCCCTAAGTGGAGGGTTAGGAGTAGGATCACTAAGTGTAAAATGAGATTCCACCAAATAATCAATAGGGGAAGTGATAGGAATAATACAACCTTGACCTGGGTTGGTAGGGGTAAGGAGAATGCTGTCATTGGGGTCAAGGTCCTCAAGAGGTACCATCTTCCCTTGCTTTTGACTCTAATATAGTTCAGGTGGATAATCACTATGATCGTTGTCCTCTAGTGGCCGTGTCTCATTGGGAGAGTCTAAGTGATATCTACATAAAATTGGATCCCTATTGTCATTAGGTTCCTCAAAATTATTTCCATGATCATGATCGTATGGGTAGGGATCAGGATTATTGGGAAGCGTGTAGCTAAGTTGTCTTATTTCTTCATTTAATTGTTGACTATTCCTCAACATCTCTCCCATTGATTCCATCATTTTGTTTTGCTATTTTTTCATTTCTATCATAAAAAAGGAGAGGCTACTATTATCAGGTTGGGGAGGATAGTCAATTTCAGGCTCTGGTTGCCTAGGGGTATCAGTCCAACCACGATACGAAAAATCATGAAGGGTGGGAGGGTTGGGTGTTTGCATGGAAGTAGGGATTTCAAGGTTGGGAAATCCCACTCCTAGGCTCTGCTCAAAAGTGGGAGTTATCAAGCCAGTACTCCCAGGATAAGAATAAGAATGATCCCATGAATTGTCAATGTACACATCAAGGGATGGATACGCTCGCGGCATGGGATCCTGATTAAAAGATGGGAAGTATTGACTCTGATAATCTAAATGATAGGAGTAAGGGTAATCCATTTCTTTAAGCAAAACAGTTTTAACTCTCTTAGGATTTAGCAGAATTCAGAATACAAGCAGAAACTTCCTAGAGAGTTCTACTGTCAAAGCAAATGCAAATACAATGGGATCTTGTTTTTAGTACATTGTAGGTCTTAGAATTAAATGTTCAATTGGTGGCCAAACAAGTTTTGCACAAAAATTATGCTTCCTAGGCCAACCTTCGCTGGTGCCTATAACCTACTCGCAATGGATGGAAGTCTTGAATCGAGCCCACACACGAGCAACCGAAGTAACTTGGTGGATAGGCTTACTGATTTCCGACTAACTTCCCTTGTGGTGCAAAAGAGGAGAGGTAGAAATTTATCTAGTGACTTTATGTGCGAGGTGCACAGTATCTCAAGTGTGCAAACATACGATTGTGTTTTGATTTTTGAAATTTCGCAAACAGGATCCTTTTGCACACAATTTTCAGTCACAGATTTTGAAGTCCAACCTCTTAGTAATCCCAATTTTTAAAGAGACCACTGAATTAATTTTATTCAAGCACTTAGTGGTCTTAGATTTAAGTTCAATGCATATGCATGACAGCTAATTGATGCTCGAGAGAAGACATACCTTACTCCAGCTTTCCTCATGCAATGTATGCAATGCAGTAAAAATAAACTAGATGCTGCTCATTCAGTCCTAGATGGTCGTCCTATAGATATGCAGCTTCTAGCAGGCAGTTCAAATTTTTTTTTTGTTAATAATAAACAAATAGACCTAATCTAGCTAACTAACCGAAATGCAGTTCAAGCAATGCAAATAATCCTATAATCTAAATAAATGGGAACACGCTCCCAAAAATACACTCCTGCATATAAGAGTGATAAGAAATAAAGAGGCACTGGGAACACGTTCCCAAAAATACCCGACAAGGGTCCAAAAGATAGAAATTAAATTCTAATGTCTATATAAACTAAATCTAACTATGATCTACTGACTAAATTAGAAATAGGCTTCTCCGTAAGCCTATGTGCATGGGATCAAGGCCCATGTGTTCTTGTTTCTGGCCTCCAGGTGATGTCAAGGTCCACCAAAAAGATCGTCTCCGCCATACGCATCGTTCAGGTTCAATGTCGTCGCTCTGCTGCGCCTCTCGCCGTGTCAAATTCCTCGCACAATAAAAAAAATGATCAAATGATTACGCAACTCAGAATATTCAAAAAAATAATAACGTGAATCTATTGCATCTGTTGCCTCCCCAGCAACGGCGCCAATTTGACAAGTCGATTTTCCGCTTATGATTGAGTTTCGCAAATGAAATAACGCGTTGTAGTATTTAAGTGGTGGAAAAATCAACTAATCAACAATAAAAATAACCATTCACAGAAGAGCGGGTCATGTCCACAGGGAGGCAATTATGCAATAAACTCTTGATTATTTCATATTCTTTCGGTCAAGTGCGAAATCCTTAGTCAAATCCGAGATAAAATGCGATGGAAAGAAGATTCACAATAACTCAAAAATATAAGGGTATATGAGCAATTTTCCCTCACTGAAATCTTCAATAAATATATGATGATTTTGTGTAATTTTTAATTGGAATATACTATAGAAAATTGGTGCACATGTTAATCCCAAAACCAATCTTGAAATAGGTGAATATCAATAACGTACAATTATCAGAAAGCATGAGTGTGTATTCGCAATTTTACCACAATAAAATAATCATAAATGAAAATTAATTTTTGGTGGCAATGGAATTAAATGTAATTTTTAATCAACTTGAAAATAGAGGATTTGTTGCCGTGTCATATGCGCACTGGAGGAGGAGAGATGAACGTCGAGGCTACTGTTGAAGATCACCCCGCTCAGGCCGCACCCGATGCTGCTGATGGCAAGGCTGATGGCAGCCTATGGTGGCTGCAAGAAGGAGAAGAGGGTGGCGGGCAGTGGTTCTGCACAACCTGGCAGGGGCGCGGGTGGGGCGAGGCACCTGCACTGCGATGAGGGCGGGCAAGCAAGCCGCTGGAGGGAGGCTGCAGGGGTGCACGGTGGTTCTGCAGCACCTGCAAGGGCACGCCAGGCGATCTACAGAGAGGAGCACCAGGCGCTGGAGAGGCACTGGTTGACGTGGGAGCTGGAGGTGTGCGTGTGGTTTCACCTACGGTGGAGAAGGTGCTTGCGTGGGGGGCGCTTTGCGGGTGCAGCAGATGCAGCACGTACGGGCGGTGGTGAAGGCGCACTGTGCCTGCGGGTGAGGCTGGTGGGAGCGATGGACGGGGGATGCAGGTGCAGGTTGGAGGGTTGTTTGTAGTGGGGGACATGGTGCACAGTGATCACGGTGGTTCACAAGGTCTGCCCTCTCCACGGTGGAGAAGGTAGATCCCCACCAGAGTGAGGAAGAAGCCCCCTTCATCCAACTTTTCCCCACTTTTTTATCTCCTCTCCCTGCCTGCGTGAGTTAAGGGATTTTAAATCCCTTAATTATTTTTGGCCAGCGGCTGTTGGGTGTTGAGGCCACCGGAGATTGGGTGAGGTGAAGTCGGTTGTTTGGGAAATTTCTTTCACCCCCCTACTCTTTTCTAAATATCATTCCTGCACATAAAAACATAAAATCATTGCATATTAAGTTATAGAATTCTTTAAAATAGATGTAAACTTAAATCATGATGCATACAAACATTCTATAACTTAATGTAGTTATTAACAAACTTAAAAGGTAAGATTAAAGTTACTTAGGAATAATATTAGTCCATTAAAATGGACTCATCAAGCGTCACCTGGAGGGAGGTGATGAGGAGCGGGACAAAGGAGGATGGAGTCGGAGGATGGAGGATGGGGCAAGATGGCATTGCGGCGAGGATCTTCTTCCTGAAGGGTGGTGAGAGGACGACCATGGGATGCTCCACGAATGAGGATGAGGGGATGGAAAACTATTTAGTTTTCTACTCTAGAGGAGCATCCCAGGCTTGGGACAAACCTCTCTAGAGCCTTAGAGGTGGTGAGAGGAAGAAAGGAAGAGATAGTTTGGAATGATGGTTGGTAGGTCCTATTATAGTGGAGGAAGAACAAATTCGCATCTGGGTCATTATTGACATCCGTAAACGTCGCTACAGATCCACCCTTTTTGTCGCTAAAGATCCACACCTTTAACTTCTTTACTGGCATGCACAGGCCATTAGTGACAGCTGCAAGCGTCACCAAAGCCCATGCAACTATTGCAACAGATTTGCTCATACGCCTGCTGGCTTCTGCTGTAGGAGGCATGGTCGTCTAATGCTTGATCAATGGCTTAGGTGCACCTACTAATCGTGCCTTTTGAAGGCATGCCCGCTGGGCTGGATTGGAAGCTTCGGTGGGACCCGACCCCACGGCAGCTAGTGTGCGGTGAGGTCTTCACTAATACGTTATAGGAGTCAGATGGTCGCGGCTACGTTTTGAGGCTCAACTGCTTCAACCGTTGGATGCAAATCCAACAGTTGAGATCGCTCTCTCGACGGAAGAGGTGGTTTTGCGGATGCCCAAGGGTGGTTCAGATGGTGCCACATGGCACCATCTGGGCTGTCCATCTTTACTCTGTTGTAGAGGGTGCCACGGTGCTCAGATTAAGATTATTCCCATGTTGTTGGACTGCAATCGTTGCTCCGGATCCATTCAACCGGTCGGATTGTTCATCCAAAACCTGTATGGATGTCACATTGCCCCCTGCCATTGATTTTCCTTAGACTACATATGATGATACGGGATTCTGATCTAGACAATTTCGAAGGCATTAGCCTCCAATTGTCGTCCTAATCAGATCTGTATAGTCCGATCGTCCATCCGAGGAACTAAAATAAATCCTCTTCTCTCCTGACCATAAAAAGCATCTAATTAACCTAAAGTATATACAACTACTCTAATGTGGAATGATGCATGCTATGCAATATTTATAACATGAAATGTAAATCTAAGCCTAGGAGCATGCATGATTAGGCATTTTAACCTAGATAGATGTGTCTATATCATACCCCCATGCCTATCTTTTGATAGTCCTTGCAAAATTAAACTATATGCTATGTATAAAGGCAGAATTAGGATTCGACCACTTAGTCCTGTGTTGTCTATTAACAATAGAAATTATCAACTAATGTCCAAAACTACGAAGACTCAATAGTACTCGGGTGTCTACCAGAATGCGGATCGCCGAAGCCCTCACCTTATTTGAAAAGAGAAGATACATTTTTTTATTTTTCTTTTCTAATTTTTTTGTACTTTTGGATTTTGAGAGTTCCAGGATAACCTTTTACGGCTACCTGACCCGCCTAAGACTCGAAAAGGACTCTATGTGCTAGGCATCTAGTGAAAGGAGTGAAAGACTAACTAGGTGGCCGTTAAAATGGAGTTCGGGTTTCTACGACCCTAGGTGACTTTGCCTAGAGGTTTATCTTTCGAATGGTAGCCTTCTCTCAACTTCTTTTATTTATGGGATTAGCATAAGGGAGAACCCGGTGTATATCTTCCTGGTTTATTCTACTTCCCCACTTTTTCCCTATGTGTTTGGGAATTATTATGCATTTTTGTGAGCTGCGCTCTGGACAATCGGCCAATAGGCTGTTGCCCACGACAACTTGCCAGCTATACTCGTGCGCTGAAGTGTGGTTTTGTTTATTTTTTTTATTTTCTCCTTTTGCTATATATTTTTTTTCTTTTCAAAGTAGGTGGCTTCCCGGATCGAAGATTTACCCAAAGGTAGTATGATGAAAATGTTCTTGTGGCTGGGAATTGGATAACTGGTCGGTGATCTATTACCATGGACAACTTGCCAGCCAAACTACCCTAGATAGTTCATTAGCTACCTAATTCCTTAACAAACCACTGAAAAGTGAATTAGTGCAGAAAGTGTGTAGATGCTTAGGCTTAAAGTCCCCTTAAATCAGAGGGTGGTTTGATAAGTCGTATACTTATCATCCCAATTTATTGACTAATTTAAAATAGAATTACTTGGCGAGGACATGAGACTAAATGCACATTCGAGTGTACACTTGGGCTAATTAAGCTCGAAGACCTGAAGAGTCTAAGTGTTCAGGTCTTATCATATCATTTCCTAAAGTTAATAACTTCAAAAAGCCTAAGATATTTTCTCTTAATTCTTTTCTTTTTTAATTTTCAATTTTTTTTAAAAAATAAAATAAAAGAAATTATATAGAGCTAATGAAATAATTTCAGGATTAAGTATCCACCCCCTATGCCTAAATGATGCAATATCCTCATTGTAAAAATAAAGACATGAAAAGGGTGGAGTAAACAGAATATCACCTGAGTGTCATGAAAATCCAGTCAGCTCCATAGAGAGAAGAGAGTATACACACACGCTAAATTTATTGCCTTCAGCTAGGCATAACATACATACACTGAAGAAATTGTGAACTCACAAGTGTAGGTCAAAATCAAAACAAAAATATTGATCACAGGACCTGCCAGTAGGTGTCCACAAATGTGAACTAGATTATGGTGCAGACACATGCCCCAGGGTCGAGTGGTTCTAAGGTTCTATATGAAAATCACCCAGAACCTAAGATTGTTGTGAAACTTGCAAAGCTGGGCCTGTGGTTTTGTGGTGTGCAACCCAAGGCCAAAGTGTCAGACAATGGGTTGATCTGATTCATTAAAATTGGGTGTCCACTTATAGTTCAGCTCACGAAGATAGTCAATTATTCCAGGCTTGGGTCGCACGTGAAAGATATCATAAGGGTCCTAATATACGGTAGGTGGTTTCAGGTCAACAGGAACCCTCAGATCCAAAATCAAAGTTCCCTTAGAATTAGCTTGCCAGACTTTTAATTCCAACTTCCTATCCTCTGAAATCAATGTTTCTTGGACCTCCAAATCGTTGTACACAGCATCTGAAGTACCTAAGTCCAATAATTGTGTCTCAATCAGGATTAATTTGGGTCTGGTAATCTCAAGAATATCATAATTCAGCTCTTCAGGGTGTGGTTGGACAATGGGACTACTGATTGAATCATCTAGTAAATGAGGATTCGAATCCTCCAAGTTAGCCCCAACCAAATCAAAATCTTCAATGAATGGGCTATCAAATGGTTCGTCATGCTCCTCAAGCCCATTTGTCTCACTAAAATCATCTTCGTTAAGCTCAAGTGAGACTTCACCAAGAGATTCCTCACCCTCAGAATCAAAGAATCCATGATCCTCCATTTGTACATGTCTCAAAATCATATGTCATTTCATGGTCCGTGGAGACATACTTTTCGTCATTCCCTGGCTCTGGGATCTCAGGTGAGAAACTCGATTCATCCTCAAAGGGTTGCTCTAGATGAACCTGGCCATCTCCAATCTCAGAATATGTATCCCCCTGACAAATGAAAGACATGTTTGTTTGAAAGGATTGTTATAGTTCATGTTCGCAGCATCGGTTTTAAAAGAAGAAATATACGTAAGTCCGAGTGTCGATCACAGGGAAGCGTAAAAATTGGAATTTCTTTGTCACTTTATGTCACGAAGATAACGAGTTTTTGCTTGTAAGAAGACGTGGTAGAAAAATGAGTGAGAGAGAGGAAAAGAGAGAGAGAGAGAGTAGGGTTAGAGTCTTTTAAATCATAGCCATTGCTCAAAGTAACATCAACACTATATTAAACATGCAATTCAAGTTTAGCTAAATGCTTGAATAAAGAGGAAGTCAAGCTAGATTAAATGGAAAGAAAGAGAGAGAGAGGGGTGACGGTGAGGCAGCCACGGTGGTGGAGAGAGGTTCCATCGATGACTCATCAACTCCGTTGACTATAGTAGGGGCTAAAGGGGGCTAGGAGGGTGTTAAAACACTTGCAAGATGAATTGAATGCCTTACATGGGTGGTTGGGAGGGGTTTACATAGGAAGAAGCGGTTGCTAATTTAATTATTGGCTTTAGCGACGTCCGAGACGTTGCTAAACCCATGCTAAAAGCGTTGGTGAATCCTCCCTCCCAGTGGTCCTTCGCGTGCACCCGCACTTCTTCATGCTCGATCCGTACACGCACTGTGTATCGTCCAATCACAGATCGAATGGTCGAGATCGCTCGTGGGGTGCGCGCTTGGATCGTGCTCACTGCAATCATGCCCCACGCATTATCATGGGTGTTTGCTTTGGATGTGCACGATTATGCCATGTCGCCCGTTGCTAATTGCTCAATCAGAGATCAACGGCCAAAATTGCACGCGCCATGCATGCCTTGAATTTATGCTACGGAGGGCGATTTGAACCCTCGCCCTGCGAGTGAGTTCCGAGGGTGTGATCGATGCAATACACTCGCCGTTGTGTTGCGGGGATGTAGAGGTGGCGAGGTGCGGGCGACCGTTGGATGAAGATCCAACGGCTGTGAGCTACTGTGGCCATGAGGTGCTAAGGCTATGGGGCACGAGGAGAGCACCCCTCAATAGTCTGATCGAAGATCAGATGGCTTAGATTCATCCTGCGGTGGAAGCGCTAGTGCTGCGCTACGGTTGAGGAGCGCGAGGATGCTGACACGTGGCGGCTTCATGGCCATTGATCATCAGATCAACGGTCAGAACTTCTTGGGCCAATTGTGGGCGCACCGGATGTCAGATTTCGCTGATTTCGAGTCCGTTGGACTCCATTCGTCACTTTGGATCCATCCATGCAGTCTGATCACTCATCTGAGGCCTGTTTTGACATGTACTTGTACACATGGCTATTAATAATGTAGTATAAGCAGTCTTGTTGTGCATGCATGCGATGCTCCTATTCCTATTTATGATGTATCCTCTATGCATTTTACCTTTAAGATTGTCCCCTTTTGGCAGAGTTGGCATTGTATAATGCAGTGTTATTATACCCCCATTCTTACACCTTGCTAATCCCTATCAAGGTTTATTCTAGACCTTATTTATAGTCAGAACTTAAGAAGTAATTACTTGGACATTTTGTCACTTGTCAATAGTTGGAAATATACTAAGATCTTGATCTACAGAGACTAAGCAGCTCCTGGGTGTTCGCCAAAATTTGAATCACCTAAATCCTTGCTTTAAAGCATATATATTTTTTTCATTCCTTTTTCTTATTTTTAGATTTTTGGAGTTAAGAGTGTGTTGGTAACTTTTTACGACTACCCAACCCACCAAAAGCTCGAAAGAAACTCTAAGTGCTAAGCATCCCGATGTGAAGATCGTGATAGACTCACTCAATGGTAATTTAGATAGATTTCGGGTTTCTATGCCCCCAGGTGACCAAAAAAGGAAGTGTTTTGCCAGAAGGTGTATTTGTTCGATTGGTAGCTTTCTCCCTATGTTTGTTTTACTTGGGGTCAGCATAAGGATTTTTCCAGTGTATATCTCTTCGGCTTGCTCTACTTCCCCGCTTTTTCCTTAAGTGTTTTGGTTCCTTTTGTGCATTTAGTGAGCTGGGTTCTGGACAACCGACCAATGGGCTGTTACCCATGATCACTTGCCAGCCATACTCGTGTGGTGAAGTGAGGTTTATTTTGTTCTCTTTTTTCTTCTTGTCTTTTTTTTTATTTGGTAGGTGGCTTCCCTGATCTTAAATTTACCTAGAGGCAATAAAGAGAAGGTGGTCCCATGGCTGGGCACTAGACAATCTGCCAATGGGCTGTTACCCACGACATCTTGCCAGCCATACCAACTTAGAAAGTTCATTAGCTATCCAATTTCTATCAGAATCTTCGAGTGAGTCTGTGCAAAAAAATGTGTGCAGATGCTTAGACTAAAAGTCCTGAATTAGAGGGTGAGGTGATAAGTCGTATACTTATCACCTTATTTATTTGGTGGATTAGAATAGATTAAGGTTGCAAGGATTTGACGCTAAATCCATATTTTAATGGACACCAGGGCTGATTAAGCCTGAAGGCTTGAAAAGTCTAAGTGTTCAGGCTCTTTCCGTATTATTTCCCATTATTGACAAATTTCTAATGCCCAAGTTTTTCTTCCTAAATTCAATCTCTTTTTTAATTTAATTTTATTTTATTCTATTCAGACTGATTAAATGAAATTAGAATCATGCAATTTACCACCCCCCCATGCTTAAGTTGGACAATGTCCTCATTGACAAGTACATGGATGCAATAGGGGTCAAAAAGATATTACCTAAGTGGAGTACAATACCAAATTAGTTGAATCTTCTTGGTTGCCTCCTAGGAAGCATTGAGTTTAATGCCACCAGCTGGGCGGTGCTTCGTGTCATCCTTCAATGAGGGTGACAACCTCCTTTGGGGGAACCTGGGTGAGGAAGTGTTTCAATCTCTGGCCATTGACAGTGAAAGTGTGCCAGTATTTGAATCAGCGATTTCAACCGCCCCATTGGAGTAGGGCTTGACTACCCTAAATGGTCCTGCCCACTTGGACCTGAGCTTGCCTATAAAGAGTTTCAAATGAGCATCAAAAAGCCAAACTTGCTGATTAGGCTCGAAGGTTTTTCTATGGATGAGTCGATCGTGGACGGATTTCATTTTCTCCTTATATAGCCTACTATTCTCGAAAGTGTCTCGATGAATCTCCTCGGGCTTAGAGAGTTGGAGCATCCTCTGCTCATCGGCTAACTGGGGATCCATGTTACACTGCTTGACGGCCCAGTAAGCCTAGTGTTCCAACTCAATAGGAAGGTGGCAAGCTTTGCCAAAGACCAGGCGATAAGGTGACACGCCGATCAGGGTCTTTAAGGCGGTCTGGTATGCCCACAAGGCATCATCCCGTCGTGTGGACCAATCCTTCCTATAAGGTCTCACAGTCTTCTATAGAATATTCTTAATTTGCTTGTTTGAGACCTCGGTCTGCCCATTTGTTTGCAAATGATACGGGGTAGCAATGCGGTGGTTAACCCCATATTTTCTGAGTAGGGCACGGAATTGGGTGTGGATAAAATGGCTTCCACCATCACTGATCATGGCCTTTGGGATTCCAAACTGGGAAAAGATGTTCTGCTTAACAAAGTCCATGATAGCCTTATGATTGCATCGGCAGGTGGTGACAGCTTCAATTCATTTAGAGACATAGTCAACCAAGACTAAGATGTACTCAAAGTCGTTGGATAGTGGGAAGGGGCCCATAAAATGAATACCCCAAACATCGAAGATCTCGACAATCAAAATGATCTGGAGGGGCATCATATCTTTTCTGGTCATGGTCCCCAGAGTCTGGCAGCGAGAGCAAGTCTTAGCGAAATTGTGTGCACCATTAAATAAGGAAGGCCAATAAAATTCACACTGTAGAACCTTTGTAGCTGTTTTCTTTCCTGAGAAGTGGCCACCACAAGCTTGGTCATGACAAAAAGATAGCACACTCTGAACTTCGTCCTTAGGGATACACCTCCTGATGATCTGGTCAGCACAGGGGAAACAGCATGGGATCATCCTAGAAATAATGCTTGGCCTTGGCAAAGAACTTGTCCCGTTGCTGTTTGGATCAGTTGTGTGGGGTTTGTCCTACAACTAGGTTGTTGACATAGTCAGCATACAAAGGTACTTTCTTGTCTTGCAAAGCCAGAATGTGCTCATTGGGAAAGGTGTCAGATAAAGGTAGGGAGGGCCCAATGTTGTCTGGGTAGAGCCTGGATAGGTGGTCAGCCACCACATTCTTTGATCTGGCTTCATTACAGATTTCCAGGTCAAATTTTTGCAAGAGCAGGATCCATCTGATGAGCCTGGGCTTTGCATCCTTTTTAGCCAATAGGTGCTGGATGGCTGAATTGTCCGTATGGATGGTCACATGGGATCCAGGAAGGTAAGATCAAAACTTTTCAAGTCCAAAAACTACAGCAAGCAGTTCTTTCTCTGTGACTGTATAATTTCATTGGGTCTCGTCCAATGTCTTGCTTGCGTAGTAGATCACCACGGGTTTCTTGTCTTGTCTTTGTCCCAAGACTGCATCACACTTGATCTCAAAGTCCTGGGACCAATCTAGGGGCTGAAGTACAGGTGCTGTGGAAACTAAGTCCCGGAGGGTGTGGTAAGCCTGGATGCAATCAGAGGTCATGTGGAATAGGGCGTCATTGGCTAGAAGGTCGGTCAAGGGTTTGGAAAGCTTGGAAAAGTCTTTGATGAACCTTCGGTAGAAGCCAACATGTCCATGGAACGAACGGATCTATTGGACTAAGCTAGGCAGAGGAAGTTTGGAAATCAAATCAACTTTTGCCCGATCCACCCCAATGCCCCTATGTGATACAATGTGACCGAGGATGATTCCTTCTTGAACCATGAAATGGCTCTTTTCCCAACTTAACACCAAATTAACCTCGATACATTATTTCAGGATTTTCTTCAAGTTGCTTAAACAGTGGTCAAATGAATTCCCAAATATAGAGAAATCAGCCATAAAGACCTCCAAGTATTCACCCACCATTTCGGAAAAAATGGCTAGCATGCAACGCTGAAAGTTAGAAAGTGTGTCGCATAACCCGAATGGCATACGACGGAATGCAAACGTGCAATATGGGCAAGTGAATGTGGTCTTCTCGTGATCTTCAGGAGCAATTGCGACTTGGTTATATCCTGAATATCCATCCAAGAGGCAAAATTACTTTTGCCCTGCCAATCTTTCAAGATTCTGGTCGATGAATGGCAAAGGGAAGTGATCCTTCTTGGTTGCTTCATTGAGTTTCCTGTAATCAATACACACTCGCCATGCGGTGGTGGTGTGGGTGGGGATGGATTCGCCACGTTCATTGGTAACAACAGTGAGCCCAACTTTCTTCGAAACCACTTGAGTGGGGCTCACCTAGGGGTTATTAGAGATGGGATAGATAATGTCGGCATCAAGCCAGTTGATAATTTCCTTCTTAATGACCTCCCGTATATTTGGGTTTAACTGTCTCTACATCTGACAGGAGGGTCGTGCCCCATCTTCTAAGTAGATCTTGTGGATACAATAGGTGGGGCTAATTCCTCTTAGATCTAAAATAGTCCAACCAGTGGCAACCCTATGTTCTGATAGGGTTGCTGTCAATCTAAGCTCCTGATCCCTAGTTAGGTTGGCATTGATAATTATGGGGAAGGTCTGGTTAGGTTCTAGGAAGACATACTTGAGATTCTCGGGTAGTGGCTTCAATTTAGGTGTGGGTGGAACAATGTTGATGGAAAGGGGAAAGGTGGGAGTTGATCAACATCAATTTCCTTGAATGGTGTTGGTTGATGGTAACCAGCCTTACAGAGGTCCATGGGCATAGATGGTGATGGGTCAGAATAGTTGTTACAAGATTGGTAGTTTGAGACAGAACTAAGGGTGAGGCATTCTTCGACCAAAGGTTCCATAGGATTGTGTTCCTCAATACAGTCGCAATCAAATAACTTGGTCTCTCGAAAGAGATCCAACTGTATTTTCTTATCTCCGAAGGTGATTTCCATGCATCCCGTGTCACAATCAATGTTTGCCTTAGCCGTAGCTAAGAAGGGTATGCCTGATATTATGGGTGTGTTCTGTAGATGCTCAGGGACTTCCATGTCGAGCAATAAAAAGTCGACCGGAAAATAGTAGTCCTTGACCTGCACAATTACGTCCTCAACAACCCCCTTTGGGGTTTTCACAGATCTATCAGCCAATTGGATGGTAACAAGTGTGGGTGTCAACTCTCCGAATCCAAATTGGTGGTATAGGGTTGTTGGAATTAGATTGATGGAAGCACCTAGGCTAGGAGCGCTCTATCAAATGTCTTGTCCCTGATATTGCTGGATATCAGGGGTGCTCCTAGGTCAGTTCGCCTGAGTTGGAAGGTTGCTTGATATCACAGAACTAGCTTGCTCTGACAGCACAACCTTCCTAGGTGCTTGAGGTCTTGGCCTATGTTTGGGTGTACAGGAATCCTTTAGGAACTTGGTGTAAGCCGGAATGTGCTTGACGGCTTCGAGGAGCGGAATATTAATATGAACCTGCTTAAAGATCTCCAGAAGCTCCTCAATTTCCACAAGACTTTTCTTCTTCTTGATTGTCTCCAAGGCCTCAGGATATGGTGTCTGAACGTGGATAGGATCTATTTCTGGGTCCTTGCATTTTTTCAGTACCTCTTTTGAGTCAGGTGTTTCAGAAGGTGAAGTCTCAAGAAGAGTCGGCCATTTGGGATCCTGGGTTTTGGTGCCACTTCTCAAGGTTACCGCATTTGTAGAGGCATTGGAACCATGGGTTGATCCTTGAGAAGACGAGGACGAAGAAGCACCAAACCCAGAGGGTGTTTGTGGAGCTGGCTGGACCATTTGAGCCTGCCTGGGATTACCTTGGAACCCTTGCGAATTGGGGCCACTATTAATCATGTTTCATGGGTTCGGTTGTGGTTGGGAAGGTAGGGATCCTTGTTGTTTTCAGTCCAATAGCAGTCTTAATTGTCCATTTACTAAAGCCATTTCCTCCTGATGTTTTTACTTCATTTCAGCCATCATCTTTATCAGGGTCTCTATTTGGTTTTGTAAGGGAGGGGCTACCGCAATCAGATTATATGGGGGTCTAACTGGTGGTCCTTGCTGATAAGGGGCAAGTTTGGCTGTTGTTTTGAACTAGGTTGGTTCTGGAATTCAGGTGGTTTCTAGGTTGTCCAAGCAAAGTTTTGGTGATTACGCCAGCCGGTGTTGTAAGTTTTGGAGAAGGGGTCAAGTTTGGAATAGCCTTGGATAGCTTGTACGTCTTCAAGGATAACAGATGTTGACGGGGAGGGAAGAGAGAAATCAAGGGTTGAGGGAGCAAAGGTCCCTCCCTGGAACATGGTCAGGGGTTCTTCTAGGTTCATTTGGCTTAGGGGCTGGACCAGGTCAATATTGTGAGCTCCCTTTGCTAGGGAGAAGGTTTGTAATGGATTTCTGGTCTGATTCAGTAGCTCATCTATCTTTTTATCCACCAATTCCACTCGATCCAATTTCTTAGCAATGATATCCATGTCAACCATTCCAAAATTTGCTTGTACCTCATAAATCCCACCACGGGGTTGATTGGATCGGCTAAACTGGGTCATGGAGGCATTGTTGAGTGAAATTTCACTCATAGACTCAAAGAGCTCAAACATGCTGTCCTCGTCTTTGTTTAGGAAGTTCCCTCGCATGAGGCATCGACGAAGTTACGTAGGTTGCTGTCCAGACCATGGTAGAAGATCTAGGCCAATTACCACCTTGGTACTTTGTGGTGTGGGCATTTCCTCAATAGTTCATTAAATCTTTCCCACACCTCATGGAACTGTTCCACGCCATGGAGTGTAAAGGTAGTAATGGCTCTTCTGAGGGCATTGGTTTTTCCTATAGGGAAGAATTTCTTTAAGAATGCATGCCTCAGTTCTTCCCAGGTGGTGATGGGTCTACCTAGGGTTCTAAGCCAGTGAGATGCTTTGTCTCTCAGCGAGAAGGGGAACATCTTAATCAAAACAATGTCAAGGCTAATGTTCCTAGGTTTCACAGTTCGAGCTATCCGGTCAAGATCCTCTAGGTGCTGGAAGGGGTCCTCATTTGAGCTTCCATGGAAGTGGCTCTAAATTAGACTTAGGACATTTGGTTTCAGCTCAAAATCATCTCCCTCTTCAGGGATCCTAAGGTGCGGCTCAACTCGAATAGCGGAAGGATTGTAGAAGTCATGGAGGGGCCTAGGTTGGTCCTGGAATGGTGGTGGTTCAAGTGGCGATAGCCCTTGTGGGCCTTGGAAAAGTGGTGGTGGCTGCCCCTGTGGGTTCTACGACCGGTGTATGGCTTCCATGAAAGTGTGGATCTGTTGCTGCTGAAGCTGGTGATTTGCATTGATCCGGGCTTGGATGATGGCCATTGTGTTTGGTGGGGGTTGGTCCTCAACCTCATCTACTCTAGGTTCAGCCATGTCTCTAGCAGAATCAAGTCGCCTGGATTCCCGTCTCAAAACAAACAACTTGGGATGAAGTGATCGTCTCCCGTGCATACACTAGAAAAGAATAGCAGGGGATGCGGAGAGTGATAGATGCGAGAAGTGTGTGTGTACAATCAAGCAAACAAGCCTAGTCCTTATGGTGTATTCCTTAGGGGACCTAGAAATCTCCAAAGGGGTGATCAAGTCTGTAAGAACTGGACTTCCCCTCCCAAAGCTAATCTGGCCAGGTTGATTACGAGGGGATTATAGGGAAGGTTCTTCCTTTGGCTTGCACCGCCGGTTTCATATACCCCACAACCGCGGTCGTTTGACACTTCCCTATAGCCTAGTCACCAGATTCTACTAAGGGAATGAAAGCCAAGTGCCCAGCGAACAAAACCATGCCTCCTGAGACTTAACCCAGTCCTGCCTAGGGCATGTCTACTCTATTTTAAAAGGGCTAGGATAGTGCTTGTGCTAGGGTTATGTGATGAGGCGTTGATTAGGGTGGTGCCTCTTAGTTTTCCAATTCCAGTGTGTGTGCTCCTATTGAAACATGGTTTTCAAGCAAGGATTTTTTTAAGATGTGGTATCTTTTAATGTTTTGTCCATACTTTTGTGTCTTTTAGGGTCATTAAAATGGTAGCGTGGGTTCACTCAACTCAGTAATTAAGTTAATTCCACTTAATTAAGAGTAGAAGAAATCACTTAGGTTAACTCGAAGTTGTGTCGGTTATGTAGTATAGGGTCGAATTAGCCTAACATTTTAGAAATTTTTACTGGTTGAGTCTAGGTCGTTCACTGGGAGGCATAATAATTTTCTCCAAATTCACCAATTTTCTTTTATCTCTTTAAGTTTAGGAGGCAAAACTAATTTGATTTTCAAAACATGAATTTTGTCAAAATATTTAAACTATAAAGAATATACAAAATTCCATATGCAAACATATTTACTCAAAATGTTGTACTTTATTAACATGTAAACATGCCAGTTTTTCAATTTTATTTCATTCTAAGAAATTAAGGCAATTAAAAAGTTATCCAATTAAAGCATGCCTTTTTACATTTAAGAACAAAAAGATCCTGATGCAAGAAAAATTTATTTGTTTTCATCTCTCTTCAGCCTCTAATCTTCTTCTTTCTTTCTTTTTTTCTCTCTTTTGTTTTCTTCTCTCGTGCACTCTTTCGTCTTACCTTTCTTGTGTTGTTCCTGCCTTCTTATCCTCCTTCTCTTCTTCCTTAAGCTTTCATCTCTTCCTGCCTTCTCTTCTTCCCTTAATTTTTCTCCTTTGTTCCTTAGTCTTTTTCCTTAACACTTCTTAGCGTCTGTGCTCCTTTCTTCCTTAGCCTTTGCTTTAGCACTTAGCTTTAACATAACATTCCTTCAGTGGCCTCTCTTTTCCTTAAGCTTTCAGCTGAACCAAGTTTTTTTTACTTTTTAAACCAAAAGTTTTTTTATTTGCGGCGAGGTCCTTTCAAGGATACACAGCACCTTGAGACCAGGGTGGGACCAGACCCTACTCAGTCCTCGCCTAATCTCAGTTAGGTTCGTTTTGGTTCATTTGTTAATCGGTTCACAGTCTCAGGCCACATCAGCTCAACCAGGCCTCCCAGGCCACACTCGCCCTCCTAGGGCACGATCATTTCCGCACAGCCCCAAGGGCGCACACCCGTAGGCATAAGCCCACACACATAGACCACACAATGCTCAGATCAGATCAGAAGGAATTGGAATCGATGAACTGAGCACTGATGACTGCATAGCCAAGGGAACAAATCAGTTTTATCCCCAGGCGTGCGCTCGTAAATATCCGAGGTGGGACAAAGCTACCCCTTCCAGACTCGAATTCAATCGATCATAACTTTCTACCTAGAGCTCCAAATTGAATGATTTAAAGTTTGTTGGAAAGCTCTAAGGGTAATCTACACAATTTTAGGGTCAATTTAATGTTTTAGTGATGTTTGGATCTTCAATTTAAAAGATGAAATAAGGGGTTTCTACGGGTTTTAAAAAGCCTGGAAAGTGAAATTAAAGTCAGGGGAGTCCTCAAATGGACTTCTCTCATCTATTAAAAGGTCTACATATGTTATATAAACAATTCCACTTTTATTAGGATAGATTTTAAACTCTTGAGACGTTCAGAACCTGTAGAGAAGTTTTTCTCTTCTCTGAAAGCTTCAGAGGTTGATTTTCAGATTTCAATAAGTGCAACAGACACTTTAAAGTATTCCTAATCTATTTAGATTAATTCTAAGGGTTATAACAAATCAATCTGGGTAGGTTTTAAATTTGAATTTCAACAGAACAATACTTCTATTGGCTTGGGTTCGAGAGTAACCCAAATTAACAGAAACCTAATCTTTACTAATTACATCATCTGAGCTTACTTTAATTAATTTCGAATCATCAAATAAGATCCCAGAAATAGTTTCCACATGTCAATTCCTCAATTCAAGCTCAGAACACCTTTATCAAATTCAGGTTTGACTATGGAAGCTCGAAAATTGACTTTCTATTTAAAGCTTCCTCCAAAGAAATTAATGCCTCAATCAGAGTCTTCTCATCATCTGGAACTCATTCAGATCTTTAGATTTGTGTTCTATCCTTAATTCCTTGGGTTTCAGGCTCACCGCCTGAAATAAAATAGGTGTGTGTTCGACAAAATTATTCAGAGTTTGTTACAATGTTTTAAGGATTAAAATAGCTTCAGTGCATCGCACTAAAGCTTCTGAGCTCCCTAAATGCTTCTGAAATCCTTTATAACAGACTTCTCCAACTCGCCAGAGTTGGGGAAGATGAAGTTCAAATCTATAGCTCCAGTGGTTAAAACTTCAACCAAATATCTTTAAAACAGTCATTAATCTTTATTATACTATTCTGGAGCCACTTAGCAAGTTTAAGAGGCTGTAACACAAAAATGGCCTGCCGGAGCTCCGGTGAGTCTAGAAAATATAAATTGTATGTATAGATTAATAAAATTAACCATTTTTGATCCAAAAATGATCCTGAGGTTACAAGGAACCTCTTTATCACATTAAATTTCTCATTTGTTCATTAAAATGTGAGATTTGACAGCAAGTTTGTTTCTTAAAAGATTTGAGTGGTTTAAGATCAAGACTTGATTTAACTGCTTGATTGATAAGTTTAATCACATTAAATTTCTCATTTGTTCATTAAAATGTGAGATTTGACAGCAAGTTTGTTTCTTAAAAGATTTGAGTGGTTTAAGATCAAGACTTGATTTAACTGCTTGATTGATAAGTTTAATCAAGTCAGCAGATATTATTATTCATAAATATATATTTAATTTATAGTTTGAACTGTTCGTGAGCCGTCATGGACAGTAAGCTCAAGAACTTAATTAAGATTTAGGCATTTAAATATAGATGATAATAATAGGTAATATAATGTCGATTAGGGTTCATTAGTGGTGATAGGTGATGAAAGAACCTAGTGAAGGTGGAATTAGGCCGATTACTGTCACCGTAGACAGTGTCAGCAGTCGATGAATGTGAGATTTGAATTAGGCATTTAGGTGATTTAATTAATGATTAAATGGATTAGAAGTGAACATGGAAGATACAGGAAGGTGTACAGTGCATTAAAAGACAAAATTAAAGGTCTGGCGAGCACAAGGAACTTGTCGGAGTTGGAGGAGATGAAACTAAAATCTGAAATTACTCTAACCTAACTAACTAAACTAACTAACTAAGCTAGCCTACTCCTACTCCTACTCCTAGTCTACTGTTACTTGGACGAAGGGGTCAATAGGGTTCCACTGAAGGTTCATAGCGGACGATGAAATCAGAGGGTGGGAGAAAGATCCCCAGCAGGTGGATTTGAGGTGGAGCAGAGGAATCCTTAGGTCAGTGCCTTTGTCAGAGGTGTGGAAGACCATGGCGGATCTCCTCGGCTACTTAAGATGGACGGAGGAAGTCGGAAGATGGAATGGGGAATCGCCAGAGGTTTGGAAGAATAGCCTATCGAAGTCAGCTACAGTGTTAGAAGAGGGAAGGGAGCCAACTTGCCTAAAATCAGAGGTGTGAGGGGGTATTTATAGCAGTTTCTAGCGAAGAGAGGGGTGGGGTCTGGCTAAAGAAGGAGCTCAAGGAGCTTAACCTCCGTCCTCTTCTCCGACGATGGTGAGGTTATCTCCCATTGAAAAATAGGATTCTCGGTTAATCCAGACCGATGGATGAAGTGTAGGTGGTGAGCGGAAGCTGTAAGAGCGTGGGCAAAGAGGAATGATGTCGGCAGGGCGGTGATCGCGTGGTGGGATGACTCTCTGCCGCCAGCCGTTCATTCGGCTGGAGAAGAAGAAGAGGAAGACGAAGAGGGACTTAGAAGTAATAAAACTTAAGGACCTATGTGAGAAATAAGGACCCGACTGTAATGAATATTAAGGACTAAAATGTAAATCCTGGTTTTGAAGGTTTATTTTAATTTAAATCTTTTTCAACTTTTTATATATGTTAGCAAATAAGGTAAATATTATGTTTACACCTTGAATTTACATTTTTGACCCTTTTAGGTTGATTTATTAGATTAAGTAAAATCACTTAAGTTATTACATACTTAAGTATACATTATATTTAAGTTACTTATCTTATTAACTGACTACTTCAAGATCGCACTGTAGCTACTGTTCATGCTAGAGAGAGTGACACTGTACCTACAGTGCGATGACCAGAAAGTTTCTCACTAATCTGGTCACCGCATGCTCTTTCTCCTCGCCGCAACCGCCTCCAGCCTACGCCCGTGTTTCTCCCCACACCCGCTCCAACGCCTGCGCTCGCATCTACACCCTCCCGCTTCAGCGCCTGCTTCTTTGCCCGCATTCACCTCAGCGTGCAGTGCAATGCGCTGCGGTCCGTAGCACGCTACGCTACACCTTCCTCCCACGCCTGCTCCCTCCAGCGTGCATGCGCATCTTCGCATGCTTACGTGCCTACGCCTGCACGTGGGCCATCAGACGATGGGCGCAGCCTCCAGACTGCTTAAACGCCCGCGCCTTCTTCACTCCAGCAGACACACTCTCTCTCTCTCTCTCCCACAGACACACACCTGACCCACACACACACACCAACTTGTACACACTCACGTGTACACTAACTCACTTACTTGTACACGACTGTATACTTATACATATATATATACATATATATATTTATTATATATATTTATATACAGATATATATATATACATATATCTGTACATATATTAGTATCTATACAACTAAGTATAAGTATATATACATATATATATACACATATATTTATACATATATATATATACAAATATACATACATATATACATATATCTATAACTATAAATAAAATATATATATATATACATATGCACATATATATAACTATATACATACATATATATCTAATTGTAAATATATATATATATATATATACACATACATCTATCTATACATATATTTACATATATATATATATACATATATATATATATATATAAAACTACATATACACCTATATAATTAAAACCATATCTATATATATACATATCGATATATATTTACATATATACATATATATATATATATATATATATATATATATATATATATATATATATTTTCATATCACTTAGCGCACGTTGTATCATGGGAATATCAGTTGATCGCCGTCTAGGAAGACGGAACCAATAGGACGAAGTGCCGCGTGGAGTGTAGGATGGATGGGTAGAAGATGTGTGTGAAGATGCTTTCTATATGCATGTATCATGGGAATATCTGCACCAGTTGATGATATTCCCCGATACATGCATATAGAAAGCATCTTCACACACATCTTCTACCCATCCATCCTACACTCCACGCGGCACTTCGTCCTATTGGTTGCGTCTTCCTAGACGGCGATCAACTCGACACCATGGCACACTCCATTTCCACCTCCACCCCTACCCCTATATACATCTATAATATATACATATATATATGTACTATATTTACCTTATTTCTATTTCTCTTTCCTTATGTCAAAAAGATAATAAAAAATATATATATAAAAGAGTAAAGATAATCCTTGACTTGCAGGTACTTAGTCTTGCGAGTAGCAAGACCAGTTTTGGAACCCTAATTTGGCTCAATGCTAAGAACCTGATTTTAAGGGAAAGAATTATCAGAAAAAATCTTAAATAGCAAAACACCAAAAACATAATAAGCGAACGGAAGAGATTCGTTGTAGGACAGGCGTAGAAACTTATTCGCCTCTAATCCTGCTTCGCCGAGTTTGACCCTGGGCCTAAAAGTGACCAAGATAAATCAAGTAGGCCAGGTTAAAAATTTTGTAAAAGATGGTTAGGCTTGATTTAGGTTAACCACTATACTCATTTCAACGATTAAATCACCATATTAACACAACCTATACGAGCCCGACCACACTTTTTCTGTCACCGTTGCCAGGGAGGTGAGCATTCAGGTAAGTTTCTACTCCATTCCTTTAATTTTTCTCTTCTCACACCCTTCGCTTCACAGGTGTTTCTATTTTTTTTGGTGTGTAGGTGAACCAATTGCAAGGAGAAGGGAGGCAGACGAAGTCGGAGATGTGAGCAGGTAGGTCTCTCTTTCTTAGCAACTTAGGTCAACTTGTCACCTTAATAAAGAAAAAAAAAAACTAAAAACACTTCTTGGGATCTCTTGGGGCAAGTTGATTAAAAATCACTTGTTTGATTATTTGCCATCACTCCCATCGCCCTGGGATTTCCCGCCAAACTTCTCATAGCGAAGATCCAAGAATCTTGATTCTTGAATCTTTCATCGTGTGAAGTAGTCTTTGGGGCAAAAATAAAAAGATTGATTGCCATCCCTCTTTGCCTCGTTTATTTGCAATTCGGGATCACATTTTTGGTGGGGAGACTTGGAATTGAGTTGATTCCAACCCCACCACGACCTTTCATGTGCCTAAGATTCGATCCCGAATACTTCGACCCCAATAATGTGATTTTCTTTATCTTATGGTTGAGCTTGTGTGTGGGAATCATTTTGGTGATTGGGAGCACTTGAATTGAAGTACTTTGGCTCCCTTTCACACTAATCTAAAATTGACTCGTGCATCCACACATAGAAATCTCCATCTAGGGAAGCCCATTGCATTTTAGCATGCATTAACCAACTGACATTGAAGAAGGGTTTGTTGTTCTTAGAAAAGAACTTGTATTATCTCAAAACCCAGAGATTGGTTGAATTGGTAATTCAGCAAAATCCTAAAATCCATACTACTTATGGCTGAAACTCTAAAAACCATTCACCAATTAAAACTTCAATTTGGGGAGATTTCCCCGTTGCATGCTTGGTTTATGCGCTTTATAAAATTAATCACTTGGACATTACCCGTAAATAACGCCCTTCACATTCCAGAAGCAATTGATCCTAAGCCTCTAACTAAAACTAGTAGCAACTTGACCCTTATTAAGGATTGGAGATCTAACTACCTGCTTGTAGTGCCTACGTGCTGGTGAGGGTTCCCACGTGTTATCGGGTGTCTAAGACTGGGGCAAACAGCCTTTCAATTTGGCCTGGTGGTTCCGCGATGCTTGCATTCGGTTCCGTAGGTCGTGATAGTAGGTAACTTAGATCTTTAGGTCTAAGGGCACACTGTAGAGGTTAGGAATTTGATTGTATTGATTTGTCATCCAGTGTAACTTTGCGGAATCATTTCTCTCATCTCTTTTTCCCTTCTTATCTGCACAAATTCTTCCTGCGGTAGTGTGACGAGTCGATTGTTCGCTTTAAAGTCATTTGTAGTTTTATGTGGTGGAAAAATCGACTAATCAATAATTAAAAAAAATAACTACTCGCAGAAGAGCAGGTCGTATCCATAGGGAGGCAATGACATATTTAAATTCGCACCAGTTAAAAATGTTTGTTTGTAGTTAGTTTAGACGAAAATCAAGCCAAATTTGCCTTCAGATTAAGGTTGAATCAAGAAAACATACTGAAATAGCAATTCTTAATAACTAGAGGATATTTTTTGCAATGCAGATTCAATAAAATATCATTAAAAGATGACAATGGCAGAAAATGTAAATATTAATGGGATGAATACTGTAGCAAAATAGGGGATTTATTCTCCTTGGCCATGCGTGAAGAGGAGTGGACAGCCGGAGGTAGGAAGCTCGGAGGAAGTTCTTTGGAACAAGGGCTTCGCAGCGGTGGTGGCAGCGAGTCACGCGGTGGCCGAAGCCGGCCGGACGGAGCTTCGGCGACGGTGGTTGTCAACGGTGGCTGCAGCTGTTGGAGGCGATGCACGTGCGTGGGTTGAGCACTGCTGCAGGTGGTGGTGCGCATGCACTAGTGTTGCAGGCGCGCTGGAGTTGAGCGCGTGGAGGGTTGCTGGCGGGCGCACTCTGGTGGAGGCGGATGCTGCAGACGGCGGCGGGGGTGATGTTGCAGATGAGCGCGCCGAAGCACTAGAGCAGGAGCGCGCCGAAGGCTGCTAGCGGGTGCGAGCTTGGTGCTTCAGGTGAGAGCACACAGGCTTGGCATTGCAGGTGAGCACGTGGAAACGCTGGCGAGCGTGCACCAGCTGGAGGTGGATGCTGTTGCAGGTGGCGTGCTTGAGTAGATGCAGTGCACGATGAGGAGTGAGCGGGCGCACTGCAGGGAGCGGGTGCGCACTGAAGGCCATCTTGCGTAGCAGGATGCGCGCGAGACTGCAAGGCAGTTGGCAATGGAGGTAAAGTGGGCGAGGGCTGGCAGTTGGCGCTGGAGGTGAAGTGCAGCAAGGGTGGTTGCTGCTGGAGTGGGGGGGTCGAAGCTTCAGACGTCCGGGAAACTTCCCGGACGTCATAACTGGCTGAGGAGTGAAATTGTAGTTGCTGCGACGATGGTTGTCGGTGACGACGGCGAGGGAGGTGCACGGTGATGTGCTCACGGTAATGCGGACGATCTCCAGATGGCGGTGTGGCCTATCACACCACACGCCCAAGGTAGTGGAGGCTCGTCGCCGCGGTTGAGGCTGGCAGTGTGGAATGGAAGAGAGACGAACTCTCTGCATAGTGGTGGGTCGGGGGGGGAGGCCTGTTTCGCTCGGCAGCCTCTCTCCATTTTTGTAGCTACCTGCACGAATTTGAATGGAGAGGCAGGAGCAGATCCACCTTCTTCGCTAATCCTTGAATGTGGGATTTAGTGCGGCAGGAGGCATTGCAGCGGTAGCTGAGTCATTGCTGAAATGAAGAAGAATAAAAGTTACTATTAAAATATTATGGTTATTTATATACAAACCCTCAACTTTTATATTAACTTAAAATTAATGCATGCAATGTACCTAATTGGTTAACTAATTAAATGAATGCCATTCTAAGTTAATTCTAAATGCATTTAAAATATGAATGCAATGCATGAATTATGTAATTAAATTAGAAATATGAATTAATCTATTTACATCCTAATTTATGCCAAATAAATGTTAAGATTAACCTAATATCTAGGCACTTAAATACTTAAGTAGCCCACAAATATGGGTCAATCATAGTGCATGTTTGGGAGGAGGTCACAAAACCCTGAACTGTGTGAATTGTTTGATAAATTTAGAAAAGAAGCCGAATCTTCCTCCTCCTCCACAAACATGGCTGCCCGCCCACCCCTAAATCCTGAGGGAGGAAACCGCCCTCAAAACCCACCAGGTGGTGGAGCCTTGGATCCCATAACCCACCTCCAAACCCAAATGGAAATGTATAATGAGCAAATTGAAGCCATTAGGGAAACATTGGAGAAAATGAAGAACCCTCCCGAACGAGAGGAGCCTAGGTCTCTTAGCTCCTATCAGAATCCCGCTGCTACAGAGACCATAGGAAAAATTCGGGTCCCCAGGGGCGGGGACGACTTTGAATTGAAACCTAACATAATTGGCCTGATAAATTTTCACTTCCATGGTCTTGCAAGTGAAGATCCTTTTCTCCACTTGGAAGACCAAACTTGATTGGCTGAAATAATTAAGCCAAGAAATATCAGGTTACCTATTGTTCGCATGAAAATGTTCCCGTTTTCATGCAGGATAAAGCGTCGCAGTAGTTACGCACCCTTGGGAGAACCATCGACTCTTGGGAGGAGATGCGAACAGCGTTTCCCAAGAAGTTCTTCCCAATAGGGTAAACCAATGCGCTTCACCGTGTTATCACTTCATTTACGCAACAAAACAGCGAACTGTTTCATGAGGCATGGGAGAGATATAATGACCTCCTCAGGAACTGTTCGCACCACAGTCTTCCTAAGTGGCATATAGCCTAGATTTTCTACTATGGGCTAAATGAGACTTTGAAGCAGATTGCAGATGCTTCCTGCGGAGGGAATTTCATGAATAAAGATGAGAATGGAGCATTCAAATTATTTGAAAATATGAGCGAAAACTCGATGAACAATGCCTCCATTGTCGCCTTTAATCGTAGCAGCCTGCCCCGTAATGTCCACGAAGTTGACACGAGACCCTCCCATTCATCCACAGATCTCAGCCTTATCGCACAGAAATTGGATGAAGTCTCCGTCGTGCACAAGAAGCTAGACGAGGTTCTGGCCAACCTAGCCCATTCTATGGCAAACACCCCCACCTCACCACTTCGTCACAATCCCAATTCTTCGAACACCAGGCTTATCCTGAGAAACCCCGTAAGACATTCCTTACCGAGTGTCACGTCGAGCGATTCGGTAAGTCATGTGGATCTGGCTTCTGCAAGCCAGTATTTTGACACGGAGTACCAAGCCTTCGTGTGCTCGGAAGCATATTTACATGCGGACGCATCTTCTGGCATAGAAGACGCTTGTGCCCTAGGGAACAACCCGTTCTCTGCCACTTATAACCGAGGGTGGCGAAATCATCTGAACTTCGCATGGTCCAACAACCCGTAGCGCCAAAACCCTACAGGTGGACCAATGTGATTGCCCGTACCCATCATCCCAAGGGCGCAGTCTAATCCTATGGTGAATCCGCCATCGGGTCCTTGTGTACCGTAAACAGAACACGCATCAAGTCCTCCTGATAAATTGATCGAATGATGACGGAAATGTCAAAGTGGCATGAAGACAACATGACCTCTCTTCAGCACCAATTGGCACAGCAGAATGCTGAGATCAGTCAACTACGCATGGCGATTCGATCTCAGGGCACTCTCCCAGCCCAACCTGTTCCCAACCCACGAAATTTCGTACGTCGTGGTCCTCAACCACAAGTACGACCTTCTCAGGGACAGGTTCATCAGATTCTACAAGCTCCGAGCATTCCATTGGAATTTTGGCTAATCCCACTGTAGCACCTCACTCTTATGTCCCTATTGCGAACCCTCCTCCACCTTATGATCCCACTGGACCCGCATCGTCCAATGCGATCACTACGAGGAGTGGCAAGCTGACCGTCGACCCGCCTCGACCTGATCCTGGCTCGTCTTCTTCATCGCCCTCTCATTTGGGATGTGCACCGCATTCGCGAGAGGATGATACACCCAAATTGGTGCCAGAATCAGTCCCATTCCCTGAGGCTCTACTGAGGAAACCAAAAGGCAACAAGAAGGATACGTAGGCCTTTGATAACCTGCGTAATTTATTCAGGGATGCTGAAATCAAGGTACCCCTGCTCGATTCTATCGACCACATACCTACTGTCACTCAATTTTTCAAAGACTACACAACACCCAGGCGACAGTTAAAGAAAACTAAGAATCCGATGGTTCTCTCGCCTCATGCGAGTTGTGCCATACTGTCAAATCTACCATCGAAGTAGAAAGATTCGGCCACACCGCTTATTTCCTGTAGCATCCAAGGTTGCAATTTTAACCGTACCCTGCTTGATCTAGGATCTTCCATCAATCTTATACCAACCATCTTGCTCAAAAAATTTTCCTTGCGAAATCTGAAACCCACCCCTATCACATTACAGTTGGCAGATCGTTCTGTGAAAATTCCAAAGGGTGTGGGGGAAGACGTGGTGGTTAGGGTCAACAGTCTCTGTTTTCCTGTTGACTTTCTTGTTTTAGATATGGAAGTTCCTAGCTCACTTTCTGATTGTCCGATCATCCTTGGTCGACCTTTCTTGGCCATAGCCCGTGCCCATATCGACTGTGAGTCGGGCTGTATTGAGATTGCCGTTGGATCTGAGAATCTCAAGCTTAACATCTTCAAGGCAGCCAAGAACTTTGATTGCGATTGCATCGAGGATGACACGTTTAACGAGGACATGGCCGTCAACGAGTGTATCAGACAAATTGGGACCTATTCTGACTGCTGCGGACTACCGTTAGGTACTAACGATTGCCTGACCGACACATATTGTGACGTTCCCCCATCCCTCCCTATTCCCGTACCTTCTCCTAACCAGACTTCTGACGAGGTTTTCTCCGCTTCCCATACATCATGGTCTGAGTCATATTCGGGCTACTCACCACCGGTCCATACTCTTGAAGATCGGATTGCCCTTTCTTTCCCGCCAAATCAGGCGGAGTTGCAAATCCACACTGGGACCTTGAGCCCATATACTACCCACTGAGGCTATTCCTTTTTGGATCCATCTATCCAAGAAGCCCCTCTTCTTGGCCAATCTGAGGGCTAACTTCTTCCTCCTGACTTGTTTTCCGATCCACCTAGGACACTCTCGTCCTAGGAAATGCCAGATCTTTCACCATCCACTCCTGAGCTAAAAGAGCTGCCTAGTACACTTAAGTATGTTTTCTTGGGACCAAATGAAATGCTCCCCGAAATCATCAGTTCAAAATTGACCAGGGAGCAAGAGTGCAAACTAACGAAGGTCCTTATGGAACACAAGGCAGCCATTGGATGGTCTTTATCAAACTTAATTGGCATTAGCCCCTCCTACTGCACTCACCGTATATATACAGAGGAGGAGGCTCGACCTTCCCGCGAGATGCAGCGACGTCTCAACCCTAACATGGGGGAGGTTGTTAAAAAGGAAATTATTAAGTGGCTGGATGCGGGTATAATCTACCCGATCAGCGAAAGCCCCTGGGTGAGTCCGATTCACGTCATGCCCAAAAAGACGGTACTCACCATCCATGTCAATGACAGGGGCGAATCCATCCCTACACGCACTCCTACATCCTGGAGAGTGTGTGTAGATTATAGGAAACTTAATGCTGCAACTAAGAAAGATCACTTTTCACTACCTTTCATTGACCAAATCCTGGAGCGGTTAGCGGGAAATAAATTTTTCTGTTTCCTGGATGGATTCTTAGGATATAACCAGGAGGCAATTGACCCCCGAGACCAAGAGAAAACCACCTTTACCTACCCCTTCGGCATCTTTGTATTTAGAAGGATGCCGTTTGGACTTTGTAGCGCACCAACAACTTTCCAGAAAAGTATGCTGGCGATATTCCATGACATGGTGGGTGACTTTCTCGAGGTCTTCATGGATGACTTTTCGGTCTTTGGACCATCTTTCGATGACTGTCTTGCCAACCTGACCCGTATCCTTAAGAGATGTATTGATGTAAACCTCGTGCTTTCTTGGGAAAAAAGTCATTTTATGGTACATGAGGGAATTGTTCTCAGGCATATCATCTCCGATAGGGGTATCGAGGTTGACAAAGCTAAGCTTGATGTAATTGCTAATCTACCTGTGCCTGGCTCTGTCAAACAAATCCGCTCCTTCCTGGGACATGTCAGTTTCTATAGGAGATTCATCAAAGATTTCTCCAAGATTTCTCGACCTTTAACTCATCTCCTATCGACCGACGTACCCTTCGATATGGGCCCCGATTGCATACAAGCATTCACACAGCTACGTAATGCTGTCACCAAGGCCCCTGTTCTCCAGCCACCTGATTGGTCCCTCGACTTTGAATTCATGTGTGACAGTTCCGACCTTGCAGTCGGAGCCATCCTGGGACAAAGACGCGATAGACACCCCTTCATGGTATACTATAACAGTAAGATGTTGGACGAGGCCCAGCGTAATTATACTACCACTGAGAAAGAACTACTGGCGGTCATCTTTGGGCTGGAGAAATTCCGCTCTTACCTTCTAGGCTCACGCGTTATTGTTTTCACTGATCACGCGGCCGTTCGTCATCTCATGCATAAGAAGGATGCCAAGCCTAGACTGATTCATTCGATCCTTCTGCTCAAAGAATTTGACATTGAGATCCGTGATAAGGTTGGAGCCCAGAATGTTATGGCTGATCATCTTTCTAGACTGGACCCTGACCATATTGGGCTTACTTTGCCAATTAATGAGATTTTTCTTGATGAGCACCTATTGGCAATTAATGGGGCAAGTGGACCTTGGTATGCCGACATTGCCAATTACCTTGCTTCTGGATCCCTTCCACGTGGCTAGCCTAAAAACCAGCGCGAGCGTCTCATGGTAGAAGCAAAATATTATTTCTGGGATAATCCACTTCCTTTTCGAATAGGTGCTGATCAAATCATCCGTCGCTGTATTCCTGACAGCGAATTCCCCAGTGTGCTATCCTTCTGTCACGATCAGGCCTGCGGAGGCCATTTCTCTTGGAGGAAAATTGCAACCAAGGTGTTGCAGTGCAGTTTCTTTTGGCCCTCCCTTCACCAGGATGCACACAATTATGCCAAACATTGCACTAGGTGCCAGTCGTTAGGGTCAATGTCACGTCATGACATGATGCCCTTACAACCCATCCTAGCTACGAAAATCTTCGACATTTGGGGAATTGATTTCATGGGTCCCTTTCCTCCTTCCAACTGCTTCTAATTTATCCTCGTGGCCGTTGATTATGTTTCGAAATGGATCGAGGCTATTCCCATGCGACGTGCTGACCATGTTATATCCACTCGATTTGTTAAAGACCACATTTTTGCGTGCATTGGGATCGATCGAGCCATTATCTCGGATGGAGGAAGCCACTTTACCCATGCTTCTTTTCGGGCACTTCTGAGGAAATATGGAGTCCACCATCATATCGCATCACCATATCATCCTCAGACGAACGGCCAGGCAAAGGTGTCGAACCGGCAAATCAAGCAAATTCTCCAGAAAACGGTTTGGCCTGACCGTAGGGATTGGTCTGACAAGCTGATTGACGCACTTTGGGCGTATCGGACCACCTTCAAGGCTCCCCTTAGTATGTCTCCTTATAGAATGGTTTACGGGAAGCCTTGTCATTTGCCTGTGGAGCTGGAGAACCGCGCTTGTTGGGCGGTTCGCTAATGTAACCTCGACCCAGACCTGTGTGGTCGAGAAAGGAAACTCCAACTCTAGGAGCTGGAAGAGCTCCGTTGTGAAGCCTATGATTCAGCCTTAACTTTAAATCAACGCACTAAAGCTTTTCACGGTAGCCATATTCGGCGGAAGGAATTTGAGCCATCTCAGCAAGTTTGGCTCTACAATGCCTGGCTCAAATTCTTTCTTTGGAAACTGAAGTCCAAATGGACTGGTCCTTTCCTGGTCTCGAGACCATTTCCCAACGGGGCTGTTGAGATTGAAGATCTCAATTCTGGGCATAAATTTACGGTCAATGGGCAGCATTTGAAACCCTATCTTACTCATGAACCTGCCCCCGTTGGAGAAACTGTTGCCCTGCTGGAGGGTAACTAAGGTTATGCCTCATTCTGAGTCTAGCTGGGGAAGTTAAATTCAACGCTCGTTGGGAGGCACCCCAACAACACTCCGCCACTGTTACTCTCACTTCACTCTTCACCTCACCACCCACCATCCACCCACCCTACCACCCTACTGTTTACCCCGCACTTCAGCTCTCGTTACCCGATCTTTGGTCCTTCCTCTACCCTACCCTGCATGCATATGAGGACATAGCATCGTTTGGCATGGGGGGGTGGATAGGCATCCATAGGATCTGGGTATTTAATGGTATCATGCAGGCTCCATCTATCTATAAATATGTAAAAGAAAAAAAATGATGTTTAGTAATGATCTGAAGGCTGAAAAAAAATAAAATAAGTGTTTATGGATATTCAACCACTGTTTTGAAGACTTTCCAGGCCACAGAAGCTTGATTCACTCAGGCTCGGCTTAATTCACTTGAACATTGACAAGATAGATTGGAATCTCTCCTAACTAAGGACGTATTCTTGTCCCTGAGACACCAGTACAGGATTCGTTGGTTTGCTTCTACTCGAGAGCCTAAGTAATCTTGGTTCAGACTACACATATCAAGAAAGACTAGGTGAACATAAGATCCAACCCTCGTGTTCATTAGGGAAGGTGGAGTCCTTACCAGTGCACGCAGGTAGACTTTTTATCCCAGGCTTTAGTCTTATGTTTAAGAGAGACTCTTTCCACCAAAAAGGAACTCTCCCTCCAAAAGAAAAGTGCGCTCCTCCAAATAATGTTGTAAGAGATATACTAACACGTGTTTCAGAAAAAAAAAGAAAAAAAAAAGCTGCAAATAAGTTAGTATATCTCACAAATGTCTGTAAAGTCTTCACCGAACGAAAGTTCTTCAGGACAAGTTACAAATACCCTATTTTCTTTGAGCCACAAATGTCACAAAATGGGAGTTGAGTTTTCCGTCATCTTTTTGTGGGTCAATCCAAAGACACAAGCTGAAACTGGGACCAACTTGCACTTAAAAATTCGTGAAACCCTGGGCTTGAGTCTTAATGTTCATCTGGTCAGCCTTGATCCTTCACTAAGCATAGGCCATAATCTCTTGAGCTCTCGAGTATGGCAAAAACCTCCTGAGTCCTGGAAATCATACTTAAGGTTTAAATATCAAGAGTCCTGGTTAGTCGAGAGATGGTCTATGTCACATAAGACTTAAAGTACTGGTAGTCTTCTCTGCAATTGGTTCTCACAATATCCAACAAATAAACACACCTAAGTCGCCTCTAAAGAAAATCTTCAGCTTAAGATCATTTCTAAGTACAATACAAAAATGATTTGCTAGGGACTAGCAAAAGATAAGCATGGGGGTATGATTGCACAGCAAAAATACACCAACAATTGTGCCATCTTGTGCTATTTCCTAGCATTGCCAGTGCATATTAGGTAGCCATAGTCGCATTTGTGAAAATAAACACATGCATGCATTTATTTGAGAGCGAAGGAGAGTGAATAAAATGGCATTGAAATTAACGTATTCCTCAAGTGCTGCCTCGCAAATTCACCATCTTTATTTTTTACTTTTATTTGGCTTTGAATTTCTTCTCCGTGGCTGCAGGGCATGGCTTAATCTTCGCGCCATTCTCTGCACCAGCTTGCCCAGCCAGCCGCATGCACAGCCATGAACAGCCTAAGGAATGGTTGTGCTTGCCTCCATCCTCTTTAAAAAGCCCTCCTCGCTTCCTTGCATGGGAAGCCTGGTCCAACACACAGACAACATCTTCTTCTTCCAGGCTGTCTCCTCCCCTCTCACCTCCATACGTAGCCTCTCTTCCTCCTGAAGAGCTACGCTGCGAGCAGGAGTAGCTCACAGTGGTACACAACCACCACTGTGAGTCCCACCACCGCCCAGCTCATCAAAGAGCCGGAGGGCGTGGTTGTTCACCCTCTGATTTCATCGTTCTAGCCATTTTTGCCATTGCCACAAGACTCGAGCTTTGAAGCTCAAGCACAGCAGTAGCAAGGAACCGGCCACCTCTCGCCCGCGTGCAGGCCACCGCGCACGCCAGCAGCCAACGCAGCTCCTTCCGCGCACTTGCCATCCCGCTCCACAGCACCCACGCACACTGAATCGGGTGCATCTAGTCCCCCACGCCGAGAGCGCACTATAGCTACTGTTAACGCTAGAGAGCGCGACACTGTAGCTACAGTGCGGTGATCGGAAAGTTTCTCACTTATCTGGTCATCGAGTGCTCCTCTCCGTGCCGCAACCGCCTCCAGCCCGTGCCTACGTCTCTCCCCGTGCCCACTCCAGTGCCTGCGCTCGCATCTGCACCCTCCCGCTTCAGTGCCTGCTTCTTCGCCCGCATTCACCTCAGCAAGCAGTGTGGTGCGCTGCGGCCCAGGGACACATATATCTACATACATAGATACTTATACTAATATATATATATACATATACACATATATATAACCATATACATACATATATATATCAAATTATCAATATATATATATATATATACATATACATATATTTACATATATATATATAAAACTACATATACGCCTATATAATTATAATCATATCTATATATATACATATAGATATATATTTACATATATACATATATATATTTTTTTTTTCATATCACCTACCACAAGTTGTATCGCGGGAATGTCTACACCAGTTGCTCATATTCCCCGATACAAGCGTACAGAAAGCTTCTTCGCACACATCTTCCACCCAACCATCCTACACTCCACGCGGCACTTCACCCTATTGGTTGTGTCTTCCTAGACGATGATCAACTTGGCACCATGCTACACGCCATTTCCACCTCCACCCACACCCCTATATACATATATAATATATACATATATATATATACTATTTTTACCTTATTTCTATTTCTCTTTCCTGATATCAAAAAGATAATAAAATAAAATATATAAAAGAGAAAAGATAATCCTTAACTTGCAGGTACTCAATCTTGCGAATAACAAGACTAGTTTTGGAAACCTAATTTGGCTCAAAGCCAAGAACCTGATTCTGAGGGTGTACCTCAAGGACAAAAATTATTAGAAAAAATCTTCAATTGAAAAACACAAAAAACATAATAAGTGAATGGAAGAGATTCGTTATAGGACATGCATAGAAACTTATTCACCTCTAATCCCGCTTCCTTGAGTTCGACCCTAGGCCTAAAAGTGACCAAGATAAAATCAAGTAGGCCAGGTTAAAACTTTTGTAAAAAGATAACTAGGCTCAATTTAAGTTAACCACTATACTCATTTCAATGATTAAATCACCATATTAACACAACCTATCCGAGCCCGACCACTCCCCACCCTCTTCTCACCGTGTGCTCGCACGTGTGATGGCACATGAGGCACAGGCGTGCAATAGTGCGTGGGCACTATCGAGCGCCCGCAGCCACTCGATCCTCATCGCACGGTCACACACGCCCGCTCGCCTGTGCCACTCGCCTCCTCATGAGGATTCAAACCTGCGCCTTAAGGCGACCAAGCACCTTATCCACTACGCTGCGCACGTGGATGGGAGGGCGGCCAATCTTCTGAGCACGCGATCAGGACCATTGGATTTGGATTTAGATCCAATGGTCGAGATAGCTCCTTCCAGTGATTCTTCAGGATCTTCAAGCATCGTCTGAGCTCCTCTCTCAACCGTTGGATCTTGATCCAATGGCGGAGATGCGTGGGCACTATTGTCTTCAGTGATTGAGGGCGGCTGGTTGGGCGGCTGAGATGGCACCACGTGGCGCCATCTTGGCCATCCATCTTCTTGATGATGTAGATGGTGCCACGGGTGTTAGATTGAGTCGATTTTCGCATCGTTAGGCTGTGATCATTGATCCGAATCCATCCATGTCATTGGATTTATCGTTTGAAGTGCGGATTCACATCATCTTGGCCCTTGATCTTCTAGGATTCCCCGATCTCTATCTGATGCTACAGGTGTCTGATTAGGGCGATCTTAGAGTCGTTAAACTCCAATCGTCGCCCTGATCACATTTGTACAGTTGGATCTTAGATTCGAGGCCCCAATAAAATGTTTGCCCTATCCATGAACATAAAAGGAGACAATTGACCTTCATTTTATTGAAACTAATCTAAATGCAAGATGATGCATGTTATGTAATATTTATAATACGCAACGCAATTCTATGCTTAAGAACATGCATAAGTACACATCTTAAGTAGTGTAAACATGTTTAACTTAGGGACATCGCTAAACCCATGCTAAAAGAATCGGTGAAGCCTCCTTCCTAACGATCGTTCGCGCGTGCCCGCGCATCTTCATGCGCGATCTGTGAGCGCGCATTGTGGGTCGTCTGATTGCGGATCAGACGGTCAAGATCGCTTGCGGGGCGTGTGCTTGGATTGCACTCGCTGCGCTCGCGCCCCGTGCGTCATCGCGGGCGTCTGCCTTGGATGCATGCAATTGTGCTGCGTCATCCGCTGCCAGTCGCTTGATCGTAGATCGACGGCCAAATTGCGCACGCCACGCCTACCTCGAATTTGCACTACGGAGGGTGATTCGAACCCACACCCTGCGGGTGAGTTGCGAGGGCACGACCGATGTGCTACACTCACCGTTGTGTCGCGGGGATGCAGAGGTGGCGAGGTGCAGGTGATTGTTGGATGAAGATCCAACGGCCGTGTGGTACTGTGGCCATGAGTTGCTGAGGCTATGGGGTGCGAGGAGAGCACCTCTCAACCGTCCAATCAAAGATCAGATGGCTTAGATTCATCCTGCGGTGGAGGCATTGGTGCTACGCTGCGGTTGAGGAGCGCGAGGATGCTGACATGTGGTAGCTTCGTGGTCGTTGATCATCAGATCAATGGTCAGAACTTCTTGGTCCAATTGTGGGCACCCCGGATGTCGGATTTGGCTGATTTTGAGTCTGTTGGGCTCCGTTCGTCGCTTTGGATCCATCCGTGCGGTCCGATTGCTCATCTGAGGCCTATTTTGGCATGTACTTGTACACATGGCCATTAATAATGTAGTATAAACAGTCTTGTTATGCAATGCATGCGATGCTCATATTCCTATTTATGATGTATCCTCTGTGCATTTTACCTTTAAGATTGTCCCCTTTTGGCAGAGTTAGCATTGGACAATGCCGTGTTATCACCCCCCTAACAGGTGTTTGAGCAGGTTCAGACATTGGCTCTCTTGATGGGGGTTCATCTTGAGAATCATCCCAAGATTTGACTAGGGCAACCATAAATTTCATCCTCATCCTCGACAATTTCCCAAGAAGAAAGTCACCAAGGTCCCTATCCCTAACACTTTGGAGCAAATCCAATAGAGAACTATTAAATTCATCAATCATTTTGATCATAGGATCCAATGCTTTAGTGCATGGTGTTGGTTGAGCCTCTAAAGATTGTATAGTGTTCCTCAAATTAGCCAACACCCTATCCTGGATTTGGTTCACTTGAACCGAATGGTTCAGTTCAGGTTTGGGTGGGTTTGAGTTAGATCTATGGGAGTGAAGATATCGAGGTTCTCGAGTCCCTCCCTGATAGTAGGTCATTTCAGGTTGTTCAAAGAATGGTGATGACCTATTTTCAATGGAATACTAGGGAGGGTAGGTGTTATAATCAACATATCGTTCTTGATTGTAGATCGGGTTGGTTTTTTCATCAAAGGATGGAGATTCATAATCATTGTAGGTTTGGGAAGGATAGCAATCATAGTCTTGTCTAAGGTTAGGCCTTGGACACTGAGGTTCGGATTCGTATCCCCAATCAAAGTTATCCCGACTAGTGGATGGGTAATTACAAGTCAAGTCGAGATAGTAATCATCTTGGGGTTAAGTGGTGGTAGGATGGTAGGATGGGAAATGAGTGTAGGATGTGGAAGAATACATGGTAGAATAAGAGGGAAATCAGAAGAGAGAAAGGAGCCTTGCAGTGCAAGCAATCAACCCTATCCTTTGGTGGGTTAGCCTAAAGACCTACAAACTCCCAGGACCCATCTTGAGAATATAAATGATTTGGTTACTTTCATCCAGTCAATCCAACCAGTTAGAAGGAGGGATTAGGGAGATGGTTCTTCCCTTAGCTTGCACCTCCAATTCTTAGTGTACCCCCCACCGCGGTTGATTGACGCTACTCCCCTAGCTAGACATCAGATGGACCAGCAGAAGCAGATTAATCAAAAAGAATCTTAGTCTGAGCCCCAAAGAGTGAATCAATCATTAATGCCAATGCCTACTCATTTTTAGTTAGGCTTGGGATGACTGTGCTTTTGGAATGTGATGGGCCCTTAGGATGGGTTGTGCCCTTAATGAGCAATTAAAATGTATGTGTGTGCACAACCATGGCTTGCAAAAAAGGTTATTTGTTGATGTATCTTTTAGGGTCTAACCTTGTTTAGTAGCTTTTAGGGTTTAATTCTTAGGTTGGTTCAATCATGGTTTAGTAGAACACTCCAAATTTTGAAAGCACTGGTGATGATAAATTCTTTTAGAAATTAGAAAAAATGTGGAGTGTCTAGTTCAGCCTTAGAAATCAACCCTAAGAGGTAAGCTACTGATGAATCAATTATATCTTAAGTGGTGCGGACCAAAAAGTTAAATCAATTGGCCTATTGCACCACTTAGTTGTGGCACACAAAAGTGTTTGACTTATTTAGATTTCCACTCACTTATTGGTGTCTTGAGTTAGGGTGTACCGGATCCACAGGTCAGATTCCGATTAAGTGGTAGAATTGATGTGAAGTGGCACGCCTTAAGCCGAAAGTTGTGGGTGTTAATGTGTGTCTCTTTCAGAAAATCCCGCAATCCAATAATTTTCTTTTATTTTTTTATTTTATTTATGTGGATGGCGTGGTGAGTGGAGTGACAAACAAGACAAACAATTTCTATCCTAGGGTTTGTGAAAACACCTAAGTAGATTAGGTCTTGATTATTAAGGTGGTGAAATGATCTAGTGGGTGGGGAAGTGGGGGAAAGCTTACAAACGTCTGGCTCCTCGATTGGGTTCCTGCATGATAATAAATCGAAGAAGAAAGATAGGTTAGAAAAATATATAAGTAATGTGGGAAGACGCAAGAAAAATCAAAGAGCATTGCCTCCCCGGCAATGGCACCAAAATGATCGAGGGCAAGCATCGAGAATTAAAATTAGGGCTCGGAGAACTCGTCGTCGTAGGTCGCAAAACACGTCTATTAGATAAAATTTCTAATCAAAACTCGAAAAGTGAGTCTCGGGTCGAACACAGGGAGGCGAACATTTGGTTTTATAAAAATTGACATTTCACTTTATTTCTTTTTGTCATTTTCATCTTTTCTAATTTTTTTGGTATTTTTATCTGGCAAGAGATTAGGCCGATGAAAAGTTTATCTACTTGGAAAAATATAAAAGAAAGAAAGAGAGAAACAATCACATATATTTCTGAACAAGTGTTTCTACAACTATGAAAGAGGGAAAAACTACACTAAAAACAGTAAAGATAGAAGGAGATGAGAAAATTCCCCTCGACTGTTGCTCAGAGATGACTCACGCTGACGTCACCTGGAGGAAGTTGGTGAGGAGTGGAACGAACAAGGATGGAGTTGAAGGACGGAGGATGGGGCAGGATGGCATCCCGGCAAGGATCTTCTTCCCAAAGGGTGGTGAGAGGACGGTCACGGGTTACTACACGAATGGGGATGAGAAGAGGGAAAACTATTTTGTTTTCTACTCTGGAGGAGCATCTCAGGCTTGGGACAAGCTCTCTCTAGAGCCTTGGAGGTGGTGAGAGGAAGAAAGGAAGAGATGGTTTGGAATGGTGGTGTAGGTCCTTTTACAGTGGAGAAGGAGTAAAAATTTTGCATCTAGGTCATTACTGTCATCCATAAACGTTAGTACAGATCCACCCTTTCTGTCGCTGAAGATCACACCTTAAATTCGTTTGTTGGCACACACTGGGCACTAGTGACAGCTACAAGCGTCACTAAATGCCCGCACAACTTTCACAGTAGATCCGTGCATACCCCCACTGGCGTCTATTGGAGGAGGCGTGGCCGTCCGATGTTTGATCAATGGCTTAGGCACACCCAATGATCGCGCTTTTCAAAGGCGCACCCGTTGGGCTGGATTGGAAGCTTCAGTGAAACTCGACCCCACGGCAGCTGGTGTGTGGTGAGGGCTTCACCAATGTTCTACAGGACTCAGATGGTCGTGGCTACATTTTGAGGCTCATCCGCTTCAACGGTTGGATGCAAATCCAATGGTGGAGATCGCTCACTCGGAGGAAGACGAAGTTCAGCTGATGCCCAGGGGCAGTTCAAATGGTGCCACGTGGCACCATCTGGGTTGTCCATCTTCATTTCGTTGTAGAGGGTGCCATGGTTCTCAGATCGAGATGATTCCCATGTTGCTAGACTGCGATCATTACTTCGGATCCATCCGTATGGTCAGATTCTTCATCCAAAATCTCTATAGATGTTACATTGGCCCCCTGGTTGTTGATCTTCCTTGAACTTCATATGATGATATTGGATTCTGACCTTGACCATTTCGGAGGCGTTAGCCTCTGATCGTCATCTTGATCTGATCTGTAATGTTCGATCATCCATCCGAGGCCCTGAAATAAATCATCTTCTCTCCTGACCATAAAAAGGACCTAATTAACCTAAAGTATATACAGCTACTCTCAATGTGGAATGATGCATGCTATGCAATATTTATAACATGAAATGCAAATCTAGGCCTAGGAACATGAATGATTAGGCATTTTAAGCTAAATAGATGTGTCTATATCAATAAGCAGGATAAGTTGATTTCCGATGCCAAATTCTACTTTTGGGAAGACCCGGAGCTATTCAAAGTCTGCGTGGATTAGGTCATCCATTGTTGTATTCCAGATGAGGAGATCACAAGTGTACTAGAATTCTACCACACTTTTGCTTGTTGAGGTCACTTCTCAAGAAAAAAGGCGGCAACCAAGGTAGTGCAGAGTGGATTTCATTGGCCGTCTTCATTTCGTGACTTGTAAAACTTCTGTAAGTCATGTATCAATTGCCAATCTTTAAGAAACAAGACCAGGAAGGACATGATGCCCCTAAACCCAGTCCTTGAAGTCAAAATCTTTATTGTTTGGGGCATTGATTTTATAGGACCTTTTACCAATTCTTTTGGGTACCTGTACATTCTTGTGGAGTTGATTATGTATCCAAATGGATTGTGGCCTTCCCAACTCGAACTAATGATCATAAAGTGGTCATGCATTTTCTAAAGAAGAACATCTTTAGTCGGTTCGATTTGCCCAAAGCTTTGATTAGTGATGGCGGGTCCCATTTCACTCACAACCAACATAGGACCTTACTAGCCAAGTATGGAGTCACTCATAGAATTTGTACTCCATACCATCCGCAAACCAATGAACAAGCTGAAATCTCCAATGGAGAAATTAAAAAGATCCTTCAAAAGACAGTCCACTCGGTTCGGAAGGATTGGGCTACCAAATTGGATGACACTCTCTAGGCATACTGGACATGTACAAAACTCCGATTAGAATGCTTCCATTCCATCTGGTCGACGGAAAATCTTGCTAATTGGGCAATCATAACATTTAACTTGGATCTCGATCGATCTGGACGACAAAGGAAACTCCAATTGACTAAATTGGATGAAATCTGGAATGATGCTTATGAGAGTGTGAGAATCTATAAGAATAGGACAAAAGCTTTACATGATAAGTACATCTCTAGAAAAAGCTGTCTCTAATTTGGAATTGACTTAAAGGTTTGGTTATTTGATGCATGATTGAAGCTCTTTCCAGGAAAATAAAGATCAAACAGGCCAGGTCCCTTCATTATAAGAAAAGTCTACGCTCATGGAGCTATGCTTACCCTAGATCCCAAGACCGGCAATGAGACAATGGTAAATGGTTAGAGAATGAAGCCCTTTATCATGCAGAACTGTGATCCCATTCCCGATGGTCACATTAACCTTTCAGAAGCTTCTTAAAAGTTGAACTGAATCTGGCAAATGACGTTAAACTTTGCTCTGGTTGGGAAGCAACCCAACACTCTGTACAGGTAGCTCTGCATCCTCTGCATCCATGCTAACTTGGATTAACAAGCATAGTCAAGTGATATCCCCTCTCTTGCTTATTATATTTTGATTTTCATACATACATTTCAATGGGAACATTGTCATGAACAGGCATCAGGTGGTGGAAATTGCATGTCTAATTTTCATGTCAAAAAAAGAAAAGCATTTAGGCATAAAGAATTTTTGTTAAAGTTTTATTAAGGATTTATTCTTAAGTTGATTCTTGAGTTTAGAATGCAGTATAATTTCACACTTATACGTTGAATTTGCAATGGATCCTTTGTGAAGACTGATAAACATCTTTAGTTTGTCAAGAAGAAGTAATGCTTCTTCACCTAAACCCTTGGACAGTAATTAGGGAGTCAGGCGAACTATTTTCTAATAGATCCACCAAACAAGTGTAAGGTGAGAGTAGAAAGTCTACTAGTACTCTAAGACTAGTATAAGGAATCTTAAAATGAGATAATGATAATCAAAGTTAGGCATAGTTTTTGCTCTCGGTTTCCTTGTACAAGTTCTTAGTGCAAATCTCTTGAGAGCCACCAAATAAGGCAAATACATAGAGAACAGGTTTTAATAAAACTAGGACTAAGGTGGATGGTCACGACTGTTTTTTACGAAATCCTTGACTGAAGGAGGGTATTATTGTCAAGGTCAGAAATACATTGTTCCATCCATTCCCTTCCCAGTGCCGAAAATAGGCACTTCCAACAAATAAGTCACTTGATATCCTCTTGAACACCCATAATCTTGAATAATGCCTCTTAAATAAAAGTTCATATGCTACGTTGCATTAATAGATATTTGGATGCGAAAAGAAAAGAAAAGCAAATGAAGAAAAAAAATATATATACATAGAAAAAAATTTAGAAAAAGAAAAAAGCAAAAGAAAAAATGAGTTTATGAGTTAGAATTTATTTCAACTGTAATGAGGCAACAACACCTACCACTCTCATGATCTACCAAATAGATCCTTGATCAACTTTTCTATATTTCTAGCTACCTGAATACAGGCTGAGGAATTCTGACTTAGTCTTAGAGTTATCAGAACCTAATCAAAGTTTTAATGGCAGGAGAGACCACCAAATATACTGATAAATCTGGTGAGATTGTGAGCTCAAAAAGAAAGAAAAGAAAAGAAATGATAAGAAAAAGAAAAAGAAAAAGAAAGAGAAATAAAGTGGGAGAATGAGTACAAAGGAACTAAAGAGAGCATAGTTTCTCCCATCTATAAAAGAAGGCCAAAGGCCCCCCAAGTTGAAGCATCTCACTTCCATCAACTCCAGATATCTTCCAACTCCTCTGCAACTCTACATCCCTCTGCAACTCTGCTTCAACATTCATCCCAGCGCTCTAGATCTGAGGTGCTACCGCACGTCATATAAGCATCCAGCAAGTGACATCGTCTCTCTGCCACTTTCTGTCTCTCTCTATCTCTCTATCTATCTATCTATTTTCTTTTGGTAGCATTCGCTATCGTGAAAACTCTATTTTAATCTTAATAAAATTCTGATCTTGTAAATGCTATCACTGATTCCTATATATATACATATATAAATATCTATTTAGAACAAGTTCTATTGAAACGCTTCTGCATAAATTGCGATTGCCTCCCTACGAACGACCTGGTACTCACCGATTTTATAAATTTATTTGTCAACATGTTTTTGCACTATACTACAACTAAATTAACTTTTAAAATGTGAATTACGTGTCGAACAGGCCACCACCTCCACCACCACAAAGTGTTGATGACCATTTCAGCCAAGTGTAGGATCTGTAAATCACAAGAACAATAGAATGGGGATGAATAATGTGGTAGATAAAAAATTGCAAGATAAAGCAAACCACAAAAACACACAAAATATATAGTGGTTCCCCTCATTTGGGTACTCTACTACCCATGTCTCCCGACCTAGGATTTTTAACCCAATTTCCACAAGCTAGAGGAAATCAATTTATTAATCACCTGAGGTAATTAACAGGTTACCTCAACTCAATTACAAGATCTCAAAAAGAAATAAAAATACAGGTGTAAGAAAAATGCAAATAAAAGCTTACAACTAATTCCTAAGTTTCCAACAAGTATATTGCTTAATAAGAGTATGTAAATTAATCTAATGAGAATACTAAGGCATAAAATAAACAATTCAACAAAGAAGAACACAATCGCCTTTGATGACTTATTGAAAATGGAGAGTGGCCTTGAGTGGAATGCAACAGATCAAGCTCCTTTGCAGCTAGTAAAATGAGAATTGAAAGTGTAGGAAAGGATAGAATTTTGGCTTCTTGGTTGTGTGCAAAAGACACTTAAAGAGTGCTTATATAAGCCACTAAACACCTTCCCTATGGTTACTAGCCATTAGGGGCCATTAGGGAAGATTAGAAATACGTTTAATTGCAAAATTGCCCTTCAAATTGGTCACAACAGTTAGTTGGTATCGGTAATAAACTTTTGGTACCGGTATTGACTGCCTACAGTCGGCCCAACTAAGTCAATAGGTACCAGTACTCATGATGAGTACCGGTACTTATGACTCACAGATTTGGCTTAGTGACCTACATGTACTGGTACAAGTGATTAGTACTGTACTTGTAAGGTCTAGGCAAAACCATGTGCACAAACTATGACCACTTGGTACCAATACTCACGATGAGTACCGGTACTTGTTATTCACAGTTCGGGACTTAGTCCCAAACCTGTGCCTAGCATGTACCAGTACTTATGACCAGTACCAGTACTTGCTACAAGTACCAAATATTATAAGTGTAAGTCAATTTTTAGAGTAATCTAATCTACTCTAAATGACTTTATTTTAAAGGAATCGATTTTGAGTTTTGGAACGAGTGAATGAACGATATTCTAAACCCTAATTATCTCTACTTTAATTTAACTCCTATATTATGTTTTACTTGTTAGGAGACATACAATGATTCTAAAATACAATGAATATAACAAAAACTATAGTCTTTTAGTCTTCTTCCTTCATATGCTATCTTGTTGCTTGCATCCACAGATTCTTTTGACCTGTAATACTTCATAAACACATTAGATTTTAAAATGATTTTGTTGATACCAAAACACAAAAGGGAGATGGAACTAGGTTCCTTAAAATCTCTCCCTTTTTGGTGTTGACAAAACAATCAAGATGCTCAAATTTAAAATTTGGAGAGCTTAGTTTGAGTGGGAGGTTTTCACTCCTTGTGGAGTTTTTTATTCTTCTCTTATTAAGTCTCTGTTTATTTTTAAATATGAGTATCTTGTTTGGTTTTTCAACACTAAAAAGTGGGAGATTGTTTGAACCTAGTTCCATTTCTCTTCTGTGTTTTGGTGCTAACAAAACTGTTTTAAAATCTAATGTATTTATGAAGTATTACAGGCCAAAAGAATTTGTGGATGCATGCAACAAGATAGCATATGAAGGAAGAAGACTAGAGACTATAGTTTTTGTTCTATTCATTGTATTTTAGAATCTTTGTATGTCTCCTAACAAGTAAAACATAATCTAGGAGTTAAAATCAAAGTAAAGATAATTATGGTTCAGAATATCGTTCATTCACTCGTTTTAAAACTCAGAATCGATTCTTTCAAAGTAAAGTCATTTAGAGTAGATTGGATAACTCTAAAAATTTACTTACACCAATAATATTTGATACTTGTAGCAAGTACCAGTACTGGTCATAAGTACCGGTACATGCTAGGGACAGGTTTGGGCGTAAGTCCCAAACTGTGAACAACAAGTACCGGTACTCATCCTGATTACCGGTACTAGGTTGTCACAGTTTGTGCACTTGGCTTTTCCTGGACCTTACAAGTATCAGTACTAACCACTAGTACCAGTACATGTAGGTCACTGGACTCAAATTTGTGATTCGCAAGTACCGATACTCATCACCAATACCAGTACTTACTACAAGTACCAAATATTATAACTGTAAGTCAAATTTTGGAGTTATCCAATCTACTCTAAATGACTTTACTTTGAAATAATCGATTTTGAGTTTTGAAACGAGTGAATGAACGATATTCTGAACCCTAATTATCTCTACTTTGATTTTAACTCATAGATTATGTTTTACTTGTTAAGAGACATACAAAGATTCTCAAATACAATGATTACAACAAAAACTATAGTCTTCTGGTCTTCTTCCTTCATATGATATCTTGTTGCTTGCATTCACAAATTCTTTTGACCTGTAATACTTCATAAACACATTAGATTTTAAAATAATTTTGTTAACACCAAAACACAAAAGAGAGATGGAACTAGGTTTCAACAATCTCCCCCTTTTTGGTGCTGACAAAACAAACAAGATACTCATATTTAAAAATAAAAGAGACTTAATAAGAGAAGAATAAAAAACCTCACAAGGAGTGAAAAACCTCCCCCTTAAACTAAGCTCTTCGTATTTTAAATATGAAGTATCCAATCATTTCCCTCCTTTTTTGTTAAGCAAGCAAAAACATGAGCAAATAACACAATTTTAAAATTAAAACATGATATATTTCACATAAGCAAACAAAGCAAGGTACACGAATAACCAACTCTACTCAACCTTCATAACATGATAAAGTTCATAAACATAAAGCTTGAGGTAATTTTAGTACATAATTGTCTGAAAAATCATACAAATTTAACAAGCAACAAAATGAAAACTAAACTAATTTCTAGGACGTTTTCTAATAAGCTTTTGCACATGTCCACCACCATCATCATCATCCTCATCATCATCATTATCATCATCATCTTCATCAACATTATCTTCATATGAAACTTCTTCGTCATCTTTAGTTCTTCTTCTGCTTCATCATCATGAAGAACAAGTTCTTCCTTCGCCATTGAAGATAAAATAGGAGATGAATCTTGAAAGTGCTTTTGCCTTCTTTTACTGTATTCTTGAGGTGCTTTCGGTTGAGTCCACTTTCTTTGTTTAGGATGTTGAGTGGAAGAAGTGACATGGGAGGACTCAATAGAAAGAGAAAGGTCATGGCATTTGCATTCAATGTGACGGAAGGCGAAATTTAGATTGATTAAATTTTGACCAACGTAATTGAAGGTATTTATCAAATTGGGATCAGTTCCAAACACATTAGACAGATTTACTCAAGGTGTTTCAACTTCTAGATATGTGTAGGTTATAGGAACGAAAGTGGAGGATGATTCAGGAGGAGGATGAGAAGAAGATTGAGCATTTGGATCAACTTCTTCTTCATCATCACTAGAGGATTCCTCTGTAGCAAGTTTCACTCCCAATTTTGGGAGAGTGGACCATTTGAAATAGACCACTTTTCTAAGAGGAGTAAAATTAGAGAGGTCAATTTTATTTTTATGAAGAATGTGAGATGATCGATAGGATTTTTGCTTTTCAAATATGATGTCAGAAAAATATGTCATCGCAATGAAATCACATGGTGAAAAAATCCCAGATCAAAAGTATTTGTCAGTAAAACTAACCATGAAAAGTCAGGTCAAATCCATAGGGAGGAACAACTACAATAAATCACAGATAAGCAACAATCATGATTGTAGAAATATTCATCAAATGAATCAATTGATATGCTACTCTGAAAGTGAATTTCCAATTTATATAGAAATCATGAGCTCATTATGTAAATTTCACGTAAGAAATCGAAACTCTAAATATGTAAATAACGCATGAATAGTGGCATCCTATGCAAATTTTACTTGCATGCAGGTTAGGATGTAAATCGGAATCACAATTTCATGCAATCAACAGATGAAAACATGAGGTGAATAATAATGCAAGAATATGAGGGTGTTGCCACAATGTAACATCATTAAAATAACCAAAATTCAAAAATCAAGAGTCCACAATGGCATTCAATGTAAAAACTATTTAACCCAAAAATAGAGGATGTCCTTCCTTTGCTTGCGTGAGAGGAGTCGATGGCGGAGGCCGAGGAGCTCGAGGAAGGTTGACCATGACGATAGCTTTCTGATGGTGGTGGTGGCGCTCCGAATGGCGGCCGGAGTTGACACCAGCGACAAGGAGTGGCGATGGTGAAGGCGACTTGCCAATGGACGTGGTCGCGGGTGGCATGTCCGAGGGCGTGGCCTAGCTTATGAGGTCGAGGAGAGCTCAATAGAGACGATGACGTGGAGAATGGAATGGTGTTGTGTAGTGGCGGCTGTGTGTGGGGTGTAACCGGCGGTGTTGGGTTCCTCCTCCCTGTTGATGGAGAAGAAGAAGTGGAGGAGGTGGCCGGTCAGCTTGCAGGTGGCGTGGGAACGTCGGCTGCTATCCACGGGAGAGGCACGCTGTTCTGTTAGCAGGTTTGTGGAGGCACGTAGTGGCGGATGAAGGAGGTACATGACAGTGGTGGCTTCAATCGGTGCAGAGGCCTGCAGTGGTGGATGGGTGCAAAGTGAGGGTAGAGAGGTGGAGGTCATGTTCCTTCTCGGGGTAGGAAGAAGATGCTTCCCAGTTGCTCATCCCTTCCTGTTAAATAAGGAGAGAGAGAGAGAGTCAGATTTTTTTTGTTACCAAATAGCGAATAGAAATTTTAGGAAGAGAGAGAGGTTCATGAGAGAGATAAGGAAATGTGTTGCAACAAATTTGCAAGGTATACAATGAAACCTCTAAAATTTTATTCTCTTACTATATTTTCCCTAGACAAAATCTGACATATCTCCACTCACTTTAATGTGATGCCCTTGCCTTTTAAAGTGAATAATCAGTCTTCCCATATAAAGACTAATGCAATTAATACATGAAATGATAAATCTAGCATTCACATGATTTTGTTAATAACATCCATGCTTCAACTTAGTCTCTCATCAAAATAATAATGTACCTAAACACTAAATTAGTCCACTAAAGTGGACCCATCAAATACCCCCATGCCTAATTTTGCTAGTCCCGAGCAAAATCACATGAAATAGACCAGGTCTCTAGGCCAGATTTTACCGTCAGGATGCCTTATTGTATCGTACTCTAGAAATTAGATTAAAATACCAACTATAGGCCTAAAGGTACTCAAGTACCAGCCAAGATACGGACCTAACCAACCTCAGTCTTGGGTCCGCCATGAAGGTTTCTAAGGCACTCAAAAACTTCCCAGAGGTTTGTTGACCCCGGTAATTAAAACACCCATGCATATGCAAACAGGTTAGGTTCAACTTTGCCAGAGCATTTTTAGTAAGAGAGAGAGGGAGAAATATTATTTTGAGAGTTTTCTCTCTTTCTTTTTAAATTCCCCTAGACTCAACATTGGATTGGCCCTAAACACGATCTGTATCAGATTCCTTGGCCCCTCCATCCATCCTCACATGGTCCCTGGCAATCACTACTTCAAGATAACACTACCCATGGCAACCCCCAGAACCCTGGCTTTTGACACTTCGGGATAGTGTCGCCCATGGTGTTCTATGGCTAAATTCAGACCCTGGCAATCAACATTTTGGGATAATGCCGCCCACGGCATTTGAACCAGCACGAGATGCTTTCGTGCCACTGATAGGATATTTAGATATCCTAGGAGACAAGCATCGAGGAGACGATATATTATAACGCATCTTCGAGGGGTTTATTCCTCCTCTATGTGTCGGGAACTCATCCAATCTACTTGTGTCTTCAAGCCGCTCCTAAGTCAACTTTTCTGGAAAACAATTTTAGGATAGACACTTTTTTGGCATTATTCTTGTTATCCGCACTGAACTAGACCGGTGTGTGATTTTTTGGGTGCTCAGGTTACCAAGCTCCACAAACCAAAGGGTATGGAATGGGGCTGAATACTCCCTAAGCCTTAGACTTAATGCATCAGCCTCGCAACTCCCTCAACCTCTTGAGGAATAGTCCAGATCTTAACAAATACGTGAATGTTTAAGCCTTAGAACAGACCTAGGAGGCCTAAAGTCGGTATCCCTCACTTATCTCCTTCTCTTTAGCACTTTAGGACTTAATTCATCATCTGATCCCACCCGAAACTTAGGTGACTCTTTCATAATCACATGCCTGGACTAACACAATTTTTCCTTGCCTATCTTTTACTTTTGGCTCTTTCCATTTTCATCTCTCTTCTTCTTCTTCCTTTTCTATTTTTTTTACAAAACTAAAGTCCTAATTATCCATGAAAAATAAGTATAAAGTCTATAAACAACCCCAGGTTATACCCCCTATGCCTAGATCTGACAATGACCGCATTGGAAAGCAAAAGTAAGGAAAGATACAACCTGAGGTAGAGAGCAGTTGGAGCTAAGGCTCCTTCAATCTATAGGTGTCCAATACCTGGCCATCAGAAAGTGTAACATAAGGTTTTAAGCGCTGGCCATTTACCTTGAATGTCTCACCAGATGAGGGGTTCTGTATCTCAACTGCACCATGAGGGAACACCTATGTGATAGTGTACAGCCCATCCCAACAGGACTTCAGTTTCCCAGGAAAAGCTTGAGTCTAGAATTGAAAAGCCAGACCCGTTGGTGGGGCTCAAAGGGTTTGCAGAGGATGTGCTTATCGTGAAAGACCTTAGTGCGCTCTTTATACATTTGAGCCGTGTCATAGGCATCATTCCTTAATTCTTCAAGCTCAGTCAGTTCCAATAAGCTCACTTTGCCTTCGTTTTCTAGATCCATGTTGACATTCTTAATAGCCCAATAAGCTCTATGCTCAATCTCAACTGATAAATGGCAAGCTTTGCCATACACTATACGAAAGGGAGTCATCCCCAAGGGGGTCTTATAAGCCATTCTGTAAGCCCATAGAGAGTCATCTAGTTTCTTCGACCAATCTTTCCTGTCGAGCCTTACAGTTTTTTCCAAAATTTGTTTGATCTCCCTATTTAACACTTCAACCTGTATGCTCATCTGCAGATGATACGGGGTGGCCACGTTGTGGGTGACACCAAGACTTTTGAGAAGACGGGCGAAGTGTGCATTCCTGAAATGAGGTCCCCCATCACTAATGATCTTCCTTGAGCAGCCAAATCGGGAAATGATATTGGACTTAACGAAAGGCAGGACCACAGAGTGATCGTTGGTCCTTGTCAGAATAGCTTCTATCCACTTTGACACATACAACTGCCACAAGGATATATTCAAAGCCATGAGATGATGGGAAAGGACCCATGAAATCTATGCCCCAAACGTTGAATATCTCTACCAGAAGAATAGGTTGTTGGGGCATCTCATCTTCCTTGCCAATAGTTCCAGTTTGTTGACAATGAAGCACCACTTCACCCCAAGGGGTGGTGGTTCCCACTCCCTGTGACCCTCACCCTCCTATGAATGGCTAGGCTTGCCTCTATGATGCATGCTTAGGCATGCTAGTAGCTCCATTAAGAACTCCTTTTTCTTATATTCTTTTCCTCCCGTTGGTCGGGTCCTCCCGTTGTGTCTTTGAAAAGTGAAGTCCACCAGAAACCAGACTGGAGAACCTTATAAGCAGTCTTCTTAACACTAAAGTGTCCTCCACAGTGCAGTGTGTGACAAAAATTCAAGACACTCTGTTGTTACTCTTCTGGGACACATCTTCGTAAGACTTGATCACAGCCTATTCTATGGAGCTCAGGATCCTCCCAGTATTAATACTTGATGCTAGAGAGAAATCTATCTCGCTTATGCTTATTCCACGTACTGGGGGTTTCACCAGTGACCAAGTAGTTGTAAACATCAACATACCACGGTGTCAAAGGTTGTACCACCACTGCCGTTTCGTCAGGAAAGGTGTCACGATGTCTCCTGACGGGGTTGAAGCCTCAACTGGGATCCTAGATAAATGATCTACAGCAACATTTTTGACCCCTTTCTTATCACGGATATCAAGGTCAAACTCTTGTAATAATAGAATCCAACGAATCAGCCTAGGTTTGGTGTCCTTTGTGAGCATGTGTTTTAAGGCTAGGCGATTAGTATAAACCACAACCTTGGATCCTAGAAGATAAGACCTAAACTTCTCCAAAGCAAATACTACCGCAAGAAGTTCTTTTTCTGTCACAATGTGCTTTTGCTATGGATCTGTAAGAGTCTTACTTGCATAGTATAGCACATGAGGCTTCATATCAACCTGTTGACCAAGGATCGCACCCACAGCAAAATCAGAGGCATCACACATTAACTCAAATGGAAGGGTCCAATCAGGTACTTGTGGGATCAGCGCAGTTATGAGGGCCTCCTTCAAGAATTAGAAGGCCTTGGCACACTTCGCATAAAAAATGAAGGCAGTATCCTTCTCTAGTAGGTTGCAAAGTGGCCTAGAAATCTTGCTAAAGTCTTTAATGAAGCACCTATAAAAGCTAGCATGGCCTACGAATGAATGAATCTTCTTGACATTGGTGGGCGGTGGAAGCTTAGAAATGGACTCAACCTTGGACTTGTCCACTTCTAAACCTCGCTAGGACACTACATGCCCAAGAATAATGCCTTATTGAACCATAAAATGGCTTTTCTCCGAGCTAAGCACCAATCCTGTCTCCTCACAGTGGGTGACAACTTTTTCTAAATGTGAGAGATAGTGGTCAAACAACGAGTCGTATATGGAAAAATCATCCACGAAAGCCTCAACGAACTCGTCAATCATGTTCGAAAAGATGGACATCATACTCAGCTGAAATGTTCCTGGAGCATTACATAATCCAAATGGCATTTGACGGAAGGCAAATGTGCCATCATAAGGACTTGTGAAAGTAGTGCGCTCTTGGTCATCTAGAAAGACAGCAATTTGATTGTACCTAGAATATCCATCGAGAAAATAGAAGTATTTATTCCCTGCTAATTTCTCTAGTATCTGATCAATAAATGGCAAAGGAAAATGATCTTTCTGGGTAGCGATGTTTAGGCGGCGGTAATCAATGCATACCCTCCAGCCTGTTGTGGGTCTGGTGGTGACTTGCTCCCCTTTCTCATTACTCTACACCGTGAATCCTGCATTTTTGAGCACCATGTGAATAGGACTGACCCATTTACTATCAGAAATGGGCTAGATTATCCCCGCATCCAACCATTTTAAAATTTCTTTTTCACCACTTCCCGCATGTTGGGATTTAACCACCTCTGCATATCTCTGAAAGGTTTTACAGAGTCATCTGTGTAAACATGATGCATGCAGAGAGTTGAGTCAACCCCTTTAATGTCAGCTATAGTCCAAGCAATAGCTTCCTTGTGCCATTTTAGGCATTAAATTAGTTCTCCCTCCTGCATCTTATATAGAGCAGTCGAGATGATGACATGGAGCGTATCATTGTAACCAAGGTAGACATATTTGTGGGTCTCTGGAAGTGGTTTAAGCTCCAAGTCAGGAGCTTTCTGAATCGAGGGAATTATGTTCGATGTCCCTGTCTCCGGTAGCGAATCTACTTTGATTGTCCATGGTGGGGAGAGGGACTTTGCTTTGACACCCAATAGCTCTTCTAATTCAGGCAGATTATCTCCTCCAAAATTTGGGGTACGGTCCTTAGCAATGACCATTTGGAGAGGATCATCACACAAAAGAGCTGGTGTCGTCTCCTTTATAATCTCATCGATCACCTCGATTTGGGAACAATCTTCTAATCCTGATTGTTTATAGGCATCAAACACATTGAGCCAGATTTTTCAGTTCCCAAAGCCCATCTTGGGTGCCCCTGATTTGCAATTGATAGATGCATTGGCTGTAGCTAAAAAGGGATGCCCCAGGACAATTGAGGGTTTGGTGGGCATGTTGGATGGGTCACTGTCCAATATCAGAAAGTCGATGGGAAAGAAGAAGTCCTCTACACTCACCAGGACATCTTCTAAGAGCCCACATGGTGTCTTTAGCGATCTACTAGCTACTTGGAGGATTATAGGACTAGGCTTCAATTCACCTCCTCCTAATAGCTTATAGACAGAGCTCGGCAGTATATTAACCCCCATGCCTTGATCAAGGAGAGCCTCATCGATGCATTGGTCTCCAATGACCACAGAAATATACGGGGCACCTGGGTCCTTCATCTTGGGGTGTACCTTGTTATAGGACCGAGCTGACTAGGTCAGGCAAAATGACCTTAGCTTGGACCTATTTCCTAGCTTTCCTCTTCTAGGAGCACAAGTCCTTTAGAAATTTAGCATAGGATAGTATTTTCTTGATAGCATCCAAAGGAGGCAAGTTAATGTGAACTTTCTTGAATGTCTCCATTATTTCATCTATCCTATCCTTGGCTCCAGATGAGCCAACAATTGGTTCCCCAGGGGAGGATAAGTGATTAGGAAAGGGCACTCTTGGCCTCTGGGTGGAAGGGTTGTCATGGAGAGACAAGGGTGAAACAGGGACAACATCCTTCGAATAGGTGATTTCAAGTGTGGAAGGGCTGAGTGGTTCTTCCTCAATGGATGTGCAGGTACTGGTTGGAGTGGTACGAGGGCGACCGTAGGAGCGAGTCCAGGTTTGGAAAGTTGCTTACCACTCCTTAAAATGGTCATAGCCTTAGCGTGCTCCCATATGAATGGCCCTTTACCCCTTGGGTTCTCCTCAGAAGAGCTGGACAATTTCCCAGTGTCAAGTTGTCTAATAGCCTCAACAAGATGGCCAATTTGAGATTACATTTCTTGGATAGCCTTATTCTGAGATTGAATGATCATACTTTGATTTTATGGCATGGCCTTCATCATAGCCTTCAGATCTTCCATCTCAAAATTGTTAGGCTGAGGAGACTGGGATTGTTGTGCCTGAAAGGGTTGGGTGGGTTGGGCTTTTATATTCCCTGAATTTGAAGCATCACCTTGCTTCCATGAGAAATTAGGATGGTTTCTCCATCCAAGATTATAGGTGTTTCTGAAATGATTGTTCCTGGGCGGTGGACGAAACCCTTGGGCAGCATTCACGTTTGCCTATACTAAATCGGGGAATTGATTAGCCAAATGGCACTCAACAGTGGTGTGAAGAGTGCTTTGGCAAATGTAGCATTAAGAAAGAATATGGACTTGGGATGCGGTTTGTGGGACTGTGTTCCGGTTAGTAATGAGTCTTTCAAATTTCTAGTTCAACAATTGTATCTAAAAAGCCAAATTCTGAGTTGCCCTGGCTTCACTAGCTTCAACTTTCCTTTGGAGGATGGATGGTTTCCTATCTTGATAAGCTGAGGTCAAGTGGATAGAATTGTCACTCAGTGACTCAAATAACATCCAGGCCTCATCCTCCGTTTTGGTGAGAAAGGTTCCGGCATAAGTAGCATCCACTATTTGCTTATGCCTATCAGATAGTCTAGTGTAAAACCTTTCTAACAATTGCCATTTAGGTACATGATGGTGGGGGCATGGTCAAATCAGATCATTGAATCGCTCCCAAGTCTCATGGAATTGTTCCCCATCTGATTGAGCAAAACCCATTATTTCCCTCTTGAAGTGGTTAGTTTTGCTCATCGAGAAGTATTTTTTTAAGAACTCTCCCTTAAGGGTGTTCCAATCATTCACCCTTGCATCCAAGGTGTGATACCAGTGTTTTGCCTTGTCCTTAATGGAGAAGGGGAAGAGGGTTCTCATCAGAGCTTCATCAGTAAAGTTCTGAAGTTTCACCGTAGAGCAGACGTCGGTGAATTCCTCCAAATGTTGCTAGGGGTCCTCCCTAGTACTACCATAAAAGGAGGGCAACAATGATATGCTATTGATCTCATATGGATTACCCCCTGTCGGTCATCTCAGTGCTTGAGCAGGTTGGTTGGTTGTAATAACATAGTCCCTCAAGGTCCTTTGTTGATTTGCTCCTTGATCAGTCATGTCTTCTCTTTTCTCTCCTTGGTGGGCTCTCCTAAGAATTCTCTCGGACTCAGGATCAAACACTAGACTGTCCTCAAGAGAGCATCTACCAAGCATACAATATCAATCACAATTAAAATTCTTGTTGATTGAGTAAGTGAAACCTCCACTCCAAAGATAGGTCAAAAGGTCAAGGCTTATCCCTCCGTTCCCATGTAAGTGGTATAAGAGGGGTGATGACTTAAGATCTTAACCTTCTTTGTTGCTTTGGTAGAATTGGTTGATATAGATGGCCAAACAAGTTATTCATTACAATTATGCAACCTAATTCAACCTTCAAGTGCCCTAGGACCTATACTTTGCTTAGATGATAATCCCAGGTGATCAAGTGAGAAGTTACTCCAAGGACGAAGAAAGGGATGCAAGTAGGGCGAACTCTTCCTTTGAGGAGATGTGTACGTGGTGCCTCTTAACTACCCTTTTGTTTCTTTAAGGGGTGTCCCCCGCCATGAAGTATCAAAACACTTGGTCAAAAGATAGTACCACCACCACAAAGCACGGTAGAGGGTCTGCATCGATAAGGAGATCAGTGCCTATAGCCTTAAGGGATCGAGTCAAAGTGCAGTGCCTAATGTGCGTGCTCAATACCAGACATGTGCATCACACCACAAATCATTTTTATTGTTAAAATGCTGACAAGTCCCTTTGAATCAGATCAAGTGTGATTTGTTTTTAAGGTCAAATCTGATTATCAGTCCCAATTGTAGTTAGGCCACCACTGGGTTAGGTAATTTCAATCAGCTTGGTGGTCTTAAATTTTAACCCAAATGCAAATGCGTGAATAGGAGCTGGATGCAAAAGTTAGAAAAGTGTACCTGTCTCCAGCAATCTTCGTGCAAATATGCTTGCAATGTAACAATGAGATCTAATGTGCTACTCAATCACCCCTAAATGCATGCACCTAAGGGTATGCAACTCCTAACAGGCAGCTCAATATTTTATTGTGTTTGTTTTAGAGGCAAGCATGCAAAAGAATGAATCACGTGAGTAGCAAAAAATATAGCCTCTAAGGAAATTGGGGACAAACCCTAAAAAATCAGCCCCAATTACTACAAGGGCAAGAAAACATAAATAAAACTTGTGACAAAGGAAAATTCCCTATGAAAGTGCGATCCAGGTCTCCTACGTCTGCCCCGCATGTGGACGTCGCTCAAGGTCGACGTCATCTCTCAGTTACGCCTATCACCTCGTTAGATTCCTCGCATAGAAAAGATAACAACTAGTCAGATCTCTGTGCAACGAGAAATAATCAGAAATAAAAATTAGGTGAAATTATTGCATTTGTTACCTCCCTGGCAATGGTGCCATTTGATCGATAGGATTTTTGCTTTTCAAATATGATGTCAGAAAAATACGTCGTCGCAGTGAAATCAGGTGGTGGAAAAATCTCAGATCAAAAGTATTTATTAGTAAAACTAAACACCAAAAGTTAGGTCAAATCGACAGAGAGGAACAACTACAATAAATCACAGATAAGCAACAATCATGATTGCAGAAATATTTGTCAAATGAATCAATGGATATGCTACTCTGAAGGTGAATTCCTATTTTATAGAGAAATCATGGTCTCATTATGTAAATTTCACGTAAGAAATCGAAGCTCTAAATATGTAAATAGTGCATGAATAGTGGCATCCTATGTAAATTTTACTTGCATGTGGTTTAGGATGTAAATCGGAATCATAATTTCATGCAATCAACAGATGTAAACATGAGGTGAATAATAATGCAAGAATATGAGGGTGTTGCCACAATGTTACCTCATTAAAATAACCAAAATTCAAAAATCAAGAGCCCACAATGGCATTCAATGTAATAACTATTTAACCCAAAAAATAACAGATGTCCTTCCTTTGCTCGTGCGAGAAGAGGAGTCAATGGCGGAGGCCGAGGAGCTCGAGGAAGGTCGACCACAACGACAGCTTTCCGATGGTGGTGGTAGCGCTCCAAACGGTTGCCGGAATTGATGTCAATGACGAGGAGGAGCAGCAATGGTGGAGGTGGCTCGCCGATGGACATGCTCGCGGGTGGCATGTCTGAGGGCGTAGCCGAGCTCATGAGGTCGACAAGAGCTCAATAGAGACAACGACGTGGAGAACGATGGTGTGTAGTGGCGGCTGCGTATGGGGTGTAACTGGTGGTGTTGGGCTCCTCCTCCTTGTTGATGGAGAAGAAGAGGAGGAGGTGGCCGGTCGGCTCGCGGGTGGCGCAAGAATGGCAACTGCTATTCACGAGAGGGGTTCACGGTTTTGTTAGCGGGTTCATGGTGGCACACAGTGGCAGATGAAGGAGGCACACGACGTTGGTGGCTTCAATTGGTGTAGAGGCTCGTGGTGGTGGATGGGTGCACTGTGAGGGTAGAGAGGTGGAGACTATGTTTCCGCTCAAGGGAGGAAGAAGATGCTTCCCAGTTGCTTGTCCCTTGCTATTAAATAAAGAGAGAGAGAGTCAGATTTTTTCTGTTACCAAATAATGAATATAAATTTTAGGAAGAGAGAGAGATTCGTAAGAGAGATAAGGAAATGTGTTGCAACAAATTTGAGAGGTATACAGGGAAACCTCTAAAATTTATTCTCACTATATTTTGGCTTAGACAAAATCCCACATATCTCCACTCACTTTGATGTGATGCCCTTGCCTTTAAAGTGAATAATCAATCCTCCCATATAAAGCCTAATGCAATTAATACATGAAATGATATATCTAGCATTCACATGATTTTGTCAATAACATCCTTGCTTCAAATTAGTCTCTTATCAAAATAATAATGTACTTAAGCACTAAATTAGTCCACTAAAGTGGACCCATCATGAGACACCAAAATATCCAATGGTAAAGCTGATGCATGGTAATGAGGTCTAAGAAAGTGAATGAAAACTGTGTTCCAATTGACAGGAAAGCTCGTAATGATAGCATAAATTAAGGGTAAAATATCAACAGGTATTTTTTGAAATCCTGAATTTTTAGCAGTTAAGTTCCAAGCTAGGATACGAAAAAGGACGCAAGCAAATGGGGTCATATTTGGGGCAACCAATGCTTTGCCCAGGAAATTACAGAGCAAGAGAGTTTCATGGATTTTAGGAGTAGGAAATTGCTCCTTAAGTGTGTTAAATGCATGACCTTCATTAAGACATTCAGTAATTGTTGACAAGAATTTAGGTGTGATAGTGATTTTCTGACCAAAAACATTTATTGTTAGGACAAGGTGACCTTGATTTTCTTGTTCTTGAAGATTAACAAAGAATAGACAATTGACATCAGGGTATACTACAGGAACATCGACAAAGAATGATTCATCAAAAAAATGCATGGGTTTCTGTTTGGAAAGACGAGTGGTAAAACTAAACAGTTGAAGAGAGAAATCTTTCCACTCAACTTGCCTACAATGATAGAGTTTTGGGCCTTTATACCAATCAAATTTTGACCTAGCATCCTCATTGATGCAAAACTTGTGAAAAGCATCTTAAGGTGCTTTTCCCTTACTTTTAGATTTAGGTGCCATCTGTAAACATGCAATAACAAGGAAAAAGAATATTATTAGAAATATAGAAAACTTCCTTTCATGCGTTTGTACAAAAAAAACACATTTAAGCCTGCATGTACCGATACTAGTGATTGGTGCCGGTACTGGCTAGTTTCTGTTCCAACCAAAAATTCAAGGTAGTATCGGTATTCATATTCAGTATCGATACCTACTCACTAAAGCAGGCACTGGTACGCCAAGCTAGTACCAGTACCATTGATAGGTACTGGTACCACCAGGTACCCGACGAGAAACAAGTGCAACAGCAAGAAAGGATTTGAGAGAAAGTAAAAGACAAGATGTAGAATGACTCGTGATAGCAAGATCTACTTAGGAGATAAGAGTATACCTAGAGTAGAAGCTTGGAGGTAAGCCTTCTTCTTCTTAGCTAGGGCTTGGAGAGACACTTGTGGAGGTGAGCTAGGGTTTGCTTAAGTGAAAATGAGACAAGTGTTTACACTTGGCCTCTTTTATATGGAATGGATCATGTGCTTGTCACATGACCACTTAAGTGGTTGGGAGAAAAAAATTTACAACTGAAGTGTTGAACAAATAATGTAATCAGTAACCTAACTTAAGCAACCATATTGCAAACAACACCCAAATATTTCCATACATATGGAAATGTTACAGTTTGAGCCTTTTTTTTTAAGTAAGGATGGGTAAATTGCAGTGAGGCCCTCAGAGATTTTTATAAATACAAACAAATTCCATATCAATCAAATTATTAGTTTCGAATCTCTTTTATTATACAAAGTCCTAATTTTCTTCTTATAAAGTAGAATCTCTCTACTGGAAGAGGTTTTGCAAAGATGTCTGCCAACTGATTTTGTGTGTCAATGAATTCTAATTGAATTGATCCTTGAAGCACATTATCTCTAAAGAAATGATGTCCAACATCTATGTGCTTGGTACGTGAATGATGAACAAGATTTTTGGATAAATTTATTGCGCTTGTATTATCACATAAAATTTTGGATTGCACAAAAATCAATCCAAAGTCAGACAAAGTATGTCTCATCCAAATGACCTAAGAGCAAGCAAGTGAAGAAGCAATATACTCTGCTTCAGTCGTAGAAAGTGAAACACCAGTCTATTTCTTAAAGAATCATGAGACCAGAGATTCTCTAATAAAATGACATGTGCCGCTAGTGCTCTTTCAGTCTATCTGACTCCCTACATAGTCTGCATTACTATAAGATAATAGATCTAAGGATTGTGCTTTAGGATAGAAAAGACCAAGATCTTTTGTGCTGTTTAGGTATCTAAATATTCTTTTTACTGCATTAAAATGAGATTCCTTGGGTTCGGATTGGAATCTCGCACCTAAACATGTAGCAAAAAGAATATCAGGTCTAGAAGTTGTAAGATATAGTAGTGAAGCTATCATGCCCTGGTATTTCCTTTCATTTGTTGGATAAATCTTCACCAAGAGAAGTAGATAGAGCAATCGGAGTCTCCTTGCCATTTACATTTTCAAAGTCAAATTTCTTGAGAATTTCAAGAACATATTTTGTTTGACTAGTGTAAATTCCTGTGTCTAATAGTTGAATTTGGAGTCCTAAAAAGAATCTGAGTTCACCCATCATACTCATTTCAAACTCAGTCTTCATAGTCTCACAGAAATGTTGACACAGGGACTCCTTAGTTGATCCAAATATAATATCGTCAACATATATTTGAAACAGTAGAATGTCATTTCCTCCTTTTACAAAAAGAGTTGAATTAACAACTCTAATTCTAAATCAGTGCTGAAGAAGAAAGGTCCTAAACCTATCATAGCAGGCCTTGGGAGCTTGTGTAAGTCCATATAATGCCTTATTGAGCTTGTATACATGCTCTGGGTGTGCTGGGTCCTCGAACCCAGGAGGTTGATGAACATAAACTTCTTCCTTAATATAACCATTAAAAAAGGTGCTCTTGACATCCATTTGATATAGCTTGAAGTCCTTTGCACTTGCAAAGGCAAGTAGCATCGGTATGGACTCCAAACGAGTAACAGGAGCATATGTTTCATCAAAGTCAATACCCTCCTATTGGTTATAGCCTTTAGCTACAAGTCTGGCTTTATTCCAGATCACTGAACCAGATTGATCCAATTTATTTCGAAACACCCACTTGGTTCCAATGATGGAATTAGCCTCAAGAGTAGGTACCAAGTTCCATACATTGTTCCTTGTAAATTGGAGTAACTCCTCTTGCATAGCTACAACCCATGACTCATTCTTTAATGCCTCATCAACTTTCTTGGGTTGAAGTTGAGAAACAAAGGCATTAAGGACAAAATCAGCTCAAAAGTGAGATCAAGTTTTTACACCTTGTACAATATCACCTATGATCTATTCTTGAGGGTGATCCTAATGGTGTACCCATTCTTTTGGAAGATCATGTACATTTTGTGTATCTTCCATTTTTGATACATCAATGAAGGGGGTTGATGTAAACATGTTTACACTACTGAAGATGTCTATTTATGCATGTTCTTAAGCATAGGATTGCATTGCATGCTATAAATATTGCATAACATGCATCATCATGCATTTAGAGTAGTTTGAATAAAATGGAGGTTAATTGTCTCATTTTATGTTCATGGATAGGGCAAACCTTTTATCGGGGCCACGGATCGAAGATCCAACCATATAGATGTGATCAGGGCAACGATTGGAGTTCAACGACTCCAAGATCGCCCTAATCAGGCATCTGTAGCATCAGATAGAGATCGGGGAACCCTAAAAGATCAAGGGCCAAGATGGTGTGAATCCGCACTTCAAACAACAAATCCGATCGCACGGATGGATTCGGATCGACAATCGTAGCCTAACAGCGTGAAAATCGACTTAATCCGACAACCGTGGCACCATCTACATCATCCAGAAGATGGACGGCCAAGATGGCACCATGTGGCGCCATCTCAACCGTCCAACTGACCCTTAAGACCGCCATTGCCTCTCCAAAGGAAATCCAACACACGATCTGGGCCGTTGGATCTTCATCCAACAGCTGTGGATGCACGTGCCTTAAATCATCTCCGTGACCAACTCCCCTCCACAGCGTAGCGGGCGAGTGCCTTATCGTGAGGCACTGGCATGCATTCGATTCGTCGCGAGCAGGCAAGCGATGTGGGCGAGCGGGCGCGATTGATCGCTCGATCGTGATCGAACAGTCACGCGTGCCCAATCCGCCCCACGCACTATTGCACGTGCAGCGAACACGCAGCATCGCACGTGATGGGGCACGTAGAGGAGGCGGGCAGAGGCACGATCTAAGTCGTCCGATTGTGAGATCAACTGGATGTGAGCGTGCGTTGAACGCGCGGGCAAGCGAGCGGGCGTGCGTGCGTCGCCCACTACGCCCACGTTCGGACCTTTAGCGACGGTTTTATCCGTCACTAAAGGTCCTAAATTAATGTTTTAAGAGTTGTAATGACCAAATTGCCCCCACTCCTTGTAACTATAAAAGGAGACCCCCTCAACATGAAATTCTCATCCCTTCCTTCTCTTCTCTACCTCTCCAATGCTCAAGAGAAGCTTGTCCCACACCTGGGATGCTCCTCACGAGATAAAGTCAAATTTTCGTCCCCCTTTCAGAAGCGAATCTCGCGACGACGATGACGTGCTGCTCCGTTCTCGTTCGTCCTGCCTCAATCCCATTCTTCCGCTTCATCCTCCTTCGTCCAGGCGGCGTCTCGTCTGGCTCGTCCTCCAAGCAATCATCGAGGAGGATAACTTCTCTCGCCCATTCTTCTCTGCATCTTTCTTGTGTAGAATTTTTCTGGTTTCTAGTGTAGTTGATTTCTCGCTTTGTAATGTAATTCTTATTTATGTTTATTGTATAAACATTTTGAATTATTGAATGCATGTTTCCTCTCTCTCTCTCCCTTTTGTTTAGTCTTATTGTTGTTATGGCTTCATTGTAATTACATCGCCTCACTTTTCAAGGAAAATTCTAAAAAATATATATATAATTGCGAATATAGATCAACGTAGCCTCCCTGTGTTCGACCCAGGATTTTCATTCCGGTATAAATTTTATTTGTTGAACACGAGTTCTTTGCTTTCATACTACGATGATAGGTTTTCAAAACCAAACACATTAACGTAGCAACTCGTATGTTCAATATTTTGGCGTCGTTGCTGGGGAGGCAACGATTTCTGATCTTCTTTTCGCATTTCTTGCACTTTATTGTTTTCTAACTTGCTTTCTCTTGTGTCTATTGTTTTGCAGTGACCTGCATCAGGGAATCATCAAGTGGTAGACTGGAGTAAAGTGCAATTGAAGACAACTGTAAGTGCTCCCCATTCTTCCCCCCTCCATAGATTTCATTCACCACATTAAATCCAAATTCCAATTAAACCTAGGTGTTTGCATAAATCCTAGGAATAGTTTGGTTGTTTGGATTTTTAGTCACATTCATTCCACCCTCATTTATATAAAAATAATAATAAAAATATAATCTTGTGGGGAAATTTTCAACAAACACACAACGTACACCCACATTCAAGGAACTTAATCGAATTGATTTGTTTCTACTCAACTGGGTTCTGATCTGTGGAACCAGTACATACAAAGCAACACATAAAAGAGTAGAAATCATTCTAGGTTAACCATCTTTGTGTGCCTAACTTAGTGGTGCATTTGTGGCCAATTGTTTGAGTTGTTTGGGCCGCACCAGTCTACTTAAAATCAACTCATCAAGTAGCTCCTCCTTAGGGTTTTCAATCTAGGTCTATTCCAGGCACTCCACTTTCTTTCTGGTTTTAAAGGAAAACAATCTTCACCCACGTTTGACAACCAGGTTTGGCTAGAAACTTGATTACAATCCACCTAATTTGAAACCCTAAAAGCTCCTTAAGCAAGATTTGAACATTAAAATCCACGCATCACAAATAATCTTGCTTGAAAACCCTGGTTGTGCATGCACTTACACAAATCTCAATCAATCATTAACGGCACAACCCATTTTAAGGGCCCATCACATTCCATAAGCACCACAATCCCAGGCCTTAATAAAATTGAGTAGACGTTGGCCTTAAGGTCTTATTCGCTCTTCAGGGCTTAGTCTGAGATTGTCTTTGATTAACCTACTTGTACTGATTAGTCTGATGTCTAACTAGGGGAGTAGCGTCAAACGACCACAGCTGGGGGGTACACTAGGAGCCGGAGGCGAAAGCCGAAGGAAGAACCTTCTCCCTAGTCCCTCCTTCTACCTAGTTGGATTGAATAGATGCAAGTAGAGTAAATCATTTACAGTCTTAAGGCTGGTTTTGGGAGTCAGTAGATCCTTAGGCTACCCCACTTAAGGATAGCCTTGTTTTGTTGTGCTGCAGGGGCCCTATCCCCAGTCCTTCCGACCTGCTCCTAGTTTATGCTAGGAAGACGGTCATTGAATCCCTGATTGGAAGGACCATTATAGTATTCTAGGAGGCGCAAATTGGATTTTGGTCAAATTGATCCCATAGCCGACCAATAGCCTCCTCTACCTAGAAATCCACAGGAAGAATTTTGAAGGCAGTTGGAACAAATGTGGAGAATACAAGAATGGTTCCAGAGAATGCACCGCGTTCTACCCTTGAAGGATTTTTACGATCCTTCAAATTATGGGGAACGTCTCGGTGTCCAGATTCCAGCCGGTGATGTAGAAATCAAGCCCCAGGTGTTAGGCCTGATCAAACATTATCATGGGCTTGGCTTCGAAGATCCATTTTAGCACTTAGAGGACTTGACCACTTTGGTCTAGACCACCAAGGCACGAAACGTAAATGAGGAGCAAATGATCATGAGGCTGTTCCCCCACTCCCTTAGGGATAAGGCCGCACATTTGTATAGGACAATAGGAAGACCAATTGCAACTTGGAATGAGTTGAAATCGGCCTTTCTGAAGAAATTCTTCCTAGTCGGATGTACCATTGCTTTGAGATGGGCAATCACTACCTTTACCCAACGGCCGCAGGAGCAGTTTCATGTGGCCTGGGAGTGATTCCAGGACCTATTGCGGAGGTGTCTACACCACGAGGTGCTGAAATGGCAACTCGTGTAGATCTTCTATCATGGGTTGACTGAGCAACTCAGAAATCATGTGGATGCTTCTTGCGGAGGCAATTTCCTCAATAAAGATGCAGATAGTGCACATGATTTATTTGAGGAAATGAGTGAGAATTCAATCAATTATGCCTCCATGGATACATTTACCTGGTCCCAACAGCCCAGATCAAATGTCAATGAAGTCCATGACTCTCATTCATTTGATATGGAATTGATTTGTAACAAACTTGGTAAGGTGGACTTGGCTGCTAAGAGAATGGAAGAGTAGATGGCTAGCAATTCTATGAACAACTCTCGATCCACTCAATCCCAAAATTAGGGATTCCATTCTTCATGAGCTCCTTCTAGACGGGAGTTCGTGAATCAACTCGATGCGGCTCAACCTGTAAGTCAGCATTTTTCGGAACCCCACGGGTTCCAAACTGGGGCCTTTGATCCCAGTTTTTCTGATCCTTCCCTTTCTTTCTCTCCATCCTCACCCTATGAGGATGTCTACATTGTACAAGAGAATGTTAGATTCAACTCCTACTCTAATGCTTATAATATGTGTTGGAGAAACCACCCTAACTTCTCTTGGAAAAACCTAGGGCAACAGACTCAATTCCGACCCAGCAACTATGCTCCACAATGACCAATGGGTCAGGGTCATGTATATACTCAGTTGTCTCCAAGTCAGGTCAATCAGCCAGCTTGGAATGCCATCAATCTGCAGGGCAGGCTGATTTGAACCGTCAAATGGTAGAGATGCAAGGACCCATCATGCTTCAGTTCATGCAGCAAATGAAAACCTCACCGGACAACTTGCCGTCCAGGCTCATTGTTAACTCTCGTCAACCCGGATCTCTACCATCCCAACCTGTACCCAACCCGCGAAATATTATGAATTCAGGCAACCAAGCCCATGGGTACGGAAATCAGAGGGACCCACACGCACATGCTCAGGTGGTTGAGTAGGGTTCCTCCTCCTCCTCTTCTTCTTCTTCTGCAAATCAATAATTCATGGCTAATCACACCCCTCCAATCTTTCCTAACCCTCCCCAAGACCTAAATTCTTATGCATCTGCAAATTCTGTCACCTTGAGGAGTGGTAAGCAGACTCAGGATCCACAACCACACTATTCTGATCTTTTGAATCCTGAAGAACCTGAGGAGAGAGAGGAGAATTCTAGAGAAGAAATCAAGGCTCAGGAACCTGATTCCAAAGATCTGACTCATGTTCCTTTTCCTGAAGCCTTAACCAAATCAAAGAAGTCTGTTGATAGTAATGAGGAGATTCTGAATCTATTTAAGAATGTTGAGATTAATATCCCGCTCCTTGATGCTATCAAGCACATATCGGCTTACGCAAGATTTTTAAAGGATTTATGTACACAAAAGCGTAAGTCGAGAGAATCTGTTCCGAGGAAGGTGGTACTCTCTAAGCAGGCTAGTTTTGTTATTTTGCACTACCTCCCTCAGAAAAAGAGAGATCCAGGTGCTCCGTTGATTTCTTACGTCATCGGAGATTACACATTTAATAGATCACTTTTGGATCTGGGTGCATCCATCAACCTAATTCCGACTTCTCTTTACGAGAAGTTTGGGTTAGGTGAACTTCGGCCAACTTTAGTAACGCTACAGTTAGCAGACTGCTCGGTCACAAATCCGCGAGGCGTTATTGAAGATGTTACAGTTAAGGTCAAGGATTTCTATTTTCCTATAGATTTCCTTATCCTTGACATGGATGTACCTGATAATCTAAGGAACACACCCATCATTCTGGGGCGTCTGTTCCTAGCTATCGCTAAGGCCAACATTAATTGTGAAAGCGGTAGCATGGAAATCGCCTTTGGGGATCAATGAATGAAATTGGATATTTTTAAGGCGATTAATAAATTTTAGGATTGTTGATTTATTGAGGAACTTGATGAGGATAATGAAAACATTGAAACTTGTTTGATAGTTTCTTCAATCGAAAGTTCCTCCTTTGATGACGAATTCGACTCGCAACCCTCTATGGCTGACCTGCCATCTTCTAAAGAGGTTATTGATTTTGTTCACTCACAACCTCTTCCTCTTGTTGAATCTTCAGCATCTACCTACCATCAATCATCAACCCGCCCCAGCTTGAACTGAAACCATTGCCTGAGAATTTGAAATATCAATTTTTAGGACCTCAAAAGATGCTCCCTGTGATTATCAGTGCTAAATTGACAAAGGAGCAAGAAATTAAATTGATCAAGGTCCTGAAGGAACATAAGGAGGCAATTGGTTGGACCATTCATGACCTCAAGGGGATCGAGCCATCTTACTGTAATCATAGAATATTCTTGGAAGATGGATCCCACCCTTCTCGCCAGATGTAGAGGAGATTGAATCCAAATATGCGAGAAGTGGTCAAAAAGGAAATCATCAAGTGGCTTGATGTAGGAATTATTTATCCAATCTCTGATAGTCCCTAGGTAAGTCCGTACAGATTGTTCCGAAGAAAGCTGGGATTACTGTTGTGACTAACGAGAGAGGAGAATCTATCACAACTCGTTCAGCTTCCTCTTGGAGGGTTTGTATTGATTATAGGAAGCTGAATGCAGCCACTCAAAAGGATCATTTTCCCCTGCCTTTCATCAATCAAATCTTGGAAAGATTAGCTGGGCAAAAGTACTTATGTTTTCTTGATGACTACTCGGGATACAACCAAGTTCCTATCCATCCTGAGGATCAGGAAAAACTACTTTCACCTATCCCTACGGAACCTTTGCTTTTCGTAGGATGCCTTTCGGGTTATGCAATGCACCTGCAACTTTTCAAAGGTGTATGCTAGCCATATTTTCTGACGTAGTGGGAGAGTTTATGGAAGTCTTCATGGATGATTTCTCTATTTCCAGAGAATCATTTGACTCTTGTTTGGCTAATCTGGAAATGATTCTTAAGCGATGTATCAAAACACGATTGGTCCTTAGCTGGGAAAAGAGTCATTTCATGACCCAAGAAGGCATCATTTTGGGTCATGTAATCTCTGAACAGGGAATTGAAGTGGATAAAGCTAAGGTTGATGCTATCGCTAAACTTCCTCCTCCTACACCTGTTAAACAAATCCGATCATTTCTTGGCCATGTGGGATTCTATCAAAGATTCATCAAGGATTTCTTGAGGTTGCTCGTCCCCTGAGCAATCTTCTTGCCAAAGAAACGCCATTTGTTTTTAACGAATCATGCCGAAAGGCATTTGATTTCCGGAAAACGGCAATCACCTGTGCTCTAGTTTTGCAACCACCAATTTGGATAGCCCCTTTTGAGATCATGACCGGCACTTCTGATTACGCAGTCGGGGTTGTCTTGAGTTAGAAAATTGGTAGAAAGCCCTCTGTCATCTACTATGCTAGTAAAACTCTCGATGAAGCCCAGAGGAATTACACTGTTACTGAAAAGGAATTACTAGCTATAGCGTTCACTTTGGAAAAATTCAGGGCTTATCTCTTAGGGTCTCATGTTATCATCTATACCGACCACTCTGCCTTGAGACATCTCTTAGCCAAAAAGGAAGCTAAACCATGGCTTATTCATTGGATTCTTCTGCTTCAAGAATTTGATCTTGAAATCAAGGATAAAACTGGGGTACAAAATATGGTAGCGGATCATTTGTCGAGACTCCTAGGTGATTCCTCTCGTTTGGACATTCCGATTGCTGACACTTTTTCGGATGAAACTATTCTTACAGTCTTAGGTGTCCACACCCCATGGTTTGCTGACATTGTTAACTATTTGGCCGTTGGTCAAATCCCCTAGGATTGGACCATGCAACAATAGGATAGACTCAAATCTGAGGCCAAATACTACTTCTGGGAGGACCCTGAGCTGTACCGCATCTCTCTGATTAGATTATTCGCTGATGTATACCGGAGAATGAATTCAATAGTATACTTGAGTTCTGCCATGCAACTGGGTATGGTGGACATTTCTCTAGGAAAAAGACGGCTACAAAAATCTTGCAATCTGGCTTCTATTGGCCGTCTTTATTCAGGGATGCCCAAGATTTCTCAAGGTCATGTTCTCGTTGTTAGGCACTCGGGAACATAACTAAGAGAGATACGATGCCCTAAACCCAATTCTTCTTGTCGAAATTTTTGATGTGTGGGGCATTGATTTCATGGGACCCTTTATCTCTTCATGTGGACATCAGTACATTCTTGTTGCTGTTGATTATGTGTCCAAATGGATTGAGGCGATTCCCACCCGAACCAATGACCACAAGGTGGTCATCGATTTTGTCAAGAAAAATATCTTCAGTAGGTTCGGGATTCAGAGGGCTATCATCATTGATGGTGGCACTCATTTTACTAATGCCCAATTCCAGAATTTGTTGGCCAAATACAGGGTTAATCACCGAATTTCCACACCTTACCATCCCCAAACAAATGCACAAGCTGAGATCTCCAATCGAGAGATCAAGAACATTCTGCAGAAAATGGTTAGACCTGATCGCAAGGACTGGACTCAAAAGCTTTAGGATGCTCTTTGGGCCTACCGTACAGCATATAAAATGCCCATTGGCATGTCTCCATTCCATTTGGTGTATGGAAAGGCATTCCATCTACCTGTAGAGATTGAACACAGGGAATTTTGGGAGATCAAACAATGCAATTTAGATCTGAATTTAGCTGGGAAGATCAGGAAACTCCAACTATCTGAGTTGGAGGAGCTTAGAAATGATGCATATGAGAATGCCAAGATCTACAAGGCTCAGACCAAAGCTCTACATGATCAACTGATTTCCCACAAGAGCTTTGAGCCAAACTAGAAAGTCTGGTTATTCGATTCTAAACTTAAGTTCTTTCCTGGCAAACTTAGTTCTAAATGGAATGGCCCATTAAAATTGACTAGATTTTTCCAAATGGAGTCATTCAGATTTTTGACCCAAAGATAGGTAACACATTTAAAGTCAACGGTCAACGTCTAAAGCCTCTTATTGATCGTATTCTTCCAGAACCCATCTCAGACACAGTTGCCCTAGCCATTCTGTGACTTCTTTGGCTGGACCTCGCCTAGCTGACAACATTAAACTCAACAGTTGTACATATGACACAAACCTGATACGAGCTTCATATTCAGGTGACATCTTTCATATTCTACCCTTTTTTTTTCATGTCTCTTTTTCAATGTGGACATTGCATCGGCTAGGCATGGGGGGGTGGATTCATTTTTCAATCATTTGGTCAGCTTTGTGAAATTCATGTAAATTGTTTTTCTTTTCTTATTTATACATTAAAAAAAAATTAGGAAGGAATAGTTGGACATTAGGAATTTTCAATCTTAGTAAATTTTACATTAAGATCTGAACATAAAGACCCTTCAAGTCTTTGTACTTAATCAGCCCGTGTATCCACTAAAATGTGGAATTATTTTGTGAGTCCTCGCCAACCTTAATTCTATTGTAATTTGAGTAAATAAGTTTAGGTGATAAGTACACGACTTATCAACCCACCCTCTGATTTGAGGGAATTTTGCATTTTAAGCATCTACACACTATCTTGTCACTGACTCGTTGTTCGACAATTCTAACGAAAATTGGGTAGCTAATGAACCTTCTAGGGTGATATGGCTGGTAAGTTATTATGTGTAAGAACCCATAGGTAGGTTGTCTTGAGCCCAATCACTGGATCTTTCTCTTCTTATTTCCTTTAGGTAAATCTTAGACTAGGGAAGCCACCTACTTAAAAAAAAAAAAATCAAAAAGAAAAGGAGAAAAGAAAAAAAGAAATAAGCCACACTTTGCCGCATGAGTATGGCTAGCAAGTTGTCGGTGGTAATAGCTCATAGACTGGTTGTCCAGAACCCAGCACAATAAATTCACTGAAAATTCCCAAACACTTAGAAAGAAGCAGAGAAGTAGAATAAACCAGGGAGATATACACTGGATGCACCCTTGTGTTGACCCTGTAAAAAATTAAAAGTAGGGAGAAAGCTACTAAATGTAAAGATACACCTTTAGGCAGAATTTTTTTTTAGGTCACCTAGAGGCGTAGAAATTGAAGTCCGTTTTAACTGTCGGTCAACGAGTATATCACATTCACAATAAGATGCTTAGAACTTATGGTTCTTATCAAATCTTGGGTGATTTGAATGGCCATAGAAAGCCACTCTTAAACACTGAAACTTGAAAAATCCAAAAAAATTAGAAAAGAAGAAAAAGAGAAAAATAAATTTTTCTTTGAATAAGGCGAGGGCTTGAGGTGATTTGCATTTTGGCAAATACTCGAGTACTGTTGTGTCTTTGAAAGTTCAGATCCTAAGTAGATATTTTCCTAATGATTCAAAATAACTCATGCCCAAATAATCCAACCTGACTCTTTTATAAATAGCAAATAGTTTTTGCTAGGGACTAGCAAAAGATAGGCATGGGGGTATGATGTAAACATGTTTACACTACTTGAGATGTCTATTTATGCATGTTCTTAAGCATAGGATTGTATTGCATGCTACAAATATTGCATAACATGCATCATCTTCCATTTAGAGTAGTTTAAATAAAATGGAGGTTAATTGTCTCCTTTTATGTTCATGGATAGGGCAAACCTTTTATCGGGGCCTCAGATCGAAGATCCAACCATATAGATGTGATCAGGTTGACGATTGGAGTTCAACGACTCCAAGATTGCCTTAATCAGGCATCTATAGCATTAGATAGAGACTAGGGAACCCTAAAAGGTCAAGGGCCAAGATGGTGTCAATTCGCACTTCAAACAACAAATCCAACAGCACGGATGGATTCGGATCGACGATCGCAGCCTAACAGCGCAAAAATCGACTCAATCCGACAACTGTGCCACCATCTACATCATCCAGAAGATGGACAGCCAAGATGGCCCCACATGGCACCATCTTAGCCGTCCAACCGACCCTCAAGACCGCTGCTACCTCTCCAAAGGAAATCCAACACTTGATCTAGGCCGTTGAATCTTCATCCAATGGCTGTGGATGCGTGCACCTTAAATCATCTCCGCGACCAACTCCCGTCCATAGCACAGCGGGCGAGTGACTTATCGCGAGGTGCTAGCGCACGTTCGATTCCTCGCGAGCAGGTGAACTGTGCAGGCGAGTGGGCGTGATTGACTGCTCGATCGCAATCGAACGGTCGTGCACACCCAATCCGCCCCACGTGCTATTGCATGCGCAGCGAAGATGCGGCATCGCACGCGATGGGACGTGCAGAGGAGGTGGGTGGAGGAGCAATCTAAGCCATCCGATTTCGCAATCGGACAGCTGAGATCGGCTGGATGTGCACGTGCATTGAACGTGCGGGCAAGCGAGCGGCCGTGTGTGCGTCGCCCACTACGCTCACGTTCGGACCTTTAGCAACGGTTTTATCAGTCACTAAAGGTCTTGAATTAATGTTTTAAGAGTTGTAATGACCAAATTACCCCCACTCCTTGCAACTATAAAAGGAGACCCCCTCCACATGAAATTCTCATCCCCTACTTCTCTTCTCTACCTCTCCAAAGCTCAAGAGAAGCTTGTCCCACACCCGGGATGCTCCTAGTGAGATAAAGTCAAAATTTCATCCCCCTTTTGGAAGTGGATCCTGCGACGACGACGACGTGCTGCTCCATTCTCAATCCTCCTGCCTCAATCCCATTCTTTCACTCTGTCCTCCTTCATCCAGGCAGCGTCTCGTTTGGCTTGTCCTCCAAGCAATCGTTGAGGAGGATAACTTCTCTCTCCCATTCTTCTTTACAGCTTTCTAGTGTAGAATTTTCCTGCTTTCTAGTGTAGCTGATTTCCCGCTTTCTACTATAATTCTTATTTGGTTTTATTGTATAAATATTTTGAATTATTGAATGCATGTTTCCTCTCTCTCTCTCTCCCTTTTATTTAGTCTGATTGTTGTTATGGCTTCATTGTAATTACATCGCCTCACTTTTCAAGAAAATTTCTAAAAAAAATATATAATTGCGAATACAGATCGACATAGCCTCCCTGTGTTCGACCTGGGATTTTCATTCTAGTATAAATTTTATTTGTGGAACACGAGTTCTTCACTTTCATACTACGACGACAGGTTTTCAAAACCAAACACGTTAGCGTAGCAACTCGTGCGTTCAACAGGGGTATCTTCATCATCAGAATCTAAATGATTTGGTTGAAGTTCACCTAAGTTTGTTTCATCAAATGAAACATGCAGGGATTCTTCTATAACAAAAGTCCTTTTATTAAAGACTCGATAAACTTTGCTTCTTGTTGAATAGCCAATAAAAATGCCTTCATCACCTTTAGCAACAAACTTACCAAGTCGATCACGGGTGTTTAATAAATAACATCGACTTCCAAACACCCTAAAATATGAAATCCTAGGAGACTTCTCATAATAAATCTCATATGGAGTCTTCTTAATAGTAGGCCTTAAGAGAGTTCTATTAAGAATATAACATGTTGTATTAATGGCTTTTGCCCAAACATATTTTTGAAGCCCAGACTCCAAGAGCAAAGTTTAGGCACTTTCTTGTAAAGTGTGATTCTTGCACTCTACAACACCATTTTCAGATGGTGCCTGTGGAAATGAAAATTCATGGGTTATGCAAAAATTGACACAAAAACTTGAAAATTTTTTAATTTCAAATTCACCACCATGATCAGTCCTAACTCTAAGAATAGAGGATGATTTTTCATTTTGAAGTCTTTGAGCAAGACTTAGGAAGGAATCAAATGAGTCATCCTTATGTTTCAAGAAGATGACCCAAGTGAACCTAGAGAAGTCATCAACAATAACTAGGCAAAAATTTTGTTCCATTTAGACACTCGAATCGTGTTGGTCCAAATAGATCAAGGTGTAACAACTTTAAAGGTCAGGTTGTTGAAACTAAGTCTTTAGGTTTAAAAGAAGCTTTGTACATTTTTCCGAGTTCACAAGACTTGTGCAAAACATCCTTTTTATAGGTTAGTTTGGGTGGGTCCCTTACTAACTCATTTTGGGCCAATCTATTAAGATGTTTGTGATTAATGTGACCTAGCCTACGGTGCCAAAGATCTACTTCAACATGGGAGGCAAGCAAACATTTTACAAATTTCTCTTATAAAAAATGAAGAGCATAGATATTTTTATATCTAAAGCCTTCAATTAAAATCGTATTTGTTCCTTCTTTTAATATTTTAAATCCAACGTTAGTAAGCAAAACATCACATCCATTATCACATATTTGCCTAACACTAAATAGGTTATGTTTTAAGTTTTCTACTAAAAGAACATTATGTACCTGCTTAGAAGAATTACCTATTGCACCTTCACCAATAATGTGACAACGTTTGTTGTCGCCCAACTTAACATGTCCTCCATCTTCGATTCAGGTCCACTTGATAAGGAGGTCGAAGTGTCCCGTCATGTGCTTAGAACACCCATTGTCTAGGATCCATTTGTCCTTCTTGACCTGCGAAACTATTTAATAAATCTATTTTAGGCACCCATTTTCTTTTAAGTCCTTAATGGTTGGTACCCTTCAAATCCTTAGGTTTATAGATCACTTTAATGTTAGATCTGTAATTCTTAGGATTCTTGACCTTTTGATAAGTCAATGCATGTCTAGGTGCATGTGATTTATTTTGTGTCTTCTTTTTATTATTGAACATGGTTTTTAAATTATTATAAAATTCTATATTTAGCCTAGTTGTTATTTTTAAATTATTCAAAGTGCCCTCAAAGTGTTCATAAATATTTTCTAATTCTGTTATTTTTGCATGAAATTGATTATTAGTTTCTTTTGACATTTCTAATTCTATTTCTAAACAAGATTTTTCTATTTCTAGAGTTTTATAACTACCATGAATGACCCAATTTTCTTTTTCAATCAACCTATCTTTGTGATACAAATCTTCATATGCTTGCAATAACTCATTAAAAGTGACTTCATAATCTACCTCATTTTCAGAACTGTCCTTGTTTGCCATTAAGCAAAGATGTGCAACTTCTGTTTCTTCAGATTCTTCGTAAGATGATTCCGTGCTGGAATCACTATCATCCCAAGTCGCCTTTTTTGACTTTCTTGAAATCTTCTTCTTCTTCCGATCATGTTCTTTGTCCTTCTTCTTTTCTTCCTTCTTCTTGATCATTGGACAATCTTTTCGTACGTGCCCCTTCTTGCACTCAAAACAAATAATGTCATTTGTAAATTTATTTTCTTTCTTATCTTGTTTTCGGATGAATATTATGAATCTTCTCATTAGAAGAGCAAGCTCTTGTTCTTCATCGGAGTTGGAATCATCGAGGTCTGACTCTTACTTTCTAGCTTTGAAAGCAAGCTCCTTCTTCCTGCTTACGGATTTTTCTTCATTCTTCTTCATATTTTCCAATTGGACTTCATATGCCATGAGGCTTCCAATCAAGTCATCCAAGGAGAGAGTAGAAAGATCTTTCACCTCTTCGATGGCTGTGGTCTTTGGAGACCAATCTCTTGTAAGGGATCTCAAGATCTTCCTTACAAGCTACTCCTTTAACTTGACTCCAAGGTTCTTCATTGGACTCACGATCTCTCTAAATCTTGTGTATATCCCTTTCATTATTTCACCATTCTACATCCTGAAACACTCATAGCTTTCTGTTAGTATAGAAATATGTGTTTCTTTTACCTTATTTGTACCTTCATAGGTGACTTGCAGTGTGTTCCATATATCGTATGCAGACTCGCATGCAGAGATACGGTTAAATTCTTCCCTTGAAAATGCACAATAGAGCATGTTCATCACTTTTGCATTTCCCGCGATCTTTTTCTTTAATTCTGTAGTCCAAACAACACCTTCTTGCGGCTCCGGATACATGTACTTCTCTTGGATAAGAGTCCACGAGTCCTCATCCATGGCCTTGAGGAAGATTCGCATCCTCCTCTTCCAGTATCCATAGTTCGTCCCATCAAAGTAGGGAGGACATGTGGATGAGTGTCCTTCGGTGCACTTGACTGATGATGCCACTGCGAGAGAGAATGATTACTTCTTCTATTGGCGACTTGCTTCAATAACACCTGTAGGATCTGTAAATCACAAGCACACTAGAAGGGGGGATGAATAGTGCGGTGATAAAAAATTATAAGACAAAGCAAACCACAAAAAGACACAAGATATATAGTGGTTCCCCTTACTTGGGTACTCCACTACCTAAGTCTCCCAATTTAGATTTTTAACCCAATTCCCTCAACCTGGAGGGAATTAATTTACTAATCACCTGAGGTAACTAATAGGTTACCTCAACCCAATTACAAGATCTCAAAAAAAAATAAAAATACAGGTGCAAGCAAAATGCAAATAAAACCTTACAAATAATTCTTAAGTCTCTAACAAGTATATTGCTTAATAAGAGTATGTAAATTAATCTAACGAGAATACTAAGGCATAAAACAAATGATTTAACAAAGAAGAACACGATCGCCTTTGATGACTTGTTGCAAGTGGAGAGTGGCTTTGAGAGGAATGCAATAAATCAAGCTTCTTTGCAGCTAGTAAAATGAGAATTGAAAGTGTAGGCCAGGATAGAATTTTGGCTTATTGGTTGCATGTAAAAGACACTCAAAGAGTGCTTATATAAACCACTAAACACCTTCCCTACGATTACTAGTCATTAGGGATAATTTGGGAAGATTAGAAATAGTTTTAATTGCAAAATAGCCTTTCAGATTGGTCACAATGGTTAGTTGTTACCGGTACTGACTGCCTACAGTCAGCCCAACTAAGCGACTATGTACCGGTACTCATGATGAGTATCGGTACTTGTGACTCACAGATTTGGGTCCAATGACCAACATGTTCCGGTACTAGTGATTAGTACCTGTACTTGTAAGGTCTAGGCAAAATCAAGTGCACAAACTGTGACCACTTGGTACCGGTACTTGTTGTTCATAGTTTGGGACTTAGTCCCAAACCTGTGCCTAGCATGTACCGGTACTTTTGACCAGTACTGGTACTTGCTACAAGTGCCAAATATTATAAGTGTAAGTCAATTTTTAGAGTTATCCAATCTACTCTAAACAAGTTTATTTTGAAAGAATCAATTTTGAGTTTTGAAATGAGTGAATGAACGATATTCTGAACCCTAATTATCTCTACTTTGATTTTAACTCCTAGAGTATGTTTTACTTGTTAGGGGACATACAATGATTCTAAAATACAATGAATACAAACAAAACTATAGTCTTCTAGTCTTCTTCCTTCATACGCTATCTTGTTGCTTGCATCCACAGATTCTTTTGACCTGTAATACTTCATAAACACATTAGATTTTAGAACAGTTTTGTTAACACCAAAACACAGAAGAGAGATGGAACTAGGTTCCAACACCTAGTGGTTCCAACCTATCATCTCCTTCTTCATTTTCTTGTTCCTCAAGTAGTGTAGATTTCTCATCCTCTATTCCCCCTACTTAACATGCTCTCTTATTTCCTTTACCCTGCCTTGCTTCCTCACATTCTCCCTCCCCTCTTCTTAAACCTCCACCACCTCCACCTGTGAACCCAGCATACAACCAACCACATCCTTGTCAAATAGGAACCACCGAGCTTGTCTCTCAACCTACAACCACCTCACAATTACTCCTCTCTACCTCCTCGTTAACTCAATTTATCTGATTGTCACCCGTACATCATCAATTTTAGTCGTACCCTCCATCCCACCTCACCCCATGTTCTTCTCTTGTTCCTCGTCTTTTTCTTCTTCTCACCATCGACCATCACCCACCAGCCACCCTCATCACCACTAGCCACCACTACCTCTCCTCCTCTCCTCTCTACTCTACCACAACTGTCAGCAACCACTAGCCAAGCACCACCATAACAACCCACAGTCAGCCATTTACCCAGCTATCCACCATCATATCTACACCTAAACCACATCCAGTAATGCGACCTCCATCTCCAAACCACTGGCCAACAATATCCCTCCCATTGTTCATCATTACCACCACCTTATCCATCATCCAACCACCCACTATCAGCCATAAAACTCACGACAACCATTGTCCTAACACCACCAACTCCGACCACCGCCACCATTAAACACCATGCCACCACCTTTTCCATCCACACCAAACCTACAACCAACACCACCAAATCTAACTGCCACCCACTATCCTAGCCAACATAACTTTCTCATTACCATATCATCATCCTTTTATCACCACATCATCCTTAATAACTTCACTGTCCTCATTTCCATTACTTTTATTTTTTGTTGAACTTATTTCTAATTGTTGTATAAGTTAGTTAATTCCAACACTAGTGTAGTTCCATTTTCAAGTTTTAGTGTATTTGCTTTCAAGCAGTGTAGATGTACACACAGGCAACAAAAATTGAGTTTTCATTTTATTATTCTCATTGTTAGTTTCTTCCTTAATCCAAAAGACCAAGGAAAAGTAGCAAAATAAGAAAAGTCTAAAAAGAGTTCTTAGTGTTGCTTCGTTATTTTTATCACTTTCTTTTATTACGCAAAAGACCACAAAATTTGTAAAGATGAAAGCACTGAAATGAAAATAAAATGGTTAAGTGGATTTCAAAGAAAAGAGTGCATTCCAAATAGCCTTCCTGAGGATCAACCAAGACTCACCTAAACTCAACTTAAAAATTGATTCGTGGTCTCGTTACACTTTTATTTGATTTGTGAGGTTTAGATGCAAACTACAATTACAATGACAAACTAAGTCGATTTAATCTTTGCATCTAAATTTCACAACATCAGGAAGCATTACATGAAGTGCACTACATATGAAAAGGAATCGACACAAGAGGACACAGGGAATACAATGAAAGTGGATGAGACTAATGATGATGTTGAAGCTGATCAAATTGATGTGATGCTTCATGAGATGAGAGTGGTTGATGGTGAGATTGAGAATGAGGAAGAAACACTAAGAAGTTGTAATTAGTTTTACGATGCAATGAAGGAAGTAGAGGAGCCTATTGCTCTTGGAATTAGTTCCATTTTTAGGTTGTCTTTTCTTTTCAAATTATTTCAGATGAAAGTTATGAATATAGCGACGACAAAGTTAATGTCGAAGGTGCTTTAGTTCATACGAGAGTTGTTGAATAATCCCGATGGTTTTTCAAAGTCATGGTTTGAGGTGAAGAAGCAAATTTGAGTGCTTGGTATGAATTGTGAGAAGATTCATGCATGTTCGAATGACTACATGTTATATAGAAATGAGTATGCTACCTTGACTTATTGCTTAGAATGTGAGAAGGGAAGACATAGAGGAGAGAAGAAATAAGGCAGGAAGGTTCTTCAAAACTTTCTATAGATTCAAGGTTACAATGACTTTTGATATCGAGTAGAACTACAATGTGGATGACATGGCATCGGAACAACAAGTCACAAGATGGGTGCATTTGTCATCCAGCAAATTTCAAAGAGTAAAAAAATTTGACAACACACATTTATCATTTATAGGGAATTCATGTAATGTTAGATTGGGTCCTACAAGCGATAGATTTAATCACTTCAAGAACATATACCAATCATATTCAATTTGTCCAATCATGATAGTTACTTGCAACTTATCTCCCTAACTCTATATGCAATCTTCATTCATGATGCTAGCACTCCTCTTCCTAAGTCCAAAGCAACTAGGAAATGTGATCAACGTATATTTACAACCATTGATAGATAAACTGAAACAATTGTGGCATGACGGTGTTCACGCATATGATGCACATATGAAAGAATTCTTTCATACGTACGTGGCATTGATGTTGAATATAAGTGACTTCCCAACGTATGCAAACTTATCTGGATGGAGTACCAAAGAGAAGTTTGCCTATTCGATATGTATGGACGATATACATCACTTGCATCTTCTTGAAAGTAACAAATTTTGTTACTTAGGCCACTACAAATTTCTTCCCCATGAACATAGATTGCAGACATCATTGTTCAACGATTGGTTTGATGGTGAAACAAGTCAGTATTTGACCAATAATCCAAGGAATAAGCTAAGCGTAGATTCCATCAAGTTTATAGGGCAAGAAGTAATGAAAAGATTGCAAAACTTGGCAACATACAATTACGTCATCCATTTACGAAAGATCTGATAGCTTTAAATGATTCAGGTTTCAAAAAGAATAGTATCTTCTTCATGGAGGTCCTAGGAAAGATCTTACAATCTGTCACAACCTTGACATGATGCATATCAAGAAGAATGTCATGTACAACATATTAGATGTGTTAAACTTAATTGATAATCTAAAAGATACGCTAAGAACAAGAAATGACATGAAGAAATTGAATATTCATCTCGAGTTACAAGAAATTGAAGGAGAGGACTTTCCACCAATTATGCACAATCTAAATCAAGATTAAAAGGAAAGAATATTCTCCTTCTTAAACAAAATACGAGTCCTAGATGGGCACTCTTCACAGCTTTTATACTGTGTGAATGAAGTTCAAAAAAAGATCAATGGATTAAAAAGTCATGATTCACGTGTTTATATGAAAATCTTATTTCCACTAGCAATTCGTAGAGTCTTGCTTGATTCATTGACAAAGATGAGTCAATTTTTTAAAGTCATCTATTCTAGGACTTTCAACTGTGAACTTTTACACTATTGGAATGAACAAATTGTTATCACACTCTATAAAGTGGGACAACTTTTTCCTCCAACCTTCTTCAATATTATGGTTCATCTAAAATTTCATCTTGCAAATTAGGCAAGAGTTGGTAGGCTTGTACAACATAGATGGATGTGCCCAATTAAGCTATTCTTGAAAAGGATAAAATATTAGGACTTAAATAAAGCAAAGCTGGAGGGTTCAAATGTTGAAGGCTACCTTGTAAAGGAACGCATAAACTTCTACACTATGTATATGGACAATCCAAACAACAAATTCAATCCATTACAGAGAAATTTTGATGGGGGATATAATGAGGCGATTGACGATTCTCTCTCCATTTTTGATACAAAGGGAAGGTTGCCACTCCACACAGAGTACAAAATTATATATTTTGAAGGAGATCCTCGAGGTTGACCCACCTTTTGATGAATTCAAATAGTCTTCACATCCATTAATTCGCAAGTTTCAATTCCTTGGTTGATTTAAGCTACGTCTACATCCAATGAAAGATAACAACCCACATTGGGTGGAAGACTTTGACGTATAGTTGAAACTTCATTAAGTTATAGATATTATCATTCTGGATCATAATAAATGGCTTTAGATTCAGAATAAGATCAATTGATGCTGCAAAGGCTTCTAATGGGGGCGTGATTCACATATTAAAATCGAGGTTCGGAGGACCTATTGTTGTAGCTCACAAAATACGTCTATCAGATAAAATTTATAACCGAAACTCAAAAACTGAGTCCTAGGTCGAATACGGCGAGACGAACGTTTGGTTTTATAAAAATCCGTGCTTCTCTTTTATTTGTTTTTGGTCATTTTTATCTTTTATAACTTTTTTGGTATTTTAGCAAGCAAGAGATCAGGTTGACTTCTAGCTAATCTACTTGCAACAATATAAGAGAGAGAGAGAAATAATCATCTATTTATAAATGAATGTTTATTACACTACGAAAGCAGAAAACCTACACTACGAAAGTGTAAAAAGTTAGAATGAGGTGAGAGAAATCCCCCTCGACGGTCGCTCGGAGGATGACTCGCTCTGACATCGCCTTGAGGAAGGTGGTGAGGAGTGGGATAAAGGTGGACGAAGCCGAAGGATGTAGGATGGGGCAGGACACCGTCGCGGTGAGGATCTTCTTCTCGAAGGGCAGTGAAAGGATGACTAGGGGATGCTCTAGGAAAGGGGATGAGGGGAGGGAAAACTCTTTGGTTTTCTACTCTAGATGAGCATCCCAGGCTTGGGACAAGCCCTCTAGAGCCTTGGAGATGGTGAGAGGAAGAAAGGAAGAGATGAAGAAAAATGGGAGGGGTAGCGGTCCTTTTATTGTGGAGGAAAGAATCAAATTCGTATATAGGACATTTAGTGATAGTCAAAAACGTCGCTGAAGATCGGCTGCAAACGTCACTAAAGACAGCCCACGTACCCACCCACCACTGTGCTAGCACGTGCTCCGTGCACTCGTGTGTACCCTCCAAGCACGTGCGGGCACCCACGCTATTGTGTGCATGCGGTGGCACGTGCGTTTGCATGGGTGGCCTGGGTTGCGCCATGTGGCACGATCTAGGTCATCCATATTCTTTCTATTGTAGTGGCTGCTACATAGGTCTAATTGAGTCGATTTTCACGTCGTTGGACTGTAATCGTTGGCCTGAATCCATCCACCCAGTCGGATTTCTCATTTGAAGCTCCAAATTTTGTTACTAGTCCTTTGGCCATTGATCTTCCTCGAACTGCATATGGTGCTACGGGACTCCGATCAAGGCTATTTTGGAGGCATTGGACTCCGATCGTCGTCCTGATCAGATCTGTATGGTTAGATCATCAATCCGAGGCTCTGAAATAAATATCCTTCTCTCCTGACTACAAAAAGGATGCAATTAACCTAAAATATACACAACTACTCTAAATGTAGAATGATGCATGCTATACAATATTTATAATATGGAATGCAAATCTATGCCTAGGAACATGGATAAATAGTTATTTTAACCTAAATAGATTTGTCTATATCAGCTTCACAATAGGCTGGAGTTCTTATTAGTTTCAATCTACAGACGGGTTGTGATGACTACTATGGATATATCATAGAGATTATGGAGATAAGTTTTAGATACGATCATAGCATGATCTTTTCTAGGTGTGATTGGTTAGATGTTTTTAAGGGATTGGTTTTAGTAAAGATAATAAACATAGTTTCATAAGTTTAAATAAAAATCGTCAAATTCCTTAGATGATTGAATCATTCATATTAGCTTGCAAAGTATTACAAGTTTTCTACATGTCAAATAATATCATAAATGAGTGGATCATACCTATAGAAATTGTGCCCTGTGAGTACTTTGATGCACAGAAGGATAATAAGAATGATTTGGAATCTAAAGCATATAAGAATTTCCAAAAGAAGAATTAGGTCTTGATGTGGTAGACAGCAATATTTAGGGTATAATAACACATACTTGTATGAAAGCTTCACTTAAAATTTTACATAGTATTTTCTATATTTGTGATAAAATTTTCATTCTCTCTTTTTTACTACATTTTTTCACACTTTGTAATATATGTTATCATTAAAATTTTCATATCTTTATAATTTATTATTTCTAATTTGATGTGCAGGTGAAGACTAGAAAGAAGCTAGTTCACAGGGGTAGTTAGTCACCTACTTATGAGGTTTGAGAGGAGACATAGTCCTAGCCTCCCTCCCAATTTCTTTCTCCACCAGCTTTCCAGCCTCCTCCATGGGCCTAAGCCTAGCTCTTCTCTCGGTATATTCCCACCCCATCTTAGGGTACACCCACCATCCATTTTGTCCCTACCCCTAGGTATACCTCTTGACTAAGTTTTTGGCAGCAACCTTATCCCCAATACATAGCTCTACACACTCTTTCCTAAGGTCATCACCTTCATAAATGGAGTAAGGCATCAATCCCTATTTCTCCACTACTTAACCCTGATAACTACTTCGTTGAGGTGAATCTTCCTCAACAGAAGCCACAATTTAAGTATGATGACGGGCACAAGGATGTTAAGGATGAGGCTAAGTAGGAGGTAGCCTGTGATTGATGCATGCATGTCACTAGTCTACTACTAAGGAAAGTTGGTATGAGTTACCTATGATTGATACAAGCCAACTAAGGTAGGCTTGTCCCAACAGCTTGCATCTATGGAAGGCACTAGTGGTGGTAAAATTTCAAACCTTCCTTTTCTAACTTTACTTTTTTTGAAATTTTTATTTAATCTATTGATAATATAATGTCCAATGTGTTTATCTAAGAAAAACATGTGAGCTCTGATGTGGATTGTAGACCTCGATAAACTACCATAGTGTGCACTAGGATTCCAATGAAGATTGCTCCAGCTAGGGAAGCGGATCACTACCCTAGGTTTACCAATAGGATGGCAACGATTATGAACGCAACCATGCCACTTTCTTGCTTTGAGTGGAGGAAGGTCACCAAGGAGTTGAAGGCGACCATTATTCAAGATTTGCTGGTAAATTTTGAATATCAATTAATTTTTATATACATTAATTTTAATTGATTTTTATAAGATCTGTAATATTAGTATTGAATACAGGCTATATTTGATTGGGGTGCAGATCAAAATGCTCCTAAGTATATTCGGCAGTATTTGGGTAGGATACATCATTGATAGAGAGAGGAGATGAAGGGTAAGGTAAGAAATTCGCTTATTGTTAAAATAAGGAATTATTAACTATTATGTATGAAATCTTATATTTATGCTAATGAATTTTATAACTATTTCAATTTTATAATGACAAGTTGTATGAGGAGGCATTGAGGAATATTCCTCCAATGATTACACCTAACATCTAGAGGGAGGCTTGCGAGCATTGGAGAAATCCAATGATTGAGGTAACATAAATAATTTTGTGGTTATTATTTATAATTTATGACAAGTAATATAGTTGTTTACTAATAAAAAATTCCTTTGTTATATGAGGAACCCAAAATGAATAAGGTAAGCTCCTCTACAGACCCACTGATTGGGTCAAATGAGCAAAAACTCATTCAAAGTCCAATTTGTAAGTATTGCTAATCATTTATATTTTAGGCATACATCAAAGATTAAGAGAAGCTAATTCCTATAGTAAAGTTTTAGTTGGATGCGCATGAGGGCACTGAGCTAGTTTGAGTGGGAGTTTATGAGTAGACTCAAGAAACAAGCACTTGAGGGCCCTTGTGCATGGACACATGAGACATGCCAAGAAAGACATGTAAGTTATAGAATTCACTGTACTTTAGTGCTTTTACAATAATTTCAAATCAATGGGTATAAATTAATTACAAATATTTATACAAGGTTGTATAATGGACTTGATTTATCCTTCTGAGGTCATAGATGAGAACTCTGCAACTGTTCCCCAGCCTACTGTGATGCCCTTGGAGAATGAAGGCATTGTTTATAGTAGGTGAAGGAGCATGACCATCTCTTCTTCATATGGGAAGAAAGGATCATGTTCATTGACATCCCAAGTAGAGAAGCTACACAAGAAGATGGAAATGGTGGAATGTCGAGAAGAGGAGAGGAACGTCAAGAACTGGAGAGGGAGAAGAAGCTTGATGAGGTGACCTCCCAGTTGTAGGCATCTACTCACAGGATACAGTAGTTGGATGAGCTATTACAGCAACAAAACCAGCAAATCGAGTTGTTGTCATATCTATGAGGGAGCAGACCTGACCATTCGACGTTCCACTTTCTGCTCCGTTGAGATGACAATCTCGATCTTATTGGTGGATCCATGGCTAGTGAAGTAGGTGCCCTACCATAGTGTATATTTTTTAACATTTCATCTATATTTTGTAATGTTTAAACTAATTATATATACATATGTTTTACGTGTTCATTATACTCTCTTTAGATTTTTATGTGTTGTGAATTTTGGTCATATGTCCATATGTTTGCATGTACGCTAATAAATAATTTTAATGTTTTTCAAATAAACATATATTTCGCTATAGTTTTAATTAGAACTATTGACAAGTTAAATTAGGAATGGTTTAATAATCGTTGGTAAACATATAATAACCATTGGTAATTATTGAAATTCCATGCCATACAACTTGTGGCCCACAAAATTAGTGATAGTTAACCATTTGGCGATGGTTTAATAACCATCGCTAAACATTTAATAACTATTGGTAATTATAAAAATTCTACGACATACAAAATGTAAACCATTAAATTGGCAATAGTAAACATTGAAATTGTCTCGCCATTGGCAATGTACACGTAATTTCCGACTATGGCAACAATATTTAGGATAGTTGCTAATAGCATTCAACGATGGTTCTTTAAGAACAGTCGCCAAAGATATACTGCAACAGTTTAGAACTTTCACTAAATGGAAACAATCAAGATGGTCGGGTCTAAGTAAATAGCGACATGTTCCAAAGAAAATCGTCAAGATATAAAGAGTGTTCGTTGTAGCATGATTTTTCTGAAAATAGAAATAATAAAACTAATGACTCAAAAAATTCCCGAAGAAATGAGGGCTTAGGGTTTTGGAGAAACCCACATTGTAGTACATGCAAAAAATCTAGCTATCAAATAATTTTTATCGAAGCTCGGTGAGTCTTGGGTTGTACAAGGGGAGGCAAACGTTTGATTAAGGAAATCCACGTTTGCTTTTTATTTCTTCTTGATATTTTGTGATTTTGTATTTTTTTTGGTATTTTAAATAAGATAGAAGTCAGGTAAGAATAATTCTAACTACTCTACTAGCATAATAAAAGAGAGAGAGAGGTAAAAGAGAGAGAAAGAGAGAGTGAACAACTATTTTATAAAAGCAAAGTAATGTTTATTACAACTAATTGCATAATATAAATCTACACTATGAAAGTGAAAAAAGGAAGGAGAAGAGAGAGAATCCCCTTCATCAACTACTTAGGGGACAAGCTGCGGTGATGTTATGCCCGGAAGAAGGTGGTAAGGTGCCGTAGGAAGGAGAATGAAGGAAGAAGAAAGGAGGATGAAGCGAGATGGCATCACAGCGAGAACCACTTTCAGAATGGGGGTGAGAAGATGGCCACGGGTGCTCCACAAATGGGTGTTGGATCGATGGAATATGGCTATGTGCACAAAAAACTTAAACAAACAAATTAGTAACAACAAGAAAGATAATTTGCACAAAACACAATCACAGAAATTGGCACAAGATATATAGTGGTTCCCCTAAAAATATTACTATTTGCCCTTTATTTTTCTTCCCCTTTTTGTCAATCACAAAAAAATGAAGAAATATCATACCATAAAGTTTACCAATAGTAAAATGATGAATGTGGGTACCAAGCTCCATTAGGCCATCGTTCTTGATCTTCATTCAACCTGTAGAAAGGTTGAAATGTTCTGTTGTGTGCCTTGAACACCCACTGATCTCTTTGATCTATTCCTGCAAAACAAATATTTTTTCTAGGTACCCATTTTCTTCTTAGTCCTTGACGGTTAGTACCTTTCAAATCCTTAGGTTTATAGATCACTTTAGTGTTAGATCTATAATTCTTAGGATTCTTGACCTTTTGATAAATCCATGCATGTCTAGGTGCATGTGATTTATTTTGTGTGTTCTTATTATTGAACTTGGCTTTCAAATTGTTACAAAATTCTATATTCAGCATAGTTGTTTTTAAATTATTCAAAGTGTCAAAGTATTCATAAATATCTTCTAATTCTACTATTTTTGCATGTAATTGATTGTTAGTCTCTTTGGACATATCTAATTCTATCTCTAAACAAGATTTCTCTATTTCTAGAGTTCTATAACTATCATGCAAAACCTTATTTTCCTTTTTAAATGACTTAGCTTTATGATATAGCTCTTTATATGCTTCTACTAATTCATTAAAGGTGACTTCAGAATCTACCTCATTTTCCGAGTTGTCGTTGTTTGCCATTAAGCAAAGATGTGCAACTTCTGTTTCTTCAACCTTACTCATACCTTCATAGGTGATTTGCAAAGTGTTCCAAATCTCGTAGGTGGACTCACATGCAGAGATCCGGTTGAACTCTTCTCTTGATAACGCATAATAGAGTGCGTTCATCGCTTCGTGTTGCTGACAATTTTCTTCTTTTGATCCGCCGTCCATGCCACTCATTCTTACAGCTCTGGATCCATGTACCTCTCTTGATTGAGAGTCCACGAATCTTCATCCATGGCTTTGAGGAAGACTTGCATCCTCCTCTTCCAATATCTGTAGTCCATCCCATCGAAATAGGGAGGATGGATGGATGTCCTTCGGTGCACCTTGATGTGGATGCCATTGCGAGCAAGAGTTTTTACTTCTTCTTGCTACGCACTCTAATACCACATGTTGGATCGATGGAATATGGCTATGTGCACGAAAAACTCAAACAAATAAATTAGTAATACCAAGAAAGATAATTTGCACAAAACACAATCATAGAAATTGGCACAAGATGTATAGTGGTTCCCCTAAAAATATTACTATTTGCCTTTTATTTTTCAATTGATAGAGGATCTGAAGATATGTAATATGGCTATCTATGGACACACAAATACTTAAGAACAATATTAGTAATAACATAAAGATTTGTACGAACAATTCAAACCACAAAGGACACAAAATGTATAGTGGTTCCCCTCCCTTGGGTACTCCACCACCTAAGCCTCCCAGCTTAGGGTTTTTAACCTGATTCTCTCAACCCCGAGAGAATCAATTTACTAACCGAGGTAATTAACGGGTTACCTCCACCCAAGTACAATAACGGGTTTGTTACAACTCAACAAGAAACAATCTCAAATACAAATGAAATACAGGTGTAAGACAAAAAGAATCCTACAACTAGAACCTAAGCCTCTCAACAATAATTAAATGATGATACCAATTTGAGAGCCTAGAATGAGCATGAATTACTTCGTAGATGCGTGAGAAAAACACATCGTTGACGTGTTTGCAAAAGCGTAGAGAGATTGAGAGCAGCAAACTATTCATTGAATATGTAGTGGAAAAATGTAATATAGCTCTAGAATTTTTCTTCTCTATTTCTTGTATCTCTTGTATGCAAACAAAGAGCCCTAGGGTCATTTTATAGAGTTTAGAACCTAGGATACTTGTCTACTAGACGTTGGGAATTAATTCCCAACGTTCATATTGTTGGAATTAATTTTTGAGCTGTTCAGTTTTGAGCCAACGGCTACCTGGTACCAGTACTCGTTGCTTCCAGATTTGGGTTTCAAACTCTTAACACAAATCTGTAACCCACTTATACCGGTACTAATGATTAGTACTGGTACTCGTTCCCTCTAGTACCGGTACTGATCATGAGTACCAGCACTTGTAGGGTACAGGTTTGTTTCTTGACAAAACCCAAACCTATAACTCACATGTACCGATACTAAACTTTAGTATCGGTACTTGTGGGTTAACAAGTACCTTTTTTAAGTGATTTAATTAATTACATTCTTTAAAAATGATCGCAATATTAATCCTAATTTATCTATAATTATTTTTACGATCTAAGTTATATTCCTTTGTTAAGAGACATACATTCTATAAATAAAAGGTCGAAACTAAAAAACTAAGGTCGAAGATGATCTTCTTCACTTCGACTCATCCTTGTCATCTTGCCTCGTCCTTGTCATCATCTTCTCTTTCTCATCATCATGCCTCTGTCACTTCCTATTTGCCTTGATCTTCACCTAAATCTGAAAAGCACTCAATTGCAAACATTAACCATAATAATTTTGTTAACACCAAAACAAGATGTGGAGCAAGGTTCCAACAATGGGGATGAGAGAGAGGGAATAAAAGTTATTTCTCTACACTAATGGAGCATCTCGAGCTTGGGACTATCTCAAGAGTAGGTATTGGAGCCATAGAGAGGGGTAGAGTGGAGAAGGAAGGGATGTCAAGCAAGGGAGAGGGCTATGGGGTATATATAGTGGAGAGGAGGGGCTATAGGCAAATGATTTGGCATAATCGCACTCAAAGCCAGGCGGGGGATGAGCATTGCATGTGCACAGCTGCACGCACCGCTCTCACTACTGCGTGCAGCACATTCCAAGAGCACGTGGGTGCACTGGTGAGCTGTTGGCAAAGCAAGGGTGAAGGTGGGCTATAGGATTTCTGATGAAGGGCTAAAATCTCTTGCGAGCACATATACAAATCGTGCCTTACGTGCATGTATTTGGGAGTATCGTGCACTTGCAAATCCTATCTACATGTGTCGCTGCAACTGCCACTAGATCACGATCAAATGGCGTCAAGCGTGGTCCTCTTGTGCACTGAGAGAAAGAGATTTGGAGACTAGTGTGGCTCCATCAAGGCTACACTATTTGGATTGTGCGACCCGATTTCAATTGCGCACGCTGAGAGGAGAAGTGCTCCCAAGACTCAATCCTGTGATGACTTTATTGAGAGTGCCTAACCCATACCACTGTGCTGAGGCTCTAACTGATTAATCGTGGCTATTGGATGGACATCCAACGACAATGATTTTTTGATGACTTTCTCCTTACTCCATAAAAATGGTGCAGGAATGAAGGCTCATGGGATTTAATTTCAGCCATTGGATTAAAAACCAATGGTCGAGATTTGAAGAGGCACAATTGAGGAAGGGTAACAGTGGCTTGGACTAGCTTTAGGCAGTCTAGATGGTGCCACATGGTGCCATCTGGACCGTTCATCTTATTTTTGCTTCATGGGTGACACTATAGATGTCGGATTGGATCGATTTCAGAGTTTGCCTGTGGATCGAACGAATACTAGAGGGGAGGGGTGAATAGTATCGCTTTTTGAAAAAGTAAAAGATAAAAATAAATTCACAACAAAGACAAGCATAATTTACACCTGGATTTAGAGTGGAAACCCAGATCGGGTGAAAACCACTACCTAAGCCTCTTAGCTTTGGATTTTCCTGACTAGTCAAGACTAGTCAATCCACTATAGTACCACTTGAACGAGGGTAGCACGACCTCTTTACAATAACTTTTTTCCTTAATAAAAGATCAAATCAGGATTTCAGTAGACGTTCAAAATGATGTGCTTTTTAATGACGTGATTAACGAAGTGTAGAACACTTGAAAGAAGCACGAGAAGCTCCAATTTTTGAGAGTATTTCTACTGAAAGTTATGTATTGAAAGAGCAATGTACAACCTCTATTTATACTAAAATGTTATCCTGAAAAGGAAGTCAAATTGGTCGATCAATTAAGGTATATTGGTCAATCAAAAAGCTATTTGATCGATCACTAGTTGGTTGATTAATTAGCTTGCTTGGTTGATCAATAGGATTTTAATCAACTTCCTAAAAAGGATTGGTTTGATCGATTAACAAATTTGGTTGGTCGATCAATCAATTTTGGTCGACCAAGAGGGAAGATAAGTCAATCAATAACCCTAAAAGTTGGTTTTTTAAAGAAGCATGAAAAACTGTTTGATTGTTTTAATTTTGATGTTCCTTACAATGATATCCTAGACTCAAATAAAAAGGAAAATGGCCCAAATTGGCAACCATCTGAACTTGATCCGAAAGAGAAGCTTTAATCTGAGATGGTCCGGAAATATTAGCATAGTAATAAACATAATTTTGCTGCATCTAAATAGAGGTGCTTACATTCTCCCTCTTTTTTATGATAACAAAATTATAATTATGAAATTTAAACATTTATGGATAATATCTCCTACTTTTTGTTTTAGCAAAATGTAAAACATGCTGCTATGTTTTTAATTTAACACCCCCTTAAGCATGTAAATAAAGGAAGAAAAAGTTGATCGTGCATTAACGAAGAAAGTAACATTTAACTAAGAGAGATAACATTCATGCATAAACCAAGAGTCTAGATAAGTGGTGCATAAAAATGAAGTTGTTCTGAGAAGAATTAAGGTTTACATGCCAACAAAAAATCTAAGATAAATCTAATCATCTAATGATGCCATGAAGGCATTCATCGTGCTCTGAAGGTCTGTGTCCAACTCATGATCCAGCGAATCTAATCTCTCGAAATTGGTAGGCTGACCAAGATATAAGTGGCGCTGAGCTGATGATCTAGGTGTCGACTGCTTAGATGTCTTACGAGGTGGTGTAACCTGCAGATCTGCTGGTGTTGCTGCTGAGGTAGTAGGTGAAGGAGGAGGAGGTGCTGTTGAGGATGGAGGCATGGTAGTAGATCGGCGAGGTTGAGGATGTTGGTGAAGCTGCTACTGAATGTCATGGATAAACTTTCCAAGTATGTCCAAGAATTGATTTGAGTATTTCATGTAGTTTGATACCTGATGCTTATGGCACATCATCATCAAATCTCTCTCCCTCTACTGATGCATCATCAAGGAAATACCATTTGTCACATCCTGAATACTCACAAAATCACTACCTGAGAGAGGTCTGCCCATGAGGCTCTAGTCTTGGTTGTAGAAGGATGGAGATGGTCGCGCTAGAGGAGGACATGTCACTGTAAAGTGCTCATAGGGTGAGAAAGGAGGAACTGCTGATGGTTCCTATTGCTACTGCTACTCCTAGGCTGCATCCTCACCACGGGCTCCCTATGCTTGCTCCATCTTCGTATAAGTGAGCTTATCAAAAATGGACACTCTAGTGATAAATTGTTTATGATTTATATCCATGGGAACACTAAAGTGTTGGAAGATATGGGAAAGAAGTGACCCAAACTGGAAGGAGCTAGTGGGTGGCTCATCCATGAGATACAGAATCAAGTGGTTCCAGTTGAATCGCTTGTTCCTAAGGAACGCATAAAAGGTGATGAGCATAATACCAGAGCAATTTTCAAATGACATCAATTTGGACATGAAATTCTATAAAAAGACCCTATTAAGAAATTTGGGTAGATGACGAAAATATGGTGACTTGGCTAGACAACCCAAGTCAAAATGAGAGGGATAGAGCAGGGTCTCCCTAATGGTATCCGTCTATGTCTGCTTTTGTAGAACAAGAAAAGTGGGACCAACATACAAACATCCAAGAATCTTAGAAAGAACATCTGCAATGACCAGAACCTCTATGCCATGATGTTCGTGATCAACTCAATGTTGAAACCCTCTCCTATGTTTTTCAGATTGGCATAAAATAGGTGATAGGCAATTGGGTCAACATCGAGTATGCGATTGTTCTTGGAACCCGCATAAAAGTCCCACTCAAAACGACTTAAAATCTGGTGGTAAGTAAATTTTTTACGGATCCCTAGAAAGATAGACTCACAGTATGCAAAGTCGATGGGTCTACCAACATGCAGTGAAAATTTTGTGAATAGAGAAAAATTGTCACGTGCGGCCTCAGTGATGAAAAATCGATCAAAAGTGTCATCATGATGAGATGAAGAGGAGGTACGTGCACATTTTAGAGCCATTCAGATTTCACAAAACCATGTTGGTCGATAAAAAATGAACCGGTTGATGTTATGGAAAAATCAACTTTGGTAGATTAATCAAGTAATTTGGTCAACCAAAAGCAGTTAGACTCAACAAAAATGAGATTGGAACAGATGTTTTGCTCACTTATACTACTCGTTTTACAACTAGTCATACAAGAATGCCAGAAAAACATTAAACCATAACATATCACACCTAATACTTAAGTAAAAATCTAATAAGGGATGGATTTCACTATGTTTTAGAGTGTATCAAGATCGATCAAGGATTGATCGATCAAAGGAGGTTGGTGTGGAGACCGACCGAAGGTTGAGAGTGCTTGGAGAACGTGCGATGATGGTGTAGCTTCATTGCAGCGTTGGTTGGAGATGGGGAGTTGGTCAGTCAAGGTCGTCGGAGGAGGAGAGGTAGGGTCAGATGGGTGGTTTGGTTTTGTGTTGGAGAGTATGTGGGGACCAATTGGTGGGGTAAGGTGGTAAAAAATGGGTTTGGAGGTAAAAAAACATCTGGTTTTATAGAAAACATGATTAGTAAAATAGGTAAGAACATTTTAGGATGTTAATCATGGTTATCAAGGTCGTTAGGATAGATTTCGAGTGAGATTCGAGGAAAAAAGATCGTAATCTCAAAACCTGAAACGCTCAGTTTTGGTCGATCAAAACTTGTTTCCAGTCGATCAAAACTCGAAATGATCGATCAAATATGTTAATTGGTCAATCAGAGTTTAAACGATTAGAAGGAAAATTCCTGCCCAAATGGTTATGTGTGTTTCGCATGTTAGAAATCGAGGTTACAAGTAACTTGTCATCGTAGTTGCAAAACACGTCGATCAAATAAAATTTATACCGAAACTCCAAGGGAGTCCCAGGTCAAACATAAGGAAGCAACATTTACTTTATTGAGAACTGCGCTTCGATTCATTTCTTTTAGGTATTTTAGGGTTTTGTTATTTTTTTTGTGTTTTTGAAATATAAGACAAGCGAATGAATCACAAGATAGAGATGTGGAATGAAAATGGTAGATATATCAATCCAATGTCTATTACAATCTACTATGAAAGCATAAAAGGAGAGGGAGGTGAGAGGAAATCTCCCGAATCGGCTGTTCGGTTAGACGACGGCGCTTGGCGGAAGATCGGACGAAGGAGGTGAGGAGCGAGATGACGGAGGAGAGATGCTGGAGGACGTCAGGTTGAGGAAAGCTTCGGTGTAGCTTCAGAATGGAGGTGAGAAGACGGAGTTGATTTGCTACCGGAATGGAGGTGGGAGGACGGCTCCAAGATGACCCCTGAAGGGAGATGGGAAGTTGGAGGAGTATGTGGTGGGGTAGAGGTTCGCTACACTAACAGGCACCTTGGGAGCTTGAGAACAAGCTCTAATGGAGCATTTGTAGGCTTGCTAGAGCTTGGGAGTAGGTGGGAGTAGAGTAGGTAGAGATGGCTTGGAAGGGAGGGGGTGTAGGTCCTTTTATAGTGGTGGAGAAGAGGCAAAAATCGGTATGGGACCATTAGAGACATTCAGGCCGTCGCTGGAAACATCGCTGCAGGCAGCTCATGCCTGCTGGCACCCACAGTTGGTTTTACTGGCATGCAATGAATTACCGACGACTGTAAGTGTCGTTGTAAGTCCAGCTCATGCGTCGCTGTAGTCCACCTCACGCTCGCTGGCGTCGCTCCTACCTTGCCGCACGCGCATGTGCCCACGTGCTGGCACTGCGTGCATGCGCGCCTGCGCACACTCACGCAGCTGCGCACGTGCGGTGTTGCATGCGTGTGTTGGCGACCTGGGCTGCGCCACGTGGCGCTGTCCAGGTCGTCCATCTTCTTTTTGTTGTAGGGGCTGCTACAGACGTCGGATTGAGTCGATTTTCACACTATTAGGCTGCGATCGTCAACCCGAATCCATCCACGTAGTTGGATTTATCATTTGAAGCTTCAAATTATGTCTCTTAGTCCCTTGGCCGTTGATCTTCCTCAAACTGCATATGGTGCTACGGGACTCCGATCGAGGCGATTTTAGAGGTGTTGGACTCCGATCGTCATCTCGATCAGATCCGTATGGTTGGATCATCAATCCGTGGATCCAAAATAAATATGCTTCCCTCCTAGCCACAAAAAATACGCAATTGACCTAAATTATATACAACTACTCTAAATGAATAATGATGCATGCTATGTAATATTTATTACATGAAATGCAAATCTAAGCCTAGGAACATGCATGAATAGGCATTTTACCCTCAAAAAATGTGTTTACATCATACCCCCATGCTTATCTTTTGCTAGTCCCTAGAAAAATTAAACTATATGCTTTGTATAAAAGTAGAATTAGGATTAGATCACTTAGGCCTAAGTCATTTATTAATAATAGAAAATTTAAGCTAAGGTCCTAAACTGTGAAAACTCAACAGTACCCGAGTGTCTACCACAATGCAGACCGCCCAAGTTCTCGCCTTATTTGAGAAGGGAAGATTTATATTTTCTTTATTTTTCTTCTTTTCTAATTTTTTTTGTACTTTTAGAGTTTGCGAGTTCCAGGATAACCTTTTACGGCTACCCGACCCACCCAAGACTCGAAAAGGACTCTAAGTACTAAGCATCTTTGTGAAAAAGTGATAGACTCACAAAATGGCCGTTAAGATGGACTTCGGGTTTCTATGACCCTAGGTGACCTTACCTAAAGGTTTATCTTTACGATCGGTAGCTTTCTCCGTACTTCCTTTATTTATGGGGTCAACACAGGGGCGAACCCAGTGTATATCTCCCCGATTTATTCCACTTCCCCGCTTCTTCCCTAAGTGTTTTGGAAATTATTGTGCTTTTTTTTTTGTGAGCTAGGTTCTGGACAACCGGCCAATGAGTTGTTACCACCGACAACTTGCCAGCCATACTCGTGCGGTGAAGTGTGGTTTTATTTGTTTTTTTTATTTTCTCCTTTTTTTTTGAGGTTTCTTTTTTTCTATTTTTCTAAGTAGGTGGCTTTCCTAATCTATGATTTACCTAAAGATAGTACAACGAAAATGGTCCTGTGATTGGGCTCTGGACAACCGGCCGATGAGCTGTTACCACCGACAACTTGCCAGCCATACCACCCAAGTCGGCCCATTAGCTACCCAATTTCCGTAAAAATCGTCAGAAAGTGAGTCAGTGCAAAAAATGTGTGTAGATGCTTAGGCTTACAGCCCCCCCAAATCATAAGGTGGGTTGATAAGTCGCTTACTTATCATCCCAAATTATTTACCAAATTAAAATAAATTTTAATTGGTGAGGACTCACGACTAAGTACACATTCGAGTGGACACCCGGGCTAATTAAGCCTGAAGACCTGAAAAGTCTAAGTGTTTAGGTCCTCTCATATCATTTCCTAAAGTTAATAACTACCAAATGCCTAAGTTCTCTTTTCCTAATTTCTTTCTTTGTTCTTCTTTTTTTTTTAATTTTCAATTTTTTTTTTTTAATTTTATAAGAAACTAAAAGAAATTCTACAGAGCTAACATAATGATTTCAGGAATTGATTATCCACCCCCCATGCCTAAATGATCTAATGTCGTCATTGTAAAAATGAACACATGAAAAGCGCATAGTAAATAGAACATCACCTGAGTGTCGTGAAAATCCAGTCAGCTTCGTAGAGAGAAGAGTGTATACAGACGTGTTAAGTTTAATGCCTTCAGCTACTCATAACATACATACAAAGAAGAAATTGAGAATTCACAAGTGCAGGTCAAAATCAATATCAAAAGGTTGATCTTGAAACCCATCCACAAAAGATGTCCACAGATGTGGACCAGATTATGGTAAATACCCATGCCCCAGGGTTGAGTGGTTCTCATGTTCTGGATGAAAATCACCCAGAACTGAAGGTTGTTGTGTTTGCGGGGCTGGGCCTACAGTTTAGTGGTGTGCAACCCAAGACCAAAGTGTCGGACAATAGGTAAAGATGGTTGAATAGGTGCAGTTGTCCACTTAACATCTAGCTCAGAAAAATAATCAGTTATTTCGAGCTTGGGTTGCACGTGAAAGATATTGTAAGGGTCCTGGTAAAAAGTAGGTGGTTTTAGGTCAATAGTTACCCTTAGATCCAAAATCAAACTTCCCTCAGAATTAGCCTCCCAAATCTTTATTTCAACAATTCTATCCTCCAACATCAAGGGCTCAGGCTTTGAGACCTCTAGCATATTATTCACCCCATATGATTCTCCCAAGTCCAGAAATCATTGCTGAATCATGATTAGCTTGGGTAGAAAGATCTCAGAAGTCAGCTCTTCGGGGTGCAGATGAAAACTGGGGTCACTGATTGAATCATCAAGATTTGTATCGTCCAAGTTAACCCCAACCGAATCTAAACCATCAATAATTGGGCTATCAACTGGTTTGTCAAATTCCTTAAGCCCATTTGTCTCACTAAAATCCTCTTCCTTAAGTTCAAGTCCGGCTTCACCAAAAGATTCTTCACCCTCAGAGTCAAAGAATCCATGATCCCCATTTATATATGTCTCAAAATCATATGTCATTTGATGGTCCGTGGAGACATTTTTTTCCTCGTTCCCTAGATCGAGGAGCTCAAGTGAATCAATCGATTCATCCTCAAATGGTTGCTCTAGCCTATCCTGGTCATCCCCAATCTCAGAAAATGTATCCCCCCTGACAAGAGCCTGAGCGGGTTCAGACGTTAGCTCTCCTGAAGGGGGTTCATCTTGAGAATCATCCCAAGATTTGACTAGTGCAACCACAAATTTCATCCTCAACCTTGACAATTTCCCAAGAAGAAACTCACCCAAGTCCCTATCCCTAACACCTTGGAGCAAATCCAATAGAGACCTATTAAGTTCATCAATAATTTTTATCATATGCTCTAGTGCTTCAGTGCATGGTGTTGGCGGAGCTTCTAATGAATGTATAGTGTTCCACAAATTATCCAACACCCTATCTTGGATCTGGTTCACCTGAACCGACTGGTTCGGTTCAGGTTTGGTTGGGTTCAGGTTAAATCTAGGGGAGTCAAGATGTCGAGGTTCTCGGGTCCCTCCATGAAAGTTGGTCATTCAAGGTTGTTCAAATGATGGTGGCGACCTATATTCAGTGTAATACTAGGGAGGGTAGGTGTTATAATCATGATATCCTTCCTGATTGTAGATCGGGTTGGTTTGGTCATCAAAGGATGGAGATCCATAATCATTATAGCTTTGGGAAGGATAATAATCATAGTCTTGTCATCTAGGGTTAGGCCCTGGACCCTGAGGTCCAGATTCGTGTCCCCAATCAAAGTCATTTCGGCTAGTGGATGGGTAATTACAAGTCAAGTCGGGATAGTAATCATCTTGGGTATAAGTGGTGGTAGGAGGATAGGATGTGAAATGTGTGTAGGATGTGGAAGGGTACATGGTGAAGTAAGGAGGGAAATCAGAAGAGAAAGGAGCCCTGCAATACAAAAATACAAGCCTATCCTTAGTTTGGGTAGCCTAAAGGTCTACAGACTCTTAGAATCTGTCCTAAGATTATAGATGATTTACTCTACTTATGTCTAGGGAATCCAACCTATCAGAAGGAGGGACAGGGAAGAAGGTTCTTCCTTTGGCTTGTGCCTCCTGTTCCTAGTGTATCCCCCAGCTGCGGTTGTTTGACTCTACTCCCCTAGGTAGGCATTAGATTGACTAGTATAAGTAGGTTAATCGTGAACAATCTCAATCTGGATCCTGACAAGCGAACTAGTCCTTAGGGTTAACGTCTAATTAATTTTAGTTAGGCTTGGGACAATGGTGCTCAGGAATGTGATGGACCCTTTAGATGGGTTGTGCCCTTAATGATTAGCTAAAATGTGTGTGCGTGCACAACCATGGTTCTCAAACAAGGTTATTTGATGATGTGTCTTTTATGATTTAACCTTATTTAGTAGCTTTTAGGGTTTAATTCTTAGGTTGGTTCAATCAAGGTTTAGTAGAACACTCCAAGTTTTGAAAGCACGGGTGATGATATGTTCCTTTAAAAATGAAAAATATTATGGAGTGCCTAATTTAGCCCTAAGAATCAACCCTAAGTGGCAAGCTACTTGATGGATCAGTTTTAAATTGAGTGGTGCGGCCCAAATAGCTCAATCAATTGGCCTATTGCACCACTTAGTTAAGGCACACAAGAATGTCTAACCTGTTCAGATTTCTACTCACTTATGTGTATTTAGTTGAAGTGTATGAGGTCCACAAGTCAGATCCAAGTTAAGTGATGGAATCAGAGTGATTGTGCACCTTAGGATAAGAAGTTGTGGGTGTTAAGTGTGTAGCTTTCAGAAAATCCCACAATCAGATAACACTTTTTTTTATTTTTTATTTATTTATGTGGATGGCAGGGTGAGTGGAGGTGGCAAACAAACAACCAAATCTATCCTAGGGTTTATGAAAAGCACCTAAGTTGATTTGGGTTTGAGTTATTTGGTTATGGAATGAAAACTAAGGTGGGGGTGGTGTGGGGGACACTTACAAAACACTCTACCCGCACTTTACTCCAGTGTACCACACTTGGATCTCCATGCTAGGGTACCTGCAAGACACTAGATCAAAGACAAGTAGGGTTAGTGTTATGTAAATGCAAAGAAACGCAATAAACAATAAAGTAAATTCCATTACCTCCTCGGCAATGGGGACAAAATTGTCGTGTTGTCCCTGGCAACGACGCCAAAATGGTCGTGCGTGTTTCGCGTGTTAGAAATCAAGGTTACAAGTAACTTGTCATCGTAGTTACAAAACACATCGATCAAATAAAATTTATACCGAAACTCCAAGGGAGTCCCGAGTCGAACACAGGGAGGCGACGTTTACTTTATTGAAAATCATGCTTTGATTCAATTCTTTTTGGTATTTTAGGGTTTTGTTATTTTTTTTGTGTGTTTGAAATTAAAGACAAGCAAATGAATCACAAGATAGAGATGTGGAACGAAAATGGTATATATCAATCCAATGTCTATTACAATCTACTATGAAAGCATAAAAAGAGAGGGAGGTGAGAGGAAATCTCCCGAATAGGCTGTTCAGTGAGACGACGATGCCTGGCAGAAGCTCGGACGAAGGATGTGAGGAGCAAGACGATGGAGGTGAGATGCTGGAGGATGTTGGGTTGAGGAAAGCTTCAGCATAGCTCCGAAATGGAGGTGAGAAGATGGAGTTGATCTGCTACCAGAATGGAGGTGGGAGGACGGCTCCAAGGTGATCTATGAAGGGAGATGGGAAGTTGGAAAAGTGTTTGGTGGGCAGAGGTTCGCTACACTAATAGGCACCTTGGGAGCTTGAGAACAAGCTCTAATGGAGCATTGGTAGGTTGCTAGAGCTTGCATGTAGGTGGGAGTAGAGTAGGTAGAGATAGCTTAAGAGGGGGTGTAGGTCCTTTTATATTAGTGGAGAAGAGGCAAAAATCGGTATGCGATCATTACTGACATCCAGGCCGTCACTGGAAACGTTGCTGTAGGCAGCACATGCCTGCTGGAGCCCACAGCTGGCTTTGCTAGCATGCGATGAATTACCGACGGCTGTAAGCATCGCTGTAAGTCCAGCTCATGTGTCGCTATAGTCCACCTCAATCTGCACTGGCACTGCTCCTGCCTTGTCGCGCGCACGTGCGGCCACGAGCTAGCGCTACGTGCATGCTCGCCTGCACGGCCGCACGAGCACCCGCCCTGCTGCGCACGTGCGGTGTTGCATGCATGTGCTAGCGGCCTAGGCTGCGCCACGTGGCGTAGTCTGGGCTGTCCACCATCTTCTTATTGTAGGGGCTACTACAGAGGTCAGATTGAGTCGATTCTCGCACCATTAGGCTATATCATCGACCCAAATCTGTCCGCGCCGTCGGATTTATCATTTGAAGTTCCAAATTATGTCTCTTAGTCCCTTGGCAATTGATCTTCCTCAGACTGCATATGTTGCTATGGGACTCCGATCGAGGCAATTTCAGAGGTGTTGGACTCCGATCGTCATCTCGAACAGATTCGTATGGTTGGATCATCAATCCGAGGCTCCGAAATAAATATGCTTCTCTCCTAACCACAAAAAGGATGCAATTAACCTAAATTATATACAACTACTCTAAATGCAGAATGATGCTTGCTATGCAATATTTATAACATGAAATGTAGATCTAAGCCTTGAAACATGCTTGAATTGGCATTTTACCCTCAACAAATGTGTTTACATCACCAATCGAATTAGTCGATTAAATAACTAAGTTGATTGATTAAAATTCAAATTTTTCGAGGGAAATTTCCTACAAAGGAATTTGGTCGATCAAATGAGTACTTTGATCGATCAAAATGTTTTGGTCGATCAATTTTAAAAAATTGATCAATCAATAGTGAAAAACAGATCAATCAAGCATGTGAATTAAGTTGTTTTTGACTTGCTAATCCTAGTGAAAGACAAATTTGTTCGAATCATTCTTTTGGCAAAGGTTTTGTGTATATATCATCTAATTGATTTTCTATTTTAACAAATTGTAGGTTAATCTCTTTTTAAGACATAGTCTCTTAGAAAGTGATGTCTTACATCAATATGTTTAATCCTAGAATGTTGTACTGGATTCTTTGATAAGTTGATTACATTAGTGTTGTCACACAGTATTTTATTGTTTTTGTAGGATAGGCCAAAATCTTGTAAGGTTTGTTTCATCCGCAATAATTGTGAACAAGCTAAAAATGCAACTACATATTCTGCTTTTGTTGTGGAGAGTGAAACAGTATTTTTTTTCTAGAGAACCAAGAGACTAAGGGATTTTTGAGAAATTAACATGTTCTACTAGTACTCTTTCTGTCTGTAAAGCTACCCACATAATCAGCATCACAGAAGGAATATAATTCCAACGTGTCTAACTTTGGATGGAAAAGTCCTAGGTCTTGTGTATTGTTCAAGTATCTAAGTATTCTTTTAATAGCATTTAAATGTATTTCTTTAGGATTTACTTGAAAGCAAGCATACTAACAAGTACAAAAGAGAATATCAGGTCTACTAGCAATCAAGTATAATAATGATCCTTTCATACTTTTATATAATTTCTGATTTATAGATTTACCTATTTCATCGAATTTTAATTGTGCAGAGGCTGCCATTGGCATGTCTTTACGTTGACTTTGTTCATAGAGAATTTCTTCAAGATCTCCGTGGTGTGTTTGGTTTGAGATATGAAGATTCCAGAGGACAGCTGGTCAATTTGTAGTCCGAGAAAGAACCGAAGTTCTCCCATTGTGCTCGCTCGAAATCAGGCTTTAAATTGTTGCATTGTAGTATAATTGAAATCTTGTGAAAAATAGATAAAATTTATACTTGAAAAAGTCTGAGGTCGTTCGCTGGGAGAAAGTAAGAATTCAATTCTCAAAATTGCAATTTAAAACAATAGAGGTACGAAAGTATAATTAGAAATTGATTCAGAATAATGTAGCAAAAAGATCAAGTATCAGATTGCAAAAGGAATGGAGTAAAATGGTGATTTGAATCACCAATTACTCCCTACAATAATATCTTATGCATTTCAATAACTATAAATGAAATGAACTCAAGTCAGCTGTCTTAACACCAAATGGCTTTTCTTTGCTTGATTGCAAACTCTTCTTTCTTTCTCTGTACTTCTTGTGCGGCCCCTCTTCTTTTCTTCTTCTTCTTTCTTTCTCTGCTCTGTTCTTCTACTCTTCTTCTTCATGAAGAGGGGGAAGGATCCTTAATTTTGGTTAAGTGTCAGCCAATCCTCTTTAGTGCAAAACCCTCCCCTACCCCACGCAGATTCTCCTCTCCTTCTCTCCTTGAGACATGCTCTCCCAAAGCCTCCAACAGTACTAGGTTATCAGGTTTTCGGACCTAGAGTGCACCTGAGTCCAGGGCTACAGGTGTGCGTCGCAGTTGACGACTGATTAGATTAGACAGGATGTCGGGTTGGCTAGACCCACTTGTAGGATGTTGGAGGTGAGGTGAGTGAGGGCGCGTGCAGGTACCTCACCCCCTATGCGTGCTAAGGTGAACAGCTTATGCAACCTTTTCAATTTATGCAGGTGAGCACGCTTGTCAGCTTCCGAGGTGGGACTAAAGTCCCACCCTTCCTTTACGTCATGCTGCAGTATAGTCTCTCCGTCTGATTGCATCTACTGCTGGGGTAGTCCCTCCAATTGGAGTCCTGGGCATATTCCTTGAGCAAAGCGGCAACGCTTGGGACTTCACCTAAGGCTCGCAATGCCTGGAGCAAGGCTTCAAGCTTCACTTGAACCTTCTCCAATGGCGTTGATGACCTGCTACCTGAAAACCAAGAATAAGGCCTTTTGGCCGTGTTAAAGCACTCAGGAAGTGTCGTCGGATGACGACAAACGTAACCATGATGGTGCAGAAGTGATTGGTGGAGTGAGGAGGTTTGACGACCTCAGACTGTTGGTGCAGAGGGCGTGGTGTTCGGTGTAGTGGCTGAGGGTGTAATAGGGTGAAATAGGATGGGGGTTTTGTTGAGTGGACCACGGTGGAGCTAATGAGGGTCGTAGCAGCATGTTTCAAGTAGTGTGGCGGTGAGTAGGTGATCGGACTGGTTTCGCATGTTTGAAATCAAGGTTAAGAGTAACCTGTCGTCATAGTTGCAAAACTTGGGATCAAATGAAATTTATACCGAAACTCCAAGGGAGTCCCAGGTCGAACACAGGGAGGCAACATTTACTTTGAATGAAATCCGCTCTTCGTTTTGTTTGTTTTGGTATTTTAGGGTTTTGTTATTTCTTTTTTGTATTTTTCTGAAAGAAGAAGACAAGCAGAATGAATCACAAGAGATATGGAACAAATACGATATATATATCACTCCAATGTCAATTACAATAAACTATGAAAGCATAAAAAGAGAGGGAGGTGAGAAGAAATCTCTTGAATCAGCTGTTCGGCAAGATGACGGCACCTGGCAGAAGCTCGGACGAAGGAGGTAAGGAGCGAGACGACGGAGGTGAGATGCAGGAGGACGTCGGGTAGAGGAAAGCTTCGGCGTGGCTCCAGAATGGAGGTGAGAAGGCGAAGATGATCTGCTACTGGAATGGAGGTGGGAGGATGGCTCCAAGGCGACCTATGAACGGGAATGGGAAGATGGATGAATATTTGGTGAGGTAGAGGTTTTCTACACGAATAGGAGCCTTAGGAGCTTCATAGTAAGCTCTAATGGAGCGTTGGTAAACTTGCTAGAGCTTAGCAGTATGTGAGAGTAGAGTAGGTAGAGATGAAGAGGAATGGGGGGTGTAGGGGCGTGTATATAGTGGAGGGAAGAAGAGCATCCCACTTACTGGCATTCAGCGACAGCTATAAGCATCACTAAAGGTCGCTCAAGCTGTCACCAAAAGATTCATGCCTCTTCAATGCCTTGGTTGGCACACGCACTATGCAGGCCATTTAGTGACAGCTGCAAGTGTCACTAAAGGCCCTCTCTTCTGTCATACAACCCGTGCCCAATGCTCACACCCACAGCTATCATAGGCGTGGCAATCGTCAACTGTTGGATCAGGCGTGTACGGCTATGATTGCAAGAGTAGAGTTGCGAAGATCGGACGGCAGGCACTACTTGCGGTCGACTTAAATGCATGCCCCAGATGGCATGCATGTGATCTGGCGTGCACCTTCGCGTTAGCGAGCGACGTTGGATCACGTGTGGGGAATCTTGACTGCCCGATTGCTATCAGGCGACCCTATTGTAGCTGGCATTGTAGTGGGGCGCAACGAATCACGACTCGATCTCGTGCTCGCTCTTTAAGAGTGCTCAACCTCATCGCTGTGCCACATCTGCAGGTGTGTTGCGAAGAGGAATTGCACCCGCGCGGTGTGGGCAGCCTCTCAGCCATTGGATTTTCATCCAACGGCTGAGATCACTGGATGGGTGGCCTTTGGAGATGTGCTGGCGGCTTTGGGTGCTCCAGATGGTGCCACGTGGCAACATCTAGACTGACCACCCTTCATTGCTTGTAGAGGATGCCACGGTGCTTGGATCGAGGTAATTTCTATGTTGTCGGATTGCGATCGTCACTTCGGATCCATCCATACAGTCGGATTTTTCATCCGAAGTTCGTAAGGACATCACTTTGCCTCTTGCCCATATAAAATGAAGGAATTAATATACAAAACATACAAGTATTTTAAATGCCATGCAATGGATGTTATGCAATAATTATAACATGATATGTAATGCTAAGCCTAGGAACTATCATAAATAATCAATTCATCATGAATTCATGTGTGTTTAACAGTAGACGTTGTCGGAGCATTACCCGAGGCGAAGAAGATGAAGTGTGTTGAGGGAGAAGCGGTGGTCGTGCATATGTGTAAAGAGTGGGAAAGCGAAATAGAAAGAGAGAGAGAGAGAGAGAGTAAAAGAGGGGCTTAGCGAGGTGGTAGGGAGGTAGAGGGTTTCGGTGTTGATCGACCGAAGTCGGAGGAGGAGGAAGAAGCGACGAGACGACCACGGCGATGTAGACAAAGGAATGCCCTCCCTTTGGCTGGGGAGGGTCGCGATGAAGAGTGGGAGAACTTAGGCCATCCAATTTGATGGTTGGATGGCCAGACGATGGAGATCCAGAGAGGTCACCGAAGCAGGGTTTCTTGGTGGCCGGAGGAGGGGGATTAAGTTGATTTGTCTCCCAAAAACTTGCTAAAGAATATGGCCATGCCCTGGAGCTCCTTTTATAGGGTTCAAGAGGTCGGTTTGAGCTTGGAAGCCAAGCTTCCAAGCTTAGGAAATGTCTCCATAGATGGAAGTTTTGAGATACCTAAATCTCTCATGCATTCGCACGAGAGATTGGGAAAGTTTTAAGGCACATGGACAGATTCAATGGGAAGAGGACTCCTCACGGAATCTCCCTTCCAATTTTGGAAAGGATTGATTGTGCAGAGGAGTTCTCTTCAATCAAAGGTTGTTAGAGAAGGATTACTCTGTGATAATGGTGGAGGGACCTATTTACAAAGAGTGATGACAAAGATAGAGGCCTTTTTGCAAGGAATTCAAAAGTTAGGGGCATATGTGTGAGAGAAAAGACTTAGACTGGATCAAATTGCAAACTCGGTCAAGGTGATCTCAGATTGGGTCCAAATTTTGCTAAAATTTAATTTGGACCTAAGGAATCGAATGGTAAAGTTGGATTTTGGTTTTGACCATATTTGGCTGGGTAATTTATGCGAAACCAAAAATTAGGGCAAATGTCAGTCTGAGAATCTCTTTTGGGTCAAGATGGGTTCTGATGGTCAAAGTGAAGGTATGAAACCCTAGAGAAAATTTTTCTATGAATTTTAGAGGGCTTAGGTGAATTTTATCCTGAATAGAACCTCAGTTAATTAGGTAGGTCGATTTTTACGGTTTCAGAAGTCATTTTATTCTCAAAACATGTGAAAATCTTTTTCTGTCTGTTCTAACCCACTTGTTAGCCTTTTAAGATCATTTTGACCCTTAATTAACCCCTGAGAAAGTCCGTTGTTGTACTGCATTCAAGATATGATGGTAAAATTGTAGTTTTATCCCTATTTTCCTGTCTTTCCCTCAGAATGGATTTGCAATGAATTATGGCTCTCTAGCGGTTATGTAGGAGCATTTGCTGACTTAATTAGATCAAAATGAGCTAGTTATGGTTCATGAGGGTGTTCCCATCACCCATTATACTCATTTCAAGCTGATCCTGCGTTACCTTTGCAAATTCTTTGCATAACAGAACATTAGTACCACCAAAAATAATATCATCAAAATATATTTGTATTATTAAGAGATTATGTTCTTTTCCTTTTGTAAATAAAGTTGGATATAGGGACTGAAGGAGGATGGACAACCATAGGGCGATAGGAGAGAGGATCCATGGTGATGGAAGTTGGACAACATGGAGATCTAGGGCTTAGAGAAGGAAGGAGAGAAAAGGCCCGATGGCCAATAGTAGTAGGGTTGCAGGAAAAAGTTGAGTTAACAATGGCAGGCATGGGGCAACAAGGAAATTGTGTGCTTTCGGTGTCGGTGTCGAGGGCATATGGCGGTGGTGTGCCGCTTCCCTTTGGTTTGCCTGGCTTGTCGGGGACATGGCCACAAATGAGACCCTTGCACGGCTAATCATGGACAACCAAGGGGATGGACGAGCATGAACAATAGGGCAATGAAGTCTGGAATGCAACTGCTTCCACCTTTACCTCCAGCTACCTATGGGGGACACACGGTGGATGTGGAAATCCCTATGAATGATGACATCAAGACGATGGGGCTTGTGTTACGAGGGGCTTTAGTCGGAGAGGTGATGACCGGCAATCCTTCCCTGGAAAGGATTCATCAGTTGGTAAGTTCTCTATCTTTGTCGACTAGTGGTTGGAAGATTACATCTCTCTCCCTTGCACGATTTGTGCTCGTTGGTTTGGAAATGATAGATGTAGAACGTTTGCAGTTCTGCTCGAGTGCTTTGGATGGATTGATGGTGATTTGGAGGCTGGTATCCCCCTTTGATGGATCATTGCCTAAATAGCCGCCCCAGAGAGCAGCCTCTAGATCGGGGAAGCTAGGAATCAGGGGCTTACTGCTGCATCTAAGATCAAGAGAGGTTGTGGTAGCTATGATAGCAGGGTTTGCTACTTTGGCTGATGATGCTGAGATTGGATTGATGGAGGGTGATGGTCATGTACTGAAAGTTTGGGTTGATGTATTCAAAACTGGTTCTATGCCAGAGAAGATTATCCTTCGCTGTTGGGGAGTTCATGGCTGTTGATTTTGAGTTTCTTAGTGGACAGTACGTATGGGGGACCTAATAAAAATAATGCATCTTATGTGGAGGTACTGAAGGTTGAAGTAGCCTCACAACAGCCAGGACGTAAGACCCCTAAGGAGGTGCCTGAGCCTAAAAAATGCAAGGACCACCACAGTACAGAGGAAATGGAGGAAGGGATGGAAGTGACATTGGTAGAAGATGGTATGGCAAAGAAAATGAATGTTGTTATACCAAGGCCAGATACACCTGATCAGTGTGTTTTGCAAGAGATTCCTGCAAATTCCTTGAGTCTGCAAACCCGTTTACCAGCAGTAGAAGGATTGAAATTTGGTTCAGGGATAGTATCCTGGACTAGTATGGGTAGATCCCCTTATAAACTCAGACAGAGGAGACAAAATACAAAATAGAAACTTGATGAAAATGCCATTGCAACTGTGATGAGGGTTAGTAGAGCCCTGAATTCTAAAAAGGGGGGCACCCAAGAAACTTATTGAGGATTCTCTCTTGGAATGTGCATGGGCTATGCGATAGAAGTTAGAGGGCTTCTCTTCTGAGATATATGGGAGAATGGGAGATAGATTGTGCCATTATTCAAGAGACACATATAGAGAGTGAAGAAGATAGGGCTTAGGCAGATATGAAGGGTGGTGATGCGAATGACTGTGTGATGCCTAATTCACATGGTAGGTCTGGGGGTATTGTTAGGTGGTGGAAGAAAAATGTTCTGCAAATGGTTGAAGTCTCTATAGCTAGACATATGCTGACATGTAAATATGAAAGGACTCAAGGGGGGAGTGACCTCTACATTACAGGAGTCTATGGCAATTGTGATGCCTATATAAGGCAGGAGTTGTGGGAAGATTGGAGTGAAGCTATTGTCTTTGTGAATGGGGTTGCATGGGTCATGGGAGGAGATTTTAATTGTGTCTTGATGGGGAGGGACAGACCAAATAGCTTGGTGGATAGTGCATCTATTGGGTTCCAATTGATGGTTCATACACTAGGTTTGAGTGAATATCCCTCTTCTAGAACTAAATTCACCTGGAGAAATGGTAGTGGCCTCATGTCAAAAATTGATAGATTCTTTGCTAATGCTGGGTTGTTGGATATGTTCCAGTTATCCTCTGTGTGAGGACTGGAATGCCCCTTTTCTGATCACACGCCCTTGGTTTGTGATAGTGGGGAACAAGTGCTTGCTGGCTCTTATTTCAAATTTAAAAAATCCCGGTTGAGAGAACAGGGATTCCGTGAGATGCTTGAAGCCTAGTGGAGGGCCAAACTTGTAGATGGAATGGCCACTATCAAGCTTGCATCCAAGTTGACCGCTATGCGAACAATGCTAAAGGAATATAGGACAATAGTGTCTGTTGTGAGACATTAGAGGTGCAATGAGGCACTGCTGGAAATCCAAGTCCTTGATACAAAAGAAGCTACTGTTCCTCTAACTGGCGAAGAGCTCAGAACCAGAAGAATGTGCTAGGATGTGGTGGTTGAAGAAGACTTAAAATTGGAGATGGATTGGAGGGAACGTTCCAGTCAACTTTGGCTTAAAGAAGGGGACACCAATACCAAATTTTTTCACTTGGCTGCTAGCTATCATAGAAGGATCAACTTAATTTCATCCATACTCAAGGATGGTCAGAGAATCTCATCTATGCTAGATATTAAAGCTGAGGCCAACAAGTACTTTAGAGACTCGTCACGGGTAGTAGGGAGAGGTCAATGGAGAATGGCAACGAGTGACTCACCTAAAGTCACTTGGGAACAAGTATATAGTTTGATAGCAACCATCACTAAGAAAGAAACAGTGGTTGCCATTAAAGACTTAAATAATGAAGGTTCTCCTGGTCCTGATGGTATCCAAGTTTTTTTCTACAAAGAGATGTGGGGTGTACTTGGTAAAGAAGTGATGGATGTTATTAAGGAGTTTGAGGTGGGCAACTCTGGTTCTAATAAGATCAACAGATCCATTCTTTTCTTGCTACCAAAGACACAAGGTGCAGAGAAGTTTCAGGACTTCAGACCTATAGCTCTCTCGAACTCTATTTATTTGTTGATTAGCAAAGTCTTGGCAAATAGGCTACGACCCGTCCTACTGGATGTGATTCATCCAGTACAATTTGCATTCCTTCCTAATAGATCCTTACAAGAATCTTTAATCATCGCCTAGGAGATGGTGAGTGGTTGACAAAAAAGGAAGTGTAAAGTCTTTATGTGGAAAGTTGATTTCCATAAGGCATAAGATTCTATTTCGTGGCCCTATTTGTGGGAGGTTTTCAAGAGAAGAGGATTTCCCTCTCTTTAGATTCAATGGATGAAAAGGGCATTACTACTACTTCTTTCACTCCTTTGATTAATGGGAAGCCTTGTGGGGCCTGGATTCAACCACAGTGCGGGGTGAGGCAAGGATGTCCTTTGGCCCCTTTGGTTTTTAACCTTGCTGTTGATGGTGTGGTGAGATATGCTTGCAAACTTTCTGAGGTCGGTATTATCAGAGGATACTCCCTTTCTAATAGGAGATCCATAGCTCCTATTCTCCAGTATGCAGATGATATGGTCCATTTTGTGGAAGGATCAGAGGGTGAAGGCCGTGCACTTCGTCATATGGTTAATATCTTTAGTGACATTTCAGGTCTGAATTTAAATAGGGAGAAGTCCAATCTGGTATGCTTTGGCCTGAATAAGATAGAACAAGAAGCTATTTCAGATATTTTGGGGACCCCTCGCATTAATCTTCCCATAAGATATTTGGGGCTGCCCCTAAGATGCTCAAGAATGAAAAAAAGCGACTGGAACAAGCTTTTTGATAAAATTTCAGTCAAGTTGGCAAGATGGAATAGCAGGTTCTTATCTAAGGGTGGCAGACTCATCTTGTTGAACTCTGTTATTACCTCAATCCTCGTCTTCTACTTCTCCCTCTTCAAAGCTCTAAAATCTGTATGGAAGCACATGGATTTAATGAGAAAGAGGTTCTTCTAGAAAGGTGCCAAGCGTAAAGGTAGATTTATGCAACCTTTAAAATGGGAGCAAATCTGTCAGCCCAAGGATTGTGGGGGGTTGGGAATCAAATCTTTGAAAGAATTTAATGAGGATTTATTGATCAAATGGTCTATAAAAGTTTTGAAGGGGGAAGAGAAGCCTTGGACCGAGCTAATTAAAGATAGCTATGGTCAGTCCAACAGTGTGCTAAAGAGGTTATTTCATATCAAACCATCACCTTTCTGGTAGTCTGTGATTCAAGCTCTATAATGCAATTGGCATCTGCTGCAGCCGATATTAGGAGATGGTAGAACATTTGACTTTTGGTGTGAACATTGGTCCCTACTAGGCCCTTTGAAGGAATCCTACCAGAGGGTTTTTGCTACAACAAGGGACAAAATAGGTATTGTGAGCTGCTATTGGTCTAAAACAGGGGTCTACTGGCAACTGAATGAAGCTGAATCCATCAGGGTGGGCACCTGACTGTGGGAAGAAAGAAGGAACATGATTTGAGACCTGGAAAGATTCAAACCCAGACTTGGAGTGGAAGATAGCTATGTTTGGGATGGAATTTGTATAGTTCAGTGTGCTTATGGAAAGATTATGGAAGATGGTAGAGATTGGGGTTATGATCACATTAACAAAAAAATATGGCTCTTGAAGATCACCCTCAAGGGGCAAATTTTTCTTTGGCTTTACAGAAGGGAGAGCTTGATAACAAGGGATCCAAGGCACAAAAGAATGGAAGCTGCTCTTCATGAATGCCACCTATGTGGAATGCACACTGATAGTCTTAACCACATTTTTTCTTCTTACTTGATTACTGATGTACTATGGAGGAGGACTTGTCAGGCACCACTCCCCCCATGGGATTCTTTATGGCATAATTTTTTAATTTTGGAGAGACTGCACCTGCGCATGGCCGCAACTCTTTGGTGCATGTGGAGGGCAAGAAATGAGAGGTTATTTTAGGAGAGACTAGTATGCTATGAGCAAATTGTAAATGAGTGTTGGCCCCTCATACATAGATGGGGATCTGATTTGTAATTTTTTAATCACCTCCTTGTCAATAAAATGTCCTCCCGGATTGCTATCGTAATACGATGGCTTTCCTTTTAGTTTCAAAAAATAAATAAGGTTGGATATATTTTACCAAATTTAAGCTCATTTTCAATCAGATAGGATTTTAATCTATCATTCCAAGCTCGTGGAGCTTATTTAAGACCATATAATGCTTTATTCAGTTTACATACATAGTTTGGAAATTTAACATCTTCAAAACCTGGAGGTTGTTTAACATAAACTTCTTCCTTGATGAATCCATTAAGGAAGGCACTTTTGACGTCCATCTGAAAGAGTTTGAATTTCATATGGGCAGTAATGGCTAGCAGCATCCAAATGGATTCTAGCAGAGCTATAGGTGCATATTTTTCATCAAAATCAATTCCTTCTTTTGATTATACCCTTGGGCCACAAGTCCAGCTTTATTTCTAACTACTTCCCCAGATTCATTAAGTTTATTTCTGAAGACCCACTTGGTTCCTATAATGGTTTGAGAGTCAGGCATTGGAGCAAGTTCCCATACATTATTTCTCTTTAATTGATTTAGTTCATCTTCCATTGCAATAATCCAGTAACTATCACAAAAATCTTCCATAACATTTTTGGGTTCTAATTTAGAAACAAATGTAGTGAAAGCTAAACTATTAAAAAAGATCTAGTTTGAACTCCTTTAGACAATTCTCCTATCACCAATTCTTTTGGATGATCTTTTACATAGGAAATATCTCTAGGAAGTTCGTCAGAAACATTTTTTCCTGGAATGTTTGATGGGTCATCTGCTAGTTCATCATCATCATTATTTACTGAAGATTTAGGTTGAGCTAATGTTTCATCAAATGATACATGTATAATTTCCTCAACAACTGAATTCTTCTTGTTAAAAACTCCATAGGCTTTACTTCTTGTTGAGTTACCTAAGAATATTCCTTCTAAACTTTAGCATCAAACTTATCAAGATTGTCCATTATGTTGAGTATAAAACATCGACAACCAAATATCAAGTAGGAAACTCTAGGTGTTCTTCCATGATAGAGTTCGAAAGCTGTTTTGTTTAGGATTAGTCAAATCAGTGATCTATTTTAGATATAGCAAGCAGTGTTTACAGCATCTACCCAAAAATATCAAGGCAGCTTTGAATCGCACAGCATTGTGCGGGCACACACTTGTAAGGTTCTATTTTTCCTTTCAACTACACCATTTTGAGGTGTGGTTCTAGGGAAAGCAAATTCATATTTTATTCCATATTGATCACAGAAAGCAAATTCCATGCCAAATTCATGTTTTATTCCATATTATTCAGCCATGATAACTTCTAATCCTAATTACTTTAGATCATTTTTCATTTTGTAGTCTTCTAACTAGTTTGCTAAAGGCATCAATGGTTAAGTCCTTACTTTTTAAGAAAGATACCCAAGTAAATCTAGAAAAGTCATCGATTATGACTAGAAAATATCTACACCTGCTTAGGTTTACGGATTTGGTTGGTCCGAACAAGTCTAAGTGAAGTAGCTCCAAAGGTTGTAAAGTGCTAACCATCATTTTTTATTTGAAGGGATTTTTAGTTTGTTTACCAACTTGGTAAAAATCGCAAACTTTGGCTTTCTTGATGTTAATAATTGGCATACCTTTGACAAGTTCATGTTTCACAAGTTTACTAAAGTTTATCATGTGAACATGACCTAGTTGTCAGTGCCAAAGTGTTGATTCTTCATAAGCACATATAAATTCAGTAAAAAATGCTTATTTATAATAGTTCCTAGGCATAGCATTGCATATCATGATATAAATATTGCGTAAACATCCATTGCATTGCATCTGATAGTTGTATATTATGTACATTAATTCCATCATTTTACATGGCCAGAAGGCGGTGCGACATCTTCACAGGCCTCGGATAAAGAATCTAACTGTACGAATGGATTCAGAGTAACGATCACTGTCCGTCAACGTGAGAATCGCCTAGATCTAAGCTCTATAGCACCCACCGCAAGAAGAAGAAGATGGCCACCCCACCTGATCCAAGGAGCCTCCAAGCCCACCGCAAGATTAGATCCCAGTCGTTGGATCTCAATCCAACATCTGAATGGTCGCCCTCACTGCGTGTGCACAACTCTTCTTCACATCACACCTGCAAGCGTGGCGCAGCAGTGAGGGGAAGCGCTCTCAAAGAGCGGGTGCGAGATCGAGCTACGATTCGTCGTGCCCTCTATAGTGCCAAACACAATAGCACCGCCCAATCGTGATCGAGCAGTCGAGCTTCCCCACGCATGATCCAACGTTGCCTGCCGATGCAAAGGCGCACGGCAAATCACATGCATGCCATCTGAGGAATGCATTTAAGACGCTTGCGTGCAGCGCCAGCCATCCAATCTCCTCAATCGCATGAGGCACGCGATTCAAATCAACGTGCACGCGATCTGTAGGCGCATCTTGACCGTGCGATGTGACATCCAACGACGGCCAGTGCATGTGCCAGCGATTCAAAATTCAAATGCTGGCAGGCGTGCTCTCTCCTCTCGCAATCTCAGTTGTCCGCACCTAATCCAATGGTTGAAGATTGCCGTGCCTTTAATAGCTGTGAGAGTGAGCGTTGGGCTCAAGCTTTACAATGACAGAAGGGTGGGCCTTTAGTGACGCTTATAGCTGTCACTAATAGCCCAAGCAATGAAGAGGCACGAATCTTAGTGATAGGTCGAGTAGCCTTTAGTGACACTTATAGTTGTCACTAAATGCCTGCGGGAAGGGCTCTCTCCTTCCCTCCACTATATAAACACCTCTACACCCCCCATTCCTCTTCATCTCTACCTACTCTTCCCCCACCTACTCCCAAGATCTAGCAAGCCTACCAATGCTCCATTAGAGCTTGTTCTCAAGCTCCCAAGGCTCCTAGTAATGTAGCAAACCTATCCCTCACCAAATATTCGTCCATCTTCCCATCCTCATTCATAGGTCACCTTGGAGCTATTCTCCCACCTCCATTCCGGTAGTAGATCATATCCGTCTTCTCACCTCCATTCTGGAGCCACGCCAAAGCTTTCCTTGATCTGACATCCTCCTGCATCTCACCTCCATCGTCGCACTCCTCACCTCCTTCGTTCGAGCTTCCGCCAGGCGCCGTCGTCTCACTGAACAGCCGATTCGAGTGATTTCCTCTCACCCCCCTCTCTTTTTATGCTTTCATAGTTGATTGTAATAGACATTGAAGTAATATCTATAACATATTTGTTCCATCTGTATTTTGCGATTCATTTGCTTGTCTTCTTCTTATAAAAACACAAAAAAATAACAAAATCCTAAAATACAAAAAAGAAACAATCGAAGCACGATTTTCAATTAAAGTAAACGTCGCCTCCCTATGTTCGACCCGGAACTCCCTTGGAGTTTCGGTATAAATTTTATTTGACCATGTGTTTTGCAACTACGACGATGAGTTACTCGTAACCCTGATTTCAAACTCGCGAAACACGTGCAACCACTTCATCAGATACGACAAGATAATCAACATTGATGCATTTGTTGAAGTTGACAGTGTAGATATCTTTATGCCGATTTCCTTTGAGAAGAGTTTGTTTTGTTTCTTTATCTCATATTTTAAAACCATTTGAAGTGAAAGCGATTTTGTATCCTTTATCACATATTTGGCTTACACTTAGAAGGTTATGTTTTAATCCACTAACTAAATGTACATTATCAAAAGAGGTGGAAGAGTTACCAATTTGGCCAATACCAATAATATGGCCTTTGTGGTTGTTCCCGAACATGATAGTATACCATCCTGGCGATGAAGTTGTAGTAATAGGTCTTCCTCCCCAGTAATGTGCTTTGAACATCCACTATACATGATCCATCTCTTTTCTTCCCGTTCCTGTCATTGGTTTTCATTTGTGAGGTCTTGGTTTAGCTGATCTATAGAGTGGCTTCAATGTTCCATTGATTTGTTGATATGTCCACTTCTTATAGTATACTTGACCTATAAAATAAGATTGCAATAGTGTTTTTGGAACCCATTTTTGTTTGGGTCGACGTTGGTTAGATGTTGCCTGTTTAGGAAAGCTACCTTTCTTTTTGTTTTAGCTAGAACTAGATGCTTCACGATCATTTTTAGGTACGTAGCCTAACCCAAATTTTATGGTGCTCTGGGTTTGAGTTCCTAATAGCTTATGCAAGTTTCTACTTCCCATAATAAATTTAGCCAGATCGTTTAAGAGAATCACATAATTTTATTTTAATTTGTCTATATCCATCTTTAAATTACCTACATGTGATTTTAGTGAGGTGATCTCTTCAGATAACTTTTTATTTTGTTGAGAAAGCATATATTTTTGTGCTCTTTCTTCCCCTAATGCTTTTACTACATTTTTATTTTGTAATTTTAGTGAATTTGCTATGCCATGCATCTCAAAAAATACTTCTAATAATTCATCTTGTGAGAAAGAGGTTACCTCCTCTTCTAGTGCCATTAGTCCTAGGAGAGCTTCTTCTCCAGAGGTTTCTTCTTCTCCTGAACTTGAGTCTGATTCATCCCAAGTTGTTGTGAATGCCTTTTTCTTTCCTTCTCTTCTGGGAAATCTTCTTTTCTGACTCCTTTTTGAGAAATGGACAATCGTTCTTGATGTGTCCCTTTCTCTTGCAGTTGTAGCAGATTATAGTGTCTGCTTTAGCTTCTTTCTTCTTTCTCTAGCTTCTTTTGTTCTTGAGGAACTTTCTGAACTTTCTTGAGAGGAGGGCTATGTCTTCCTCTTCATCTTCACTTGAGGAATCTTTTTTTTTATTGGCTTCAAGAGACACAGTCTTCTTCTTGATTCCTTCATCTTGATGCTCCTTCATGTGTTGGAGTTGAACTTCATAGGCCATAAGGCTTCCAATAAGATCGTCTAGTTTTAAGGTAGGCAAATCTTTTGACTCCTGTATAGTTGTAGTCTCGGTCTCCTAATCACTGGTGAGTGATCAAAGAATCTTTCCCACCAAGGCTTCATTCTTGATCTCCTGATCTAGATTTCTTAGGAAGTTCATGATGTCCATGAATCTTGGGAACATCACTTTAATTAATTCTCCCTTCTTCATCCAAAAAAGCTCATAACTCTGTGTTAGTAAATTTACCCAAGTTTCTTTTACCTTAGATGTCCCCTTGTGGGTGGCTTCGAGGATACTCCAAATCTCATAGGATGTATTGCAACCATAAACGTGAATGAATTCAACTCTTGAAAGACTACAGAAGATTGCATTCATGGCTTTTGCATTGTGTATTGCCATCTTCTTTTGATCTGGTGTCACCACCACTCCTTCCTTCATTTCGAGATGTGTGTACTAGGAGGCGATGACATCCCACACCTCGAAATCCATTGATTATAAGAAGATCTGCATCCTAGTCTTCTAGTATCCATAGTTCGTTCCATCAAGGAGAGGAAGTCGAATAGCTGATTGCCCCTCAGCATGTGTCAACAGATGACTTTGACATCTTCTGGACAACCAGGCTCTGATACCAAGTGACAGTTCACCTATGGATCAAACGAATACTAGAGATGAGGGGTGAATACTATTGCTTTCTGAAATAGTAAAAGATAAAAATAAAGTCACTACAAAGTCAAGCACAATTTACACCTGGATTTAGAGTGGAAACCCAAACCAGGTGAAAACCACTACCTAAGCCTCTTAGCTTAGGATTTTCCTAACTAGTCAACACTAGTCAATCTACTATAGTACCACTTTAACGAGGGTGGCACAACCTCTTTACAACCACTTCTCTTTTTATCCTCAATAAAAGATCAAACTAGGATTTCTTTAGAGGTTCGAAATGGCGTGCTTTTGATTGATGTGAATAGTGAAGCATAGAACACTTGAAAGAAGCATGAGCAACTCTGATTTTTGAGAGTATTTCGATTGAAATTTATGTATTGAAAGAGCTGCGTATGACTTTTATTTATACTAAAAAGTTGGCCTGAAAAGGAAGTCAAATTGGTCGATCAATTATGGTATATTAGTCGAACCAAAAGCTATTTGGTCGATCAATTAAGTTATTTGATCGATCACTAGTAGGTCAATTAATTAGCATGGTTGGTCAATAAATAGGATTTTAATCAACTTCCTAAAAAGGATTGGTTTGATAGATTAAAAATTTGGTTGGTCAATCAATCGATTTTGGTCGATCAAGAGGGAAGATTGGTCGATCACCCGAAAAGTTGGCTTTTCAAAGAAGGGTGAAAAAATGTTTGATTATTTTATTTTTGAGATTCCTTACAATAATATCCAAGATTCAAATAAAAAAGAAAAGGACACAAATCAGCAACCATCTAACTTGATCCAAAAGAGAAGCTTTAATCTGAGAAGGTCCTGAAATAAGTGTAGTAATAAACATAATTTTGGTGTATCAAAATAGAGGTGCTTACATGATTTTCGTGCCATTGAGCTACGATCGTTGACCCGAATCCATCTATATAGTTGGATTCTTCATTCGTGGTTTGGTTTACATCACCCTATTGATGAGGTGTGGCTCGTCATAACTAAAATGTCCAAGTTATGCTAGAGACAAGGTTAAAACACTATCAATTAACACAAGAAATTGGTTAAGTGTGGGATTTATAGAGAAAACTGCAAAACACTCAATCTATGTTAAAAATACATAATTAGGTCAATTTTGATAGATTCTATATATGGTTGTATCAATGTCAATTGAACATCAATATGAGCTTAAATTCACAAATCAATGATTGAAATAACTTCTAAAATGTTCAAAATACATGCCATAAAAATTACATTATATTCTGACTTCATTTGGACCTCAGAATTTATGTTTTACATTTAGGTCCTTCTATACATACCCATATTCTTCATTTAAAACATGCTAAGGGCCTCTTTGAAAGCTGTCAGGAACTTGGATGTAATCTTTATGATCACTTATGGGCTTTTCTTGTAATTTCTACACTATTTCACCTCAAGGGAATAGATGTAAAAAGCACAAAACACCTGCTGCATGCTCCTCGGAACTGTTCATCTATGATGAACTCAAATAGTAGCTGTTGTACATTCCTTACACCTCTGATTTGACGGTGGATCTTCACTCTCTTACTTGGCATCGGTGTACACACGATCATGCCTTCTTCTAGATCACATCTAGCTACTGATATTGAATCCTAAGCTTCACATGCATCCCAGATTCATTGAGAGCCCTTAATCCCCAATGTCCCATACCCACTATCTCAGGTCACCACAGCCTCCCTTGCCTATTTAAGAAGCACCCCTAGTCTCTTGTGAGCCTTTACCTGGCTCCCCCTACACCTCTTGAGCTAGGTCATTCTCTCCCCTCTAGCTTCCTCTTTCCCCTTCATTACCACCTTTGATAGGGGTGGAGTGTCCTTCCTCCGATCAGTCCTCGCCACTAGGGGTTCGCAACAATTGAAGGCAACTATGGAGCTCCACTAGAGAATTCTTCATCAACTAGAGTCTTCTAATCTTCCTTTGTCATCTCAGTCACCCAACAAGGTCCTCAGGTCCCATCCATCCATATAGAATAGGATTTCAATGATTTATAAACTAGATTTAATTGTTTTCGTAGTTAATTTTGTGTAGTTAGATTGTTTACGTAGAATTCAGTGACTGGTTCCTTAGCTTATGGTAGATTAGTGTTAGATCATAGTTTCCCATTTCATCCATGTGCTCTGATCCATATTTCCTCCTTTATAGCTCACGATCACCTTCCTTTTCTTCCTTCGGTGATTTATTCATCATATCATTCCATCCATCTGAGAAACTTAAGATCTAGTGCTTACTAGCTCCCAAATCTAAAGTGAGCACAAACTTATTGGTGGGCTTCCCCATTTATGTCATATGACCACAAGGAGCCTCCCTGTGTTGTGAATTGTGCATGATTTGATCGATTAGGAATGATTTGAGTGTCATGGTGGATTGAAGAAATTACTGATGAATTTGGTTTTAGTCAGTCTATTTGATCAAATTAAGCTAATATTAGTGAAATCAGATTTAATGCAGTGGTTGTGAGCTATTGTAATTTGATTTTCATAATTATAGAGCTCACGCCCAACTTTTGACTTTGATATTATTCTTAGTGTTGATAATGGTAGCAATGGTCAATGAGAATCTGATGCACGGATTTAAGACATTTGCAATGACCTAATGGTTTTTACGGCATCACCTATGATCCCTTAACACCATTCAATTGTATGGAGAGATCCAAATTGATCAAATCATTTAGGCAATCCAAAATCAACCATCCATTTAGGCTATGGCTAAATTTGATCTTAGTCTATTTTATCTACTAATTAGAGCTGTGAATGATGTTTGAGAAATGTGTATGAAGCTTTCAGAGTGGTTCTTTATTGATTTCAATACCTATTATGATCTCCTCCCTTCACACTATCCATAGTGTAAGAGAGGCGATTGATTAGGGTTTCTAAGGAATTGTGGTTCTTAATCTAATTTGATTGGAGTTTTAGATGTTTTAAAGAATATCTGTATAACTAAACTTGAATGTTGACTGATTTGTATTTGATCTAGGATTTTTGAAGTCAGTTTTGAGTTTCCCAATTGAATTGAGGAATATGATGGTTTCAATTGATCATCCTAAGTTTTGAGCACAGATTTGAAGTTTTAATGATTTAACCAATATTTGAAGATGATTTAAGAGGATTCTAGAGTTTGAAGAAGTATCTAAATGTAGTTTGAGTTTTAAATCTAAATTGGCATTGGCATCTGACAGCAACTGGAGCTATTCCTTTTGACAGAACCTGGGAAAAGTTTTGATTAATGAGTTTAATTGATTTTTGGGATAATCTGAGATTGGAACTGGCAAAGAAGCAATTGTCTAATGTTTGAGAGATGTGAATTATATTATTGAGCCTTAAGGGTTAGATATAATCAGTAAATCATCTACTACATTGCTCATTTCTGCCAGATCTGCTATTGAAGAATTTTGATGAAGTTTACAGCTTAGTTGAATTATCTATATTGTTCTAATGTTAGATAAAGACTCAAGAAGTAATGATGTGCTGGGATTGACTTTAATTTGGATTGAAGAGAATGTAAATGTTTTTAGAAATTTGTTTGTCAATACTCGAATAACTATTAACTGTTCAAAGTGTTATGCTGATGTAATTCAATGAATAGAATCTATTTATGAGTATAATTCTAGTTTAAAATGTTGTCTAAATGTGTTTAAAGTGTGATCCATTATCTCCAGCATTTGTGTCTGACTTTTTAGGCTTTATATTCATTGTTCAAACCATTAAAAACCCTATTTCTAACCCAAATTGTAAATATAAGAAAAATACAAAATTAAATGTAAATAAATAAAAGAAAGGTGTCTTGAATGAGAATAAGTTTAGTTTTAGGTGTGTGTCATTAGATTTAGGTTTTGAGTTCTTAAGCTAAGAGAACATACCTACAAAAGTTTTGGTCTTAGGTTTCAAATAAAAGAAAAGGAAGTAAAAACATCAAAAAGAGTCATTCTTCTCTTCTTCTAAACTTTCTTTCCTCTTCCCTTACCTCTGTAAAACACAAAAAGAAAATAAAAATATGAAAAACTTCAGAAATCATACAAAAATACCTATGTAAATAGTATTTATACTTGTATATAATCCTAAGTTAAGTGTATATAATGACTTATATGTATATAAAGTATGTAAATAACCTATATTCCTATTTCATTTACTTAGGTAGACATTAATATTAAGTTACGTAGTAAGTATTATAATAATATAATTATGTATATATTTATTTGTTTCTTTTTGAAAAGGTGAGGAGTGCTATCATTGACGATAGCAGACTGGGAGCATTGTATTCATAAATCAAAAAATAGTTTTAACATAGAGTGTCTCTATGCTCCCACAATATCCCAACATTCCCTAACAATATTCCCCACATTTATTGGCATCCCTCTTAATAATTTTTTATTCCGAGCACACCAGACACACCACATAACTCCGACCATCCTCAAGTGCGGTTTACCTGATGTTCTGAAGTTTTTCCATAGTCCATCCCATGTGGGCATGGCTTCTCCACATATAGTTCTCCAAATCTGGTCTGTCACCAAGCATGTAGAAAAAGTATGCAAATTACTATTTGTGGGGAAATCACAAAGAGAGCAATTTTGAGCTGGAACACCGATCCTTATGTGTCTCCGTTAATGGGCTATCGAGACATTTTAAGGAGTAATCATTGTAGAAAAGCTTCAATCGCTCGAAACTAATCAAGTTTATAACTCAGTATCTAAAAGGAGTCCGAGGTTAATCACAGGGAGCAAATATGGAACTCACACAATAATCTTTATTTAAAATAAATGAGCACAATCAATTGATCACAAAATAGATATTCAATGGATAAAACTGACTAGATTGATATTCAATGTAATATAATGTCTAGGAAGATCATGGAATAAAAAAGAAAAGAGAAATAAAACAATGGTGATTTGAATCACCACTTATTCTATTTAGTTAAGCATGCATTCAATTACTCAAATTATTCGACAATAATCTTTAATTAACTTAACTTATGTTCTTAAATCATTCAACAGTAACCATAATCAATCATTAGGAGCACAGGCACAAGGCTAAGGCTCTCTATGAGCCTCCTTTCACGCCTCTCTCTCTCTTCAAGCCTTCTTCTTCTTCTTCTTAAAGCTTTCTTCTCCTTCAAAGCCTTCAATGCCTTCTCACGCACAGAGCACCACTGTCTCTTTAGAAGCTATGTTTTGCCTCTTTCTTCCATCACCACAAGGCCAAGCCCTCAAGAGCAAAATGCACCCCACTCCTCTTACAAATCATCTTCTCTCTCTCTCAAACCCAACATACAATCAGATTTATGTACGGGCACTTAGATTCGGGTAATCGGATCTGACCAGAGTCACCGGGTGTATATGGTGACTGAGGAGTGAGCATAGGCAAGGTGAAGGGGACCTCACCCCGTGTTCTGAGGCAAATAGCCCAGAACACAAATCTCTTTTATCTGTTGCTGGTCCTTTATATTCCCACGATGTGGGACTAACTGCACACAGCTCTTCCTTACGTAGTTGCAGCTAGTGATGCTTCGCCAATTGGGGCAGTGCTGATGCTGGAGTCTTCAGTTTAATGAACTGGGAAGGGTCATGGGAGTGTTGCACATAGCCTGAAAGTGGAGTTGAGGGGGATTGCGGCTGAAAAACTGTGATCAAGGTTGGAGACGTCGAGGGCGATGGCAAAGGATGGTGACTACCTAAAACACGAGATAACACCTCGTGGCCGCATCAGAAGCATTCAGGAGGTTCGTGCGGATGTGGTGAACATGATGGTGGTGGTCCTTTGGTTGATAGAGGTCAGGCATGGCTGGACGGTGACGAAGAAGGTAAGCAAGGGAGGTTGAGTTTGGTGGGCCGATTCAATGGGTTTTTGGTGGAATTAGGTGAGGGTTTTGTGTGGAAGGATGAGGCAGAGCTTTTGTAGGTGGAGCAGGCATGTTTGGTGGCTTGTGGAGGGTTGTTGGCCTTGCCAGAGATCGGTCGATCATGGGGAAGATGGAGGGCTAACGGTAGCATCGGTAGTCGAAATAGAGGGAACAAAATCTAGGAAGATTAAGGAGGATGAGAGGGAGGAAGTGACCTAGCTAAAGAATGGAAGGGATGATGATTTCCACGTCGGTGTGATGGTCGGACGTGGAGAAGATGGAATCTCCGGTGGGGGAGTACGGTGAGGATGGAGTAGGGTGGCTCCTACTATTGCTGCGAGAAGCGAAGGAAGGAGGGAAGGTGTTTCCCTCTACCTATGGTATGTGGCAGAGGGTGAAGATGAAGGTTGGAGAAGCTCACTGGAGTTACAGTAGGAGGTGGCCGAAGAGAGGAAATTGTGAAGAAGTGTGGCCTGAACCAAGCTAAGGAAGAGCGGAATTGCACACGGAAGCTTTATAGCACTCCAAGGCGAGCTCTAGATTAGGAAGGAAGATTTTCATGGCTTAGGATTGGTGGAATAAGACCCATTATTCTCATGAATTTGCACAAGCAATCAACAAAGCTTTGGGACTCAAAATTGATCCCAGACCATTCTCCTAAGCGTGAACATCAATCCCACCAATTTTGGTAGGATTTGATGGTGATTTGAATGGGATTTGCTTAGGTCAAAACTTGCTTGGAAGTCGGGTTGACCTCAATGGAGGCAAGGACCTACTTTGAATGGAGACAACAAATCTAGGGGGCTATTTGCCAGGATTTTGAAAGTTGAGGGGCTAATTGTAAGAGAAAGAGTTTGGCTAGACTAAAATGCAAACTATGTCATGATAACCTCTGATTGGGCCCAAAATTTTGGCACAAATATAATTTGGACCCAAGGAATCTAGTGGTGAAGTAAGATTTTACTTTTGACCAAGTTTGACTGGGTAATTTGAGTAGAAACCCAAATTAAGTTAGAATTGTGTCTGTCACTCTATTTAAAGTCAAAATAGTTTCCAAAGGTCAAATCAAAGATACCAAATCTCATGGAATATTTTTCAATGAATTTTAGAAGGTTTAGGCAGATTTTATCCTGACCAGAACCTCTGTCATTTAAGTGGGTCTGAAATTAGGGTTTTAGGTCTATTTGGACTCTCTTATTAGACTTTTAATGAACATTTGACCTTCAGTTAACCCTGAAAACCCCATGATTATTATGCTTTCATGATATGTTGTTAAAACTATAGAATTAATCCTAATTTAATGCACTCTTCTTATAATGGATATTCAGCGAGTTATGGTTCTCAGGCAATTACGTAGGAGCATTTGTCTCTTGATTGTGACTAATTAAAGATAGTTATGGCTCATGATGATGTTATCATCAATCTCATATCTCCAGTAATGAGGCCATCTCTTCTACACAACCAGATAAAATTTATTTATTTTTAGGGGAATCTTAAAGCGCCATATGCTAGTATAATCTCTGTCAATTTTTGATGGACTTTCACACCTTTGGCTGACCAACCATTTATATGCTTTTGAGGGGGAGAACAACCCAGGACTCCATGAGAACTTGTCAAATCTGCCCACTGGTCTAAAAGCTTCCAAATCCCTCAACAGTTCGTCTTAGTCTTCACGTGAGTGTCCACTCTCTCTAGCCGCGCATCCTGCCAACTCCCTTCAGTTTTGCAGAGGGTCCTAGCTCCACTTCACAAAGACAGATTTGTCCACTACTATGTGCACGTGGAAACCGATCCTTCAACCTACCCAAGCATGACCACTGATCATTCCAAAAGGACAACTACTAGCCATCTCCAACCACCGACACAAAGCTTAACCAATTGTCTTGCATGGTTGACCAGATAGATTTCCAAAATGAGGATAGGCGATGAGGAGTAGATGTGCACCTTGTCACATGTGAGTCACCATAGGCATCTTTGATGATCGTAGAGCAAATCCTCCCATCATCCTCGAAGAGTTTTATTGCCCATTTCAACAAAAGAGAATCGTTGAACTCCTTCAAAGAGCGAATGCCTAGACCACCCTATCCTCGAGGAGTGTACAGTTTCTACCATTTTAGGGGGTGCAAGAATCTACCTTTAGATTTGATCCCTTTCGAGAAGAAGCATTTCCGTAGCATGTCGAGCCTCTTCCAGATCGACTTTGGTGCCCTGAAAATGGAGAAAAAGAAGACAGGGACAGAGGTAATGATCGAGTTCAAGAGGGTAAACCTTTCCCCTTTTGACAAGTACCGACTACTGCAACTCTCCAACTTAGCCACCACCTTCCAAAATAGAGTTCGAATCACTCTTTTTTAATTTGGTGTCTCGCAGGGGTAGCCCCAATTATGGAGACCAACTGATAATTCTTCGCTTTCTTGACTAGTCAGTCCAAAATAGACTACAGAGGACTTCACACCATTCAGCTTTAGCTCAGAAACTTCTCCAAACATGGAGGCCATAGTGTCGAGAATCCTACCTTCTTTTCTCCCTCCTGTTTAACATGCGAAATTGGTGTTTAAGATTGATATGTTGTAGTACAAACCAAATCACTCATCAACAAATACAATTTATAGCTCGAAAGAAATCCGAGGTCAAACATAGGGAGCAAGTGTTGCAATAAATCTCAAAATTGCAATTCTATCACAAGATATCGTCATATGATAAAATTTCTAAACTCAAATGATATGTATATAAGAACCAATGTTGATAGAGCAAAATGATTAGGGTAAAATGGTGATTTGAATCACCAATTACCCTAATTACAAAAATATCAAATATCACAACAGTATCAACCAAGTTTAATCAACGTAGGATCAGTGCAAAGTGAACTCCCAGTCAAAGATCAGACGATGGAGCTTTCAACTAGGTGGCCTTACCGTCCAACTGCTACAGTGCCAAGAGGGCACCCTTCTTCTTCCTTTCCTTTCTCTCCTTAAGCCAAAGGGAAGGCACAACATTGAGCTTAGCACCAACACCAGTAGAGGCAAAGGCCTCCCTCAGAAATCACTAAGTGTCGACAGGTGGCAAGCAGAATAAAACCCCCCTCCTCTCTCTCTCTTTTCCTCTTCCTTTCTCTTCTCTCAGAGATAATCAGATATAGGTATATGGGTAATTGATTCAAAGCCTAGACCCACGTGGCATGGGCACGTGCGAGGGGACCTTACCTCGTGCTTACTAAGGCAAACAACTGAAGAGCGAAAAACAATTTATGTCATGCAGGTGCTTCAAAAATATCCGAGGTGGGACTATCCTACCTTCTTCCTTCATGTGAAGCTGTAGAAGAAACTTCCTCCCAATTGACGAGGGCACTACAGCTGAAGCCTTCAATTAAGGTTCTGGAAGGAGTCTTGGGGTGCATCCGCATCTCCTGGGCTTATACCAGAAGCTAAAGTATCAAGAATGTGATGAAAGCTCTCTTGAAGCAACTGCAGTAATGGCGGCGAAGGTCCTGAACCTGAAATCTAAAGAATGGTCTTTCAACCCTACTAAACCAACTCAGTAGCATCGTTGAACGATGACAAACTTGATGGCGACTGTGCGGTGGTGTTTGGCGGTGTGAAGAGATCATACAACCCCAAAACGTGGGTGTGGTGAGAGTGGAGTTCGGTAGAGGGTAGGAGTGAGAAATAGGCGGAATTAGGTTGGGGCTTTAGTTGGTGGGGTTGTGGCGAAGCTGATAGGGATGGTAACGGTGCAATTCGTGCAGTGGTGCGGTGGCTAGGCGTCATCGAAGGTGTGCCGACATTGAGGAAGGTGGAGGTGACGCGGGTAGTGGATAGGTCATGAGTGAGCTGTGGAAGAGTAAAAGGAAAATAGAGGGAGAAAGGAAGTGATAGAGAGCCTAAAAGGGGAAGATAAGGGGCAGAAGACTCCGATGTTGGTCGATCAGAGCTGAAGAAGATGAAGAGGGCGGTGAGATGGCAATGAGGAGAGAAACAGGGAAATGCCATCTCTCTGACTGGAGAAGCTCACGCTGAGGAGAGGAAGGTAATAGGCCCTCCAATTCGACTGTTGGATGACTGAGCGAGGGGAGCAAAGAACGACACCAGAGTAAGCTGCGGAGGTGGCTGGATGAGGAGAAGAGTGTTTCTCAAGCTAAGACTTGCTAAGGAGCTCAGGTTCTGGCGTCTGCTCCTTTTATAGGCCATGGGAAGGAGTTTAAAGCTTAGAGACCAAGCTTTCAAGCTTGGTAAGCTTGCAGACGAAATATGCCCACATCTCTCATGCATTCACATGAGAGATTGTGGAAGAATTCGAGCCCATGAAATAGGTTTGAAAGGAAGGCAATTACATGACGAATCTCCCTTTCAATTTTGAGAGGGATTTGTTAAGTAATCGTGACGTTCTTGCCAAACAGAGCTTGCCAGATTAGGATTCCTTCAAACAAATGGTGGAAGGACCTATTTGCAAAGAATGATGACAAAGATATGGGGCTTTTTGTAATAAATTCAAAAGCTAAGGGGTTATTTGGGATAAAAAGAGTAAGACTTCTTTGATATAAATTTCAGACTAGGTGAAGGAAATCTCTGATTTGGTCCAAATTTTGATACAAACCTAATATAGACATAAAGAATCCAATAGTGAAGTTGGATTTTTTTTTTGACATAGTTGTCTGGGTAATTTATGCAAAAATCCAAATTAGGGTAATAGTTTTTCTGACTCTATTTTGGGTTAAAATGGGTTCTGATGGTCAATTTAAGGATGCCAAACCCTAGATAATATTTTTATTTGAATTTTAGAGGGTTTATGTGAATTTTATCTTGACCAAAATCTCAATTAATTAGGTGGGTCAGTTTTTAACATTTCAAATGTCCATTAATTCTTAAAATGCATGAACAACACATTTCCATTTACATGAACCCACTTATTAAACATTAATGACTAAATGACCTTTAATAAACCCCTAGAATACCCCACGGTTATTTTGTATTTGTGATGAGATGGAAAAATTACATAAATAACCTTATTTTCATCTTTTCTTCTTAAAACAACTGTGCCTACTCTAGAGACCTTCTAACTAATATGTAGGAGCTTTTATTGACTTTATATGAACAAATTGAGCTAGTTATGATTCATGATGGTGTTCCCATCATACCCCCGTGACTATCATTTACTAGACCCTTAGCAAAATTTTATGAATCGAACCAGTTATCTAGGTCAGATGTAATCGTCAGGATGGCCTACTAAGCCGCATATCTAGGAAGCAGATATTAATACCAATAATAGGCCCAGAGGTACTCAAGTACTGAAACGTTGGCTTCGAGAGATAACCGGGTTTTATTGTTATAGCGTTGTAGTATAGCCAGTTATTGCCATCATTTCAAATATATAACTTTTTTACTCGGAAAATAAAAGAGAGTTCCCGAGGTCGAACTCAGGGAGCAAGTTGTATTCTAGGGGTACAAGTTTCTTTTACAAAAATAAAGAAAGAGAGAGAGAGAGAATTTGTTGGCTTCTTTCTTCTTCTCTTCTTTTCTCTTTGCCTATCTTCTTCTGCTTGACTCTCCTGCTTTATCTGCAGCCGTAGTGATGCTTTTCTTCTTCTTTCAGTTCTTGTTTCTGCTCGTCTCTTTCTTTTTCTTCTCCCTTGTGGTCCTGTTCTTCTTCTTCTTCTTTCTTTCTTCTTTTCCTTTCTTCAGACCTTATTCTTCTCGTGTTCTTCTTCTTCTTTCAGTTCTTGTCTTGGCCTCTCTGCATTTTCCTCTGCCTCGCCTTCCTTCTCCTTCCTTGCCTTCAGGACGTCGTCTGATTTTCCAATCAGACGACTTAAACCGCCGCTGCTACAGTGCCGCTCGGTGATCCTCCTTCCTTCAGCCTTCGTCTTCTTCCACGGTTCTTCTTCACCTGTGCCTGCACACTTACACAGCTTGATCAGAGAGGGGCAAAACCTATCTCTACCCTCCCCCCCCGCATCTCTCTCTCACAGAAGCCACTCTTGGGAAAGCTCTCCCAGAGCTGCCGGGTAGCCGGGTACGGGTCGCGCCCGGGTCTAGGCCCACCAGCGTGCGTGGTGGGCGAGGAGTGCAAGTCAGTCTAAGTCGGGTCGGGTCAGGTCCGCAGGGCGTGAGCGCGGACGAGACCGGGTAACCGGGCGGGTGAAGGGGACCTCACCCCGTGTGCTGAGGCAACAAGCCTCCAGCACTTTTTCACTTTATACCGCTGCGCCTCTTCAGAGTTTTCCGAGGTGGGACTAAATGTCCCACCCCGAGTTGGCGCCTGCGTGGAGGAAACAGCTGGTAATCGCGGCGTTACGCGAGGCCTTCGCGCGAGGGCTTCGCTTCAGCTGCAGCCTGACGCTTTGTCGAAATGCCTCGCACGGCCTGGGAGTCGAATCTGGGCGTGGCGCGCCTGCAGCTGCAGGCGGAAGCAGCTCCTTCTGCACGGCAATGGCGGCGGAGGTCGGGTGACCTGTTCACAGCAAAACGGCCTCTCGGCCTAATCAAAAGGTGCCGGGAGCTTCGCTAGAGTGCGGCGAAGCTCGTGTGGGTGGTGGCGATGCGTGGGGCGGCATGCAAGGGCTGCCCTAGGTCAGACTGTGGGCGGAAGATGGGTTTGTTCGGTGGGGTTGCAGAGGGTGATGTGGGGGAAGTGGAAGGGCGGGGGTTGATCAGGGTGAGGAGGCGGAGGTTCTGCGGTGGTCGGCGAGCCGTGTGGGTTGCTGGGGTGATGGGAGCGGCTCGCCGGAGGATTGCCGGAGGCGGAGAAGGTGAGGGTGAGGGATCGGAATCGAGGGCGACAGTAGATGTTTAAAGTGAGGAAAAGGAAGAGGGGAGGAAGAGGAGGAGTTCTACCTACTTAGCAGGAGGAGGAGGGGCCGAAGCGGGCGACAGTCGTATCGACTGTCGCCGGAGAAGAAGATGCCCGGGGGAAGGGGTGGCGGCGAGAAGAGGGCCGGAGAGGCGCCAGCTGGGTGCGGCGTGGCGCGGGAAGAGCAGGGGAGGAAGTCTCTGCTGCTGGTATTGCGGCAGAGCGAAGAGGAGGAGGAGGAAGAACCGCCGGAGCTGGTGGGCGTCTGCCGGAGTGAGAAGAGAGGAAAGTTGGGGGTTTTCTCCGTCAGATCCGAGCTGGGAAGAACGGTGGAGCGACGGGGGTATTTATAGGGACCGAATCAGGGAGGAAGGCGGAGGGAGACGATGTGTCTCCCTCGCCGGAGGACGCCGAAGATGGAAACCCATGCCGTCCGTGCATTCGCACGGCCGGTATGGTGGGTTACAGCGACCAGGGGGGTGTCCCTGCGACGGCTGACGACGCAGGGCACCCCCGGTTTACTTGCCAGGCTCTCCCCCTCACCCTGCGCGGCGCCATGCTCCGCGCAAGGTCGCCGGAGCATGGTGCTGGCAGGTTTTGCAGGGGGGACCTGAACGCAAAGAACGAAGGAGAGTTAGGGGCCAAAATGCGAGGGTTCAAAAGTTGAGGGCCAAAAAGTAAATATATGAGGACCAAAGTGTAAAGTTGGTCAAGAAGGTTTCTTCTTAGGCTCAAGTTTTTATACATGACTAATTAGGACCTAAGGAATCTGATGGTGAATTTTATTTCTAGATTAAACCTTGTTTGACTGGTCAATTTACGCAAAAACCCAAATTAAGTTATTAATTGGGTATGATTCTCAATGTAGGTCAAGATGGGTTCCTAAGGTCAAATTGAAGGTTCTAAACCCTAGAGATTATTTTTCTATGAATTTTAGAGGGTTTATTCCATTTTTGCTTTGCCTTGAACCTCGTGAATTGAAGTGGGTTTGTTTTAGGGTTACAGATTATCATTTAGTTCCTTGGAATTGCTGTAACCCTTACTAGATCATCTCACCCCACTTTTATTCATATTAAGTTGCTTTGACCTATGTTTGGACCCTGAATTACCCTGTATGCAGATTATACTGGTAAAATTGCATTTTTACCCCTTATGACTTGTTTTCTCCTTAAACTCAGAATTCTCTGAGTTAAGCCTTTCCTTGAGTTATGTAGGAGCTTTTATCCTTTGTATTGGGTCAAAATGAGCTAGTTATGGCTCATGATGAGGTTCTCATCATACCCCCATGCCTAGCTTTTGCTAGTCCCTTAGCAAAAAAAACTTAAGGTTTCAACCCTTGTTCTAGACCATTAAGTTCTTAATAGCTTCAGATAAGTGCTTTTTCATTTGAGCTTAGATTAGGTTAGAATGCTGACCATAGGCCTAAAAGGTACTCTAGTACCAATCAAGATCCAAATCTGTCTAGCTTTAGCCTCAGTCTTTAGCAAAGGTTTTTAAGGCCCACAAGAACTAACCTAAGGTTTATTGGACTTTGTGGTTAAAGCACCCGTGCTTGAAATGATTTTAGCCCTGGCTCAGTTCGCAGTGCGTTTTGTAAGAGAGAGATAGAAAGTTATTCTGTTTGGAGAGTTTTCTCTCTCTTTTTCTTTTTAGTTCTAGCCTAGGATTGGCTTTTCAACAGGTCTGTATCAGATTCCTTGCTCCCATCATCAATCCTCAAGGGTTCCTGGCAATCGATGCTTCGAGATAGCACCGCCCATGGCAACCCCCGGAACCTTGGCTATTGAGATTTCGAGATAATCCCATCCATGGTGTTCCGTGGCCGAATCCAGACCCTGGCAATTGACACTTCGAGATAATGCCATCCATGGAATCTGAATCAGCAGAGTGCTTACATGCCCCCAGTAGGATATGTAAATATCCTAAGAGACAGGCACCGAGGAGATGATATTTTGTTACACATCTTCGAGGGGATTTCCCGCCTCTCCACACTGGGAACTCGTCCAAATCAACTTGTGTCGATCAGCCGCTCCTATTCTAGGTGTTCTTTTTAGAATTTTGCGACGCTTCTGCGTGATTTTGATTTTTACGCTTACTGAACCAGGCTGTGTGTGAGGTTAGGGTGCTTAGGTTACTGAGTCCCGTAAACCAAAAATTAGTTAACGAGGCCAAATACTCCCTAAGCCTTAGACCTAATACTTCAGCTTTTCATTTTCCTCAACCTCTTGAGGAGTGTCTAGATCTTAATGGGTACTAAGAGTCTATTCAAGAATGCCTAAGGTTTGCGTTCTTACTAATCTCATTATGCACTTTTCAGTTATTTTCTTGAATGAGGTCTAGAACTTAGGTTAATTCCTTAGTTCCTTACTAATGACTATCACCTTTTCTTATAATTTTGTGCTCCTTTTTCATTTTGTTTCTCTTCTACTTCTCCTTTTATTCTTTTTCGAAAAAATTTTTAATTTTTATGGTGTTTTTGGCATATGTGAATTTTTTTGTTTGAAACCTTTTCTTACAAGTTTTGCACTTTCATACCCCCCCATGCCTAAGATTTGCAATGTCCTCATTGTAACCTAGGGGGTTTTTATTTAACTTAGTTCATTCCTTAAGACAGAAATTTGGATGAGTGGATGGGTCGGGTTGAATTTTTTTTTTTTTTTTTTTTTTGCGGACGATTTCTAATCCCAGATGCAAGCATCTGAGGTGGGGTCGGCTGTCTACAAGGGTGAACCTCAAGTGCAAAAAGGTGTCAGAACAAGTTTCAGGTTTTCAAAGAGAATGACGGGCTGCCTCCCGTTAAGCGCTGAGTTTTACGCCATCGGCTGGGCGCAATAAGCTCAAGGGGAAAGGAGGATATAAGATGCTTCAGCCAAATCAGTCGAAGTTACATCAATGAACGGCTTGAGTCTCTGACCGTTCATGATGAAAGGTTCAGAATCGTGGCTGAGTGGACTGATTTCGATTGCTCCATTTCCAAAAACCTGTCGGACCAAATATGGTTCGACCCACTTGGATCTCAGTTTTCCTGGGAAGAGTTTTAGTCGGGCATCAAAGAGTAGGACCTTTTGACCAGGATGAAAGATCTTTCTCGAGATGTGTTTGTCGTGGAAGGCTTTAACCCGCTCCTTGTAGATTTGCGAGTTCTCGTACGCGTCTAGGCGTAATTCATCGATCTCGCTGATTTGGAGTTTTCTGTGGGTCCCAGCCTTGGAAAGATCTAGATTACAGTTTCGTACTGCCCAATAGGCTTTATGCTCCAGTTCTACGGGAAGGTGGCATGCCTTTCCGTACACCGGTCTAAAGGGAGACATGCCCAATTGGGTCTTGTGGGCGGTCCTATAGGCCCACAATGCTTCCGGAAGTCGGGACGACCAGTCCTTCCTGTCAGGTCGAACAGTGACTTGCAGGATTTTCTTGATCTCCCGATTAGACAGCTCAGCTAGACCATTAGTTTGGGGGTGGTAAGGAGTAGAGATTCGGTGAGACACCCCGTATTTGGTCATCAGTGACCTAAACTGAGCATTTGTGAAATGGGTCCCCCCATCAGAGATTATTGCACGAGGAATCCCGAACCTTGAGAAAATGTGTTGATGAATGAATTTGAGAACGATTTTGTGATCACAGGTTCGGGTCGGTATGGCTTCGATCCATTTGGACACGTAGTCCACAGCCAACAGAATGTATTCGAAACCATCCGAAACAGGAAAGGGGCCCATAAAATTAATCCCCCAAACATCAAAGATTTCGCATACTAGAATCGGTTGCATAGGCATCATGTCGCGATGGCTCATGTTGCCCAAAGTCTGGCAACGACTGCATGCCTTGCAGTGATTGTATGCGTCTTTGAACAGTGTGGGCCAGTAAAAGCCGCACTGGAGGACTTTTGATGCGGTTTTATGCCCGGCGAAATGGCCACCGTATGCCTGGTCATGGTAGAAAGAGAGGATATTGTTGAATTCCCCTTCCGGGACACATCTCCGGATGATCTGATCGGCACCTATGCGGAAAAGGTACGGGTCTTCCCAAATGTAATACTTGGCATCGGAGCGTAATTTGTCTTTCTTGGCCTTCGGCCAATCGGACGGGATCTGATGAGATGCCAAGTAATTTACTACATTAGCAAACCATGGAAGGCTAGTACCAATAGTCAGCAGGTGCTCATCGGGAAAATGCTCAGTGATTGGTCCGGGAGGGTCAATTATTTCAGAAGGAAGACGGGACAAGTGATCAGCTACCACATTTTGCTTTCCCGCTTTGTCGCGAATCTCAAGGTCAAATTCTTGCAACAGCAAGATCCATCGGATTAATCGAGGTTTCACGTCCTTCTTTGCAAGGAGATGCCTCACAGCTGTGTGATCCGAGTATATGATGACACAGGAACCCAGAAGGTACGATCTGAACTTTTCTAGGGCAAATACTACAGCTAGCAGCTCTTTCTCAGTAACCGTATAGTTACGCTGAGCCTCATCGAGTGTTTTGCTGGCGTAGTAAATGACCACAGGTTTCCCGTCAATTTTCTGCCCCAAAACCGCTCCTACAGCGAAGTCGGATGCATCGCACATGATCTCAAAGGGTTGAGACCAATCAGGGGACTGTAGGATCGGGGCTTGGGTGACTCGGTCACGCAGGATTTCAAATGCTTGAGTGCATTCCTTGGAAATTTTGAAAGGAACATCCTTGGAGAGAAGAGTGGTCAGGGGGCGTGCGATTTTTGAAAAATCAGGGATAAATCGTCGATAAAAACCGACATGCCCTAAAAAGGAACGGATGTCCCTGATCGAGCTAGGCATAGGAAGGTGAGAAATCAGATTAACCTTAGCTCGATCCACTTGGATACCTTTCTCCGAAATTGAGTGTCCCAGGACAATTCCCTCAGGCACCATGAAATGGCTCTTTTCCCAGGAAAGAACCAAATTCACATCGATGCAACGCCTGAGTATCTGGACCAAGTGTTGGAGGCAATCGTCGAATGATGCTCCGAAAACTGAAAAGTCATCCATGAAGACTTCTAGATAATCACCTACCATATCTGAGAATATGGCAAGCATGCATCGCTGAAAAGTAGCGGGTGCATTGCAAAGACCGAAAGGCATCCTTCGGAAAGCGTATGTTCCGAAGGGGCAGGTGAATGTGGTCTTTTCTTGGTCCTCAGGATGGATTGCCACCTGGTTATAACCGGAGTACCCGTCAAGAAAGCAGAAGAACCTATTTCCCGCAAGTTTTTCGAGAATTTGATCAATGAAGGGTAGTGGGAAATGGTCCTTCTTCGTGGAGGAATTGAGTCGGCGGTAATCTATACAGACTCTCCACGAGTTGGCTAATCGGGTAGGAATGATTTCTCCGGTCTCAGTTGTTATAGTGGTGAGTCCTGCCTTCTTGGGTACGACCTGAATTGGGCTCACCCAACGACTATCGGAGATCGGGTAGATGATTCCGGCATCTAACCACTTGATGATCTCCTTTTTGACGACCTCCTGCAGATTGGGGTTTAAGCGTCTCTGCATTTCACGAGAAGGTCGTGTGCCCTCTTCCGAATAGATATGATGAGTACAATAAGAGGGACTTATTCCAGTCAAATCGTCAAGAGTCCACCCGATGGCTCTGCGATGTTGCTGGAGGACAACAATCAGACGGGATTCCTGTTCAGGACTGAGGTTGGAATTGATAATCACAGGAAGGGTCTGATTAGAACCCAAAAAGATGTACTTCAAGTGAGCAGGAAGGGGTTTCAGTTCGAGGATGGGGTTATCAGCAGCAGCGGGTGGTTCAGTATAGATGTGAGGTTCGAGGGTGGGAGTTACTGGGTTATTCATATCTGGATTCGACTCCTCTGTTTGCGGGTCAAGATCCTTCTGTGGTTGATGAGGCATAATCGCGTCATCCTGGAAGTGTGATTCATCAACCAAGGTCCTGATGTCACAAATTTGTTCGATGACGCCGCAATTAATTCCTTGTTGGGCCTTAAATATATCAATTTTCAGTGTTTGATCTCCAAACTTAAGCTCTATTTGGCCCTCCTCACAGCTGATGTTGGCTCTAGCAGTAGCCAAGAAAGGTCTCCCTAGAATGATTGGTGTATCCCTAGGGTTCTCAGGTGCATCCATATCTAAGACTATAAAGTCCACTGGAAAATAGAAATCCCGCACTCTTACGATAACATCCTCGAGAATCCCTTTTGGTGACTTTATAGATCGATCTGCTAATTGTAATGTCACCTCGGTTGGTTTTAGCTCAGATTCTTCTAGATGGTCAAGTAAGGATGTGGGTATCAGGTTTATGGATGCACCCAAGTCTAACAATGCTCTATCAAATTGGGTACCACCTATCTTGCAGGAAATCAGGGGAGTACCAGGATCTTTTGCCTTGGGTGGGAGTCTACTGAGGATTACAGAGCTGGCTTGTTCTGACAGAACAATTGGGCTCCCTCCCTTGGTTCGCGGCTTACGCTGGGGTGTACATATATTCTTTAGAAATCGTGCGTAAGCTGGTACGTGGCGGATTGCATCCATCAAGGGGATGTTTATGTGGACCTGCTCAAAGAGCTTGACCAGGTCCTCCTCAGGGGCCACGAGTTTGGTGGTCTTCTTTCCCTTGGTCAAGGCCTCGGGAAACGGGATCTTGGTTGGTTCTTCTAGGATAGGTCCAGGTTGTGGATCTGGGATAGTGGTATCTTGGGTAACTATCCTAGGGTCATAGTTATCAGGCTTGGAGTGGTTTGGATAATGCGGGTCTTGAGTTGTTTTACCACTACGTGTTGTTACAGAATTTAATCCGGCCTGATTTTGGTTTGGGTTTTGTAAGAGGGGTGGCTGCTGCTGAAATCCCGCATAAGAAGTTGAAGCTTCCATCTCGTCTGGAGATGGAGCAGTAGGGGCCTGATAACTCCATTGTGCGTGGCCTAAATTTGGATTCATAACGCGCTTCTGGGTTGGCACGTTATTTGGGTTAGGAAGGGGTTGGGAAGGGAGTGTGCCTGGCTGGCGAGAATTTGCCAACTGGGCCAATTGAGTTTTAACTTCTGTAAGTTCGTCCTTGTGCTGTTTTTGAATAGCCGCATTCATTTTTTGAATGTCAGCCAGAGTCTGAAGAATTAGGGACATTTGATCCTGATTTGGCCCTGATGGATAAGTAGGTTTGGGCCGAGGCTGAGGCGGCTGGTAATGACGAGAGGGCTATGGGCGGGACTGAAAAGGTGGTCTTTGGGTTTGGGAATTTTCCGCCCACTGAAAATTGGGATGGTTTCGCCATCCAGGGTTGTAAGTGTTGGAGAATGGGTCGTTCTGGATGGCGTTGAGGTCCTCGCAGGTCTGAGGAACCTCCTGAGAATCAGGGAAAGGGGGAATGGAGTTCCCCCGGCTGGTGTAGAAAGGATCGGGTGATCCTCCGATCCAAGAATCAGATGGGGATGGATATGGATCCATCCTAGGGGAAGATCGGTGGAGGATGTTTTGCACAGTCTCATGTGTGGAAGGAGGTTGTGCAAAGGAGTTACGCGCGGAGGTGGCTCGCTGCAAGTGCTGAGTCAGCTCATCCACCTTCTTTTCAATGATTGAGACCTTGTCCAATCGACTGGCCATTAATTCCAGGTCGACTGATGCGGACAGGCCCTGCGTCTCATGTGCTCCCTTAAGATTCGTCGCTGCGCGGGTATTCGTCCTGTCGAATAATCCCATGGAGTCGTTGTTGATGGAGTTCTCGCACATGTTTTCGAGAATCTCCCATACGGTGTCTTCATGTTGACCCATAATGTTTCCTCTGCAAGTTGCATTGACGAAAAGGCGGATGTCCTCACGGAGTCCCTGGTAAAAAGATTGGACTTGTTCCCATTTAGGAACTCCGTGATGGGGGCACTTTCTCATGAGATCCTGAAAACGATCCCATGCCTCATGGAGAGGTTCTCCTGATTGTCGAGTGAAGTGTGTAATCTGATGGCTCAAGGCGTTGGTCCGACCAACGGGAAAAAACTTTTTCAAAAACTCGGATTGAAGTTCTTCCCAAGTGTTGATCGGCCGGGTCTGAGTTTGATACCAATGGGCGGCCTTGTCCATAAGAGAAAAGGAGAACATCTTCATGAGAAGAATATCCCGATTTTGCGCATCTGATCCAAAAGTGTGGGCCAGATGCTTTAGCTGTTTGATGTGCTGGAAGGGATCTTCAGAATTAAGCCCATGGAATTTAGGTATAGCATGAATCATGTTGGGCTTTAATTCGGAATCAGGTCCTCCAGTCAGGATTCTGACTCGAGGCTCAATGGCCACCGCAGCAGGATGTAGTGGTCCCGCATCGTAGGACGCTTTGGTGGGTGCACGAAGTTTTGGAAGAGGTCATTGAGTCGCTGGAGCTGGTGTTCCAGATTATTTTCTTCCTCAACTGGCTGAGCCATGACGGGGGAAGAAGAAGAACTTGGTTCTGAATCAGAAGAGAGAATAATGTGAGGGTGTTGCTGCACAAACACGGGCGTCGAGGCTTGGCCTTGACGAGAGCGAATTTCTAAAGGAGGTCTTAAGGGTGGTCTTAAGGACCTCCTTCCGTACATGCACTGTTGGAAGAGGTAAGTTTAGAAGGTGCTGGACCCAATCAAGACACCCAAAAATGTGTTGGGTGACTATAGAGGTGCGGGGCAGATGGACCCCTTGATCAGAAAGATCGTCCACCTGAGAATTACCTGGGCAGCCAGAGAGGGAGAGTCCCGCGAAGACCCCTACACGGTAGAGCGTCCCCACGGGTTACAGGGTTTCCCCCACCCGACCTCTCTTGTCACTGCGGTTCCAGGTAGACCAGAATGGGGATCTTGACCTCTTAAGTCTACCAATTTTAAGATCAGGGTGCTTAAGGTTTCACTTGAACTTTAGTCTTTTAAGTGCAAAGAGTGACCTAATTTAAGGTTGGTTGACCCAAGGGGTTAACTTTACCTCTTGTTTTCTTTGAGAGCTTTTAGGTCTTGTCTTTTAGGGTTCAAGTATTTAGAGAGCCAATTGTTTTAGGTTTTCTTTTGAATAGGTATTTTCAATCAATGGTTTAGGCACACTTCTTTTGGATTTTCTCCATTCTTGATTTAAGTAGTGTGTCTTTAAAACCCTAAGGTTGAATCTTATGTTGGCTCTACTTGGTCCAGTTAGTTCTTTGTTGGGTAATTAGGGCTCAAGCAAGAATGTGTTAGCCCTTAAATACCCTTAATAGTGTGCAGGACTAATGAGTTGAAAACATGCAACTCTTTATGGTTACTAAGTATGGAAGACAGGTTAGCCCTATATTGCTTGTTCTTTTCTTTTCTTCCTCTTTAGAGTTTAGGGGTTAATAGCGAGAGGAAAAGTTTACCTGTCCTCGGAGTGGTTGTCGTGCGGTTGCTTGTCTTCTTGATTTCCTGTAGCTGCACAAAAGAGGGGAGATTATCAAAAAAAAAGAGAAACAGGAATGTTTACCTCTAGAATAGCCGTTGCTCCCCGGCAACGGCACCAAATGAAACGTTGGCTTCGAGAGATAACCGGGTTTTATTGTTATAGCGTTGTAGTATAGCCAGTTATTGCCATCATTTCAAATACATAAATTTTTTACTCGGAAAATAAAAGAGAGTTCCCGAGGTCGAACTCAGGGAGCAAGTTGTATTCTAGGGTACAAGTTTCTTTTACAAAAATAAAGAAAGAGAGAGAGAGAGAATTTGTTGGCTTCTTTCTTCTTCTCTTCTTTTCTCTTTGCCTATCTTCTTCTGCTTGACTCTCCTGCTTTATCTGCAGCCGTAGTGATGCTTTTCTTCTTCTTTCAGTTCTTGTTTCTGCTCGTCTCTTTCTTTTTCTTCTCTCTTGTGGTCCTGTTCTTCTTCTTCTTCTTTCTTTCTTCTTTTCCTTTCTTCAGACCTTCTTCTTCTCGTGTTCTTCTTCTTCTTTCAGTTCTTGTCTTGGCCTCTCTGCGTTTTCCTCTGCCTCGCCTTCCTTCTCCTTCCTTGCCTTCAGGACGTCATCTGATTTTCCAATCAGACGACTTAAACCGTCGCTGCTACAGTGCCGCTCGGTGATCCTCCTTCCTTCAGCCTTCGTCTTCTTCCACGGTTCTTCTTCACCTGTGCCTGCACACTTACACAGCTTGATCGGAGAGGGGCAAAACCTATCTCTACCCTCCCCCCCCGCGTCTCTCTCTCACAGAAGCCACTCTTGGGAAAGCTCTCCCAGAGCTGCCGGGTAGCCGGGTACGGGTCGCGCCCGGGTCCAGGCCCACCGGCGTGCGTGGTGGGCGAGGAGTGCAGGTCAGTCTAAGTCGGGTCGGGTCAGGTCCGCGGGGCGTGAGCGCGGACGAGACCGGGTAACCGGGCGGGTGAAGGGGACCTCACCCCGTGTGCTGAGGCAACAAGCCTCCAGCACTTTTTCACTTTATACCGCTGCGCCTCTTCAGAGTTTTTCGAGGTGGGACTAAATGTCCCACCCCGAGTTGGCGCCTGCGCGGAGGAAACAGCTGGTAATCGCGGCGTTACGCGAGGCCTTCGCGCGAGGGCTTCGCTTCAGCTGCAGCCTTACGCTTTGTCGAAATGCCTCGCACGGCCTGGGAGTCGAATCTGGGCGTGGCGCGCCTGCAGCTGCTGGCGGAAGCAGCTCCTTCTGCACGGCAATGGCGGCGGAGGTCGGGTGACCTGTTCACAGCAAAACGGCCTCTCGGCCTAATCAGAAGGTGCCGGGAGCTTCGCCAGAGTGCGGCGAAGCTCGTGTGGGTGGTGGCAAGGCGTGGGGCGGCGTGCAAGGGCTGCCCTAGGTCGGACTATGGGTCGGAAGATGGGTTTGTTCGGTGGGGTTGCAGAGGGTGATGTGGGGGAAGTGGAAGGGCGGGGGTTGATCAGGGTGAGGAGGCGGAGGTTCTGCGGTGGTCGGCGAGCCGTGTGGGTTGCTGGGGTGATGGGAGCGGCTCGCCGGAGGATGGCCGGAGGCGGAGAAGGTGAGGGTGAGGGGTCGGAATCGAGGGCGACAGTAGATGTTTAAAGTGAGGAAAAGGAAGAGGGGACGAAGAGGAGGAGTTCTACCTACTTAGCAGGAGGAGGAGGGGCCGGAGCGGGCGACAGTCGTATCGACTGTCGCCGGAGAAGAAGATGCCCAGGGGAAGGGGTGGCGGCGAGCAGAGGGCCGGAGAGGCGCCAGCTGGGTGCGGCGTGGCGCGGGAAGAGCAGGGGAGGAAGTCTCTGCTGCTGGTATTGCGGCAGAGTGAAGAGGAGGAGGAGGAAGAACCGCCGGAGCTGGTGGGCGTCTGCCGGAGTGAGAAGAGAGGAAAGTTGGGGGTTTTCTCCGTCAGATCCGAGCTGGGAAGAACGGTGGAGCGACGGGGGTATTTATAGGGACCGAATCAGGGAGGAAGGCGGAGGGAGACGACGTGTCTCCCTCGCCGGAGGACACCGGAGATGGAAACCCATACCGTCCGTGCGTTCGCACGGCCGGTATGGTGGGTTACAGCGACCAGGGGGGTGTCCCTACGACGGCTGACGACGCAGGGCACCCCCGGTTTACTTGCCAGGATCTCCCCCTCACCCTGCGCGGCGCCATGCTCCGTGCAAGGTCGCCGGAGCATGGTGCTGGCAGGTTTTGCAGGGGGGACCTGAACGCAAAGAACGAAGGAGAGTTAGGGGCCAAAATGCGAGGGTTCAAAAGTTGAGGGCCAAAAAGTAAATATATGAGGACCAAAGTGTAAAGTTGGTCAAGAAGGTTTCTTCTTAGGCTCAAGCTTTTATACATGACTAATTAGGACCTAAGGAATCTGATGGTGAATTTTATTTCTAGATTAAACCTTTTTTGACTGGTCAATTTACGCAAAAACCCAAATTAAGTTATTAATTGGGTATGGTTCTCAATGTAGGTCAAGATGGGTTCCTAAGGTCAAATTAAAGGTTCTAAACCCTAGAGATTATTTTTCTATGAATTTTAGAGGGTTTATTCCATTTTTGCTTTGCCTTGAACCTCGTGAATTGAAGTGGGTTTGTTTTAGGGTTACAGATTATCATTTAGTTCCTTGGAATTGCTGTAACCCTTGCTAGATCATCTCATCCCACTTTTATTCTTATTAAGTTGCTTTGACCTATGTTTGGACCCTGAATTACCCTGTATGCAGATTATACTGGTAACATTGCATTTTTACCCCTTATGACTTGTTTTCTCCTTAAACTCAGAATTCTCTGAGTTAAGCCTTTCCTTGAGTTATGTAGGAGCTTTTATCCTTTGTATTGGGTCAAAATGAGCTAGTTATGGCTCATGATGAGGTTCTCATCAAGTACCAACCCAGATCCAGACCTAACTAGCTTTCACCTGAGCCTACCGTGAAGGTTTCTAGGACCTGTAGGAACTAACCTAAGGTTTGTTGTACCCAATAGTTAAAGCACCCGTGCTTGAAACATGGTTAGTCTAGGTTTAATTTGCCAGTGCATTTTGAGAAAGATATAGAAGGAGAATTTGATTTATGTATTACTTTCTCTCTCTTTTTCTTTTCATTATATTTTTCCTTAGATCCATTTTCGGATTGGCCCTAAAGATGGTCTGTATCGAATTTCATGTCCCCACCATCAATCCTCGCAGGATCCCTCGCAATCGATACTTCGAGATAGAACCGCCCATGGCAACCCCCTGAACCTTGGCTTTCGAGATTTTGAAATAATCTTGCCCATGGCATTCTGTAGCTAAATCTAGACCCTAGCAATCGACATTTCGTGATAACACCGCCCATGGCATCTGAACCAGCACAAGGTGCTTACATGCCCTCAATAGGATATTTAGATATCCTAGGAGACAAGCACCAAGGAGACAATATGTTATTGCACATCTTTGAGGGGAGTTCCCACCTCTCCACACTTGGAACTTGTCCAAATCAATTTGTGTTTTCGAGCCTCTCCTAATCTAGATCTTAGGACCTTTTTCAAAATAGATTAAATGCCCTTTGGCATGATTCTATTATTTAAAGTGCATTGAACTAGATTGTGTGTGATTTAGGGTGCTTAAGTTACCGAGTCCCGCAAATCAAAAGTCAGTTAACAAGGCTGAATACTACTTAAGCCTTATACCTAATACACAAGCTTTGCGTTTTCCCTAACCTCTTGAGGACTAATCCAGATCGTTACAAGTACGTGAGTGTTTAAATCCAATTAGATCCAAGAGGCCTAAGGTCGGTATTTGCCACTAACCCCTTACGTTTTTGCCTTTTAGGTCTTAATTCATCATTCGATCCAACCTAAAAGTTAGGTACGTTCCATATTACTTTGAAGGGACTCCATTTCTTTTATCTTTTTGCTCCTTTCTTTTCTTTTCAATTTTTTCTTCCCTCCATCTTTCAAAATGGATCTCCATTTTCCTTAATCCTCCTCTTTTCTTTTTTATTGTTTTTATGATGAAATGTATAATTTTTTGGATGAAGCCCTTTTTGTGAATTGATTGTCATGGTGTTTTGCACTTTCATGCCCCCCATGCCTACGTTTTGCAATGTCCTCATTGTAAATTAGGCAAGTTCGAGTTCAGCTTAGATCATACATTAGAACATGTTCAAAGGATGGATGGATAGGTTAGGATGGTTGTTACAGACGATTTCAAGCTCTGGTACAAGTACTACAGGTGGAGTTGGTTGTTCTAATGAACGAACCCTAAGGTGTAATATGAGTTCAGCAAAGAGATGCGTCAAAAGGGTTTCAGGTTTTTCAAGAAAATGATGGGTTACCTCTGTTAAGCGCTGAGTTTAACGCCATCAACTGCGCGCAATAAGCTCAAGGAGAATGGAGATCAAAAGATACCTCAACCAAGTTCGTATTAGAGAGTTCAATGACTGGCTTGAGTTGCTGGCCATTCACGATGAAAGGTTCAGAATCAAGGCTGGGTTGACTGATTTCGACGGATCCATTTCAAAAGATTTGTCTTACTAATAATGATCCAATCCACTTAGATCTGAGTTTGCCTGAGAAGAGTTTGAGCTTGGCACCAAAGAGTAAGACTTTTTGACCAGGGTGGAATGATTTTCGCACAATGTGCTTGTCATGGAAGGCTTTAACCCACTCTTTGTAGATACGCGAGTTCTCATATGCATCATTGCATAGTTCCTCGATCTCACTCAATTGCAACCGACGGTGTATTCCAGCCTTCATCAGATCCAAATTGCACTTCTGTACTACTGAATAGGCCTTATGCTCCATCTCTATGGGAAGGTGACATGCCTTTCCGTACACTAATATGAAGGGAGACATGCCTAATTGGGTTTTGTGGGTTATCCTATAGGCCCACAAAGCTTTTGGTAGGCGAGTATACCAATCCTTCCTATTAGGTCGAATAGTGACCTGAAGGATCTTCTTGATCTCTCAATTCGACAGTTCTGCCAGTCCATTAGTCTGGGGGTGGTAAGGAGTCAAGATACGATGTGACACCCAGTACTTTTTCATCAGGGACTGGAAGTGCACATTATTGAAATGAGACCCACCATCACTGATGATGGCCTTAGGAACCCCAAATCTGGAAAAGATGTTCTCCTGGATAAATTGGAGGACAACTTTATGATCACTAGTTCTTGTGGGGACGACTTCGATCCATTTGGAGACATAATCAATAGCTAGTAGAATGTATTTGGAGTAGTTGGATCTGGGAAAGGGTCCCATGAAATCTATCCCACATATGTCAAAGATTTAGCATACAATTATCGGGTTCAAGGGCATCATATCCCGTGGGCCCATGTTGCCAAGGGTCTGACAACGAGCGCATGCCCTATAATATGTTTGTGCATCTTTGAACATCGTGGGCCAAAAGAACCCACATTGGAGAATTTTTGCTGCAGTTTTATGCCTAGAGATATGGCCACCGTAGGCCTAGTCGTGATAGAATGAGATCACGTCATTGACCTCATCATCAGGAATGCATCTCCGGATCACCTAATCATTGCCAATGTCGAAGAGATACAGTTCCTCCCAAATATAGTACTTGGCCTCGAAAATCAGCTTGTCCTGCCTAGAAGTCACCTAGCCTGGCGAGACTTCCACTGTAACCAAGTAGTACACTATATTAGCAAACTAAGGGAGACCGTGAATGGCTAGTAAAAGTTTGTCTAGAAAATGCTCGATGATTGGTTGATGTAAACACATCTACACTACTTAAGATGTCTATTTATGCATGTTCTTAAGCATAGGATTGCATTTCATGATATAAATATTGCATAACATGCATCATCTTGCATTTAGAGTAGTTTGAATAAAATGGAGGTTAATTGTCTCCTTTTATGTGCTTGGACAGGGCAAACATTTTATCAGGTCCTCGGATCAAAGATCCAACCGTATGGATGTGATCAGGGCGACGATTGGAGTTCAACAACTCCAAGATCACCCTAATCAGACATCCGTAGCATCAGATAGTGACCGGAGAACCCCAGAAGATCAAGGGCTAGGATGGTGTAAATCTGCACTTTAGATGAAAAATCTGACCACACGGATGAATTCGAATTGACGATCGCAGCCCAACAACACAAAAATTGAGTAAATCCGACATCTGTGGCACATCTACAACTTCCAGAAGATGAATGGCCAAGATGGTGCCACATCGCGCCATCTAAGCTGCCCAAACGGCCGCTTGCATTCCATGAAGACCACGCACCTGCCCCCTCTCCACCGTTGGATCTCGATCCAATGGCTGTGGATGCGGCTCTTTAAAGTCATCCGCGCGAACTTTTGGGCGAGGCAGCGCAACGGTCCAGCGCCTTATCGTGAGGCATTGGCACGCGTTCGAGCCCTACTAAACGATTTCTGAGGAGAGCAGGCGCGCCTTCATCAACCGTCAGATCGCAATCCAACATCCGTGCAAGCCTGATAGCGTTCGCGTGTTATTGCACGCGCAGCGTTACTCGCGATCGCACGCGCAAGGCGGGTGCAGCAGCGGGCAGAGATGCGTCTTAAGCCGTCCGATCTCGCGATCGGATGGTTGAGAATCAATGAACATGCATTGGAGTTGAGGAAGCGGGCAGCTGAGGAGGTGCGCGTGGGCGTGGGAGCTACGCCCACGTTGGGGCTTTAGTGACGAATTTATCTGTCACTAAAGACCCCTCATTTATTATTTTAAAGTTGTAATGTCCATTTTGCCCCCACTCCTTGCAACTATAAAAGGAGACCCCCTCCATACTAAATTCTCATCCCTTCCTTCTCCTCTCTACCCCTCCAAAGCTCAAGAGAAGCTTGTCCCACACCTGGGATGCTTCTCGCGAGATAAAGTCCAAATTTTCATCCCCCTTCGGAAGTGGATCCTGCAACAATGACGGCGTGCTGCTCCGTTCCCGTTCTTCTGCTTCGTCCTCCTTCGTCCTGCTTCATTCTCCTTCGTCCAGGCGTTGTCCTGTCCGGCTCGTCCTCCAAGCAACCGTCGAGGAGGATTTCTCTCTCCCTATTCTTTTTACTGCTTTCTAATATAGATTTACTGCTTTCTAGTGTAGTTTTGCTCGTCCTCCAAGCAATCCTCGAGGAGTACATTTCTCCCTCCATTCTTTTAATGCTTTCTAGAGTAAATTTATCGCTTTCTAGTGTAATTATTTTATGCTTTCTAGTTGTAATGAACAAATCCCCCTAATGATAAATTCTCTCTTTATTCTACATCTCATTTTGATTTCTCTGTGTAATACTCTCTCTCTCTTACCCTCTCTCTCTCTCTCTTTTATTTATTGTAAATAATTAGATAGTTTTAAATTGAATTACTTCGTGACAAATAAAAAGAAATGCGTAGTTTTTAAATCAAACGTCCGCCTCCCTGTGTTCGACCCGGAATTTTCATTTCGGTATAAATTTTATTTGTTGAACACGAATTCTTCACTTTCAAGCTACAACGACAGGTTTTCTAAAATCGAACACGTTAGCGTAGCCATTCGTATACGTTCAACATTTTGGCGCCGTTACTGGGGAGGCAACGATCTTTGATTTCTCTTCGCGTTTTGTAACTTACAAATCATTTACCTCACTTTTCTCCTTTCTTATAGTAATTGCAGGTACTCTTTTGAGACGAGCAAAAGCGGTAGATTGGAGTAAAGTGTTGTGGAAGGTTTTGTAAGTTATCCCCCATTCTTTCCCCCTCCATAGATTTCATTCGCCACATTGAATCCAAATTCCAATTAACCTAGGTGTTTGCATAAATCCTAGGAATAGTTTGGTTGTTTGGATTCTCACTCACATTCATTCCACCTTCATTTATATAAAAAAACAAAAAGATAATTTTGTGGGGCAATTTTCAACAAACACAACGTACACCCACATTCAAAGGCACTTAACCAAATTGATTTGTTTCTACTCAACCGGGTTCTGATCTGTGGAACTGGTACACATGAAGCAACACATAAAAGAGTAGAAATCATTCTAGGTTAACCATCTTTGTGTGCCTAACTTAGTGGTGCATTTGTGGCCAGTTGTTTGAGTTGTTTGGGCCGCACCACTTCATTTAAAATCAACTCATCAAGTAGCTGCCAATTAGGTTCAACTCTTAGGGATTTACCAGGCACTCCACATTCTTTTTAAACTTTAAAGGAAAACATCTTCACCTGTGCTTGCAAAACCTGGTGTGCCAACGAAACCTATTTGAAAACACCTAAAGTTGAATCCTAAAAGCTACTAAGCAAGATTTTAACCTTAAAATTCACCATATCAAAAATAATCTTGCTTGAAAACCACTAGTTGTGCACGCACACACAAATCAATCAATCATTAAGGGCACAACCCATTTAAAGGGCCCATCACATTCCAAAGCACATTCAAACCTAGCCCTAAATAAAACAAAGTAGACGTTGGCATTAAGAATTGGACTCGCTCTTCAGAACCCAGAAGGAGTTTATTTTCGATTAGTCTGTTTCTACTGTTCAATCTGATGTCTAGCTAGGGAAGCAGAGTCAAACGATCGCGGCTGGGGGTACACTAGGAACCGGAGGCGCAAGCCGAAGGAAGAACCTTCTCCCCAGTCCCTCCTTCTAACTGGTTGGATTGAACAGACAGAAGTAGATCAAATCGTTCCTTTATCTCAAGATGGATTTTGGGAGTCTGTAGGTCTGTAGGCTAACCCCATTAAAAATAGGTTTGATTGTTTGTATTGCAGGGCACCTTTCTTCCTCTCGTGTCTTATGAATCCTTCCACATATTTCACGCATTCCCGCTCTCTCCCTCCTGTTGTGAATTATCCTCAACTTGACGATTATCCCAACTCATATTATAATCAACCATCAGTTAGTTGGGATAATTTGGATTGGGGATACAATTACAGACCCCCGTGCTTAGGGTCTAACCCTAAACACTTTGATTTTTATTTTTATCCTTCTTAGAGCTACATCGATTATAGATCGTCTTCCTTTCATGCACAACCTAATACGATCTACAATCAAGAAGGATACACCGATCCTTACCCATCCTCTGATTTCACTGCCTTTAGGTCATCACCATCTTTTCAACAATCTGAAATGACCTATTATCAGGAAGGGTATAACGAATCTCAATTCGTTAATTCCCCTGCATTGAGCCCAAACCCGCCCAACCCTGAACCAACTCATTTGGTTCAGGTTAACTAGGTTCAAGATATGGTTCTGGCTAACTTGAGGAATATCATTCAATCTTTAGAAGTTTAGCCAATACCTTGCATTGAGAGATTGGAGCCCCTGATTGAAATGATTGATGATTTGAATAAATCTTTGTTGGATTGGCTCCAGGACGTTAACGATAAGAACCCAGGTGAGTTTCTACTTGGGAAATTAGCAAAATTGAGGATGAGATTCATGGTTGCTTTGATTTAATCTTGGGATGATTCCCAGGATGAACCCTCTTCAGGAAAGCCAATGACAGAACCCGCTAATGCACCTGTTGGGGGGGACACGTGTTACGAGGCTGACCAGATTGAATTAAAGCAACCAATTAAGGATGGTCTGATTTCTTCACCTAAGATCCCTTAGCCGGGTTACGAGGAAACGTATGTCTCCTGAGAACAGAAAGTAATAAATGATTTTGGGACATACATTGATACGAATCCTGATTTCTTTGATGGTGAAGATTCAAGCTGCGAAGTCTCACGTGAGTTTTTTGAACACGATTTCTATGAGATGATTGGGCCTGAGGAATCTGATAGATCATTTGATAGCCCAATAACTGAGGAAACTGATCTTAAGGCACACATTATAGATCTACGATTACATTTTCTAGATGAATCAATTTAATGCCCTGATTATCAGTTACACCCTGTTGAGCTTATCGATAATTCTGTTTCTGAGATAACTAGACCTAAGTCAATTCTGATTTTGCCACATCATTTAGACTTGGAGATTTCAGACGGGGTGATTAACATGCAAAAGGTCTCGGAATTTAACATTCGGAATGAGGAGGCTAGGAGCTGGGAAGTTCTGATTTGGGAAGTTAATTTTGGAGGAAATGGAAGATTGAGTCGAAGGGTTCCTTTAAAGCTGAAACCATCAAATCAGAACCCTTACGACATTTGTTTCGAGGATGTCAAACCCAAGCACACATTCAACAATTATCCTTTTGAGCTTCAATTCTCTGTAACCTGACTTTTTGGTCTTGGGTTGCATCCTCATAAATCGTGGGCCCGACCCCTCTTGCATTCTGATTTTAGGTTTTGGGTAATTTTTATCCAAAACCTAAGATATTCTCGATTATGGGGTGTGGGTCTGCACCACAATCTGGTCCACATCTGTCGACCTCTGTTGGCAGGTCAGAGGATTCTTTAGTTTATTCTAATTCTGACTTGCACTTGTGAATTCTTTATTTCTTTTCTTTGTATAGTGTACCTAGCTGAAGGCACTAAACTCAGCATATATATAGTTTTTCTTAGTTTTTCATCTCGGAGCGGACCTGACATTCATGCAATTCAGGTGCTTTCTTCGCTTTCCACTCTACTTTATGTCCTTTTAATACAATGAGGACATTGCATTAGATAGGCATGGGGGGGTAGATATTTATCTCTGAATTCATTCGTCAGCTCCGTAGATTTGTTTTATTTTCTTTTATAAAAAAAAAAAATTGGAATTAGGAAAGACAATTTGGGTTTAGGAAAATTTTCAATCTTAGGAAATACTACATTATGATTTGAACACAAAGACCCTTCAGGTCTTCGGACTTAATTAGCCTATGTATCCACTAAAATGTGGATTTGTCTTTGAGTCCACACCATCTTAATTCTATCGTAATAGGAATAAATAAGTTTGGGTGATAAGTACACGGCTTATCAACCTGCCCTCTGATTTGAGGGAATTTTGAGTCTTAAGCATCTACACACTTTCTTTGCACTGACTCATTGTTCGGCGATTTTAATGGAAATTGGGTAGCTAATGAACCTTCTAGGGTGATATGGTTGGCAAGTTATCGTGGGTAACAACCCATAGGTAGGTTGTCTAGAGCCCAGTCACTGGACCTTTCTCTTTTTGCTGCCTTTAGGTAAATCTTAGACCAGGGAAGCCACCTACTTAAAAAAAAAAAAAGAAAGAAAGAAAAAAAAAAAAAAAAAAAAAAGGAGAAAGGAATAAAAAGAAATAAGCCACACTTCGCCGCACAAGTATGGGTGGCAAGTTGTCGGTGGTAACAGCTCATCGACCGGTTGTCCAGAACCCAGCTCAGTAAATGCACTAAAAATTTCCAAAACACTTAGAAAGAAGCGGAGAAGTAGAATAAACCGTGGAGATATACACTAGATTTACTCTTGTGTTGACCTCGTAGAAAAAGATAAAAGTAGGGAGAAAGCTACCGGTTGTAAAGATACACCTTTAGGCAGAATTCTTTTGAGGTCACCTAGAGGCGTAGAAATCTGAAGTCCGTTTTAATTACCGGTCAATGAGTCTATCACAATCACAATAAGATGCTTAAAGCTTAGGGTTCTCATCAAACCTTGAGTGAGTTGAATGGCCGTAGAAAGTCACTCTTAAACCCTAAAATTTGAAAATTCAAAAAAAAATTAGAAAAGAGTAAAAAGAGAAAAAGAAAATTTTCTTTGAATAAGGCGAGGCTTGAGGTGGTCTGCATTTTGGCTGATACTCGGGCACTGTTGTGTCTTTGAAAGTTCAGTTCCTAAGTAGACAATTACTTAATGATTGAAAATAACTCAGGTCCAAATAATCCAACCTAATCCTTTTATAAATAGCATATAATTTTTGCTAGGGACTAGCAAAAGATAGGCATGGGGGTATGATGTAAACACGTCTGCACTACTTAAAATGTCTATTTATGCATGTTCTTAAGCATAGGATTGCATTTCATGATATAAATATTGCATAACATGCATCATCTTGCACTCAGAGTAGTTTGAATAAAATGGAGGTTAATTGTCTCGTTTTATGTGCTTAGACAGGGCAAACATTTTATCGGGGCCTCGGATCAAAGATCCAACCATATGGATGTGATCAGGGTGACGATTGGAGTTCAACGACTCCAAGATCGCCCTAATCAGACATCCGTAGCATCAGATAGTCACCGGGGAACCCTAGAAGATCAAGGGGCAGGATGGTGTAAATTCACACTTCAGATGACAAATCCGACCACATGGATGAATTTGGATCAACGATCGCAGCCCAACAACACAAAAATCGAGTCAATCCGACATCCGTGGCACCATCTACAACTTCCAGAAGATGTATGGCCAAGATGGCACCACGTGGCACCATCTCAGCCTCCCAAACGGCCGCTTGCATTCTATGAAGACCGCGCACCTGCCCCCTCTCCACCGTTGGATCTCGATCCAACGGCTGTGGACGCGGCTCTTTAAAGTCATCCGCGTGAACTTTTGGGCGAGGCAGCGCAGCAGTCCAACGCCCTATCGCGAGGCGTTGGCGCGCGTTCGAGGCCAACCAAGTGATTTCTGAGGCGAGCGGGCGCGCCTTCATCAACCATTCGATCGCAATCCAACGGCCGCACGCACCCGATAGCGTTCATGTGTTATTGCACGTGCGGCGTTACGCGCGATCGCACGCGCAAGGCGGGCGCAGCAGTAGGCGGAGATGCATCTTAAGTAGTCCGATCTCGCAATCGGATGGCTGAGAATCAATGAACGTGTGATGGCATTGAGGAAGCGGGCAGCTGAGGAGGTATGCGTGGGCGCGGGAGCTACGCCCATGTAGGGGCTTTAGTGACGGATTTATCCGTCACTAAAGACCCCTCATTTATTATTTTAAAGTTGTAATGTCCACTTTGCCCCCACTCCTTGCAACTATAAAAGGAGACCCCCTCCATACGAAATTCTCATCCCTTCCTTCTCCTCTCTACCCCTCCAAAGCTCAAGAGAAGCTTGTCCCACACCCGGGATGCTTCTCGCGAGATAAAGTCCAAATTTTCGTCCCCCTTCGGAAGTGGATCCCGCGACGACGACGGCGTGCTGCTCCGTTCCCGTTCTTCTGCTTCGTCCTCCTTCATCCTGCCTCTTTCTCCTTCATCCAGGTGTCGTCCCGTCCGGCTCGTCCTCCAAGCAACCGTCGAGGAGGATTTCTCTCTCCCTATTCTTTTCTCTGCTGTCTAATATAGATTTATTGCTTTCTAGTGTAGTTTTGCTCGTCCTCCAAGCAATTGTCGAGGAGCACATTTCTCCCTCCATTCTTTTAATGCTTTCTAGAGTAAATTTATCACTTTCTAGTGTAATTGTTTTATGCTTTCTAGCTGTAATCAACAAATCCCCCGAATGATAAATTCTCTGTTTATTCTACATCTCATTTTGATTTCTCTGTGTAATACTCTCTCTCTCTTACCCTCTCTCTCTCTTTTATTTCTTGTAAATAATTAGATAGTTTTAAATTGAATTACTTCGTGACAAATAAAAAGAAACGCGTAGTTTTTAAATCAAACGTCCGCCTCCTTGTGTTCGACCTGGAATTTTCATTTTGGTATAAATTTTATTTGTTGAACACGAATTCTTCCCTTTCAAGCTACAACGACAGGTTTTCCGAAACCGAACACATTAGCGTAGCCATTCGTAGACTTTTACCGTAACCAAGTAGTTCACTATATCAGCAAACCAGTGGAGACCATGAATGGCTAGTAAATGTTTATCTAGAAAATGCTCGGTGATCGGTCCATATGGATCAATGACTGAAGAAGGAAGATAGGATAAATGGTCAACTACCACATTCAGTTTCCCACCTTGTCATGAATCTTGAGATCAAATTCTTGCAACAGCAAGATTCAATGAATTAGTCAAGGTTTCGCACCCTTGTTTGCGAGTAAGTGCCTCACTGTGTTGTGATCCAAGTAAATGATGACACGGGACCCTAGAAGATAGGATTTGAATTTCGCCAAGCCAACTACTACAACCAGCTGCTCTTTCTCAGTAGCTATAAGGTTATGTTGAGCCTCTTCCAATATTTTGCCAGCATAGTAGATGACCACGAGTTTCTCGTTGACTTTTTGCCCAAGCACTGCACCCACTGCAAAGTCAGATGCATCACACATGATCTCAAAGGGTAGAGACCAATCAGGGGATTGTAGGATTGGTGCTTGAGTAACCCGATCACATAGGCTCTCAAATGCATGAGTGCACTCATTGGTGATCTCAAAAGGGACATCCTTTGAGAGAAGATTAGTCAAGGGGTGTGTGATTTTCGAGAAATCACCAATGAAACAGCGGTAAAAACCAACATGCCCCAAAAAGGAATGGATGTCCTTGACCGAGTTAGGCATGGGTAGCTTGGGAATCAATTTAACCTTAGCTCGATCAACTTTGATACCTTTTTCAGAAATGAGGTGACCCAGGACAATTTCCTCAGGTACCATGAAGTGGCTCTTTTCCCGGGAAAGAACCAAATTTACGTCAATACAACTCCTGAGGATTTTGACCAAGTGTAAGAGGCAATCATCAAAAGATTCCCCAAATACCAAGAAGTCAATCATGAAGACTTCAAGGTATTCTCCTATCATATCAAAGAATATAGCAAGCATGCATCGCTGAAAGGTAGCAGGTGCATTGCAAAGACCGAAAGGCATCCTACGGAATGCATATGTTCCGTCAGGGAAGGTGAAGGTGGTCTTCTCTTGGTCCTTAGGATGGATTGCTACCTAGTTGTAACCAAAGCACTCGTCCAAAAATCAAAAGTATCGGTTTCCCACTAGTTTCTCAAGTATTTGATCAATGAATGGTAGTGGGATATGATCCTTCTTTGTAGAGGCATTTAGTCTTTGGTGGTCAATACAGACTCTCCACGAGTTAGCTATCCAACTCAATATAGTCTCTATAGTTTCAGTCATAAGGACGGTGAGTCCTACCTTTTTGGGCATAACCTGGATTGGACTCACCCAACAACTGTCAGAGATCGGGTACATAATACCTGCATCTAACCACTTGATGATCTCCTTTTTCACGACCTCCTACAGATTAGGATTCAAGCGTCTCTGCATTTCATGCGATGGTCATGAGCCCTCTTCGGTGTAGATGTGATGCATGCAATAAGAGGGGTTGATGCCAGTCAGGACATCGAGAGTCTAACCAATTGCTCTCCAATGCTGCTGGAGGATAGAAATCAAATGGGTTTCGTGATCAGAGGTGAGACGAGGAAAGGTCTGATTGGAACCCAAGAAGACATATTCCAGATGATCAGGAAGGGGCTTCAACTCCATGACTCAATTTTCAGCCACAACAGATGGTTTAGGGTAATGTTCAGGTGCAAGGGCTAGAGCTAAAGGTATTTCTATGTCTGGTTTAGGCTCCTCTAAGTGTGGGGTTTGATCCTCTTGTGGTTGAATATCAGGGATAAGCAGGTTTTCCTCAACAAAGGCTCTTCAAAAACAAATTTGATATCGCAGATCTACTTGATAACCCCATAATTAATTCATTTTTGGGCCTTAAAGATGTCGATCTTTAGTGTCTTGTTCCCAAATTTTAGCTCAATTTGGCCCTCTTCACAATTGTTATTGGCCCATGCTGTGGCCAGAAAAGGTCTCTTGAAAATGATCGGTGTGTTCTTCAAATTTTCAAGAGCATCCATGTACAAAACTATAAAGTACATGGGGAAGTAGAAGTTGCCTGCCCTAACAATGACATCCTTGAGAATTCCATTTTGTGACTTAATGGTTTGATCAGCTAATTGAAATGTCACCTTTGTCTGTTTAAGCTCAGATTCTTCAAGGTGGTCAAGTAGGGATGTAGTTATTAGGTTTATGGAAGCTCCTAGATCTAATAAGGCTCTATCAAACTGTATATCACTGATAGCACAGGAGATCAGCAGGGTTCCTGGGTCTTTTGCCTTGGTCAGGAGTTTGCTCAAATGATGGAGTTATCTTGCTCCAACAGTACGATTAGATTCTCGCCATTGGTTTGAGGCTTACATTTTGGTGTACAAATATCTTTTAGGAATCTTGCATAAGCCAGTACGTGGCAAATTGCATCCATCAAAGGTATGTTTATTTGGACCTGCTCAAAGATCTTGACCAGGTCCACCTCGAGAGCCATGGGTTTGGGTTTCTTCTTTCCCTTGGTTAAGGCCTCGGGAAATGGAACCTTAGTTGGTTCCTCTAGAATTGACTTAGGTTCTTTATCAGGGATCAGGGTGTCCTGAATGACCAATCTAGTGTTAGGGTCTACAATCTCAGGAGAGTTGTGGCTAGAAAAAGGTGGATCCTGTGTTGCTTTGCCACTGTGGGTGGTGACGGAATTTATTCCTACCTGATTCTGGTTTGGGCTAAGGAGAATAGGTTTCTGCTACTGAAATCTAGAATAAGAGGTCAAAGCACCCACCCCGTCACGGGATGGAACAGAAGGGGCCTGATAGACAAAGTGGGCTTGGCCTTGATTTGGATTCGTAACACGCCTTTGGTTTGGCTCGTTATTGGATTCGACAGAGGCTGAGAAGGGAGTGCACCTGGTTGGCAAACACTTGCCAGCTGGGCCAATTGATTTTGTAGCTCAGAGATCTCATCTTTTTGTTGTTTTTGCATGTCAACCAAGGTATGAAGAATCAAACATGTTTGATCTTCTTTAGGTGGTCCAAACTGGAAGTTTTGATTGGGCCATGGTTGAATGTGTTGATAGGGATGAGGGTTTTCTGGTCGGGGTTGGAATTGAGCTCTTAGATGTAGGCTATTTCCCTGACCATGCAAAGTTTGGATGATTACACCATCCATGGTTGTAGGGTATTTGAGAAGGGATTATTCTGGATGGCGTGGAGATCCTTGCAGGTTTGAGGATCCCCAGAATAATCAGAGTATGAGGGTTCAGTGTTCCCCCAGCTGTGGTAAGCTAGCCTGGAGTTTCCTTCAAAGGCATAATTAGATAGGGGTGCATACGCATCCGTCCCTAGAGAGTGGTAGATATTGTGTGCAGCTTCCTTACCTGAGGGTGGTGGTGTATATGTGCTTTATGATGCAGAGGTGGTCTTGTGTAGATGTCGAGTGATCTCGTCCACCTTCTCCTCAATGTTGGAGACCTTATCCAATTGACTGGCTGCCAACTCCAATTCAACAAATGTGGAAAGGCCTCGAGATTCTTGTACCCCTCGATTGTCAATGTGTAGGTGGACATCCAGTCGTATACACCCAGTGACTCGTTGTTCAGGGAGTTCTCACAAACATTCTCGAGAATTCCCCAAATCTCACCTTCATGCTGACCCATGATGCTGCCACCACAGGTTGCATTGACAGATATCTTGATATCAGCACGAAGCTCGTGGTAAACGGATTGGACTTGTTCCCACTTCAGGACTCCGTGATGGGGGCATTTACGCATGAGGTCTAAAAAATGACCCATGTGTCGTGTAAAGATTCTCCCACTCCTTGGGAGAAGTGCATGATTTCATGCTGCATAGCATTTGTGCGACCAATGGGATAGAATTTTTGCAGGAAGGCGGTTTGAAGTTCTTCCCATGTGTTGATCGTGTGTGGAAAAGTTTGAAACCAGTAGGTGGCTTTGTCGGCCAGAGAGAATGAGAAGATCTTTAAGAGCAAGCATCTCGATTATGCATGTCTACCACAACGGTGTTGGACAGGTGCTTCAAATTCTTGATGTGTTGGAAAGGATCCTCAGAGTTCAATCCATGAAATTTTGGAGTCATCTAAAGCATACTAGCCTTGAGATCCACCTCAGGTCCTCCCATGGGGATATTGATCCGTGGTTCGATCTGCACTGCCACAAGATTGTAGTAATCTCGCATTTGAGGATGTGACGGTGGGTTGATGAAGGCATTGATCTGATCTCTGAAATCAAAGAATTGTTGTGGTTCAAAGTTAGGTTGTTCTGGTTGATCCATGGTTGTGATGGGAGGTTTGGGCTTAGAATCAAAGGAAATGTCAATATGATTAGGTTTCTGCACAAACACAGTGGTCGAGGCTTGGCCTCGACGAGAGTGAATAACTAATGGAGGCTTCAAGGTTGGTCTTAAGGACCTCCTCCCAAACATACACTGATGGAGAAGATGAGAGAGAATGTCAGATGGAGCCAATCGAGACAGCAAAAGATTTTTGGATAACTATAGAGGTTCGGGGCGGATGATACCCCTGAATTAGAAAGTCATCCACCCATGAATTATCTAGGCAGCCAGGAAGGGAGAGTCCTGTAAAGACCCCTACACGATAGAGCATCCCCACGAGTTGCAGGGTTTCCCCCACCTGATCTTCCTTGTCACTGAGGGTCCTGGTAGACTAGAATGGTGACTTGACCTCTTAAGTCTACCAATTTTAAGTTAAGAGCAAGGTGATTATGATTCCACTTGAACTTTAAGATACTTTTGCGCTAGGTGACCCAAATTGAAGATTGGTTGACCCCACAAGGTCGGTCAACTTCACCTGTTTGTCCTTTAAGCTTATTAGGTTCCAACTTTTTAAGATTCAAGTGGATTTAGGGCCTGATTTTAGGGTTTGTTTGATTAGGTAGATTCAATCAAGGCTTAGGCATGCACTGTTCGGAAAGGTTAATTCTTTTTTAAGCAAGTGTGTCTCTAAAACCCTGAGATGGAAACCCTAGTTGGCTCAAATTGGTCCAATTATTTTATTCCAAATGTGGTACCTAGGGCTCAAGCAAGAATGTGATAGCCCTAGATACCTTAAACCCTAAGTAGGTGCAAGAGTTATGGTTAGGTTTTGTCTACTCAAAGAGTCAAATCAAATCAAATCAGGCAACTTGTAATGATTAATCTAAGAATCGAATGCAAGTGAGCCCTAATTGATTTTTTTTCTTCTTTAGCTTTTCAGAATCAGGGGCTTAATGATGATGGAAAATGAGATTACCTACACCTAGAGTGGTTGTTGTGCAGTTGATTTTACTCCTTGGCTAAATTCCCTACATAAATCACAACAAAATAGATAGGGCAAGTTAGTATCAAACCACATATTGCAATCAAGAGATCAAATTACATGTTGCTCCCCAACAACGACACCAAAATATTTAATGTGCGAAATTTGTTTTTAAGATTGATACGTTGTAGTGCCAAGAGGGCACCATTCTTCTTCCTTTCCTTTCTCTCCTTAAGCTCAAGCGAAGGTACAACACAGAGCTCAGCACCAACACCAGCAGAGGCAAAGGCCTCCCTCAGAAATCACTAAGTGTTGAGAGGTGGCAAGCAGAGCAAAACCCCCTCCCCTCTCTCTCTTTTACTCTTCCTTTCCCTTTCTTTCTCTTCTCTCAGAGACAATCAGATCTAGGTATACGGGTAAAAGGTTTAGAGAGTAGACTCGCGTGGCGTGGCCATGAGAGAGGGCATGCGTGGGCACGTGTGAGGGGACCTCACCCCATGCTTACTGAGGCGAATAGCTAAAGAGCGAAAAACAATTTATTTTGCATGGGTGCTTCAGCAATAACCGAGGTGGACTATCCCACCTGCTTCTTTCATGTGAAGTAGTAGAAGAGACTTCCTCCCAATTAACGAGGGCACTACAATTGAAGCCTTCAATTAAGGTTCTAGAAGGAGTCCTAGGGTGCGTCCGTGTCTCCTGGGGCTTATACTTGGAGTTGAAGTCCAAAGAACATTATGAAAGCTCGCTTGAAGAAGCTGCAGCAATAGCAGCGAAGGTCCTAAACCTAAAATCCAATGAATGATCTTTCAACCCTCTTAAACCAACTCAGTAGCATCGTCGGATGACGACAAACATGATGGTAGCAATGCGGTGGTGTTTGGCAGTGTGAGGAGGTCGTACAACCTTAAAATGTGGGTGCGGTGAGCGTGGAGTTTGGCAGAGGGTACGAGTGAGAAATAGGTGGAATTTGGTTAGGGCTTTGGTCGGTAGGGTTGGGGCGAAGTTGATGCAGGTGGTAGCGGCACAATTCGTGTAGTGGTGCGGTGGCAAGGCATCGTCAGAGGTGTGCCGGTGCTGAGGAAGATGGAGGAGATGTGGGCGGTGCATAGGTAGTGAGTGAGTTGTGGAAGAGTAAAAGGAAAATAGAGGGAGAAGGGAACTGATAAAAAGCCCAAAAGGGGATGAGAAGGGGCGGAAGGCTCCAGTGTTGGTCGACCAAAGCCGATGAAGATGAAAAGGGCGATGCGACGACGACGAGGAAAGAAACAGGGAATCACCCTCTCTTTGACCGGAGAGGCACGTGACGAGGAGAGGAAGGCCATAGGCCCTCCAATTTGACTGTTGGATAGCTGGACGATGGGAGCAGGGAAGGACGCCGGAGCAAGGTGCGAAGGTGGTCGGAGAAGGAGGAGAAGAGTGTTTCTCAAGCCAAGACTTGCTAAGGAGCTTGTGTTCAGGCATCTGCTACTTTTATAGGCCATGAGAAGGAGTTTATAGCCTGGAGACCAAGCTTTCAAGCTTGGTAAGCTTGCAGGCGAAATATGCCCACATCTCTCATGCATTTGAATGAGAGATTGCGAAAGAATTGGAGCCCATGAATAGGTTTGGAAGAAAGGTAATTACATGACGAATCTCCCTTTCAATTTTGAGAAGGATTCGTCAAGTAATCGCCATGTTATTGTCAAACAAATCTTGCCAAAGTAGGATTCCTTCAAAAAAATGGCGGAAGGACCTATTTACAGATGTGTGATGACAAAGATAGTGGGCTTTTTGTAATAAATTCAAAAGCTAAGGGGTTATTTGGGGTAAAAGGAGTCAGACTTGGACTAAATTGCAAACTAGGTCCAAGCAATCTCTGATTGGGTCTAAATTTTGATACAAAACTAATTCAGACCTAAGGAATCTAGTGATGAGGTTGGATTTTGGTTTTGACCTAGTTTGATAAGGTAATTAATGCAAAAATCCAAATTAGGGTAATAGTTTCTCTGTGACTCTATTTTAGGTCAAAATGGGTTCTGATGGTCAATTAAAGGATGCCAAATTCTTGAGAATATTTTTGTATGAATTTTAGAGGGTTTATGTGAATTTTATCTTGACCAAGACCTCAGTTAATTAAGTAGGTCTACTTTTTAAGGTTTCAGATGTCCATTAATTCTTGAAATGAGTGAAAAACCCATTTCTGCCTACATGAACCCCCTTACTTGACATTAATGACTAAATGACCTTTAATAAACCCGTGGCATACCCCATGGTTATTTTGTATTTGTGATGAGATGATAAAATTATATAAATAACCCTATTTTCATCTTTTCTTCTCAAAATAACTCTCCCTACTCTAGAGACCTTTTGACTGATATGTAGGAGCTTTTATTGACTTTATAAGTTCAAATTGAGCTAGTTATGGCTCATGATGGTGTTCCCATCACCTCCTTCCACAAAAAAAATAGTGTCGTCTATGTATTGAACAATTGGTGTCAGTGCTCTGAAGTTGGACAAGGAGTACCCTCTCACCAATCCTGTACTTGAGAGTTTACAAGTGAAGCGAGCCAAGGTATCTATAACTAAGTTAAAAATTAGTGGGGCAACGGGGCAACCCTTCCTTACCCCACATTGGGGTTGGATCCAAGCCCCACACATCCTCCCATTAATTAAATGAGAGAAGGACGAGGTTGCAATACATCTCTTCATCCATTGAATCCACTTTGCTGGGAATCCCCTCCTTATGATCTCCCAAAGATAAGGCCACGAAAATGAATCAAAAGCCTTACTAAAGTCCACCTTCCACATGAATTCTTTACATCTTCGTCTATGCCATCCAGCAACCACCCCTTATGCCAATATAAATGACTCTTGTAGCCATCTGTTAGGGAGGAAGGCTAATTGCATGAGACTTATCAGATGTGAAAGAGCTCCCCTCATTCTATTTGCCAGGATTTTGCCAATTATCAAGTGGAGAAGTTTGTCAATGCAATATTCCTAAACTCCTGTAAACTCTCCGCTCCAAGTTTCTTTGGCAATAGGAAAAGATATGATTTGTTAATTCTTTCAAGACCTAAGTTACCCTCTTGAAACTCCTTAATGACAACCATCACATCTCTCTTCACCACCGGCCAAAACTCCTTCTATCAAAAAACTTGGAATCTATCCAGACTCGAGGAACCTTCAATGTTAAACCCTACCATTGCCTCTTCTACCTCTTGGACTGAAATAGGCATGATCAAATGTTTAGGTTCAAATTCACTTAACCAAGGAAAGTCATAGGTGGTTAACCTCCAATTACCCCTTCCTGCAGCTCTGGTGGCATCTCTAAAAAATTTGACCACTTCAATTTCAATGTCTCTAGGAGAGGTCAACACCTGAACACCCGACCTAAAGGAAGAAATGAAGTTCACCCTCCTTCTAGAGGTAGCTGACATGTGAAAAAGTTTAGTATTCGTGTCACCTTCTTTTAGCGATACTTGTCTAGACTTTTCCCTCCAGTCAACTTCTCTTTTTAGGTCCTCCTCTAGAACCATCTCCTACTAAATTCTGTGCTGCCTTCTCTCTTCCTCTGTCAGCTGCCCCCAATTCTCCTTGTTATCAAACAGTTGCACTTTCTTTAAGACCTCAATTCTCCTTTGCTCCCTCACAGCCTCTATGGTGGTTCTATATTTCTCCGACATGGATTTTAACTCTTTGAGCTTGGCAACAAATCTGAATGTAGCAGTTCCTTCTACCCATTTGGATGTCCACCATTGGTTGATCATATACTTGCACCCCTCTTCTCGAAGCCACGATCTTTTGAATTTGAAATAGGTGCCCACTGAGGAGCGCTCCCCACTTTCCCATTGTAATGCGGTGTGGTCCGAGAACAATCGGTTAAGCCCCCTTACCGAGGATAGTTGAAAGCTCTCCAGCATCTCCGTATTGCCATGAAATCGATCTAGCTTCGACTTCTGCCTACTTCCATTCCTCTAGGTATATTTATCCTTCTAAGATGGATAAACAGTTAGGCACAACACTGAAGCAGTCCATTGAAAACCCAAGGAGCCAGCATCCACTCTACAACTTCCTCTATCATCCTCAGTCAATGTGCAGTTAATGTCCCCTCCCACAAGCCATGGCTATCATTCAATCACCTCTATAGCTCGAGTAAGCTCTTGCCAGAGGACAGCCCTCGCATTATCCACGCATGGGCCATAAATGCATGACACAACCAACTTCTGATATTGGTTCACCAGTCTGAACTTGTAGGTGATTAAGTATTGTTCCTTCTAAACCTATTTCAATTAAAATCTTGAGCACCACCACCATACTGCTAGACCTCCAGATATCCCTTGTGCATCAACTACCCTGACGTCTTCCTGACCTCCTTGCAATAAATATTGATATAAGAAATTGCTTCCTTCTTCGATATGTGTCTCCAATAGTAGTGCACAATCCACCTCCTACTTGTGGACGTAACAAGCAAGTGAAACTCTCCGAACACCGTCATGCAGCCCATCACATTCCATATGAGAACTTTCATCTATGCATCAGATCAACCCCCTTCTACCCCATCACTCCTCTCTCCAGGTTAAGGACTGTTGCGATGGCTTTTTCACTGATCCTTTGACCACCACCTACCATTCTCCCTCTTAGCCTATAGGGAGAGTAGGCAATGTTTATCGTTGAGGAAGATTCAACCCTATATTTCACTTCTTCAGGTGCCTCAAAGGTGAATTTATCTACCTTGTCTTCGCCGATCACTTGTCTCTCTAAATGCCTCTACATCAACATACTTGCTGGAACAATTCCCCCCTGTTCGGGCCTGGATAGGTCGTGTTAATATGGTGATTTTATCATTGAAATGAGTATAGTGGTAAACCTAAATCGAGCCTAACCATCTCTTTTACAAAAATTTTTATCTGACCTACTTGATTTTATCTTGGTCACTTTTATTCCCAGGGTCGAACTCAGGGAAGTGGGATTAGAGGTGAAGAAGTTTCTATGCCTTTCCTACAACGAATCTCTTCCATTTGTTTATTATGCTTTTGGTGTTTTTCTATTTAAGATTTTTTTCTGATAATTTTTTATCCTTGAGGTACACCCTCAAAGTCAGGTTCTTGGCTTTGAGCCAAATTAGGGTTCCCAAAATTGGTCATGCTATTCGCAAGACTGAGTACCTGCAAGTCAAGGATTATCTTTTCTCTTTTGTATATATTTTTTTTTATCTTTTTACTGGCAGGAAAGAGAAATAGAAATAAAGTAAATATAGTATATATATGTATATATTATATATGTATAAAGGAGTGAGGGTGGAGATGGAAATGGCGTGTAGCACAATGTTGAGTCGGTCGTCATCTAGGAAGACGCAACCAACAGGACGAAGTGTCGCGTGGAGTGTAGGATGGATGGGTGAAAGATGTGTGCAAAAAATGCTTTCTATACGCATGTATCGGGGAATATCAGCAACTGGTGCAGATATTCCCACGATACAACATATGGTAGGTGATATGAAAATATATATATATGTATGTATATATGCAAATATATATCTATATGTATATATATGTGGTTATAATTATATAGGTGTATATGTAGTTATATATGTATATATAGATATGTAAATATATGTATAGATAGATGTATGTATATATATATATTTATATATATATATGTACTTGTATGTATATATAACTATATAGATGTATATATATATATGTATATATATATAGTAATATATAGATATATGTAGCTAGATATGTATATATATATATATATATTTATATATATATATGTATATATAGTTATAGATATATATGTATATATTTATGTATATTTGTATATTTGTATATATGTATAAATATATGTGTATATATATGTATATATATATATGTATATATATTTATACTTAGTTGTATGAGTAAAAATATAGGTGTAGATATATATAAATATATATATATATTTATACGTATATAAATATATGTATATATGTAAATATATATGTGTGTATATATAAATATATATATAAGTATATAGATATATACATATATGTGCATGTATGTGTATGTATATTTAATTATATATAATTGTATAGGTACTAATATATATATATATTTATAAATATACATAGGTATATATATATATAAGTGTGTATATGGCCGTGTACAAGTGAGAGTGTGTGTGTATGTGTATGGTGAGTGTCTGTGAGAGAGAGAGACAGAGCATCTAATGAAGATGGCACATTAAGTCGTCTGGAGGCAGCGGGCGACGTCTGATGTCCACGTGCACGCGCAGGCGCATAGGCGTGGGAAGACGTGTGCGCACGTAGGAGGGAGCGAGCGTGGGAGGAACCGCAGCGCACCGCGCTAAGGCAGGTGTGGGCTGACGCGGGTGCTGGGAGCGGGCGGGTGTAGATGCGAGAGTAGGCGCGGAGAGAGACGCGGGCGCGGGCGTGCGCGGACGGGCAGCAGATGGTCGCTGCATGGAGAGAGAGCGCCTGGTGATCGGATAAGTGAGAAACTTACCGGTCACCGCACTGTAGCGACAGTGTCATGCTCTCTAGTGTGAACATTGGCTACAGTGCGTGCTCGGCTTGCGTGACTGCTTGCTGGCAATTCTGCGTGTGCGGGTGCCACTGAGCGAGCTAGCGCACGTGCGGAAGGACTGCACCGGCTGCTTGCGAGCGCGTTGAGGGGCGAGGGCGACCTGCTGGCGTGTGCGGAAAGAGCTGTGTCAGCTGCTGGCGTGCGCGGTGGCCTACGTGCGGGTGAGTGGTGGCCAGCCCCTTGCTGCTGCTATGCTTGAGCTTCAAAGCTCAGCTCTGTGGCAATGACGGGGTTGGCTTGGAACGATGAAACAGGGAAGAGAACCACCACGCCCACCGACTCTTTGATGAGTTGGGTGGTGGTGGGACTCATAGTGGTGGTTGTGCACCGCTGTGAGTTGCTCCTGCCCGTAGCGTGGCTCTTCAAGGAGAAGAGAGGCTGCATATGGATGGGAGAGGGGAGGAGATGGCCTGGAAGAAGGAATGTGCTGGGTTTTTTTTTGTGTGACGAGGCTCTCTTGCAAAGAAGCTAGCTGTGCCATTTTAAAGAAGAAAGAGTCTTGCACAGCCATGCCCTGGCTGTGCATGGCTCTGCATGGCTGGGAGGGAGTGCTTGCTGCAGAGAATGGCGTGAGGAAGGTCCAGCCATGCCATGCAACCGCGGAGAAGAAAATCCAATAAAAATAAGAATAAAAATAAAGATGGTGAATTTACGAGGCAGCACTAGAGGAATACGTTAATTTCAAGGACATTTTATTCACTCTCCTCCCCTCCTAAATAAATGTGTGCATGCGTTTCTTTTTACAATTGCGACTATGTCAACCTAATATACACTAGCAATGCTTTGAAATAGCACAAGATGGCACAATTGTTGGTGTATTTTTTGCTGTGCAATCATACCCCCTTGTTTATCTTTTGCTAGTCCATAGCAAAACATTTTTTTGTATTGCATTTAGAAATGATCTTCAGCTGAAGATTTTCTCCTGAGGCGACATAAGTGTGTTCATTGTTGGATATTGTGAGAACCAATTGCAAAGAAGACTACCAGTACTTTAAGTCTTACATGACATAGACCATCTCTCAACTTACCAGGACTCTTGATATTTAAACCTTAAGTATGATTTCTAGGACCCAGGAGGTTTTTACCGTACTCGAGAGCTTAAGAGAATATGGCTTGTGCATAGTGAAGGATCAAGACAGACCAGAGGAACATTATGACTCAAAACCAGGGTTTCATGAATTTTTAAGTACAGGTTGGTCCCAGTTTCAGCACGTGTCTTCGAATTGACCCTTAAAAAGATGACGGAAAATTCAACTCCCATTTTTTGACATTTGTGGCTCAAAGAAAACAGGGTATTTGCCCTGAAGAACTTTTTTGTAGGAAGATTTTACAGACAATTGTGATATATACTGACTTATTTACATCTTCTCTTTTTTCTTTTTTTTTTGAAACACGTGTCAGTATATCTCTTACAACATTATTTGGAGGAGCACACTTTTCTTGGGAGAGTTCCTTCTTAGTGGAAAGAGTCTCTCCTAAACACAAGACTAAAGCCTGGGATAAAAAGTCTACCTACGCGCACAAGGACTACACCTTCCCTAATGAACATGAGGGTTGGATCTTATGTTCACCTGGTCTTTCTTGATATGTGTAGTGTGAACCAAGATTACTTAGGCTCTCGAGTAGAAGCAAACCAACGAATCCTGTACTGGTGTCTCCGGTACAAGAATACGTCCTTAGTTAGAAGAGATTCCGATCTATCTTGTCAATGCTCAAGTGAATTAAGCTGAGCCTGAGCGAATCAAGCTTCTGTGGCCTGGAAAGTCTTCAAAATTGTGGTTGAATTTTTGTTTCAGCCTTCAGATCATTAGTAAACACCCTTTTCTTTTTTTTTCATATATATAGATAGATGGAGCCTGCATGATACCATAAAATACCTAGATCCTATGGATGCCTATCCACCCCCGTATGCCAAATGATGGTATGTCCTCATATGCATGCAGGGTAAGGTAGAGGAAGGACGAAAGATCGGGTAATGAGAGCTGAGGTACAGGGTATACAGCAGGGTGGTAGGGTGGGTGGATAGTGGGTGGTGAAGTGAAAAGTGAAGTGAGTGTGACAGTGGCGGAGTGTTGTTGGGGTGCCTCCCAACGAGCGCTGAATTTAACGTCCCCAGCTAGACTCAGAATGAGGCACAACATTAGTTACCCTCCAGTAGGGCAACAGTTTCTCCAATGGGGGCAGGTTCATGAGTAAGATAGGGTTTCAAATGCTACCCATTGACCGTAAATTTATGCCCAGATTTGGGATCTTCAATCTCAATGGCCCCGTTGGGAAATGGTCTCGAGACCAGGACAGGACAAGTCCATTTGGACTTCAATTTCCCAGGAAAGAATTTGAGCTGGGCATTGTAGAACCAAACTTGCTGAGATGGCTCAAATTCCTTCCGTTGAATACGGCTATCGTGAAAAGCCCTAGTGCGTTGCTTGAAAGTTAAGGCAGAATCATAGGCTTCACGATGGAGCTCTTCCAGCTCCTGGAGTTGGAGTTTCCTTTCTCGACCACACAAGTGTCGGTCGAGGTTACATTGGCGAACCACCAATAAGCACGGTGTTCCGACTCCACGGGAAAATGACAAGGCTTCCCGTAAATGATTCTATAAGGAGACATACCAAGGGGAGCCTTCAAGGCAATCCGATATGCCCAAAGTGCATCAATCAGCTTGTCGGACCAATCCTTACGATTAGGCCGAACCATTTTCTGGAGAATTTGCTTGATTTGCTGGCTCGACACCTCTGCCTGGCTGTTCGTCTGAGGATGATACGGGGATGCGGTATGATGGTGGACTCCGTATTTCCTTAGAAGTGCCCGAAAAGACGCATGGGTAAAGTGGCTTCCTCCATATGAGATAATGGCTCGAGGGATCCTAAAGCTTGCAAAGATGTGGTCTTTGACAAATCGAGTGGATATAACATGGTCAGCACGGCGCGTGGGAATAGCCTCAATCCATTTTGAAACATAATCAACAGCCACGAGAATGAATTCGAAGCCGTTAGAAGGAGGAAAGGGACCCATGAAATCAATTCCCTAAATGTCGAAGATTTCCGCAGCTAGGATGGGTTCTAAGAGCATCATGTCACGACGTGACATTGACCTTAACGACTGGCACCTATTGCAATGCTTGGCATACTTGTGTGCATCCTAGTGAAGGGAGGGCCAAAAGAAACTGCACCGCAACACCTTGGCTGCAGCTTTCCTCCCAGAGAAATGGCCTTTACAAGCCTGATCGTGGCAGAAGGATAGCACACTAGGGAATTCGCTGTCAGGAATACAGCAACAGATGATTTGATCAGCACCTATCCGAAAAAGAAGTGGATTATCCCAGAAATAATACTTTGCTTCTACCATGAGATGCTCGCGCTGGTTTTTAGGTCAGCCACGTGGAAGGGATCTAGAAGCAAGGTAATTGGTAATGTCGGCATACCACGGTCCACTTGTCACAATAATTTCCAATAGGTGCTCATCAGGAAAATTCTCATTAATCGGTAGAGTAAGTCCAATATGGTCTGGGTACAATCTCGAAAGATGATCAGCCACAACATTCTGGGCTCCAGTCTTATCACGGATCTCAATGTCAAATTCTTGGAGCAGAAGGATCCAACGAATCAGTGTAGGCTTGGCATCCTTCCTGTGCATGAGATGGCGAATGGCCGCATGATCTGTGAAAACAATAACGTGTGAGCCCAGAAGATAAGAGCGAAATTTCTCCATCCCAAAGATGACCGCCAGTAGTTCTTTTTCAGTGGTAGTATAATTACACTGGGCCTCGTCCAACGTCTTGCTGGCGTAGTACACCACGAAGGGGTGTCTATCGCGTCTCTGTCCCAGGATGGCTTCGACTACAAGGTCGAAAGCATCACACATGAGTTCAAAGTTGAGAGACCAATCAGGTGGCTGGATAACAGCGACCTTGGTGACAGCATTACGCAGCTGCGTGAATGCTCGTATGCAGTCGGGGCCCATATCGAAGGGTACGTCGGTTGATAGGTGATGGTCGGCCTGGATAGGTTGTTAATATGATATTTTTATCGTTGAAATGTGTATAGTGGTTAACCTAATTCAGACCTAACCATCTCTTTACAAAATTTTTAACCTGGCCTAATTGATTTTATCTTGTCACTTTTAAGCCCAGGGTCGAACTCAGGGAAGTGGGGTTCAAGTCGAGTTTCTACGTTTTCCTTAAAACGCGTCTCTTCCGTTCGTTTATTCTATTTTTGGTATTTTTCTTATTTAGGTTTTTTTTCTGGTAATCCTTGTTCTTGAGGCACACCCTCAAAATTGTGTCCTTGGCTTTTAGCCAAAACAGAGTTTCAAAACACGTCTTGCTACTTGCAAGATGGGTACCTGCAAATCAAAGATTATCTTTTCACTTTTATACCTTTTTTTTATCTTTTTACTAAGGAAGCTATCAGATAGAAAGTAAATATAGTAGCTATAGATATATATTTATATGTAGTATATATATAAAGGGGTGGGGGTGGAGGTGACGATGGAGTGTAGCACTATGTCGAGTCAGCCGACGTCTAGAGAGACGCAACCAACACGACTAGGTGCCGCGTGGAGTGTGGATGGAGGATGGATGATGTATGGGACCACGCTTTTTGTACACGCTGTATCAGGGAATATCAGCAACTGGTGCAGATATCCCCGCGATACAGCGTATAATAAATAACGTGAAAATATATGTACATATGTATGTATATAAATGTATAAGTATATATGTATAGATATATATAGATATATATATATATATATATATATATATGTATATATGTATATAGCTATGTATATATGTATATAAGTATATATATATAATACTATATGTATGTATACATAAGTATATAGATAAACTATGTATATATAAGTATATATATATAATACTATATAGATATATATATATATATGTATATAAGTATATATGTATCTAGATATGTAGATATATGTATATAGTTATATAGATATATATATGTATATATGTATGTATATATGTATCAATATATAAGTATGCGTATATATATGTTTATAGTATAGGTGTGTGTGTGTGTGTGTGTGAAAGTGTGAGTGTAGATGTCTGTGTGCGTCGGTGTAGTGTGTGAGAAAGTGTTGTGAGAGAGAGTGAGAGAGAGAGAGAGAGAATGGGAGAGAGAGAGCAGGAGAGAGCGAAGGCAGGAGAGAGCGGGCCGCACTGCAGGGGACGAGTTAAGACGTCCGGAGGTGAAGACCGTCGTCTGATGGTCGCGGGCGCACGGGCGCGTCTTCGCCCAGAGGAGGAGAGGAGTCTGCGTCGCCGGCTGCGAGCGCGGAGGCTCGCGACAGCGCGCTCAGAGAGGGAGGCGGGGAGTCTGCAGGCGGGCGCGGAGGAGGTCTGCAGGCGCGCGCGGAAGTTGCAGCAGCGGGAAGGACCGCAGGACAGCAGGGAGAGGCGGGACTGCTGCATGCGGCTGCGGGAAGGCGCATGGCGGGGAGAGGTAGCGGAGAAGAGGTTGCAGCAGCGGGAGATGGGAGGAATGGCAGCGTGGCAGTTGCAGCCGTAAGAAAAAAATAAAAATCAAGTGGAGATAAAAAATAGAAGAGATGGATTTTTGTAAAGAGGCACTTGAGGAAAATGTAAATTATGAAGCCCTTTTATTCCAATCTTCCCTCCTCTTAATTAAATGCATGAATGCAAGTATTTTTACAGATGCGACTATAGGATTATAATATACATAGTTAATGCTAGAAAATAGCATAAGAAGGCGTCCTTATAGGCGTGTTTTGAGGTGCAAACATATACCCCCATGCCTATCTTTTGCTAGTCCCTAGCAAAACCGTATTTAGAAATGTTCTTAAGCTGAAGATTTTCTTCTGAGATGATATCGGTGTGTTTATTATCGGATATTGTGAGAACCAATTGTAAAGAAGACTACCAGTACTTTAAGTCTTACATGACAAAGATTATCTCTCAACTAACCAGGACTCTTGATATTTAAACCTTAAGTACGATTTCCAGGACCCAGGAGGTTTTTCCAAACTCGAGAGCTCAAGAGGTTATGGTTTGTGCATAGTGAAGGATCAAGACTGACCAGATGAACCTTAAGACTCACTCCCAGGGTTTCACGAATTTTTAAGTACAGGTTGGTCCCAATTTCAGCTCGTGTTTTCGGATTGACCCTTAAGATGATTACGGAAAACTCAACTCCCATTTTCGAAAAACAAATTATACTGACATTTATGAGATATACTGACTCTTTTGCAACATCTTTTTTTTTTTTTTTTTTTTTTTTTTTTTTTTTTTTTGAAACATATGTCAGTATATCTCTTACAACACATTTTGAAAGAGCACACTTTTCTTTTTTTTTTTTTTTTTTTTTTTTCTGGTGGGAGAGTTTCTTTTTGTTGGAAAGAGCCACTCCTAAACACAAGACTAAAGCTTGGGATAAAAAGTCTACCTGCACGCACAGGTAAGGACTCCACCTTTCCTAATGAACACTAGGGTTGGATCTTATGTTCACCTGATCTTTCCTGATATGTGTAGTGTGAACCAAGTTTACTTAAGCTCTCAAGAAAAAAAACAAACCAACGAATCCTGTACTGGTGTCTCAGGTACAAGAAACGTTCTTAGTTAGGAGAGATTTTGATCTATTTCGTCAATGCTTTAAGTGAATTAAGCCGAGCCTGAGCGAATCAAGCTTCTGTGGCCTGGAAATTCTTCAAAATAGAGGTTGAATATCCATAAACACTTATTGTATTTTTGTTTCAGCTTTTAGATCATTACTAAACACCATTTATTACTAATATATATATATATATATATATTTTTTTCTTTTCTTTTCTTTTTTCTTTTTCTTGCATATTTATAAATAGGTGGTAATTGTCTGATACCATAAAATACCCGGATCCTATGGATGCCTATCCACCCCCCCATGCCAAACAATGCTATGTCCTCATATGCATGTAAGGAAAGGCAGAGAACGGACGACAGATCGGGTAACAGGAGCTGAGGTTTAGGGTATAAATCAGGGTGGAAGGGTGGGTGGATGGTGGGTGGTGAAGAGAAAAGCGAAGTAATCGCGATAGAGGCGTGAAAAGTAATGGTGGATGGTGAGAGATTTGGCGTTTTCTGGGACGAGAATGTCCCAGGCGGATCAGAAAATAGATCAGGAAGAGGAAGTTGGCCCTTAGATTGGCCAAGAAGGGGGGCTTTTTGGATAGATGGATCCAAAAGGGAATAGCCCTGGTGAGTAAGCTGTGGGCTCAAGGTCCCAGTGTGGATTTGCAAATCCGCCTGATTTAGCGGGAAAGAAAGGGCAATCCGGTCTTCCATAGTGTGGACCGGCGGTGAGCAGCCCGGCAATGACTCAGACCACGAGGTATGGGAAGTGGAGAAAACCTCGTCAGAAGTCTGGTCAGGAGAAGGTACAGGAATAGGGAGGGATTGGGGAACGTCACAGTTTGTGTTGGTCAGGCAGTCGTCAGGTAATTCGCAGCAGTCTGAATCGGCTCCAATTAGTTTGATACACGTACTGACAGTCACGTCCTCGTCAGACGTGTCATCCTTGATGTGATCACTATCAGCATAAGAGTGCGGTGCTGCAGCGGGATTAACCTGAAATCCCGAAGGAATACTCGGAGCTTGCAGAATTTGATGAACCTGTTCCTGAGAAGGTTGTACCTGTGGTTGCGGACCACAGGGTACAAAGTTTTGCGGGTTTGGAACAGGTTGGGCGGGAAAAGTGCCCTGAGATCGAGTCGCCATGCTTAGTTGATTGATCTCAGCATTCTGCTGCGCCAAATGCTGAAGAGAGGTCATGTTTTCTTTATGGCGCTTTGACATTTCCGTCATCATTCGCATCAATTTATCAAGAGGTTTTGATGCGTGTTTGGTTTTCTGTACACAAGGGCCTGATGGCAGATTTGCCATAGGATTAGACTGGGCCCTTGGGATGACGGGTGCGGACGATCGCATTGGTCCACCAGCGGGGTTTCGACGCTGCGGGTTGTTGGACCATGCAAAATTGGGATGATTGTGCCACCCTGGGTTATACGTGGCAGAAAACGGGTTATTCCCCAGGGTGCAGGCATCTTCTATGCCAGAAGACGTGTCCGCATATGTGTCCGAGTACACGGAGGCTTGGTCCTCCGTGTTGAAATACTGGCTCACAGAAGCCAGTTCCACATGACTTACCGAGTCGCTTGGCGCGACACTCGATAAGGAAGGTCTTACAGGGTTTCCAGGGATAAGCCTGGTGTTGAAAGAATTGAAATTGTGACGAAGTGGTGAGGCGGAGGTGTGTGCCATGTTTGTGGAGGAGGAGGATGATTCGGCTCTTTTTCTAGATTTATCAGTCAATACAAGCAATTCAGGGTTTTGTGACCTCCTCCCAAACATGCACTACCGCAGGAAGAATTGGGGAGATGAGAAGGGAAAAGGGATGAGAGAAATGACGCCGCAAAGGTACACTTGATTACAAATCAATACAGTCAAGTTCCTAACCTCTACAGTGTGCCCTTAGACCTAAAGATCTAAGTTACCTACTATCACGAACTACGGAACCGAATGCGAGCACCGCGGAACCACCGGGCCAGATTGAAAGGCCGTTTGCCCCAGTCTTAGACACCCGATAGCACGCGGGAACTCTCACCAGCACGTAGCCGCTACACATAGGTAGTTAGACCTCCAATCCTTAAAAGGGTCAAGTTACTACCAGTTTTAATTAGAGGCTTAGGGTCAAGTGCTTTTGGAATGTAAAGGGCGTTGTTTACGGGTAATGCCCAAGTGATTGATTTTAAGAGTGTGTAAGAACAAGCATGCAACGGGGAAATCTCCCCGAATTGAAGTTTTTATTGGCGAATGGTTTTTAAAGTTCAGCCTTAAGTAGTATGAATTTTAGGGTTTTGCTGAATTACCAATTCAACCAATCTCCGGGTTTTATGCAAAAATACAGGTTTTCCTTCTAAAACCCAAGAAACCCTTCTTCAATTATCAGTTAGTTAATGCATGCTAAAATGCAATGGGCTACCCTAAATGGAGATTTCTATGTGTGGATGTGCGAATCAATTTTATACCAATGTGAAAGGGAGCCAAAGCACTTCAATTCAAGTGCTCCCAATCACCAGAAAAGATATCCACACACAAGGCTTCAACCAACAGATAAAGAAACTAAAACTGTTGGGGTTGAAGTATTCAGGATCGAATCACAGGCAAGTTTGAAAAGTCGTGGTGGGGTTGGAATCAACTCAATTCCAAATCTCCCCACCAAAAATGTGATCCTGAATTAAAGATAATTGAGGCAAAAGAGGGATACAAGCAATCTTTTTCTTTGCCTCAAAGAATACTTCCCATGGCGAAAAATCTAAGAATCAAGATTCTAGAATTTTCGCTATGCGAAGTAAGGCGGGAAATCCCGGGGCAGTGGGAGTGAAGACAACCAATCAATCAAGTGAATTTTAATCCACTTGCCCTCAAGAAATCCCAAGAAGTTTTTCTAATTTTTAGTTTTTAAATTTTTTTTTTTTATTTTTGTGGTGGCAAGTTAACACTAATTTGATGAGAAAAGAAAACCTACTTGTACGGCAACGTGTGCGAAGCTCCAATGCGATGTCGGCGTCTTCACGCTCTCGTTCCCGCCTTGGATCTGCTCACGTCCTCGACTTCGTTAGCCTTCTTCTCCTTCCACCAGGTTCACCTGCACACCAAAAACAATAATACCCGTGAAGAGAGAAGAGACAAATTTAAAGGAATTGGATAGAAACTTACTCGAAAGCGCACTTCCCCGGCAACGGCGCCAGAAAAGCTATGATGGTCGGCCTGGATAGGTTGTTAATATGATATTTTTATCGTTGAAATGTGTATAGTGGTTAACCTAATTCAGACCTAACCATCTCTTTACAAAATTTTTAACCTGGCCTAATTGATTTTATCTTGTCACTTTTAAGCCCAGGGTCGAACTCAGGGAAGTGGGGTTCAAGTCGAGTTTCTACGTTTTCCTTAAAACGCGTCTCTTCCGTTCGTTTATTCTGTTTTTGGTATTTTTCTTATTTAGGTTTTTTTTCTGGTAATCCTTGTTCTTGAGGCACACCCTCAAAATTGTGTCCTTGGCTTTTAGCCAAAACAGAGTTTCAAAACACGTCTTGCTACTTGCAAGATGGGTACCTGCAAATCAAAGATTATCTTTTCACTTTTATACCTTTTTTTTATCTTTTTACTAAGGAAGCTATCAGATAGAAAGTAAATATAGTAGCTATAGATATATATTTATATGTAGTATATATATAAAGGGGTGGGGGTGGAGGTGACGATGGAGTGTAGCACTATGTCGAGTCAGCCGACGTCTAGAGAGACGCAACCAACACGACTAGGTGCCGCGTGGAGTGTGGATGGAGGATGGATGATGTATGGGACCACGCTTTTTGTACACGCTGTATCAGGGAATATCAGCAACTGGTGCAGATATCCCCGCGATACAGCGTATAATAAATAACGTGAAAATATATGTACATATGTATGTATATAAATGTATAAGTATATATGTATAGATATATATAGATATATATATATATATATATATATATATGTATATATGTATATAGCTATGTATATATGTATATAAGTATATATATATATAATACTATATGTATGTATACATAACTATATAGATATACTATGTATATATAAGTATATATATATAATACTATATAGATATATATATATATATGTATATAAGTATATATGTATCTAGATATGTAGATATATGTATATAGTTATATAGATATATATATGTATATATGTATGTATATATGTATCAATATATAAGTATGCGTATATATATGTTTATAGTATAGGTGTGTGTGTGTGTGTGTGTGAAAGTGTGAGTGTAGATGTCTGTGTGCGTCGGTGTAGTGTGTGAGAAAGTGTTGTGAGAGAGAGTGAGAGAGAGAGAGAGAGAGAATGGGAGAGAGAGAGCAGGAGAGAGCGAAGGCAGGAGAGAGCGGGCCGCACTGCAGGGGACGAGTTAAGACGTCCGGAGGTGAAGACCGTCGTCTGATGGTCGCGGGCGCACGGGCGCGTCTTCGCCCAGAGGAGGAGAGGAGTCTGCGTCGCCGGCTGCGAGCGCGGAGGCTCGCGACAGCGCGCTCAGAGAGGGAGGCGGGGAGTCTGCAGGCGGGCGCGGAGGAGGTCTGCAGGCGCGCGCGGAAGTTGCAGCAGCGGGAAGGACCGCAGGACAGCAGGGAGAGGCGGGACTGCTGCATGCGGCTGCGGGAAGGCGCATGGCGGGGAGAGGTAGCGGAGAAGAGGTTGCAGCAGCGGGAGATGGGAGGAATGGCAGCGTGGCAGTTGCAGCCGTAAGAAAAAAATAAAAATCAAGTGGAGATAAAAAATAGAAGAGATGGATTTTTGTAAAGAGGCACTTGAGGAAAATGTAAATTATGAAGCCCTTTTATTCCAATCTTCCCTCCTCTTAATTAAATGCATGAATGCAAGTATTTTTACAGATGCGACTATAGGATTATAATATACATAGTTAATGCTAGAAAATAGCATAAGAAGGCGTCCTTATAGGCGTGTTTTGAGGTGCAAACAATAGGAGATGAGTTAAAGGTCGAGAAATCTTGGAGAAATCTTTGATGAATCTCCTATAGAAACCGACGTGTCCCAGGAAGGAGCGGATTTGTTTGATAGAGCCAGGCATAGGTAAATCAGCAATTACATCAAGCTTAGCTTTGTCAACCTCGATACCCCTATCGGAGATGATATGCCCAAGAACAATTCCCTTGTGTACCTTAAAATGACTTTTTTCCCAAGAAAGCACGAGGTTTACATCAATACATCTCCTAAAGATACGGGTCAAGTTGGAAAGACATTCATCAAAAGATGGTCCAAAGACCGAAAAGTCATCCATGAAGACCTCGAGAAAGTCACCCATGTCATGGAATATCGCCAACATACATCTCTGGAAAGTTGCTGGCACGTTACAAAGTCCGAACGGCATCCTTCTAAATGCAAAGGTACCGAAGGGGCAGGTAAAAGTGGTTTTCTCTTGGTCTCGGGGGTCAATTGCCACCTGGTTATATCCTGAGAATCCATCCAGGAAACAGAAAAATTTATTTCCCGCTAACCGCTCTAGGATTTGGTCAATGAAAGGTAGCGGAAAGTGATCTTTCTTAGTTGTGGCATTGAGTTTCCTATAATCTACACACACTCTCCAAGATGTAAGAGTGCATGTAGGATGGATTCGCCCCTGTCATTGACACGGATGGTGAGTCCCGCCTTTTTGGGCACAACATGAATCAGACTCACCCAGGGCCTATTGCTGATTGGGTAGATTATACCCACATCCAGCCACTTAATAATTTCCTTTTTAACGACCTCTCGCATGTTATGGTTGAGACGTTGCTACATCTCGCGGGAAGGTCGAGCCTCCTCCTCCATATATATACGGTGAGTGTAGTAGGAGGGGCTGATGGCAGATAAGTCTGATAAAGACCATCCAATGGCTACATTGTGTTCCATAAGGACCTCAGTTACTTTGCACTCTTGCTCCTTGGTCAATTTTGAACTAATGATTACGGGGAACATTTCATTTCATCCCAGAAAAACATATTTTAGGTGTACTAGGCAGCACTTTCAGCTCGGGAGTGGATGGTGAAAGATCTAGCATTTCTTAGGACGAGAGTGTCCCTGGCGGAACGGAAAACAAGTTAGGAGGAAGAAGTTGGCCCTTAGATTGGCCAAGAAGAGGGGCTTCTTGGATAGATGGATCCAAAAAGGAATAGCCCCAGTGGGTAGCATGTGGGCTCAAGGTCCCAGTGTGGAGTTGCAAATTCGCCTGATTTGGCGGGAAAGAAAGGGCAATTTGGTCTTCAAGAGTGTGGACCAGTGGTGAGTAGCCCGGATATGACTCAGACCACGAGGTATGGGAATCGGAGAAAACCTCGTCAGAGTCTGGTCAGGAGAAGGTACGGGAATAGAGAGGGATGGGGGAACGTCACAATATGTGTCAGTCAGGTAATCATCAATGTTTAAAGGCAGTCCGTAGCAGTCAGAATAGGTCCCAATTAGTCCGATACACGTGCTGACGGCCATGTCCTTGTCAGACGTGTCATCTTCGATGCAATCACAATCAAAGTTCTTGGCTGCCTTGAAGTTGTTAAGCTTGAGCTTTTCAGATCCAACGGCAATCTCAATATAGTCCGACTCGCAATCGATATGAGCGTGGGCTGTGGACAAGAAAGGTCGACCAAGGATGATTGGACAATCAAACAGTGAGCTAGGAACTTCCATATCTAAAACAAGAAAGTCAACAGGAAAATAGAGATTGTTGACCCTAACCACCACGTCTTCCACCACACCCTTTGGGATTTTGACAAAACGATCTGCCAACTGTAACGTGACAGGGGTGGGTTTCAGATTTCCCAAGGAAAATTTTTCGAGCATGATGGTTGGTATAAGATTGATGGAAGATTCTAGACCAAGCAGGGCACGGTTAAAATTGCAACCTTGCATGCTACAAGAAATAAGCGGTGCACCCGAATCTTTCCGCTTCGGTCGTAGATTTGACAGCATAGCACAACTTGCATGAGGCGAGAGAACCACCGGATTCTTAGTTTTCTTTGACTGTCACCTAGGTGTTGTGTAGTCATTGAAAAATCGGGTGACAGTAGGCATGTGGTCGATAGCCTCGAGCAGGGGTACCTTGATTTCAACATCCCTGAATAAATTACGCAGGTTATCAAAGGCCTGCGTATCCTTCTTCTTGCCTTTTGGCTCCCTCAGTAGAGCCTCAGGGAATGGGACTGATTCTGGCAAAAATTTGGGTGTATCATCCTCTCGCGGATGCGGTGCGCATCCCGAATGAGAGGGCGATGAAGAAGACGGACCGGGATTAGGTCGAGATAGATCGATAGTCTACTTGCTGCTCCTCGTAGTGATCGCATTGGACGATGCTGGTCCAGTGGGATCATACAGCGGAGGAAGGTTTGCAATAGGGACATAAGAGTGAGGTGCTGCAGCAGGATTAGCGTGAAATCCCGGTGGAATGCTTGGAGCCTACAGAATTTGATGAACCTGCCCCTGAGAAAGTCATACCTGTGGTTGAGGACCACGGGGTACGAAATTTCACGGGTTGGGAACAAGTTGGGTTGGGAGAGTGCCCTGAGATTGAGTCGCCATGCTTAGTTGACTGATCTCAGCATTCTACTGTGCAAATTAGCGCTGAAGAGAGGTCATGTTCTCTTCATGGCACTTTGACATTTCCGTCATCATTCGCATCAATTTATTAAGAGGACTTGACGCGTGTTCTATTTGCGATATACAAGGACCCGATGGTGGATTCACCATAGGATTAGATTGGACCCTTGGGATGACGGGTGCAGACGGTCGCATTGGTCCACCCTCGGGGTTTTGGCACTGCGGGTTGTTGGACCATGCGAAGTTTGGATGATTTCGCCACCTTGGGTTATAAGTGGTGGAGAATGGGTTGTTCCCCAAGGCGCAAGTGTCTTCTATGCCAGAAGACACGTTCGCATGTAAATATGCATCCGAGAACATGGAGGCTTGGTCCTCCGTGTCAAAATACTGGCTCGCAAAAGCTAGATCCTCATGACTTACCGAATCACTTGGCGCGACACTCGGTAAGGAAGGTCTTACGAGGTTTCTCAGGATAAGCCTTTTGTTGGAAGAATTGGGATTGTGACGAAGTGGTGAGGTAGGGGTGTTTGCCATAGAACGAGTGGGTGATGAGTCTATTTTAATGGGCTAATAGTATGCCTAAGTAACTTTAATTATGTCTTTTAGGCTTGTTAATAACTATATTAAGTTATAGAAGGTTTGCATGCATCATTATTTAGGTTTACATTTATTCTATAACTTAATATGTTCTTTTTATGTGTAGGAAAAATAATTGGCAAAAGAATGAGGGGAAAAGGATAAATTACCCTTTTTCAAATCACCAGTAGCTGTTCTTTTCGCCATTCTCTGGGGAACCCTCAACAGCCGCCGGCCAGAGATAGTTAAGGGATTTGAAAATCCCTTAACTCTCGGAGGTGCAACGGAGAAGTTAAAAAGCAGAGGAGGGGAGCAAAGGAGAGGGCTTCATCTACGGGTTCTTCTTCCTCCCCCGGGGGGGACATCCTTCCTCTCCACTGTGGAGAGAGTATGCACTGCGGAGAAGGTGCACCAACCCATCCTGCCCTCGCCACGCCACCGCGCCATCGCCCTCCCAAGAGCCCACAGGCGTTGCACCGACCCCCCCGCAGGCTCGCTGCCCTTGCACGCCTACAGGGCTGCTCCCGCACTGCCTGCAGGTAGTTCTCCAGTCCACCACATGCACACGCACCACACACCGCCCCCACTCCTTCCTGCAAAGCACCATCGCGCCTCTACCGCACAGCACACACACCGCTCCACCTCCAACCTCACTGCAGGCGCACCTCCTTGCAAAGCGCTCATGCCACCCTGTCCACGCTCCTACCCCCATCCATCAGCAGGCACAACCATAGGCGCACCCACAGGCGCACCTCCCGCAAGCGCGCGTCGCCCGCACAACACATGCACCACTCCAACCACTGCAAGCATCCCGCGTGCCTTCCTGCCTCTCCACCCTGTAGGCATGTCCGCAAGGCCCTCCACTCAACTTTCGACGCAGCACCGCCTGCCCATTAGTGCACCTGCAGGCGCTCGCCCATCAACGACGCACCCACAGGCGCCACCTTTAGATTTCTCGTTCGCACCTGCAGGCGCTCGCTGCACCCGTAAGCGCGAGCGGGCCACCATGCGACTGTAGCAGCCTCTGTCTCCTCCAACAGGCCGACGCTCTGGCCACCTCCGTCGGTTGCCGGCTGCCACCTCCGGCCACGCCGCTGCTACCGTTGTGTAGCTCTCGTCAAGCCACACCTCCCTGCCGATTCTCGTGTCCAACCGTGCGCGGCCGCACACGCGAGGAGGAGAGAGGAGAGATCCTCTGTTTTTACCTCTATTAAAAATTACATTCAATGCCATTGTCAAGTTATATTAATATTTAATTTTGGCCACATTGCACTGGTGCACTCAGATTTTCTTGAAATTATTTTATTAGTGTTATGTGCATGTTTCTATCTTGAATTTCAAATTAGAATTGCATGAAAGTTGAATTCACATGGTAAGCCAGTACACATGCATCTTACACATATTTTTGAGGCTTAATCTCTGCCGTGAAAATTTAATAAACACCCCTGAACTTTTAAAGAAATTGCAAAGTTCATTTAAAATAGCATTTTCCTCACATTAAAGTTGCAGAAGAGTTTGCGAACTGTGCATTCCTTAACTCGTGAATTTATTAGGCTAATTCCTCCCTGTGGAGACGACCCAACTCTTCGTGGTTAGTTTTGAAAATTTAATGTTTTGAAAAGAGATTTTCTACCACGCAATTAAATACAACGACATAACATTTTATGATAAAGTTTTCAATGAAAACGACGATCGCTTCTTTCAAATGGCACCGTTGCCGGGGAGGAAAAATGCCTATTAATTTTTTAGGAATTTTATGTTATTTTTATGCTATTTTAGAAGTTTTTCTGAACTACTTACTGTGGATTTTCTTCTGTGAAAAAACATGCGACGAATGTGACGGATGCGCATGGCGGAGGCGATCTTTTTGGTGGACCTTGATGCCACCTGGAGGATGGCAACAGGAACACGTGGGCCTTGATCCCACGCTCATAGGCTTACGGAGAAGCCTATTTATGATTTAGGTAGTAGGTCTTAGTTAGATTTAGTTAGATAGACATTAGAATTTAATTTCTGTCTTTTGGACCCTTGTTGGGTATTCTTGGGAACGTGTTCCCAGTGCCATTTTATTTCTGATCGCTCTTGTATGCGGGAGCATATTTTCCAGAGCGTGTTCCCATTTATTTATATTATAGGATTATTTACACTATTTGAACTGAATTTCGATTAGTTAGTTAGATTAATTCTGTTTGTTTATTGTATATATAAAAAAAATTGAACTGCCTACTAGAAGCTGCATATCTGTAGGACGACCATCTCGGACTGAATGAGCAGCATCTAGTTTATTTTTATTGCACTGCATTCATTATTGCATGAAGAAAGCTGGAGTAAGGTACGTCTTCTCTTGAGCATTAATTACTTGTCATGCATATGCATTGAACCTAAATCTAAGACCACTAAAGTGCTTAAATCAAATTAATTCAGTGGTCACTTTAAAAAAATTGGGACTGTTAAGAGGTTGGAGTTTAAAATCTGTGACTGAAAATTGTGTGCAAAAGGATCCTGTTTGCGAAATTTCAAAAAATCAAAACACGATCGTATGCTTGCACACTTCAGACACTGTGCACCTCACACATAAGGTCACTAGATAAATTTCTACCACTTCTCTTTTGCACCACAAGGGAAGTTAGTCAGAAATCAACAAGCCTATCCACCAAGTTACTTCGATTCCTCGTGTGTGGGCTCGATTCGAGACTTCCTCCCTTGCGAGTAGGTTATAGGCACCAGCGAAGGTTGGCCTAAGAAGTGTAATTTTTGCAAAACTTGTTTGGCCACCAACTAAACATAAAACTCTACGACCTGCAATCTACTAAAAATAGATCCCATTGAATTTGCGTTTGCCGTAACAATAGAACTCTTTAGGAAGTTTTCTGCTGAATCCTAAGAAAGTTAAAATTGTTTTGCTTAAACAAATGGATTACTCTTACTCCTATCATTCAGATTATCAGAGTCAATACTTCCCATCTTTTAATCAGGATCCCATGCTCCGAGCGTATCCATCCTTTGATGGGTACATTGATAATTCATGGGATCATTCTCATTCTTACCCTGGGAGTACTGGCTTGATAACTCCCACTTTTGAGCAGAGCCTAGGAGTAGGATTTTCCAATCTTGAAATCCCTACTTCCATGCAAACACCCAACCCTCCCACCCTTCATGATTTTCCGTATCAAGGTTGGACCGATATCCCTATGTAACTAGAGCCTGAAATTGACTATCCTCCCCAACCTGGTAATAGTAGCCTCTCCTCTTTTATGACAGAAATGCAAAAACAGCAAAAGGAAATAATGGAATCAATGGGATGTTGAGGAATAGTCAACACTTAAATGAAGAAATAAGACAACTTTGCTACACGCTTCCCAATAATCCTGATCCCTACCCAATAAACCATGATCATGAAAATAATTCTGAGGAACCTAATGACAGTCGGGATCCAATTTTAGGTAGCTATCACTTAGACTCTCCCAATGAGACACGACCACTAGAGGAAAATGATCATAGTGATTATCCACCTGAATTATATTGCAGTCAAAAGCAAGGGAAGATGGTATCTCTTGAGGACCTTGACCCCAATGACGGTATTCTCCTTACCCCTACCAACTCAGGTCATGGTTGTATTATTCCTATCACTTCCTCTCTTGATTATTTGGTGGAACCCCATTCTACTCTTAGTGAGCCTACTCCTGACCCTCCACTTAGGGAATCAACACCTACCATTCAATATTCTAAGGATTCAAATGCACCTAATGAAGTTGACCCTAAGGGAATAGAGGATGATCAATTCTGGTCTCAGGGATATGAAGAGTCTAATTCAGATGATGAGGATGACCCAATAAATGAACCTGGACTGAAAATCTAGACTAAATCACAGGAGAATTATTTATCATTTGAGGATTTACCTCCTGAGGGTAGAAATAATATGATTAAATCCAGATTCCTCCTTTCTTTTAAGAGCCATCCTCCATCAAAACAGGAGTTGATATTAGAGGAGGACAAACAAAATAATGAGAAGTCTATGGGAGACTCTCGGGAACAAAACACGTCAATTCAGGATTTATACCCCGAGAAGAATGATGAATTCAATGATATAGGCTTCCTCCAAAATATTCAGACTGATCCTCCTTTAGAAATAATTGAGGATACTGATCCAACTCCTAATGAATCACATATACACCCCGATAAATATTTGAGTGAACCAAACGAATCTGGGGATGAGCTGAATGATAATGATTCTTACATTTTGACCCTACCATCAAAAAGTTGTAATTTGGAGTCTACCCTTGATTCAAATATGACTCCAATCATTAATGTTAGGCAGGATAACTTGAAGTTGTCTACTACTATTAGGGAGTGTACACAATCCGAATCATTGTTGGAATTGGACCTAACACCAACTAAGCCCTCATTGGACTTAACCATTACCTTCCAACCCTACAAACAACCCTTATACTCCCTAACCGATCCTTGGCTCAGATCTCTGCTCATGTACATTCTTTCTGGAGACTATATCAGGCCAATACATCCTAAGGTAGAATGGCGAGTATGGATCGATGCTTGTACTTTTACTATCGCCATTCAAGGGTTTGAATTAATTATGTGTATATCTTTTAAAACCCGTCCTGCTCTGGAGGATCCTTGTTATCCTCCACTTATTCCATTTCGGGAGGTCCCTTTTCATATTCCGTTTATTATTCCTAGACCTCCAAAGGTAGCCAACGAGATTTTATGTTTTCATCTCTTCTGGCGAGCATTTGGAATTACAATGCATCATCAGCTTGCCAACATCCGTGGTTACCTGTTTTCTAGGCCTGCGCAGTTACGCATATTCTTAGGGCTAACCTTTTCTGTTTGGAACCAGACTTATAGGTTCCTTCTTAGTCTAGCTGCTAACAGAAAATGCAGCGCTTGTTGGGAGGCAACCCAGCAAACTGTGTCAGGTGATATTTTTCCTTTCTCCTCCTGTTTTAATTTTACAATGGGGACATTGTAGGATTTAGGCATGGGGGAGTGCATTTGCAATTTAGGAAGTATTTATGCATTTAGGTTAGTATAAAAAATATATATATATATTTGAGCTAAATGGGTTAGTCCGTAGCAAAATAACTTTGTTATTGGAGGTTCTTCTTCTGAAATTATTTCTTAAGTTTAGAATCTAGTACACTTATTTCACGTGCACGTAGATTTGGTAATGGATCCTTGAGGAAAACCAATGAGCATTTGTAAGTCTACTGAACCCTTGGACAGTTCATAGGGAGTCAGGCATACTATCTTCTAGTAGATACACCTCATATTTTTGAGAAGAAGTAGAGAGATTATTGGTGCGCTAAGTCTAGTGCAAGGACTCTTAAGTTTTGGATAATTAGATGATGATACTTCAGAGTTAGGCATAGTTTTCACTCTCTGTTCCTGTGTATGTACTTTGAGTGAATTCCTAAGAGTCACCAAATAAGGCAGATACATAGAGATTGAGTCTTAATAAAGTTATAACTATGGTGGATGGTTACGACCGTCCTTCATAGAGTCCTCAGCTGAAGGAGGGCAATAGTGTCAAAGGTCAGAAATACGCCTGTCTTATCCATTCCTTCCTGTTGCTAAGAATAGGCACTTCCACCAAATAAGCCACACAACTTCCTTTTGACCATCATCATCCCTAATAATGCCTCGTAAATAAAAGTCCGTATTGTGTTCTGTTGATTGAAAAAGAAACAAAAACAAGAAGAAATAAAGAGAGAGAGAGAGAGAGAGAAAAGAAGAAGAAAAAGAAGAAATAGAAAGAAGAAAAAGAAGAAATAGTTATATTACAAAAAAAAAAAGAAGAAAAGTCCAAGTGTATGATGTAACGCTGTTTCTGAGGCAGCAAAACACCTATCGCGTTCCACCAAATATGACCCATACCTACATTCTAGTATTTCTGATCGCCTGAATACTGGTTGAGAACTCTAACTTAGTTGTAGAGTTATTAGGACTTTAATTGAAGTGTGGATGCCATGTGAGGCCACCAAATAGTGTGTACAATTTCTAAATCTGACGAGATTCGTGATCTTAGAAAGAAAGAAAAGAGAGAGTGCCCAGGAACATCAAGAGAGCACAATTGTGTAGCCTCTCTTAGAGTTGAATTGTCAAATTGTCTAGAGAGCTAGAGTCTGCAGTACTAGACTATATGTAGCACCAGATGAGTGTGTGCCACCAAACACAAATCCATTCAACTCAATATCTCCTACCTAAGCTAAACACCAAGGTCAAATTACAGATTATCGTCTGCTTTATCCCCGTGGGAAGTAGTTGCCTATCTTGACAGAAAATTTTGCCAAGGGTGATGTATGAACTCCCAATGCGAATTGGCTCTTTCACTTGGATATGTTACCTAAGCTATCAGCAGTTCACATTTTCCTGGATTTCTAAAGTTTTGAAGTAAGAAAAGAAGAAATCTTCTGATTACTTCTATCATTTTTCATTTTTTGCTTAGGACTAGCAAATCTTCGGCATGGGGGTATTTGATGAGTCCATTTTAATGGACTAATATTGTGCCTGAGTAACTTTAATTATTTCATTTAGGTTTGTTACTAACTATACTAAGTTATAGAAGGTTTGCATGCATCATGATTTAGGCTTACATTTATTCTATAACTTAATATGTTCTTTCTATGTGCAGGAAAAATAATTGGCAAAAGAATGAAGGGAAAAGGATAAATTACCCTTTTTCAAATCATCGGCGGCTGTTCTTTTCCCCATTCTCTGGGGAACCCTCAATAGCTGCTGGCCAGAGATAGTTAAGGGATTTGAAAATCCCTCAACTCTCCGAGGCGCAACGGAGAAGTTAAAAAGAAGAAAAGGGGAGCAAAGGAGAGGGCTTCACCTACGGGTTCTTCTTCCTCCCCCTGGGGGGATATCCTTCCTCTCCACTGTGGAGAGAGTATGCACTGTGGAGAAGGCGCACCAACCCATCCTGCCCTCACCACGCCATCGTGCCATTGCCCTCCCAAGAGCCCGCAGGCGTTGCACCGCCCCCCCTGCAGGCTCGCTGCCCTTACACGCCTACAGGGCTACTCCCACACTGCCTGCAGGCAATTCTCTAGTCCACCGCACGCACACGTGCCACACACCGCCCCCTCCTTCGTGCAAAGCGCCATCGCTCCTCTACTGCACGGCACACACACCGCTCCACCTCCAACCTCACTGCAGGCGCACCTCCCTGCAGGGCGCTCAAGCCACCCCGCCAGCGCGCCTACCTCGGCCGTGCGCCTACCTCCATCCACCTGCAGGTGCACCCACAGGCACACCCACAGGCGTACCTCCCGCAAGCGTGCGTCGCCTGCACAGCACACACACCGCTCCAGCCTCTGCAAGCACCTCATGCACTTTCCTGCTTCTCCACCCTACAGGCGCACCTACAAGGCCCACCGCTCAACCTCAGGCGTAGCACTTCCTTCACATCAATGCACCTGCAGGCGCCAACTGCAGGTGCTCGCCCATCAGCGACGCACCCACAGGCACCACCTTCAGACTGCTCGCCCGTGCCTGCATGCATGCGCCGCACCCGTAAGCGCGTGCGGGCCACTGTGCAGCTGTAGTAGCCTCCGTCTCCTCCAACAGGCCAGCGCTCTGGCCACCTCCAGCCACGCCGCTGCCACCGTTGCGTAGCTCTCGTCAAGCCGCACCTCCCTGCCGATTCTCGCGGCCAACCGTGAGCGGCCGCACATGCAAGGAGGAGAGAGGAGGGATCCTCTGTTTTTACCTCTATTAAAAATTACATTCAATGCCATTGTCAGGTTATCTTAATATTTTATTCTGGCCACATTGCACTGATGCACTCAGATTTTCTTGAAATTATTTTATTAGTGTTATGTGCATGTTTCTATCTTGAATTTCAAATTAGAATTGCATGAAAGTTGAATTCACATGGTAAGCTAGTACACATGCATCTTACACATATTTTTGTGGCTTAATCTCTGACGTGAAAATTGCATAAACACCCTTGAACTTTTAAAGAAATTACAAAGTTCATTTAAAATAGCATTTTCCATGCATTAAAGTTGCAGAAGAGTTTGCGAACTGTGCATTCCTTGACTCGTGAATTTATTAGGCTAATTCCTCCCTGTGGAGACGACCTAACTCTTCGTGGTTAGTTCTGAAAATTTAAATGTTTTGAAAAGCGATTTTCTACCACGCAATTAAATACGACACATCATTTTATGAAAAAGTTTTCAAGGAAAATGAAGATCGCTTCTTTCAGCGGGTTGGCCAGAAGCTCGTCCAGCTTCTTGTGCATGATGGAGACTTATCCAATTTTTTTGCGATAAGGCTGAGATCAGTGGATGAATGGGAGGGTCCTGTCTCAACTTCATAGACATTACGGGGTAGGCTGGTACGATTAAAGGCGACAATGGAAGCATTGTTCATTGAGTTTTCTCTCATATTTTCAAATAATTCAAATGCTCCATTCTAGTCTTTATTCATGAAATTCACTTCGCAGGAAGCATCTACAATCTGCTTCAAAGTCTCATTTAGCCCATAGTAGAAAATCTGGGCTATATGCCACTTAGGCAGACCGTGGTGCAGACACTTCCTGAGGAGGACATTATATCTCTACCATGCCTCATGAAACTGTTCACCATTTTGTTGCATAAATGAAGTGATAGCACGGCGAAGCGCATTGGTTCGCCCAATTGGGAAGAACTTCTTGTGAAATGTTGTTCGCATCTCTTCCCAAGAGTGGATGGCTCTCCCAAGCGTGAGTAACCACTATGACGCTTTATCCCACAATGAAAATGGGAACATTTTCATGAGGACTATTGGTAACCCGATATTTCTAGGTTTAACTGTTTTAGCCAATCGGGTTAGGTCTTCCAAGTGGAGAAAAGGATCTTCACTTGCAAGACCATGGAAGTGAAAATTTATCAAGCCAATTATGTTAGGTTTTAGGTCAAAGTCATCCCTACCCAAGGGGACCCGAATTTATCTTATGGTCTCTATAGCAGCGAGATTCTGATAGGAGCTAAGAGACCTAAGCTCCTCCCATTCGGGAGGGTTCTGCATTTCCTCCAATGTTTCCCTAATGGCCTCAATTTGTTCATTATACATTTCCATTTGGGCTTGGAGGTGGGTTATGGGATCTAAGGCTCCACCACCTGGTGGGTTTTGAGGGTAGTTTCCTCCCTTGGGATTTGGGGGTGGGCGTGCAGCCATGTTTGTGGAGGAGGAGGATGATGTGGCTTCTTTTCTAAAATTATCAGGCAATTCACACAGTTTAGGGTTTTGTGACCTCCTCCCAAACTTGCACTACCGCAGGAAGAATTGGGGGGATACGAAGGGAAAAGAGACGAGAGAAATGACGCCACAAAGGTAAACTTGATGACAAATCAATACAATCAAATTCCTAACCTCTACAGTGTGCCCTTAGACCTAAAGATCTAAGTTACCTACTATCACGACCTACGGAACCGAATGCGAGTACCGCGGAACCACCAGGCCAGATTGAAAGGCCTTTTGCCCCAGTCTTAGACACCCGATAGCACGCAGGAACCCTCACCAGCACGTAGGCGCTACACGCATATAGTTAGACCTCCAATCCTTAATAAGGGTCAAGTTACTACCAATTTTAGTTAGAGACTTAGGATCAAGTGCTTCTGGAATGTGAAGGGCGTAATTTACGGGTAATAAACAAGTGATTGATTTTATAGAGAGTGTGTAAACCAAGCACGCAATGGGGAAATCTCCCCGAATTAAAGTTTTAATTGGTGAATGGTTTTTAGAGTGTCAGCCTTAAGTAGTATGGATTTTAGGATTTCACTGAATTACCAATTCAACCAATCTCCAGGTTTTGAGAGAATACAAGTTTTCTTCTAAGCCCAACAAACCCTTCTTCAATGTCAGTTGGTTAATGCATGCTAAAATGCAATGGGCTTCCCTAAATGGAGATTTCTATGTGTGGATGCACGAATCAATCTTAGATTAGTTTGAAAGGGAGACAAAGCACTTCAATTCAAGTGCTCCCAATCACCAAAATGATTTCAACACACAAGGCTCAACCATAAGATAAAGAAAATCAAATTTTTGGGGTTGAAGTACTCGGGATTGAATCTTAGGCATATGAAAGGTCGTGGTGGGGTTGGAATAAACTCAATTCCAAGTCTCCCCACCAAAAAGGTGATCTCGAATTGCAGATAAATGAGGCAAAGAGGGATGGCAATCAATTTTTTTATTTTTGCCTCAAAGACTACTTCACACGGCGAAAGATTCAAGAATCAAGATTCTTGGATCTTCGCTATGCAAAGTTTGGCGGGAAATCTCAAGGCGGTGGGAGTGATGGCAAATAATCAGACAAGTGATTTTTAATCCACTTGCCCCAAGAGATCCCAAGAAGTTTTTTAGTTTTCTTTTCTTAGTTATTTTTATTAAGGTGACAAGTTGACCTAAGTTGCTAAGGAAGAAAGAGCTACTTGTTCAGCAACATGTGCGAAGCTCCAGTGCGGTGCCGACGTCTTCACGCTCTCGTTCCAACCTTGGATCTGCCTACATCTTCGACTTCGTCTGCCTGTCTTCTCCTTGTAATAGGTTCACCTGCACAGCAACAAACAAAAACACCCATGAAGAGAAGGGTGTAGGAAGAGAAAAATTAATGGAATGGAGTAAAAACTTACTTGAATGCGCACTTCCCCGGCAACGGCGCCAGAAAAGGGTTATGGTTGGGCCTGGATAGGCTGTGTTAATATGGTGATTTTATCGTTGAAATGAGTATAGTGGTTAACCAAAATTGAGCCTAACCATCTCTTTTAAAAAATTTTTTACCTGGCCTACTTGACTTTATCTTGGTCACTTTTAGGCCCAGGGTCGAACTCAGGGAAGTGGGATTAGAGGTGAAGAAGTTTCTATGCCTTTCCTACAACGAATCTCTTCCGTTCGTTTATTATGTTTTTGGTGTTTTTATATTTAAGATTTTTTTCTGATAATTTTTTGTCCTTGAGGTACACCCTCAAAATTAGGTTCTTGGCTTTGAGCCAAATTAGGGTTCCCAAAACTGGTCTTGCTATTCGCAAGACTGAGTACCTGCAAGTCAAGGATTATCTTTTCTCATTTGTATATTTTTTTTTTATCTTTTTACTGGTAGGAAAGAGAAACGGAAATAACGTAAATATAGTATATATATACATATATATTATATATGTATGAAGGGGTGGGGATGGAAATGGCGTGTAGCACGGTGTCGAGTCGGTAGTCGTCTAGGAAGACGCAACCAACAGGACGAAGTGCTGCATGGAGTGTAGGATGGATGGGTGAAAGATGTGCACAAAAAACACTTTCTGTACACGTGTATCAGGGAATATCAGCAACTGGTGCAGATATTCCCACGATACAACATATGGTAGGTGATATGAAAATATATATATATGTATATATATATGTGAATACATATCTATATGTATATATATATTTATGGTTATAATTATATAGGTGTATATGTAGTTATATATGTATATATAAATATGCATGTATATGTATATATAGATATGTAAATATATGTATAGAGAGATGTATGTATATATATATATATATATATATACATATATATGTATGTATATGTATGTATATATAACTATATAGATGTATATATATATATGTATACATATATATATAGTAATATATAGATATATGTAGATAGATATGTATGTATATATATATATTTATATATGTATATATACTTATACTTAGTTGTATGAGTAATAATATATGTATAGATATATATAAATATAAATATATATATTTATACGTATATAAATATATGTATATATGTAAATATATATGTGTATATATATATATATGTGTATGTATGTATGTATGTACATATACTTATATATAATTATATAGGTACTAATATATATATATATATATAAATATATATAGGTATATATGTATATAAGTGTGTATGTGGGCATGTACAAGTGAGAGTGTGTGTGTACGAGTGTGTGTGTGTGTATGTGTAAGGTGAGTGTCTGTGAGAGAGAGAGAGAGAGAGCGTCTGCTGAAGATGGCACGTTAAGTTGTCCGGAGGCAGCGGGTGACATCTGATGGCCACGCGCACACGCAGGTGCGTAGGCGTGCGAAGACGTGCGCCCACGCAGGAGGGAGCGGGCGTGGGAGGAACCACAGCGCACCACGCTGCGTGCTGAGGCAGGTGTGGGCAGATGCGGACGCTGGGAGCGGTCGTGTGCAGACGTGAGAGCGGGCGTGGAGAGTGACGGGCGTGGGCGTGCGCAGATGGGCAGCAGACGGTCGCGGCACGGAGAGAGAGCGCCTGGTGACCGGATAAGTGAGAAACTTACTGGTCACCGCATTGTAGCCATAGTGTCATGCTCTCTAGCGTGAATAGTGGCTACAGTGCACACTCGCCTCGTGCGACCGCCTGCTGGCGGTTCTGCATGTGCGGGCCTCGCTGAGCGAGCTGGCGCACGTGCGGAAGGACTGCGCCTGCTGCTTGCGAGCGCATTGAGGGGCAAGGGTGACCTGCTGGCGTGCGCGGAAAGAGCTGTGCTGGCTGCTGGCGTGCGCGATGTCCTACGTGCGGTGGAGCGGCGGCCAGTGCCTTGCTGCTGCTGTGCTTGAGCTTCAAAGCTCGGCTTCGTGGCAATGGCGGGGTTGGCTTGGAACGATGAAATAGGGAAGAGAACCACCATGCCCACTGGCTCTTTGATGAGCTGGGCGGTGGTGGGACTCACAGTGGTGGTTATGCACCACTGTGAGATGCTCCTGCTCGCAGCGTGGCTCTTCAAGGAGAAGAGAGGCTGCGTATGGAGAGGAGAGGGGAGGAGACGGCCTGGAAGAAGGAAGGTGCTGGGTTTTTTTTTGTGTGACCATGCTCTCTTGCAAAGAAGCTAGCTAATAGACGACTTTTCGCTTAGCGTTATAGTATTTAAGTGGTAGAAAAATCGACTAATCAAAAATAATAAAAATAACCACTTGCAGAAGAGCGGGTCGTGTTCATAGGGAGGCAATGATGCAATCAATAGTTTAATTATTTAATGTTATTTCAGATAGTGCGAAATTCCTTTCAAATTGGACTTAAAATGTGAAGGAAAGTGATTTGCAATAACCTAAAAAGTTAAGGGTGTAAGTGCAGTTTTCCCTCACAAAAATCCTAAATACAGTTAGGATGAATTAATGAGGTTTTCATGTGATGTGTACTAAAGACAATTAGTACTTAAATCAAGTCCAAAATCAATTTTTAAACTAGCCAATATCAATACCATGCAATTAGAAAGAACTATGAGTGCTTGAATGCAATTCTGCCATAATATAATAATAATAAAAAAAATGAAATTGGTGGAAATGGCATTGAATTTAATTTCTAATTAAGATGGAAACAGAGCTTTATTCCTCACTCTTCCTCGTGAGAGAGAGAGAGAACCACAAGGGTCGATGCAGGGATCAAGAGGACGGCGAGGTCAAGAGCTTTCCGACGGTGGCAGCGGTGGCGGTGGAGGTGGTCGAAGCTAGCCAGCGGTAGTGGCCGGAGCTCCGGCCTGTCGAGCAAGAGGGCGGCTTCTGCTGCGACTATTCGAGCGACGCACGCGTGCGCTAGTGCGAGGGCCAGCGCTTGCTGTTGTGGTCTGCAGGTGGTTGGCGGTGCGCTGCGGAGAAGACTTGTGGGTGTGCGGGCGCGGCCTGGCAGGGCGAAGATGAAGCACCTGCGGGTTCTTGAAGGCGGAGTGGTAGGCGCTGGAGGGAGGAAGCACGGGCTGATGGTCCAGTGTAGCAAGGGGCGCTGGTGCGTGAGCGCCTACTGTGGTGTGGGGCAGCAGGGAGGTGATGGGCGTGCGGGTGTGATCTACCAGCAGCAGGAGGCGCTGGTGATAGCCCACGTTTAGGAACGCCTGTAGTGAGGTGCGGGTGTGATATGGCATGCAGGCTCCTGCTTGAGAGGTTGGGGCGCACTGGAGGAGAGGTGCGCTTGTGTGCGAGCACCTACTGTGGCTGGATGAGAGAGCGCACTGTAGGGCAAGTGCGGTGGAAGCAAGGTCGGCTGGAGATTAGGGGCGCGCTGGTGAGCGCTGGTAGAGAGGGTGCGACGTCTGATTTGCAGGGGGCTGGAGTGGGTAGTTGGTGAGTGGTTCTTGTGGCAGGAAGAGGCACACGGGTGGAGGCGTGCGCACTAGTGAAGGTTTTTCCCCGCAAGGGGGAAGAGGACACAGTCCACGCTGCTGGATCATAGGGTTTGCCTTTTCCACGGTGAAGCAGTTCCCCACGAGGGTGAAAGATTCTCTCTGTGCACGCCGCCTCTTCTCTTTTTAAATCCTCTCTCTCCCTCTGTGCGTCAACCGAGGGATTTGTAAATCCCTTTCTGTTTTTGGCCAGTGATCGTTGGAGAAGATTACCCCAATGTCCGGCAGGCGAGGGGGGAAATAGCTGTGGTGGCTGTTTGGGGAAATTATCCCCCCACCCTTGTTCTTTCTGTGTTTTATTACCTGCATATAAAAATAACTAAATAATTAAGTTATAGAATGTTATAAACTCAAATTATAAGGCATACAAATATTCTATAACTTAATTGCCATTATTAACACATTTAAGCTATACGATTAAATATACTTAGGCTTAATAACAGTCCATTTTAATGGACTCATCAAATACCCCCACGCCTAAGATTTGCTAGTCCCTAGCAAAAATGAATAATAGAAGTAATTAGACGACTTCTTCTTTTCTTATCTCAAAACTTTAGAAATCTAGACAAATGTGAAGTGATGATAACCTACGTAACAGATCCAAGTGAAAGAGCCGATTCGCATTGGGAGTTCATACATCACCCTTAGCAAAAATTTCTGTCGAGATAGGCAACCACTTCCTTCAGGGATAAAGCAGACGATAATTTGTAATTTGACCCCGGCGTTTGGCTTAGGTAGGAGATATCAAATGGATTTGTATTTGGTGGCACACACTCAACTAGTGCTACATATAGCTTAATACTGTAGACTCTGGCTCTCTAGACTATTAGACAACTTTAAGAGAGGCTACATAACTGTGCTCTCTTAATGTTCCTGGGCACTCTCTCTTTTCTTTCTTTCTATGATCACGAATCTCGCCAGAATTAGAAATTATACTCACTATTTGGTGGCCTCAAATGGCATCTACACTTCAATTAAAGTCCTAATAACTCTATAACCAAGTTAGAGTTCTCAACCAATATTCAGGTGATCAGAAATACTAGAAGGTAGGTATGGATCATATTTGGTGGAACGCGATAGGTGTTTGCTGCCATAGAAACAGTGTTACATCATACACTTGGACCCCTTTTTTTTTTGTAATATAACTATTTTTTTCTTTTTCTTCTCTCTATTTCTTCCTTTTCTTCTTCCTTTCTCTCTCTTTTTTTTATATTTTATTTCTTCTTGTTTTTGTTTCTTTTTCAACCAACACAACACGATATAGACTTTTATTTACAAGGCATTATTAGGGATGATGACGGTCAAGAGGAAGTTGTGTGCTTATTTGGTGGAAGTACCTATTCTCGGCACCGGGAAAGAATGGATAGGATAGGCATATTTTTGACCTTTGACACTATTACCCTCCTTCAGCTGAGGACTCTATGAAGGACGGTCATAACCATCCACTATAGTTATAGCTTTATTAAGACTAAATCTCTGTGTATCTGCCTTATTTGGTGACTCTCAGGAATTCACTCAAAGTACGCACCCAGGAACAGAGAGTGAAAACTACGCCTAACTCTGAAGTATCATCATCTAATTATCCAGAACTTAAGAGTCCTTGCACTAGACTTAGCGCACCAGTAATCTCTCTAGTTCTTCTCACAAATATGAGATGGATTTACTAGAAGATAGTATGCCTGACTCTCTATGAACTGTCCAAGGGTTCAGTAGACTACAAATGCTCATTGGTTTTCCTCAAGGATCCATTACCAAGTCTACGTGCATGTGAAATAAATGTACTGGATTCTAAACTTAAGAAATAATTCAAGAAGAGAAACCTCCAATGACAAGGTATTCTGCTAGGGACTAACCCAATCAGCTCGAGAAAAGAGTATTTATTTTTTTATATGCTAACCTAAATGCATGAATGCACCTAAAATGCAAATGCACTCCCCCATGCCTAAATCCTACAATGTCCCCATTGTAAAATTAAAACAAGAGGAGAAAGGAAAGAAATCACCTGACACAGTTTGCTGGGTTACCTCCCAACAAGCGCTGCATTTTCTGTCAGCAGCTAGACTTATAAGGAACCTGTAAGTCAGGTTCCAAACAGAAAAGGTTAGGCCCTAAGAATATGCGTGATAGTGCAGGCCTAGAAAGGTAACCACGGATGTTGGCGAGCTGATGATGCAATGTAATTCCAAATGCTCGCCAGAAGATATGAAAGCGAAAAACCTCGTCGGCTACCTTGGGAGGTCTAGGGATAATAAACGGAATATGAAAAGGGACCTCGCGAAATGGAATAGGTGGAGGATAACAAGGATCCTCCAGAGCAGGACGGGTTTTAAAAGATATACACATTATTAGTTCAAACCCTTGAATGGCTAGAGTAAAAGTACAAGCATCAATCCATACTCGCCATTATACTCTAGGATGTACTGGCCTGATATAGTCTCCAAAAAGAATGTACATGAGCAGAGATCTGAGCCAGGGATCGGTTAGGGAGTATAAGGGTTGTTTGTAGTGTTGGAAGGTAATGGTTAAGTCCAATGAGGGCTTAGTAGGTGTTAGGTCCAATTCCAACAATGATTCAAATTGTGTACACTCCCTAACAATAGTAGACAACTTCAAGTTATCCTGCCTAGCATTAATGATCGGAGTCATATTTGAATCAAGGGTAGACTCCAAATTACAACTTTCTAATGGCAGGGTCAAAATGTAAGAATCGTTATCATTTAGCTCATCCCCAGATTTGTTTGGTTCACTGAAATATTTGTCGGGCTGTATATGTGATTCATTAGGAGTTGGATCAGTATCCTCAATTATTTCTAAAAGGGAATCAGTCTTAATATTTTGGAGGAAGCCTATATCATTGAATTCGTTGCTGTTCTCAGGGTATAAATCCTCAAATGATGTGTTTTGTCCCCGAGAGTCTCCCATAGACTTCTCATTTTGTTTGTCCTCCTCTAATATCAACTCCTGTTTTGATGGAGGATGACTCTCAAAAGAAAGGAGGAATCTGAATTTATTCATATTATTTCTATCGTCTGAAGCTAAATCCTCAAATGATAAATAATTCTCCTGTGATTCACTCCAGATTTTTAGTCCAGGTTTCTCTGTTGGGGCATCCTCATCCTCTGAATTAGACTCTTCATATCCCTGAGACCAGAATTGATCATCCTTTATTCCATTTGGATCACCTTCATTAGGTGCATTTAAATCCTCAGGATATTGAATGATAGGTGTTGATTCCCTAAGTAGAGGGTCAGGAGTAGGCTCACTAAGAGTAGAATGGGATTCCACCAAATAATCAAGAGGGGAAGTGATAGGAACAATAATCTTCTCTTGCTTTTGACTCCAATATAGTTCAGGGGGATAATCACTATGATTGTTGTCCTCTAGTGTTCGCATCTCCTTGGGAGAGTCTAAGTGATCGCTACATGAAATTGGATCCCTATTGTCATTAAGTACCTCAGAATTATTTTCATGATCATGATCGGATGGGTAGGGATCAGGATTATTGGGAACCGTGTAGCTAAGTTGTCTTATTTCTTCATTTAATTGTTGACTATTCCTCAACATCTCTCCCATTGATTTCATTATTTCCTTTTGTTGTTTTTGCATTTCTATCATAAAAGAGGAGAGGCTACTGTTATCAGGTTGGGGAGGATAGTCAATTTCAGGCTCTAGTTGCCTAGGGGTATCGGTCCAACCTCGATATGGAAAATCATGAAGGGTGGGATGGTTGGGTGTTTGCATGGAAGTAGGGATTTCAGGATTGGAAAATCCCGCTCCTAAGCTCTGCTCAAAAGTGGGAGTTATCAGGCCAGTACTCCCAGGGTAAGAATGAGAATGATCCCATGAATTATCAATGTACCCATCAAAGGATGGATACGCTTGGAGCATGGGATCCTGATTAAAAGATGGGAAGTATTGACTCTAACAATCTGAATGATAGGAGTAAGAATAATCCATTTCTTTAAGGAAAACAATTTTAACTCTCTTAGGCTTTAGCAAAATTCAGCAGAAAACTTCCTAGAGAGTTCTAATGTCAAAGCAAATGCAAATTCAATGGGATCTGTTTTTAGTAGATTGTAGGTCTTAGAGTTATATGTTTAGTTGGTGACCAAACAAGTTTTGCAAAAATTATGTTTCCTAGGCCAACCTTCGCTGGTGCCTATAACCTACTCGCAAGGGATGGAAGTCTCGAATCGAACCCACACACGAGGAACCGAAGTAACTTGGTGGATAGGCTTGTTGATTTCCGACTAACTTCCCTTGTGGTGAAAAAGAGGAGAGGTAGAAATTTATCTAGTGACCTTATGTAAGGTGCACAGTATCTCAAGTGTGCAAGCATACGATCCTGTCTTGACTTTTTTTGAAATTCCGCAAACAGGATCCTTTTGCACACAATTTTTTGTCACAGATTTTAAAGTCCAACCTCTTAACAGTCCCAATTTTCCTTTTTAAAGTGACCACTGAATTAATTTGATTCAAGCAATTTAGTGATCTTAGATTTAAGTTCAATGCATATGCGTGACAAATAATTAATGCTCAAGAGAAGACGTACCTTACTCCAGCTTTCATCGTGCAGTAATGAATGCAGTTCAATAAAAATAAACTAAATGCTGCTCATTCAGTCCTCATGATTGTCCTATAGATATGCAGCTTCTAGCAGGCAGTTCGACTATTTTTTCTTTATAATAACAAACACACCAAATCTAACTAACTAACAAACATGCAGTTCAAACAATCCTAGAATCTAAACAAATGGGAACACGCTCCAAAAAATACACTCTCGCATACAAGAACGATAAGAAATGAAATGGTGCTGGGAACACGTTCCCAAAAAATACCCAAGGGTCAAAAAGACAGTAATTAACTTCTAATGTCTATCTAACTAAATCTAACTAAAATGTCTAACTAAATCTATCTAAGATCTACTGACTAAATCAGAAATAGGCTTCTCCGTAAGCCTAAATGCGTAAGATCAAGGCCCACGTGTTCCTGTTGTTGTCCTCCAGGTGGCGTCAAGGTCCACCAAAAAGATCGTCTCCGCCGAGTTGTTCACGTTGTTTACGTTCAAAGTCATCCCTTTGCTGCGCCTCGTCGCCGTGTCAAATTCCTTGCAAAATAATCAAAATGATTAGATAATTTCGCAACTCAAAAGATTCAAAAATAATAAAGTAAATCTATTGCATCTGTTGCTCCCCGGCAACAGCGCCAATTTTGATAGACGTTTTGCTTAGCGTTATAGTATTTAAGTGGTAGAAAAATCGACTAATCAAAAATAATAAAAATAACCACTCGTAGAAGAGCAGGTCGTGTCCACAGGTAGGTAATGATGCAATCAATACTTTAATTATTTAATTTTATTTCAGATAGTGCGAAATCTCTTTTCAAATTCGACTTAAAATGTGAAGGAAAGTAGATTTGCAATAACCTAAAAAGTTAAGGGTGTAAGTGCAGTTTCCCCTCACAGAAATCCTCAATAAAGTTAGGATGAATTAATGAGGTTTTCACGTGATGTGTACTAAAGACAATTACTACTTAAATCAAGTCCAAAATCAATCTTTAAACTAGCCAATATCAATACCATGCAATTAGAAAGAACTATGAGTGCTTGAATGCAATTCTGCCACAATATAATAATAATAATAAAAATGAAATTGGTGGCAATGGCATTGAATGTAATTTCCAATTAAGATGGAAATAGAGCTTTATTCCTCTCACTTCCTCGCGAGAGAGAGAGAACCGCAGGGGTCAATGCAAGGCTCAAGACGACGGCGAGGTCAGGAGCATTCTGATGGTGGCAGCGGCGGCGGTGGAGCTGGTCGGAGCTAGCCGGCGGCGGTGGCCGGAGCTCCGACCTGTGAAGCAAGAGGGCGGCTTCTGCTACGATTGTTCGAGCGGCGCGCGTGCGGGCTGGTGCGAGGGCAAGCGCTTGCTGTTGCGGTCTGCAGGTGGTTGGTAGTGCACTGCGGAGAAGACTTGTGGGCATGCGGGCGCAGCCTGGCAGGGTGAAGACGCAGCGCTTGCGGGTGCTTGAGGGCGGAGCAGTAGGCGCTGGAAGGAGGAAGCGCGAGCTGATGGTGTAGTGCAGCAGGGGGCGCTGGTGCGTGAGCGCTTGCTGTGGCGTGGGGCTGCAGGGAGGTGATGGGCGCGCGGTGAGATCTGCCAGCAGTAGGAGGTGCTGGTGATGGCGCGCGGTTTTGAACACCTGCAGTGAGGCACGGAATATGGCGTGCGGGTGCCTGCTTGAGAGGTTGGGGCGCGTTGGAGGAGAGGTGCACTTGTGTGCGAGCGCCTGCTGTGGCTGGATGAGAGAGAATGCTGTAGGGCAGGTGCGGTGGAAGCAAGGCCGGCTGGAGATGAGGGGCGCGCTGGTGCACGCGGGCAGAGAGGGCGCGGCGTCTGATTTGCATGGGGGCTGGAGCAGGCAGTTGGTGAGCGGTGCTTGTGGAAGGAAGAGGCGCACGGGCAGAGGCGTGCGCACTGGTGAAGGTTTTTCCCTGCAAGGGGGAAGAGGACACAGTGCACGCTGCTGGATCACAGGGTTCGCCTTTTCCACGGTGAAGCAGTTCCCCACAAGGGGGAAAGATTCTCTCTGTGCACGCCACCTCTTCTCTTTTTAAGTCCTCTCTCTCCCTCTATGCGTCAATCGTGGGATTTGCAAATCCCTTTCTATTTTTGGCTGATGATTGTTGGAGAAGATTACCCCAATGTCCGGCGGGCGAGGGGGGAAATAGCTACGGCGGCTATTTGGGGAAATTATCCCCCCACCCTTGTTCTTTCTGGATTTTATTACCTGCATATAAAAATAACAAAATAATTAAGTTACAGAATGTTATAAACTCAAATTATAAGGCATACAAATATTCTATAACTTAATTGCCATTATTAACACACCTAAACTATACGATTAAATATACTTAGGCTTAATATTAGTCCATTTTAATGTACTCATCACTAGCCGTGCCTTTTTAAAGAAGAAAGAGGCATGCACAGCCATGCCCTGGCTGTGCATGGCTCTACATGGCTGGCAGGGAGTGCTTGCTGCAGAGAATGGCTTGAGGAAGGTCCAGCCATGCCATGCAACCGCGGAGAAGAAAGTCAAATAAAAATAAAAATAAAAATAAAGATGGTGAATTTATGAGGGAGCACTTGAGGAATACATTAATTTCAAGGCCATTTTATTCACTCTCCTCCCCTCTCAAATAAATGCATGCATGCATTTATTTTTACAATTGCGACTATGTCAACCTAATATACACTGGCAATGCATGGAAATAGCACAAGGTGGCACAATTGTTGGTGTATTTTTGCTGTACAATCACCCCCCCTCTCAACACTGTCTCTCATCTCCTCTCCTCCCTACAGATTTCGATCGTGCCCTTCCATCAGTGTGTCTTATGAAACCAAACCATGAAACTCCTTCCTCTTCTTAAATTCAAGACAATCCTCATGACTTTGCCAATTTCCAGAACTACTCCCCTAAGTTGTGACTACTTCTGCATATGATCTCTCCCCCTCTTGCTTCGACCTCTCATAAAATTGGTAGGAGAATCTCATATGGAGAAGCCAAGAGCTTTCTCCACATCGGATCATTATTTTGTTTGGGACCTACTCACCCCGAGTCAACTTTACATCCACCGATTTATATTATATGTGCATAATCCATACGTAATTGTAAATAGCTATGCGTGTACTAATAAACATAGTTATAACTATATATATAACTTAAAGTAATTATGATGTACAGTAATATATCCATATATTTATTTATTTACCTATATTTTGTACATATTTATATTTATAATTTAATTAGGTATATTATTAAGTTAATGTAATTTAAATTAGCAAATCAATAAACTAACGAAGTAAATTCCGTTGTATGATTTTATATTATAGTTTAAAGTATTTTAAGTATATTTATAACCAATTTATAATATAAATAGTATTTACATCATATAATAAATATATATATATATTTAATCCATGTAAATTAAACATGTAAGTATAGAAATAAATCAATAAAAAAATTAAAAATTTATAAAAATTAGTTAATAATGTAAATTAACTAATTCATAAGTCAATTGTACCATTAATTTATTGCTTTATACTTAAATAAAGGAATTAATTCTAAAATCAATGCGTATTTATCTCTAACTTTAATGAATTTCTAAATATATTTATATATTTAATTAATGTAAATAAACTATACCAACAAGTACCATATATAGGCTACATGATTATTTAATTTAATTTAAAAATAACTATTTAATTAGCACCTAAACCAAGGCATGAAATTGGATAGAAATCATGGCTTGGCACCTCAATTTAGCACTTTAGTTGGCACCACATCGTTAACTGAGATACTCTCAGCTGTATGTAATGAAATGCCACTAGGGACCTCCAATGCGGGGGTCGGATCCCCAGTGAGCATACTAATGTGCCACACATCTAATTGACCTAAAATGCTCATTTATGCATGTTTCAAGTGTCATAGAACCGTTCATCATTATAAATATTGTATAACATGCATCATCATGTATTTAGGTTATATTGTATAAATTTTAGGTTAACGTTGCTGTTCATCACACTGAATCAGGTTTTAAGAGTACCGCATTGTAATAAAGCATTTAAAATAAATACAATTTTATTACTCAAATTTGAAGTCCGAGGTCGAATACAGGGGCCAAATTGGTATTTAGAAATCAAGATCACAATTCAGAATTTAAAGGAATATGCAATAATATCAATCTCAAAGTGCAAAAATATGGGAGTAAATGTAGAGCACAAAATATTAAAGAACTCAATGTATATGAATTAAACTCAAATGGATGCTATAGTGCTCTCTAATTTCTTCTTTCTCTGTGGCTCTTCTTCTGACTTCTTTACTTTCTCTATTGCTTCCTCTTCTCTTTCTTTCTCTTCTTCTTTGGCCTCGGTCTTCCTTCTTACTTAGCTTCTCCTTCTTCTTCCTTTAGCTTCTTCCTTCTTCTTCCTTTCTCTATCTTGGCCCTTCCCTTAGCTTCTCCTCTTCTTCTTCAACTTAGCTTCTCCTCTTCTTCAGCTTGCAGCAAAACCTACCCCCCTACCTGCATGCACTCTCCTCTCTTTCTCTCTTAGGTTCCACTCTACCAAAGCCACACGTATTCAGGTAATCGGGTCGGGTACGTACCCGGGACCAGGCTTGCCAGCGTGCGGTGGTGGGCGAGGAGTGCAGTCGTGTCGGGTTAGGCTAGGCCCGCGAGGCATGAGCGTGGATGAGTCTAGGTCGATTAGGTGAGAGGGACCTCACCTCGTGATTCGGAGCCGAACTGCTACTAGAAAGAATTCAACTTATGCGGCTTCACTCGCTTCGCAGTCACCGATGTGGGACTAAACGCGTGTCCTTCTCGCGCGCTTGCAGCAGAGGTGGTCACTTCAATTGCCTCAACTGCCACTGCCTTCGACTAGAATTGAGCGCCTGGAGTCATGCACGAGGGCATTCCGCGTAGCCTGAGATAGGGGCATCCTAGATCTGGCAAGGCCTGGAGCTTGCTTCAAGCTTGCTTCAAGCTCTACATCAATGGTGGAGGATGCCTGTACCTGAAATCACCAAGAAGGGCTCGCAGCCACGTCAAATCACTTAGGAAGCTTCACCGAGGCATGGGGAATGTGCTGCGGTGGTTGGCGTGGCGTGGGGATGCCTGTGTGAGCGTGCCTATGGTACACTGTGTGTGTATGTGTGGGTGTGTTCGGGGGTGTGTTTGGGTGAGTCGAGCGGTGGTATGAATGAGGGGAAATGTTCAGTGGAGTGAGGGGATGCTTATGGACTTGTCGATGAGGAGGGGGATGGTCTGTGGTGGTGGAGCGATCTCGCCGGAGTTGGTGGTTGGAGACGAAGGAGATGATGGTGGTGGAGTGCTACAGTAGTTGATTTAGGGAAATAAATAGGGAAGAAGAATGTAGAGGGTGAAGGGAACTTATCTATGGTGATAGTGGACGAAGGGAAGGCGAAGATGGCATTGAGCGCGTACTACCAACACCGGACACGAAGGCACTCAGAGTAGGACAGTCGGCGAGGATGAAGGGGAGACAAGGGCGTCGACGGGAGCAGCGTGACGCAGACAATCGCAAGGAAGAAGAACCTGGCACTGGTATTGTGGTCAGGCGATGAGGGAGTGTAGGGAGGGTCGCCGGAGCTTGATGAGCAAATTGGCCAAAGGAGGAGAGAAGAATTTGAGGGGTTCTCCAGTCAATTTCAAGCTTAGAGGAGTCGGAGTGAACTGGGGCTTCTTAAATAGATCTCTAGAGGGGGATTTATGCTTGGAAGGCAAGCTTCCAAGCAAGGTATGCTAGTCAGAGAAGGAAACCCAAAATTGACAAAAATCTCTCATGCACTCACATGTGAGATTGGGAAAGAATCTTGGATCATGGATGGGTTTAGATTGGAGGGATTTGCTCAGAGAATCTCCCTTCCAATTTTGGAGATCCTCTGAGCAATTAGTGAGAAACCACCTTTGAAAGCTTTTCGGAGTAGGATTTCTCCGCTATAATGGCGGAGGGACCTAATTGCGAGAACGATGAAGCTAGGGTCTTTTGTAAAGGTTTTTGAAAGATAGGGGTACAAATGTAATCAGGCTGGACCTTTTTGCAAACTGGGTCAAGGAAAACTCAACATGGGTCCATATTTTGGTACAAATCTAATTTTGACCTAGGGAATTTAAAGGTGAAGTTGGATTTTAGGTTTGACGAGATTTGACTAGGAAATTTATGCAAAAATCCAATTTAGGGTAAATATCTATCTGAAACCCTATTCTAGGTCAAAATGGGTTTCAATGGCTAAATTGAAAGTTATAAACCCTATTGATTGCACCGCAAAAATACACCTGCAATTGTGCTGTCTTGTGCTATTTCCTAGAATTACCAGTGCATATTAGGGTTCCATAGTCGCATTTGTGAAAATACATGCATGCATGCATTTAATTGAGAGGGGAGGAGAGTGAAATAAGCGGCCTCGCAATTTACATTTTCTTCAAGTGCTGCTTCACAAAATTCCCATCTTTATTTTTATCTCCATTTGATTTTGTAATCACTCTTCCCGCGGCTGCATGGCAACTTCTCCTTCGAGCCATTCCCTGCTCACAGCTCTCCCTGCCAGCCGCAGCAGACCACTCCCTGCCAAGCCATGCGCAAGCCATGCACAGCCAAGGCATGGCTGTGCATGGCTTTCCTCTTCTATAAAAAGAGGGCGGCTTCTTCTTCATGTGCAGCCTGGTCGTCACGAAAAAAGACCCAACACAGCAGCACCACCTTCTTCTCCAGGCTGCCTCCTCCCCCTTTCCCTCCATACTCAGGACCTCCTCCTCAGTGGAGACACTCTGCGGGCAGGAGTCTTCACTGTGGTGCGCACACACCACTGTGAAAGCACCACCGCCCAGCTCTTCAAAGAGTCGGTGGGCGTGGTGGCCTTCGTTCCCTGTTTCAAGTTCAAGCCATTGTAGCCATTGGAGATGGAGCTTCAAGCTTTGAAGCTCTCAAGCTCCGCACAGCAATAGCAGCTCCACCGCACATGCTAGCAGCACGGTGGTCTTCTCTTCCCTGACTTCTTCGTTCCAGCACTTTCGCCATTGCCGCAGGCTTCATGGTCTGAAGCTCTGCGGCAACAGCAGGAAGGCGGCAGCAGGCGCGCAGGCCACCGCACGCCCACATGCAGGCCACCGCGAGTGCCAGCAGGCGCCCTTGCCTCCCTCTCCACGTGCTTTGTGGCGAACTTCTCCACGCCTGCAACCGACCGGCACAACCCTTCCTTGCACGCACCAGCCCACGGAAGCCAGCCGCAAGCCGGCTACACTCACATCACCTGTAGCAGGTGGTTGCATGGCTTGCCCAGCCACTGTAGCAACTGTTCACACGTTTCTGCGGAACACTGTGGCTACAGTGGGGTGACTGGTGAGTTTCTCACTTAACTGGTCACCCGGCGTGCCGCAACAGGTCGCAGTCCACGTGCCTGCCTTCGCCTGCACCCACCCACGTACGTCTGCGTGCTCCTGCCTCTCCCAGCGCCTGCCTTCGCCCGCTCCCTTCGCCTACGTACACCTCTCCGTGCAGTACTGTGCACTGTGGTCTTCTCTCCGCGCCCATCGCCCTCCAGCGTGCACTTCTTTGCGCGCATACGAGCCTACGCTCGAGCTTGAATCACCAGACGATGCTCCATGGCTGCAGACATCTTAACCCGCGCGTCTTCACTCCAGCAGGAAGCGTGCGGCAGCTCTCTCTCTCTCTCTCTCCCTCTCACAGCACTCTTTTTACTGACGCTTGCACACACATACACTCACACTTTCATACACACACACACACCTATACACTATTATATACATATATATATATATGTACGTATATTCATACATATAGTAGTACCTATATACTTATGTATTAGTATACGTACATACATATATATATATATATATAGTTATATATATACATATATATATATTTACATATATACATATACTTATATGCATATACATATATATATATATACATATATCTATACAAATATTAGTACTTATATAACTTTGTATTAATCCATATACATACATATATATATATATATATATATATACATCTATATACCTATAAATATACATACATATATATACACATATACTTATATATATACATATGTATACAAATATACATACATATATATTCATATATATATCTATAACTATACATACATATATATATATATATACTTATCTACATATATCTATATATAAATATATTACTATATACATACACACATATATATATGCATCTATATAGTATCTTATACATACATATACATATATACATATATATACATAGATATATATATATCTATACATATATCTATCTATACATATAGTTACATACATACATATATATATACATATATATACATACATTTAAACATATATATATGCATTTTACTGCATATATACCTATATATTTATAACCATATATATATATATACATATAGATATATTTACATATATACATATATATATATTTTTTCACATTACTTACCATACATGGTATCACGGGAATATTTACACTAGTTGCTGATATTCCCCGATACACGCGTACAGAAAGCGTGGTCACATACATCTTTTGCCATCCACCTTACACTCCATGCGGCACCTCGTCCTGTCGGTTGCGTCTTTCTAGACGACCGACTCGACACCGTGCTACACTTCATCTCCACCTCCACCACCACCCCTTTATACATATATAATATATACCTATATATATACTATATTTACTTTATTTCTGCTTCTCTTTCATGCCAATAAAAAGATAAAAAAATATATAAAAGAGAAAAGATAATCCTTGACTTGCAGGTACTCCGTCTGGAGAATAGCAAGACCCGTTTTGGAACCCTGTTTTGGCTCAAAGCTAAGAACCTAATTTTGAGGGTATGCCTCAAGGACAAAGATTATCAGAAAAAAATCTAAATAGAAAAACACCAAAAACACAATAAACAATCAGAAGAGATTCGTTGTAGGAAAGGCATAGAAACTTGACTTGTAACCCCACTTCCCTGAGTTCAACCCTGGGCCTGAAAGTGTTCACGATAAAATCAAGTAGGCCAGGTTAAAAAAAAAATTTGTAAAGAGATGGTTAGGTCTGATTTAGGTTAACCACTATACACACTTCAACGATAAAATCACCATATTAACAACCTAATCGGGTCTGACACCACACCTTTTCTGGCATCGTTGCCGAGGAGGTGCACCTTCAAGTAAGTTTCTATTCGATTCCTTTCAATTTTTCTCTTCTCTCTTCACGGGTGTCTCTGTTTTTGGTGTGCAGGTGAACCTGTTGCAAGGAGAAGGCAGGCAGAGGAAGTCAAAGACATGAGCAGATCCAAGGCGGGAACGAGAGCGTGAAGATGCCGACACTGCATTGGAGCTTCACACATGTTGCCGAACAAGCAGGTCTTCCTTTCTTAGCAACTTAAGTTAACTTGTCACCTTAATAAAAAATATATAAAAAAAAAATTTAAATAAAAACTAGAAGAACTTCTTGGGATCTCTTGGGGCAAGTGGATTAAGATTCACTTGTTTGATTGATTGTCTTCACTCCCACTGCCCCTGGATTTCCCACCTTAGTTCGCATTGCGAAAATCTAGGAATCTTGATTCTTGAAATTTTCTCCGTGGGAAGAATTCTTTGTGGGAAACATAAAAATATTGATTGCACCCCTCTTTGCCTCACTTATCTGCAAATTCGGGATCACATTTTTGGTGGGGAGACTTGGAATTGAGTTGATTCCAACCCTACCATGACTTTTCAACTTGCCTATGATTCAATCCCGAATATTTCAACCCCAACAATTTGATTTTCTTTATCTTTTGGTTGAAGCCTTGTGTGTGGAAATCATTTTTGGTGATTAGGAGTACTTGAAATGAAGTGCTTTAGCTCCCTTTCACACTAATTTAAAACTGATTCGTGCATCCACACATAGAAATCTCCATCTAGGGAAGACCATTGCATTGTAGCATGCAGTAACCAACTGATATTGAAGAAGAGTTTGTTGGGCTTAGAAGAAAACTTATACTCTTGCAAAACTCGGAGATTGGTTGAATTGGTATTTCAGCGAAATCCTAAAATCCATACTACTTTATAACTGAATTCTAAAAACCATTCACCAATTAAAAACTTCAATTCGGGGAGATTTCCCCTTTGCATGTTTGTTTTACACACTCTGAAAATCAATCACTTGGGCAGTACCCGTAAACAACGCCCTTCACATTCCAGAAGCACTTGATCCTAAGCCTCTAACTAAAATTGGTAGTAACTTGACCCTTATTAAGGATTGGAGGTCTAACTACTTGCGTGTAGCGTCTACGTGCTGGTGAGGGTTCCCGCGTGCTATCGGGTGTCTAAGACTGGGGCAAACGACCTTTCAATCTGGCTCGGTGGTTCCGCGTTGCTCGCATTCGGTTCCGTAGTTTGTGATAGTAGGTAAATTAGATCTTTAGGTCTAAGGGCACACTGTAGACGTTAGGAATTTGACTATATTGATTTGTAATCAAGTGTACCTTTGCGGCGTCATTTCTCTCATCTCTTCTCCCTTCTCATCTCCCCAATTCTTCCTACGGTAGTGCATGTTTGGGAGGAGGTCACAAAACCCTGAACTGTTTGAATTGACTGATAAATCTAGAAAAGAAGTCGAATCGTCCTTCTCCTCCACAAACATGGCTGCACGCCCACCCCCAAATCCCGAGGGAGGAAACTGCCCTCAGAACCCACCAGGTGGTGGAGCCTTAGATCCCATAACCCGCCTCCAAGCCCAAATGGAAATGTATAATGAGAAAATGGAAGCCATTCAGGAAACATTGGAGAAAATGCAGAACCCTCCCGAATGGGAGGAGCCTAGGTCTCTTAGCTCCTATCAGAATCCTGCGGCTACAGAGACCATAGGAAAAATTCGGGTCCCCATGGGTGGGGATGACTTTGAATTGAAACCTAACATAATTGGCCTAATAAATTTTCACTTCCATGGTCTTGCAAGTGAAGATCCTTTTCTCCACTTGGAAGACCTAACACGACTGGCTGAAATGATTAAACCTAGAAATGTCAGGTTACCTATTGTCCTCACGAAAATGTTCCCATTTTCATTGCGGGATAAAGTATCGCAGTGGCTACGCACCCTTGGGAGAACCATCCACTCTTGGGAAGAGATGCGGACAGCGTTTCTCAAGAAGTTCTTCCCAATCGGGCGAACCAATGCGCTTTGCCATGCTATCACTTCATTTACGCAACAAAACGGTGAACAATTTCATGAGGCATGGGTGAGATATAATGACCTCCTCAGGAAGTGTCTGCACCACGGTCTGCCTAAGTGGCATATAGCCCAGATTTTCTACTATGGGCTAAATGAGACATTGAAGCAAATCGTAGACGCTTCCTGTGGAGGGAATTTTATGAATAAAGACGAGAATGGAGCATTCGAATTGTTTGAAAATATGAGTGAAAACTCAATGAACAATGCCTCCATTGTTGCCTTTAATCATACCAGCCAGCCCCGAAATGTCCACGAAGTTGACACGGGACCCTCCCATTCATCCATTGATCTCAGCCTTATAGCACAAAAACTGGATGAAGTCTCTGTCATGCACAAGAAGCTGGATGAGCTTCTAGCCAACCCCGCCCATTCTATGTCAAACACCCCCACTTCTACACTTCGTCACAATCCAAATTCTTCCAACACTAGGCTTATCCCGAGAAACCCCGTAAGACCTTCCTTACCGAGTGTCGCGCCAAGTGACTCGGTAAGTCATGTGGAACTGGCTTCTACGAGCCAGTATTTCGACATGGAGGACCAAGCCTCCATGTGCTAGGAAGCGTATTTACATACGGACACGTCTTCTGGCATTGAAGACGCTTGCGCCCTGGGGAACAACCCGTTCTCTGCGACGTATAACCCGGGGTGGCGCAATAATCCGAACTTCGCATGGTCCAACAACCCTCAGTGCCAAAACCCTATGGGTGGACCAATGCGATCGTCCACACCCGTCATCCCAAGGGCCCAATCTAATCCTATGACGAATCCGCCATCTGGCCCTTGCGTACCGCAAATCGAACACACATCAAGTCCTCTTGACAAATTGATGTGAATGATGACGGAAATGTCAAAGCACCATGAAGAGAACATGACCTCCCTTCAGCACCAATTGGCGCAACAGAATGCTGAGATCAGTCCACTACGCATGATGACTCGATCTCAGGGCACTCTTCCCGCCCAACCTATTCCAAACCCACTAAACTTCGTACCCCGTGGTCCATAACCACAGGTACAACCTTCTCAGGGACAGGTTCATCAAACTCTGCAAGCTCCGAGCATTCCATTAGGATTTCAGGCTAATCCCATTGCAGCACCGCACTCTTATGTCCCCATTGCATGCCCTCCTCCGCCGTATGATCCCACTGGACCCGCATCGTCCAATGCTATCACTACGAGGAGCAGTAAGTAGACCGTCTATCCACCTCGACCTGATCCTGGCCCGTCTTCTTCTTCATCGCCCTCTCATTCGGGATGCGCACCGCATTCACAAGAGGACGATACACCCAAATTCGTGCCAGAATCAGTTCCATTCCCTGAGGCTCTACTAAGGGAGCCAAAAGGCAAGAAGAAGGATACGCAAGCCTTTGATAACCTGCGTAATTTGTTCAGGGATGTAGAAATCAAGGTACCCCTACTCGAGGCTATCGACCACATACATACTGTCGCCCAATTTTTCAAAGACTACACAACACCCAGGCGACAGTCAAAGAAAACTAAAAATCTGGTGGTTCTCTCACCTTATGCGAGTTGTGCTATACTGTCAAACCTACCACCGAAGCAGAAAGATCCGGGCACACCACTTATTTCCTATAGCATCCAAGGCTGCAATTTTAACAGTGCCCTGCTTGATCTAGGATCTTCCATAAATCTTAAACCAACCATCATGCTCGAAAAATTTTCCTTGGGAAATCTGAAACCCACCCCTGTCACGTTACAGTTGGTACATCGCTCTGTCAAAATTCCGAAGGGTGTCGTGGAGGACGTGGAGGTTAGGGTCAACAGTCTCTATTTTCCTATTGACTTTCTTGTTTTAGATATGGAAGTTACTCGCTCACTTTCTAATTGTCCGATCATCCTTAGTCGACCTTTCTTGGCCACAGCCCTTGCCCTTATCGACTGCGAGTCGGGCTGTATTGAGATTGCCGTTGGATCTGAAAAGATTAAGCTTAACATCTTCAAGGCAGCCAAGAACTTTGATTGCTATTGCATAAAGGATGACACACCTGATGAGGACATGACCGTCAGTGCGTGTATCAGACTAATTGGGACCTATTCAGACTGCTGCGGATTACCTATAAACATTGACAACTACCTGACCAGCACATATTGTGACGTTCCCCCATCCCTCCCTTGTCCCGTACCTTCTCCTGGCCAAACTTCTGACGAGGTTTTCTCCCTTCCCATACCTCGTGGTCTGAGTCATATCTGGGCTACTCACCACCGGTCTACACTCTTGAAGACCAGATTGCCCTTTCTTTCCCGCCAAATCAGGCGGATTTGCAACTCCACACTGGGACCTTGAGCCCATATACTTCTCACTGGGGCTATTCCTTTTTGGATCCATCTATACAAGAAGCACCTCTTCATGGCTAATCTAAGGGCCAACTTCTTCTTCCCGACTTGTTCTCCGATCCTCCTGGGACACTCATCCCATGAAATGCCAGACCTTTCACCATTCACCATCACTTTTCACGCCACTATCACGATCACTTCACTTTTCACTTCACCACCCACCATCCACCCACCCTACCACCCTGCTCTATACCCTGCACCTCAAATCTCATTTCCCAATCTTTCATCCTTTCTCTACCTTTCCCTTCATGAATATAAGGACATATCATTGTTTGGCATGGGGGGTGGATAGGCATCCATAGGATCTGGGTATTTTATGGTATCATGCAGTTTCCACCTATTTATAAATTTGCAAGAAAAAGAAAAGAAAAAAAAAAAATATATATATATATATATAATAATAATAATAATAATAAATGGTGTTTAGTAATGATCTTAAGGCTGAAACAAAAATACAATAAGTGTTTATGGATATTCAACCTCTATTTTGAAGACTTTCCAGGCCACAGAAGCTTGATTCGCTCAGGCTCGGCTTAATTCACTTGAGCATTGACAAGATAGATCAGAATCTTTCCTAACTAAGGGCGTATTCTTGTACCTGAGACACCAGTACAGGATCGTTGGTTTGCTTCTACTTGAGAGCTTAAGTAAACTTGGTTCACACTACACATATCAGGAAAGACCAGGTGAACATAAGATCCAACCGTAGTGTTCATTAGGGAAGGTGGAGTCCTTACCTGTGCATGCAGGTAGACTTTTTATCCTAGGCTTTAGTCTTGTGTTTAGGAGCGACTCTTTCCACCAAAAAAAAGAACTCTCCCACCAAAAAGAAAAGAGTGCTCCTCCAAATAATGTTGTAAGAGATATACTGACACGTGTTTCAAAAAAAAAAAAAAGAGAGAAAAGATGTAAATAAGTCAGTATATCTCTCAAGTGTCTGTAAAGTCTCTACCTTAAAAAAGTTCTTCAGAGCAAGTTGCAAATACCCTATTTTCCTGTGAGCCACAAATGTCAGAAAATGGGAGTTGAGTTTTCCGTCATCTTCTTAAGGGTCAATCCGAAATCACGAGCTGAAATTGGGACCAACCTGCACTTAAAAATTCGTGAAACCTTAGGCTTGAGTCTTAATGTTCATCTGGTCAGTCTTGATCCTTCACTATGCACAAGCCATAACCTCTTGAGCTCTCGAGTACGGCAAAAACCTCCTGGGTCTTGGAAATCGTACTTAAGGTTTAAATATCAAGAGTCCTGGTTAGTCAAGAGATGATCTATGTTATGTGAGACTTAAGGTACTGGTAGTCTTCTCTACAATTGGTTCTCACAATATCCAACAATAAACACACCTATGTTGCCTCAAGAAGAAAATCTTCAGCTTAAGATCATTTCTAAATACTACAAAAAAAATGTTTTGCTAGGGACTAGCAAAAGATAGGCATGGGGGTATGATTGCACCGCAAAAACACACCTGCAATTATGCCGTCTTGTGCTATTTTCTAGCATTACCAGTGCATATTAGGGTTCCATAGTCGCATTTGTGAAAATACATGCATGCATGCATTTAATTGAGAGGGGAGGAGAGTGAAATAAGGGGCCTCGCAATTTACATTTTCTTCAAGTGCTACTTCACAAAAATTCCCTTCTTTATTTTTATCTCCATTTGATTTTGTAATCACTCTTCCTGCGGCTGCATGTCAACTTCTTCTCCTTTGAGCCATTCCGTGCTCACAGCTCTCCCTACCAGCCGCAGCAGCCCACTCCCTGCCAAGCCATGTGCAAGCCATGCACAACCAGGGCATGGCTGTGCATGGCTTTCTTCTTCTATAAAAAGAGGGCGGCTTCTTCTCCATGTGTAGCTTGGTCCTCACGAAAAAAGACCCAACACAGTAGCACCACCTTCTTCTCCAGGCCGCCTCCTCCCCCTCTCCCTCCATACGTAGGACCTCCTCCTCAGTGGAGACACTCTACGGGCAGGAGTCTTCACTGTGGTGCACACCCATTACCGTGAAACCACCACCGGCCAGCTCTTCAAAGAGTCGGTGGGCGTGGTGGCCTTCATTCCTTGTTTCAAGTTCAAGCCATTGTAGCCATTGGAGCTGGACGTTCAAGCTTTGAAGCTCTCAAGCTCCGCACAGCAGCAGTAGCTCCACTGCGCATGCCAGCAGCGCGGTGATCTTCTCTTTCCTGACTTCTTCGTTCCAGCACTTCCACCATTGTCGCAGGCTTCAAGGTCTGAATCTCCGCGGCAGCAGCAGTGTTCAAGGACGTTTCTGTGCGGATTTAAAGGCGTATTACGTTGCAGTAGAACCGACAAAACGTTTAAACAAATAATTTTATTACTCGAACAACTAGAGTATCCGAGGTCGAACACAGGGAGCAAATGGAACTTACCACTAAATCAAAATGTAATTGAACACTCTAATTTACTCAAAATATCAATTCAGGTATGAATGTATGCGATTAAAAGGAGTTAGGGCAAAAAAATATGAAATTGGACGTCTGATCTTGTGATCAGACGTCTTAAAAGCATCTCTCCTTTTCTTCTTGATTATTCTTCTTCTTCTTCTTCTGCTGCAGTCTTTGCTCTGTCTTTTCTTCTTCTGATCTCTGCAAAGTTCTTCACTTGGCTTCTCTGTGCCTTTGCTTCTGGCTTGCTCTTTTCTTTCTTCCCCTGCGAAGGCTTCTTTCTTGCTGCTTCTTCTCTGCCTTGTTTCTTCCTCTTCTATTCTTCTCTGCCGTTCCTTCTTCTTTCTTTCTTTTCCTTCTCGTGGCCAAGTCCTTCTCCTGCGATCAGCTTGCCTGCACAGGAGCAAAACCTAACCCTTCTCCCTCTACCCGCGCATCTCTCTCTCTCAAGCAATTCACTCGAACCGCTCTCCCAGAGCCACAGCCATAATCGGGTCGGATCGTACCCGGGACCAGGCGCACCTGCAGGTGTGTGATGCGCGAGGAGTGCGTAGGTCTAGGTCGGGTCGGATCCGCCAGGTCCGCGTGGTCAGGCCGCGGACGAGGCGGGTGGGGTCAGTGAGGGACCTCACCCCTGTGCTTTCGAGGCAGTAAACCTATATCACAAAAACTCCTTATACCATACCTGTGCCTTGAGATTCCACGATGTGGGACTAAACGTTCCGCCCTTCCTTTGCGTGCGCCCGCAGACTCTCGTGTGCAATTGCCCACGCTGAAGGCCCTGCTGGTGCTCCTTGCTGAACTCAGTCACCTCGCAACACTTGCGAGAGTCTGCTGCACCTGCCGCCTGGGAAGCCTGACGCCTGCTGCTGCTCCCAGCTTCCTGCTGCTTCGGCTGTTAATGGCGGCCGGGGCGTTCACCTGAGCTTCCACAGAACGGCCTATTGGCCCAATTAGAATAGCTGGAAACCTTCGCCGTAGCACGGCGAAGGCGGTGGGTGATGCTGCAGGTTGCCGGTCGTCCTAGGCGTGCACGCCTAGGTCAACCTGTGGCCGGAGATGGTGGGTTGTTCGGGGGGTGGTTATGGAGGTCTGGAGTGGCAGTTGTGGGGTGGAGCGAGTTCCTGGTGGTGAGGCGGAGCTCACGAGGTGGTTGGCGAGCCGTGTGGAGTGGCGGAGTGGTGTGGGCGGCTCGCCGGAGTTCGGTCGGTGATGTGGAAGATGAGGGTGGTCAGCGTCGGTCGAGGGGTAATCAGATGAGATAACAGGGGGAAAAGAGAGAGGATAGGATGGAGAGAAGTTCTAACCTAATTGTAAGGACGAAAGGGGACAGAAGGCGGACAGCAGTACTTGCTGTCGCCGGAGAAGATGACGCCCAGTGGGGGAGAACGGCAGCGACGACGGGGCTGAGGCGGCGTGCGCTGGTACTGCGCGACGCGGAGGGAGGTCAGGAAGCTAACTCTGCCACTGGTTTTCTGGCAGAGCGAAGAGGGAGGGGAGGGGGGCTCGCCGGAGCTAGCTAGGGCATTTGGCCGAGCAGGAGGAGAGGAATTGAAGGGGGAAACTCGGCCAAATCAAGCTCAGCCTCTTCGGCCGGAGTTGTGGGTTCTTATATAGGTGCTGGACTTGGTGTGCAGGGCGTGAAGGGCACGTAATTGCCTAAGGTTGGTCGCCGGAGATGGAAAGGAGTTAGGATACCCAAATCTCTCGTGCGTTCGCACGAGAGATTGGGTTCACACCAACGATTGTAATTGACTTTATAAGGAAGGGAATTCCTCAGAGAATCCTCCTTCCATTTCTGGGAGGGAATCTCTGAGGGATTAGAGAGCAATCCCTCTCCGAACCTCGCCGGAGCTCGGTTCTGCCCTAGCAATGGCGGCAGGACCGGTTTGCAAAGGAGGCGAAGAACCTAGGGGGTTCTCTGCAACGGTATTCAAAAGATAGGGACCAATTTGTGATTTGGGTGTACTAAATTGCAAAGTAGGTCAAGATGACCCCTCCTTAGGTCCAAATTTTGGTACAAACCTAATTTGGACCTAAGGAATCCAATGGCGAAGTTAGATTTCAGGTTTGACCTCGTTTGACTGGATATTTTGCGTAAAAACCCTAATTAGGTTAATTGAAGAGCTAGGACCCTAATCTAGGTCAAACTAGGTTCCAAAGGCCAAATTAAGTGTTCTAAAGCCTAGAGTATGTTTTTCCATGATTTGTAGAGGGTTTACTTGCTTTTTGTTCTGACCGAAACCTTGTTAATTTAAGCGGGTCTGTTTTAGGGTTACCAAGTGTCATTTAGTTCTTAGATTGCACATGAACCCATTTCTGATTGACTCAACCCACTTTTTATCTCATTTTGACCATTTGACCTATGTTTTGCCTCTGAGAAATCCCGTTTACTTACTGCAATGGTAAAATTGCAGTTTTAACCTTTATTTCATATTTTCTTCTCAGAGCACTTGTTCCTTCAGTTAGGCCTTCTTCTAGGTTATGTAGGAGCTTTTATCTTCTTTATTGGGTCAAAATGAGCTAGTTATGGCTCATGATGAGGCTCTCATCAAGCAGCAAGGCGGCAGCACGTGTGCAGGCCACCGCTCGTCCACACGCAGGCCACCGCATGTGCCTGCAGGAGCCCTTGCCTCCCTCTCCGCGCACCCTATCGTGAACTTCTCCACGCCTGCAACTGGCCAGCGCAACCCTTCCTCACGCGTGCCAGGCCACGCGCACCAGCCGCAAGCCACCCGCACTGACAACACCTACAACAGGCGGTTGCGCGGCTCGCCAGGCCACTGTAGCCACTGTTCACGAGTTTCTGTAGAACACTGTGGCTACAATTGTGTGATCGGTGAGTTTCTCACTTAACCAGTCACCCAGCGTGTCGCAACCGACCGCAACCCGCGCGCGTGTCTCGGCCCGCGTAGCCTGCGCCCGCCCATGTACGTCTGCGTGTGCCTGCCTTCGCCCGCTCCCTTTGCCTGCGTACACCTCTCCGCGCAGCACTATGTGCTGCGGTCTTCTCTCTGCACCCATCGCCCTCCAGCACGCACTTCTCTACGTGCATACATGCCTACATGCGAGCTTGAATCACCAGACGATGCTCCGCAGCTACAGACGTCATAACCTGCGCGTCTTCACTCCAGCAGGAAGCGTGCGGCAGCTCTCTCTCTCTCTCTCTCACAACACTCTCTTTACCGACGCTTGCACACACATACACTCACACTTCCATACACACACACCTATACACTATTATATACATATATATATACGTATACATATATATATTGATATATATACATATATTTATATACATATATATATATATTTATATACTTATGTTCATACATATAGTAGTACCTATATACTTATGTATTAGTATACATACATACATATATATATATATCTATATACTTAAATATATACATATATATATATATTTACATATATACATATACTTATATACATATACATATATATATATACATATATCTTTACATATACTAGTACTTATATAACTATCTATTAGTCCATATACATACGTATATATATATATATACATCTATATACTTATAAATATATATACATATATATACACATATACTTATATATATACATATATTTACAAATATACATACTTATATATATATATACTTATCTACATATATCTATATATACATATATTACTATATACATACACATATATATATATACATCTATATAGTATCATATACATACATATACATATATACATATATATACATACATATATATATATATATCTATACATATAGTTACATACATACATATATATATATACATTTATACATATATATATATATTTTACTACATATATACCTATATATTTATAACCATACATATATATATATTTTTTTTCACATTACTTACCATACGTGGCATCGCGGGAATATTTGCACCAGTTGCTGATATTCCTCGATACACGCGTACAAAAAGTGTGGTCACATACATCTTCCGCCATCCACCTTACACTCCACGCGGCACCTCGTCCTATCGGTTGCATCTTTCTAGATGACGACCGACTTGATACCGTGCTACACTCCATCTCCGCCTTCAACCCCACCCCTTTATTCATATATAATATATACCTATATATATACTATATTTACTTTATTTCTGCTTCTCTTTCATGCCAATAAAAAGATAAAAAAATATAAAAAAGAGAAAAGATAATCCTTGACTTGCAGGTACTCCATCTGGTGAATAGCAAGACCCATTTTGGAACCCTGTTTTGACTCAAAGCCAAGAACCAAATTTTGAGGGTGTGCCTCAAGGACAAAGATTATCAGAAAAATAATCTAAATAGAAAAATGCCAAAAGGACAATAAACAAACGGAAGAGATTCGTTGTAGGAAAGGCGTAGAAACTTGACTTGTAACCCTACTTCCCTGAGTTCGACCCTGGGCCTAAAAGCGACTAAGATAAAATCAAGTAGGCCAAGTTAAAAAAAAAAATTTTAAAGAGATGGTTAGGTCCAATTTCGGTTAACCACTATACACACTTCAACGATAAAATCACCATATTAACAACCTAACTGGGTCTGACACCACCTATACAATATTATTCTATGATTTCTAAAGTGTTTAGGTGAATTTTATCCAGACCAAAACCTTGGTTAATCAGGTGGGTCTGCTTTAGGGTTTCAAGAAGTCATTTAATTCATAGGGTACACATAAATCCTTTCTGTGTGATCTAACCCACTTATTATCTTATTCAAACCTTTTGACCTTTGTTTAACCCTTGAGAAAACCCGTTGTGGTACTGTAATGGTAAAATTGTAATTTTACCCCTTGTTTCTTGCTTTTCTCTCGAAAAGGTTATTTAGTGAATTAGGACCTCCAGTTGGTTATGTAGGAGCTTTTATTCTCTTCATTGGGTCAAAAAGAGCTAGTTAGGGCTCATGATGGTGTTCCCATCATAACCCCATGCCTAGCTTTTACTAGTCCCTTAGTAAAATTTTAAGGTTTTAACTTTGATTCTAGACCATGTAATCTTTTTTGATGCCCAGAATTGTGATGTGTGCTTTTTTATGTGGATTAGGCTAGAATGTCGGTAGTAGGCATACAGGTACTCAAGTACCAACCAAGATCTGGACCTGACCAACTCTAGCCTTAGTCTGCCACGAAGGTTTTTAAGGCCTACAGGAACTATCCTAAGGTTCGTTGGACTCTGCGATTAAAGCACTCGTGCTTGTAACATATTTTAGCCTTGGTTCAGTTTGCAGTGCATTTTTGTAAGAGAGCGACAGGAATTTTCTTTGTTTGGAGAGTTTTCTCTCTTTTTTCTTTTTATTTCTAGCTTCAGATTGGCTTCTCAACATGGTATGTATTAGATTCCTAGTCCCCATCATCAATCCTCAAAGGGTTCTTGGCAATCGATGCTTCGTGAATGCACCGCCCAAGGCAACCCCCAGAACACTGGCTTTCGAGATTTTGAGATAATCCTACCCATGGTGTTCTGTAGCTAGATCCATACCCTAGCAATTGACATTTCGGGATAATGCCGTCCATGGCATCTGAACCAGCATAGGGTGCTTTCATGCTCCCGGTAGGATATGTAAATATCCTAGGAGACAAGCACTGAGGAGAGGATATGTTATTGCGCATCTTCGAGGGAAATTTCATGCCTCTCTGTGTCGGGAACTCGTGCAAATCAACTTGTGTTGATTAGCTGCACCTAATCTAGGCAACTTTTTTAGAACAATTTAAATTCATTTGCGTGATTTTGATACTTATCCGCATTGAACCAGACTGTGTGTCAATTGTGGTGCTTAGGTTACCGAGTCCCACAAACCAGAGGTTAGTTAACGAGGCCGAATACTCCCTAAGCCTTAGACCTAATACTTGAGCTTCGCATTTTCCCCAACCTCTTGAGGACTATTTAGATCTTAGCGGATACTTGAATTTTTAAGCCTAGGAGTCTAGCCCAAGAGGCCTAAGATCAATGTTCCTACTAATCTCTTCCGTGTTTTATTAACACTTCTTTCATTTTCTTTTTCTTGATATGGTCTAGAACTTAGTTAATCCACTAATTTCTTACTAATGACTCTCTTTTCTTTTTCTTTTCAACTTATACTCCTTTTTGACATTTTTCACTCTTCCCCTTTTTCTCCTCAAAATTTGTATGGCCTCAAAATTTTTCTCCCCTCTCAGAATTTTTTTTGTTCTTTTTTCAAGAATTTTTCTTTTTTTCATTTTTTTGGTATTTTTGGGATATTTGATTTGATGAAACCTTTTCTTGTGAGATGATTTCACGACGCTTTGCACTTTCATAACCCCCATGTCTCCATTATAAATCAGGTGGGTTCGAGTTTAGCTTGGATCATTCATTAGAACAAGTTCTGGGTAGGCGAACGGGTCGAGGTGACTGTTGTGGATTATTTCAAGCTCGGGTACGGGTACCTGAGGTGGGGTCGAATGTTCTTAATTGATGAACTCTAAAGTGCAATATGAATTCAGCATAGGAATGCCAAGAAAGGTTTCGGGTATTTAAAAAATGATGGGTTGCCTCTTGTTAAGCGTTGAGTTTTACGCCAGCTAGGCGCAATGAGCTCAGAGAGAATGGAGGGTAAAGGATGCCTCAGCCAAATTTGTATCGGTAAGGTCAATGAACAATTTGAGTCTCTGACCATTCACGATGAAAGGTTCTAAATCATGGCTGAGTGTACTGATCTCGATGGCTCCATTTCCAAAGATTCGTTGGACGAGGTAAGGTTCGATTCGTTTTGATCTTAGTTTTCCTGGGAATAGTTTGAGCTTTGCATCAAAGAGTAGGACTTTTTGATCAGGGTGAAAGATCTTTCTTGATATGTGCTTGTCATGAAAGGCCTTAACCCACTCTTTGTAAATTCGAAAGTTCTCATATGTGTTGTGGCGTAATTCATTGATCTCGCCCATTTGAAGCTTTTTGTGGGTTCCTACCTTTGAAAGATTTAGGTTGCAGGTCCATACTGCACAACAAGCTTTGTGCTCCAATTCAACGAGGAGGTGACATGCCTTCCCGTACACCAATATGAAGGGAGACATACCAAATTGGGTTTTGTCAGTGGTTCTATATGTTGGTACTAGAGTACTGCAATCGTTTACTTTGATGATAACAAAACATGTGTCATTTAACATTTGCACTTGAAGTCTTAGATTTCAGGTGAATTGCAAATGGAGACGTGGTTAGACGGAGTTCGAGCTCACATCCATGGTGGATTGGAGGAGCTTGATGGAGAACAAAGGAGCTTCGCAAGGAGCGATAGCTTGAAGAAGGAAGGAGATGAAGAATAGGATAGATTTCCTTTCCTTTGTACTATGTATTTTTGTTTCTTTTGTTGCTCTTTATTTTTGTTTCTTAGATTCATGCTAAAGAGCCTCAAAGAACCCTAACAGTAGTCGTAGGAATACTTGCACAACCCTAAGATACTGAGGTTTTCTGTAGAGATCCTAGAAAACCAAAATAGGGTTCAGACAGCCTTATCAGACATCTAATATGAAAATCAGATCTCTGGTAATGACTTTTAGGACGTCCGATAACATCTAGGCTAGACTTAATAGGTTCTGTCCATTTGAATCCATTGTCCAGACCTTAGCCTAGACTTCTTAGGAGACGTCTAATACCTTTGCCAGACATCCAATTAGTGGACCATTGGCTGCCTTAGTAAATACTGAGAAAATGACTGTTAGCCTCGTATCAGACGTCTGTAGAGGACCCCAGACATCTGATACATGACCATTTTGCCTCGGCTAACCCAAAATCTCTTCTCAGAGATTTTTTAGCCATTGCACTCCCTTGGGAATCCATTTCCATAAAAAAGTAGGTTTCCAGACGTCTAGACCTTATGCCAGACGTCTTGTGTGTTGTCTGATGGATTTTCACTAGAAGCTTATTTCGATCTAATTCAAGTTAAGAAGGAAACCTGAATAAAATCAAACGTTTGATGCCTTATCACTAATGCTATTTTGAGGATGACATGTTAGGAGCTGCAACCAGATTGGGGTTCCATATGGCATGGGTTTGGTGTGAGAGGGAAGCCACATGTACAAATGGCTGTCACTCTTTGGTGCGTGTGGAAGGCGAGAAATGAGAGGCTTTTTTCAAAGGAGACCGGTGTACTGTGAAAGAATTGTAAGAGAGTGCTGGTCCCTCATACATACATGGGTATCTCTTTTGTAATTCCTCTTACTTGTTTATATAATACTGCTCCTGATTGCTATCGTAAGACGATAGCTTTCCATTTTGTTTAAAAAAAAAAGAAAAATCAGACATCTAACTTTGTTCCCAGATGTCTTAAATGAGTTTTCCAGACGTCTGATGCCAGGACCAGACATCTGATAACCCTGTCAAAGTCATGATTGATCCTGATTTCAACTTGATTCTCTTGGAGGTTGTACCCACCCACTATGGAATCCTTCCAAAGCCTTCCAAAACCTTCCTAGGGCCTCTATAAATAGAGGAGAACCCTTACCACTCAAATACACACCAAGCAACATACTTTCCACTCTTTTGTGTCAAGAAGAAGAAGATAAAATAGAACAAAGCTCTTACTCTCCAACCCTACTTCAACATCAGGAGAAATTCAAGTCATTTACGCACCTGCTCTCCCGCCGTAGTTCTCGAGAGCACTGTTGTGACATTGCATAGCTCATGCATCCGCGTCGTCAATGCAGTTCTAGCAAAGGGAAGCATCCTAACACCTATAGAAGCTTAGTTTAAGAATTACTTTGTTGGCTCTATAGGACTACTCTTGTATCTTTTACTTTGTTATTTGGTTGAGTATTCGCATTGCGAATTCCCTTCCTCTTCGTGAGACAAAATCCTTCTCGTGAAGAGAAGAGGTTTGAGGTACACTACCCTCATATAAAGTAGCATGGTTGTAATTGAGGTTGTACTACCCTCGTTTAAGTTGTACGTTAGTGGATTTGATTGACTAGGTCAATTGGAAAATCCTAACTCGAGAGGGTTAGGTGGTGGTTTTCACCCAGGTTGGGTTTCCACCTAAAAATACTTGTGCCTAATTGTGTGATTGCTATTTTTGTGAGATTGTCTATTTTAACTCTGCATTTTTTACGTCACGCTGATCTCACCCCCTCTGAGTAAGGGAAACTACAATTGGTATCAGAGCAGGTCCTTGTGAGATCAGAGTAACACCTAGCAAGAAGATCATGGAGGGGAGCAGTTCCGCAGTCAGGATCTCCGTGGGGCAGTCCATGACTCGTCTGCCGTTCTTCGATGGGAGCAACTACCCCTACTGGAAGCTGCGGATGAAGACTTGGCTTCGAGCCAATGACTTCACGATTTGGGCCAGATGCGAGACGCCGTTTGACATCCTAGAGAAACCCACGGGAGGCTACTCGCAACAACAAGTTCGTGAGCTCTATTTGAACACGAAGACCATGAATGGCCTCTACTGTGCGCTCAGCCCAGAGGAGTTCAACAAAATCTCGCAATGTGCCACCGCATACGAGATCTGGCATACACTTGAGGTAACTCTCGAGGGTGCCTCTAAAGTAAAGACTTCTAAAATAAATTTACTTTCTCAAGAATTTGAATCTTTTTCTATGAAGTTTAACAAATCTTTAAGTGAGATGAACACTAGGTTCACTCTCATTGTAAATAGTATAAAAGCTTTAGGTAAGACCTTCATCACGGGGGAGCTTCAGGGAAAGCTACTTTGTTCCCTTGGATTGGAATGGCAGCAGAAGGTCACCGCCATCAAGGAGACAAATGAGATGGAGGAGCTCAACATGGAAGATCTCTTAAGCAATCTAGTGGCCTACAAGACAAAGCTAAAGCAGAAGAAGGATACCTCAGAGCCAAAACCAAAGAAGACCCTCGCCTTCAGGGCTGCATCAGATAGCGAGGTAAGTTTCGACGAGAAGGACTTTAAGTTTTTACTTAAAAGGTTTTCTAAGTTTTTTAGGAAATCAAAGAAAGAAAAGAAGGAGAAGAAGGAAAGAGCGAGACATTGCTACCACTACTACGAGAAAGGGCATCTATGACCAAAATGCCCACTTCTCGTGGAGAAGAAGAAGGAAAAGGAGAAGAAGTCTAAGAAGGCATTCCAAGCAACTTGGGATGACTCGAGCTCAGAGGAAGAAGAAGATAAAAACCTCGAGGAAGAAACCACTTGCTTTGGTTTCATGGCCATAGGAGAAAGCGACAGCGACAATAGTGACAATGAGGTAAATCCCGATTTACAAGATGCTTTCAATGAATTATTTGAGCTTAGTAAATCACTTAAGGTAGAAAATAAAAATATTAAAAGGAATCTTAGTTTTCTTAAAAGTGAAAATGAAAGATTATGAATAAACTCAAGAATCTAGAAGCTAGTCCTAAGGATAAGAACTTGTTATTAGAAAATAAAGATTTAATCAATGAAAATACTAAATTGATTGAGGAAAATGCTAGTCTAAAATTAGAAATTTTTGATTTAAAGACTAAGATGAATATTATAGAAAAAGAAATTGCATGTCTTAGGGAGAAATCAAATAATTTGATAAATAAGGTAGATAACTTATATACCCCTAAAGTTGAGAAAGGATCTCCGTCAAGGAGACCCACTAACAAATCCGGATCCAAGCTCACTTGGATACCGAAGAAAATATTGGAATCTTATTTTGTAGGTTTCAAGGGTGACTATAATACAAGAAATTGGACCTACAAGCTCATGGCTGGTCAACTCGAGTTGGGAGAACCAAGGAGTAGACCAAGGAGGAGAATGAGAAGACCGACGAGACCACAAACAAGTGATGGACCTACTGCACGTAGACCGCTAGACTGGAGATCGGCACTGATGCCCAGACCTCCAAGCTATGGATGGGAGCCCCATTCGATGTGGCATCCACCACCTCCATTTGGGCCATTCTATTCGCCATGGTAGGTGAGGTAAAACCCTTTACCCTATTCTTTTATCATTAGCATATAGATAGTTGGAGTTAAAATTATGAGCTTATTGTCAATCATTAAGGGGGAGATGTAAGTTAGCTATATTTCCTTTAAAAAGGGGGAAGAAAAATAATAATATCTTTCTTGTTGTTATAAAAGGGGGGAGGACATTACTCTCGTTAAAAGAAATTCAACACATTTAAAGAAGAGTATGTTTTAAGGGGGAGTTATAGGAAATTTAAAATCAATTAAACCTTTTTGATAATGTCAAAAAGGGGGAGGATTTTTTGCATTATTATTTATGATTTTCTCATCATCAAAAAGGGGGAGATTATTGGTGCTAGAGTATCGCGATCGTTTATTTTGATGATAACAAACATGTGTCATTTAACATTTGCACTTGAAGTCTTAGATTTCAGGTGAATTGCAAATGGAGACATGGTTAGACATAGTTCAAGCTCGCATCCATGGAGGATTGGAGGAGCTTGATGGAGAACAAAGGAGCTTCGTGAGGAGTGATAGCTTGAAGAAGGAAAGAGATGAAGAATAGGATAGATTTCCTTTCATTTGTACTATGCATTTTTATTTCTTTTGTTGCTCTTTATTTTTGTTTCTTAGATTCATGTTAAAAAGCCTCAAAGAATCCTAACAGTAGTCCTAGGAACACTTGCACAACCCTAAGATACTTATGTTTTCTGTAGAGATCTTAGAAAACCAAAATAGGGATCAGATAGACTTATCAGATGTCTAATATGAATATCAGACATTTAATAATGACTTTTAAGATGTTTGACTGTTGACTCAGACGTCCGATAACATTTAGGCTGGACTTAATAGGTTCTATCCATTTGAGTCCGTCGTCCAGACCTTAGCCCAGATGTCTTAGGAGATGTCTGATACCTTTGCCAGACGTCCAATTAGTGGACCATTGGCTGCCTTAGTAAACACTGAGAAAATGACTGTTAAACTCGTATCAGATGTCCGTAGAGGACCCCAGACGTCTGATACATGACTGTTTTGCCTCGGCTAACCTAAAATCTCTTCTCAGAGATTTTCTAGTCGTTGCACTCCCTTGGGAATCCATTTCCACAAAAAAGTAGGCTTCCAGATGTCCATACCTTATGCTAGACGTCCTATGTGTCGTCTGATGGATTTTCACTAGAACCCTATTTCGATCTTATTCAAGTTAGGAAGGAAACCTGCCTAAAATCAGACATTTGACTTTGTTCCCAGATGTCTTAAACGAGTTTTCCAAACATCTGATGCCAGGACCAGATGTCTGATAACCCTGTCAGAGTCATGATTGATCCTGATTTTGACTTGATTCTCTTGAAGGTTGTACCCAACGGCTATGAATGCCTTCCGAAGCCTTCCCAAACCTTCCTAGGGCCTCTATAAATAGAGGAGAACCCTTACCACTCAAATACACACCAAGTAACATACTTTCCACTCTTTTGTGTCAAGAAGAAGAAGATCAAATAGAAGAAAGCTCTTGCTCTCCAAGCCTACTTCTACATCAAGAGAGCTTCAAGCCATTTGCGCACCCGCTCTCCCACCGTAGTTCTCGAGAGCGCCGTTGTGCCATTGCGTAGTTCATGCATCCGCGTCGTCGACGCACTTCTAGTAAAGGGAAGCTTCCTAACACCTATAGAAGCTTAGTTTAAGAGTTACTTTGTTGGCTCTATAGGACTACTCTTGTATCTTTTACTTTGTTATTTGGTTGGGTATTCGCATTGCGTATTCCCATCTCCTTCGTGAGACAAAATCCTTCTCGCGAAGAGAAGGGGTTTGAGGTATGCTACCCTCGTATAATGTAGCATGGTTGTAATTGAGGTCGTACTACCCTCGTTTAAGTGGTACGTTAGTGGATTTGATCAACGTGGTCGATGGGAAAATCCTAACACGAGAGGGTTAGGTGGTGGTTTTCACCCGGGTTGGGTTTCCACCTAAAGTACTTGTGTCTAATTGTGTGGTTGCTATTTTTGTGAGATTGTCTATTTTAATTCTGCATTTTTTATGTCACACTGATCTCACCCCCTCCGAGTAAGGGAAATCTACACTATATGCCCACAAAGCTTCCGGAAGTTGGGATGACCAGACTTTCCTATTAGGTCGAGCAGTAACCTGGAGGATTTTCTTCATCTCCTGATTTGATAGCTTAGATAGACCATTAGTTTGGGGGTGATTGATAAATGCCAGTTTATCATCATTCTTATGCATTAAAATAGACCTAGCTCTTAGGATTTTACTCTGCAAACGGATTTTTGGGCTGCATTTAAGCATAAATTAGGTTAGGCTTGCATTTCATTTTTTATTGTCTTTTTGATAAGTTTTTGTGAGTTTTAGGGATGAACAGATATACAGATCCCTAAAACCCTAGCACTCAAGAAGGCAAATGGTGAAGGAGAAGCTCAGACTAGCTAGAACTCAGCTTGATCCAGCTCACCACAGCTGGAACCTAGCTCACTTAAACTAGGGTTAGCTCATCCCAGCTCCATTAAGCTAATCTCCGCTGAATGGCAGCTCAAGAGAGTTCATCTTAACTCACCCTAGCTCAAGTCAACTCAGATCCAGCTTAACCTAGTTGAGTCTAGCTCATTTTAGCTCCCACAAGTCCATAGGGAGCTCTAGCTAGCTCAGCTGAGTTGACTAGAGTTCACCCCAGCTCAGATCCAGCTACATCCATATCCACTCAACTCTAGCCAGCTGAAGAAGAACTCATCCCAGCTCAAGAAGCTCAAGTCCTGCTCCCGGGGACTCAACTCAGCTCAACTCAGTTGAGCTAAGCTACCTTAGCTGCCTCAATCAGCTTGATCCTCCCCGGGAGCAACTGACACAGCTCACTCAGCTCATTATGGTAGAAGCCAGCTCACTTTAGCTTGGCTTAGTAGCTAGCAAAGAACTAGTAAGTTAAGCTAGCTAGAGTAGTTCCATGCCAGCCTCTTCAGCAGCTGCCAGCTCTAATTCCAGCTCCAGACTTCTCCTCCTCAGCTCCTCTCTTCAAACCCTAGCTCCAATACCTCCTCCTCTACTCCATAGCTAGCTAAGCTAGCTTAGCTTAGCTTAGCTTAGCTACCAACTAGCTCCTTGGCCATCCACCACCTTCCACTCCCCTAGCTAACTCCACCAACTTAAGCCCTTCCTAAGCTAGCTATCCTACTAATTTTGGCGCCACTTCTTCACCACCTTTCACCCCTCAACTAACCACCAAAAGATGCCAAAAGTTGGTGCCAAAACTAGCCCTAACCACCTCCCTTTTGGCACCAACTTTCAACCCCTTTATCCACCCTACACCTACCCACATAACCCATCCTAGCCATCCACATACCCCCACCCTAGAACCCTAAGGTGGCGCCACCTAATGGCCTTCTAGAAGGCCCATTTTGGGGCCAATTCCAAATGGCACCAAAGCCTTAACTACCCCTCTTAGCACCCCTTAGGTGGCGCCACTTATCCTTAGCCCTAGGATCCCCAACTACCCCCTATATCCTATCATAGCCATCCATTCCAAGAGCCACCTATGCCCCCCTTCCTACACTATATATACCCACCTAACTTCCCACATTTTCTTCATCCTCCATTAGTACATTTTTCTACCTATACCCACCTACACCTACGGCCAAGAAGAAGTAGTAGAGAAGAAGATTAAAGGGGCACATCACCAGCCTTTTTGGTGCCTTCTTCTCCCCACTCTCTTCAACTTGGGCCACACCAAGGAGGAGGACTTTTCTACTTCAAGAAGGACGGCCAGGAAAAGGATAAGGACCTAGGGTGGACGTCCACCCTTAGAGAAATGCTTAGGGCACACCCCCTTAGGTTTTGCTTTGGAGGATATCACCTTGGCGAAGCATAGCAAGGAAGAAGTTGGAGGACTCTTTTCAAGCTCGGGAGCAACCAAGCTTGGAGCAAGAAGCCCTCTTCTTCACCATCTATCTAGAGGATTTGTGTTTTATTTTATTTATTGCAATTCTCTAGTAGTAGAAGCATTCATCTACTAGGTTTTTCTGTAAAACACTTTCTCATTAATCTCGTTGCCTTCTTTGCAATTTCTTTTAGTTGCATTTTGATTGCTGTGATTCTAGCACTCTTCACTCCCTCTCCCTAATTACTCTAGGCCTCCACGTGCCTAGAGTGAGCTTAGGAAGAGAAAGTACTTGTCAATTAGGTGTTAGCATAGTAATTGTAGTTGTTATTTACTTTTTCACCAACAACTTGTGCTTTCTCTCGTTATTTCAAAACCCTAAAAAAATGGTATAGTTGAAAAGACCAAAAAGAAAGTTGAGATCTATTTTGTAAGCAAGAGAATTAATTTTGCAAACATATTGCCTTCTTGGACGACCCTAGATACCCCACTATCTAGGTTTATAAATTTAAGAGTTGATCGATTTTGCACGTTACGACATATTTTACAAACTGCGTAAAATCCGTGTCAGTGATAAGGAGTAGAGATTCAGTGTGATACCCTGTATTTGGTCATTAGTGACCTGAACTGAGCATTAGTGAAATGGGTCCCTCCATCAGAGATTATAGCACATGGAATTCTGAACTGCGAAAAGATGTTCAGATGAATGAATTTGATAACTACCTCACGATCATTGGTTCGGGTCAGAATGGCTTCGATCCATTTGGACACGTAGTCAACAGCGAGTAGAACGTACTCGAAGCCATCCGAAATAGGAAAGGGTCCCATAAAATCAATCCCCTAGATATCGAAGATTTCGCATACGAGAATCGACTATAAGGGCATCATATCATGGTGGCTCATGTTGCCTAAGGTCTGGCAACGAGTGCATTCCCTACAGTGATTGTATGCGTCTTTGAAAATTGTGGGCCAGTAGAAGCTGCACTGGAGGACTTTTCCTGCAATTTTATGACCTGGGAAGTGTCCACTGCATGCCTGGTCATGGCAGAAGGACAAGATGTCCTGAATTTTTGCTCCCGAGACACATCGTCGAATGATTTGATTAGCACCGATGGGGAAAAGATACGGGTCTTCCCAGAAGTAATACTTGGCATCAGAAAGCAATTTGTCCTTCTTGTCCTTCGGCCAATCGAACAGGATCTAATGTGATGCTAGCTAGTTTACTAGATCAGCAAACCATGGAAGCCCTGTATTGATAGTCATGAGGTGCTCATCAGGAAAAGTTCCGTAATGGGTTCGAAAGGGTCGATAATATCAGATGAAAGGCAGGATAAGTGATCAGCTGCCACATTCTGTTTTCCCTCTTTATCGTAAATCTCGAGGTCAAACTCTTGCAACAGCAAGATTCAGTTGATTAATCAAGGTTTCGCATCCTTCTTCACAAGGAGATGCCTCACTACTATGTGATCAGAGTAAATGACAACACGGGAACCTAGAAGATACGATCTAAATTTTTCTAGGGCAAATACTACGGCTAGTAGCCCTTTCTTAGTAATTGTGTAGTTACGCTGAGCCTCATCAAGTGTCTTGCTAGCATAGTAGATGACCACAGGTTTCCTGTCAATTTTTTGCCCAAGTACCGCTCCTACAGCGAAATCAGATGCATCGCACATGATCTCAAAGGGTTGAGACCAATCAGGGGACTATAGGATCGGAGCTTGGGTAACTCGATCACGTAGGGTTTCAAATGCTTCAGTACATTCTTTGGAGATTTCAAAAGGAACATCCTTAGATAGTATAGTGGTCAGGGGGCGTGCGATCTTTGAGAAATCAGGAATGAATTAACAGTAAAAACTGATGTGCCCCAGAAAAGATTGGATGTCCTTGATCGAGCTAGGCATAGGGAGTTTGGAAATCAGATTTACCTTGGCTTGATCGACCTAGATGCCTTTTTTTGATATGAGATGTCCCAGGACAATTCCTTCAAGCACCATGAAATGGCTCTTTTCCCAGAAAAGAACCAAATTCATGTCAATGCACCACCTAAGGATCTAGGCCAAGTACATGAGGCAATCGTCAAATGATTCACCAAATACTGAAAAGTCATCCATGAAGACGTCTAGATAATTACCTACCATATCTGAGAATATGGTAAGCATGCATCACTGAAAAGTAGCAGGTGCATTGCAGAGACTGAACGGCATCCTTCGGAACGTGTATGTCCCAAAGGGGTAGGTGAAAGTGGTCTTTTCTTGGTCCTCAGGATGGATTGCCACCTGGTTATAACTGGAGTACCTGTCCAAAAAGCAGAAGAACCTATTTCCCACTAGTTTCTCAAGGATCTGATCAATAAACAGTAGTGGGAAATGATCCTTCTTTGTGGAGGTATTGAGCCTTCTGTAATCAATGCAGACTCTCCACGAATTTGCCACACGGGTAGGTATGATGTCTCTTGTTTCAGTTGTAATCACAGTGAGTCTTGCCTTTTTAAGCACAACCTCGATTGGACTCACCCACTGACTGTCGAAGATTGAGTAGATGATCCCAACATCTAGGCACTTGATGATCTCCTTTTTTACAACCTCCTGCAGATTAAGATTTAGATGTGTCTACATTTCACGGGAAGGTCGTTTGCCCTCTTCAGTATAGATACGGTGTGTGCAGTAAGAGGGGCTGATGCCAGTCAAATAATCGAGAGTCCATCCAATGGCTCTTCGATGTTGTTGGAGAACAGTAATCAGACAGGATTCTTGATCAAGAGTGAGTCTGGAATTGATAATCATAGGAAACATCTGATTGGAACCCGGAAAGATGTACTTTAGATGATCGGGAGGAGGCTTGAGTTCCAAAATAGGGTTATCAGCAGCAACGGGTGGTTTAGGGTGTGTGTCAGGAGCAAGGGAAGGAGTTATGGGTGTGTCTAGGTCAAGTTCAGACTCCTCTGATTGCAAGTTTTGATCCTCTTATGGTTGATCAGAAATAGTCAGGTTTTCCTCATTATATGGATCATCAACCACAGCCTTCATATCACATATCTGTTCTGTAACACCGTAATTAGTCCCTTGTTGGGCATTAAAGATGTCGATCTTTAATGTTTGTTTCCCAAATTTTAGTTCAATTTGGCTCTCCTCACAATTTATGTTGGCCCTAGCAGTGGCCAGAAAGGGTCTCCTTAGTATAATTGGTGTATCCCTTAGATTTTCTGGAGCTTCCATAACCAAGACTACGAAGTCCACCGGGAAATAGAAATCCCGAACCCTAAGAATGACATCCTCAAGAATGCCTTTAGGTGACTTAATAGATCGATTCACCAACTGTAATGTCACCTCTATCGGTTTGAGCTCAGATTCATCAAGATGGTCAAGTAGGGATGTAGGTATTAGGCTTATGGAGGCTCCTAGATCCAATAAAGCTCTATTGAATTGGATATCACCAATTGTACAAGAAATCAGGGGAGTACCTGGTTCTTTTGCCTTAGGTGGGAGTTTGCTCAAAATTACAGAGCTGGCTTACTCTGACAATACAATTAGGATCCCACTTTTGGTTCACGGCTTACATTTAGGTGTACACAAATCTTTCAGGAATTGTGCGTAAGCTGGTATTTGGCGAATTGCATCCATCAAGGGGATGTTTATATGGACCTGTTCAAAGAGCTTGACCAGATCCTCCTCAGGTGCCACAGGTTTGTTTGTCCTCTTTCCCTTAGTTAAGGCCTCTGGACATGGAACCTTGGATGGTTCCTCTAGAATAGGTCCAGGTTCTTGATCTGAGACATGGGTATCCAGGATAACTATCCTATGGTTTGGGTTACTACCTGGCTGAATGTGGCTTGGGTAAGGTGGGTCTTGTGTTGTTTTGCCACTACGAGTTGTAACTGAATTTAGTCCTGCCTGGTTCTGGTTTGGTATCGGTAAAATAGGTGGCTGCTGTTGAAATCCAGAATATGATGTTGAAGCTTCCATCTCGTCAAGTGTTGGAACAAAAGGGGCCTGATAAATCATGTGAGCTTGGCCCGAATTTGGGTTCATAATGCACCTTTGGTTCAGCACGTTTTTTGGATTCGATAGAGGTTGCGAAGGGAGTATGCCAGGTTGGTGGGAATTCACCATCTGAGCGTGTCAATTGCAAACCTCTGTGATCTCGTCTTTATGCTATTTTTGCATAGCCGCATTCAACTTTTGAATGTCAGCCAGAGTCTGAAGGATGAGAGTCATTTGATCTATCTGAGTTGGCCCAGATTGATAGGTGGGGTTAGGCCGAGGCTGAGGCGGCTGAAATGGATGAGGGGCTTGTGGATGGGGTTGATGTGGTGTTTGCTAATTCTGATTATTTCCCGTCCAAAAGAAATTGGGATGATTCTGCATTCTAGGGTTATAGGTGTTAGAGAATGGGTCAGTCTGGATGGTGTTGAGGTCCTCACAAGTCTGGGGAACCTCAGAAAATCCAGAATATGGGGGTTCAGAGTTCCCCCAACTAGAGTAAGCAAGATTGAAGTTTCCTCCGGTCCTAGAGTCAAACGAGGGTGCATACGGGTCCATCCCTTGAGAAGATTGGTGATAGATGTTATGCATAGCTTCCCTCCCAGAGGGTGGTTGTGCGAATGGGTTTTGCGCAGAGGTGGCTCGCTGCAGATGTCTAGTTAGATCATCCACTTTCTTCTCAATGATAGAGACCTTGTCCAACTGACTGGCCATCAATTCCAAGTCGACGGATGCAGACAGGCCTTGCGTCTTGTGTGCTCCCCATGGATTCGTCGATGTGCGGGCATTCGTCCTGTCGAATAAGCATATGGACTCATTATTGATGGAGTTCTCACACATGTTCTCGAGAATCTCCCACACAGTGTCTTCGTGATGGCCCATGATATTTCCTCCGCTTGTTGCACTGACGAATAAGCCGATATCTTCATGGAGTCCCTAGTAAAAAGACTAGACTTGTTCCCATTTAGGAACTCTTTGATGGGGGCACTTTCGCATGAGATCCAAGAAATGGTCCCATGCTTCATGAAGTGGTTCTCCAGGCTACTGGGTGAAGTGTGTGATCTAGTGTTGTAAGACATTTGTTTGACCAACTGGGAAGAACATTTTCAAAAACTCGGATTGTAGTTCAACCCATGTGTTGATTGGACACGTTTGAGTCTGATACCAGTGAGCTGCTTTGTCCATGAGAGAGGAGAACATCTTCATGAGAAGATTATCCTGATTTTGAACATCTAACCCGAAGGTCTGGGCCAGATGCTTGAGTTGTTTGATGTTCTGGAAAGGATCCTCGGAATTAAGCCCATGAAACTTTGGACTAGCATGAATCATGTTTAGCTTAAGTTCAAAATCAGGACCTACAGTCGGGATTTGGACTCGAGGTTCGATCGCCATCGCAGTGGGATTGTAGTGATCTCGCATCATAGGACACTGTGGTGGATTCACAAAGGCTTGGAGTAGATCATGAAGGCACTGAAGTTGGTTCTCAAGGTTATTCTCTTCTTCTATGGGTTGTGCCATGATGGAAGGAGAATTGGGTTCAAATGAATCAGAGGAGATGTCTATGTAATGGGGTTGCTGCACAAACACGGAAGTCAAGGTCTGGCCTCGATGAGAGTGAATAACTAAAGGAGGCCTCAAGGATGGTCTTAAGGACCTCCTACCGAACATGCACTAATGGTCTAGATGAGAGTGGAATGTGATGGACCCAATCAAGACACCCAAAAACTTTGGATAACTATAGAGGTTCGGGGCGGATAATACCCCTTAGTCAAAAGCCGTCTGCCTGAGAAATACCTGGGTAGCCAAAGAGGGAGAGTCCCGCAAAGACTCGTACACTGTAGAATGCCCCCACGAGTTACAGGGTTTCCCCCACCTAACCTGTCTTGTCATTGATGTTCCAGATAGACCAGAATGGGGACTTGACCTCTTAAGTCTACCAGTTTTACTAAAGAGAAAGGGTGCTTAAGATTTCACTTGAACATTAGATGTATTGAGTGCAAAAGTAACCTAATTTTAAGGTTGGTTGACCCAACAAGGTGGGTCAACTTCACCTATTTGTCCTTTGAGAAGTTTTAGGTCCCTTCTTTTAGGATTCAAGTAAGGTTAATAGTCTAAATTTTAGGGTTTGCTTGAATAAATCTCTTCAACCAAGGCTTAGGCACACATCTTTTTGGAGAGTTGATTCTTGCTTTTGAAGGTGTATCTCAAAACCCTAAATTGAAATCCTTAATTTGGCTCTAATCTTGGTAATTTAGTTTGCCAAATGTGGTATCTAGGGCTCAATCAAGAATGTGGTAGCCCTAGTTAATTTAAATGGGTGCACAAATCAATTTTTTGTTGAAATCAAATTAGGTAACTTGATGAATTAGCTAGCATTGTAAAGCAAGTAGCCCTTAATTGATTTTATCCTCCTTTTTTTTCCTTTTCAGAATGAGGGGCTTAAGAGAAAGTGATTAGAAATTACTTGCCCCTGGCATGTTTGATGTGCGGCTGTCTTTCTTTGAATCTTCTCCCTGAAAATACCACAACAAAAAGATATAGCAAGTTAATATCCAATCAAAAATTGTAATCAAGAATTCTAAATCACCCGTTGCTCCCCAGCAATGGCGCCAAATTGTTCATCACATTGAATCGGGTTTTAAGAGTATCGCATCGTAACATAGCCGAAAAAGCGTTCAAAACAAATACAATTTTATTACTCGAATTTGAAGTCCGAGGCCGAACATAGTGTGCAAATTGGTGTTTAGAAATCAAAATCACAATTCAGAATTTAGAGGAATATGCAATAATATCAGTCTCAAAGTGCAAAAATATGGGAGCAAATGTAGAGCACAAAATATTAAAGAACTCAATGTATATGAATTAAACTCGAATAGATGATACAGTGCTCTCTGATTTCTTCTTTCTCTGTGGCTCTTCTTCTGACTTCTTTTCTTTCTCTGCTGCTTCCTCTTCTCTTTCTTTCTCTTCTTCTTTGGCCACAGTCTTCCTTCATCCTTGGCTTCTCCTTCTTCTTCCTTCAGCTTCTCCCTTCAGCACTTCCTTCTTCCTTCAGCTTCTCCCTTCAGCATCTTCCTTCTTCTTCCTTCAGCTTCTCCCTTCAGCTTCTTCCTTCTTCTTCCTTTCTCTTTCTTGGCCCTTCCCTTAGCTTCACCTCTTCTTCTTCAGCTTAGCTTCTCCTCCTCTTTAGCCTACAGCAAAACCTACCCCCCTGCCTGTGCACACTCTCCTCTCTTTCTCTCTTAGGTTCTGCTCTCCCAGAGCCACATGTATTCGGGTAATCGCTGCATGTGGTGGTGCGCGAGGAGTGCAATTGGGTCTGGTCAGGCCAGGTCCATAGGGAGTGAGTGTGGACGAGGCCGGGTCGGTTGGGTGAGAGGGACCTCACCCCATGATTAAGAGGTGAATAGCTACTAGAAAGAATTCAACTTATGCGGCTTCACTTGCTTCACAGCCACTGATGTGGGACTAAACGTGCTCCCTTCTTCTTGTACGCCCGAAACAGAGGTGGCTGCTTCAATTGCCTCAACTGGCACTACCTTCGACTAGAATTGAGCGCCTGGAGTCATGTGTGAGGGAGTTCCGCACAACCTGAGGCAGGGGTATCCTGGATTTGGCAAGCCCTGGAGCTTGCTTCAAGCTTTCTTCAAGCTCTGTGCCAATGGCAGAGGATGCCAGTACCTGAAATCACCAAGACGGCCTCTCAGCCACGTCAAATCACTCAGGACGCTTCTTCGAGGCAAGAAGAATGTGCTGCGGTGGTTGGCATGGTGTGGGGACACCTGTGCAACCATGCCTAGGGTACGTTGTGTGCATATGTGTGGGTGTGTACGCGGGTGTGTTTGGGTGAGTAGAGTGGTTGTATGAATGAGGGGAATTGTTCAATGGACTGAGGGGATGCTTATGGACTTGTCGGTAAGGAGGGGGATGGTCTGTGGTAGTGGAGCGGTCTCGCCGAAGTTTGTGGCCAGAGATGAAGGAGATGAGGGTGGTGGAATGCGGCAGTAGTCGATTTACGGAAATAAAGAGGGAAGAAGAATGTAGAGGGTGAAAGGAACTTATCTAGGGTGATAGTGGACGAATGGAAGGCGAAGATGACATCGGGCGCATACTGTTGACGTCGGAGACGAAGGCACTCAGAGAGGGACGGTCAGCGAGGATGGAGTGACAAGGGCGTCGGTGGGTGCTGCGTGACACGGACGAACGCAACGAAGAACCTGCCACTGGTATTGTGGTTAAGAGACGAGGGAGAGAAAGAAAGGCCACCGAAGCATGATGAGTGAATTGGCCGGAGGAGGAGAGAAGAATTTGAGGGGGTCTCCAGTCAATTTCAAGCTTATAGGAGTCGAGGTGAACTGGGGCTTCTTAAATAGATCTCTAGAGGGGGATTTGTGCTTGGAAACCAAGCTTCCAAGCAAGGTATGCTCGTCAGGGAAGGAAACTCAAAAGAGACCCAAATCTTTCATAAGTTCACATGAGAGATTGGGAAAGAATCTTGGATTATGGATGGGTTCAGATTGGAAGGATTTTCTCAAAGAATCTCCCTTCCTATTTTGGAGGAGATCTTCTAAGAAATTAGGGAGAAACCACCTTCCAAAGCTCGCCGGAGTAGGATTCCTCCGCTATAATGGCGGAGAGACCTAATTGCGAGAACGATAAAGAAGCTAGGGGGCTTTTACAAAGGTTTTTGTTAAATAGGGGTACAAATGTAATCAAGCTGGACCTTTTTGCAAACTTGGTCAAGGCAAACTCAACCTGGGTCTAAATTTTGGTAAAATCCTAATTTGGAACTAAGAATCTAATGGTGAAGTTTTATTTTGGGTTTGACCATGTTTGATTGGGAAATTTATGCAAAAATCCAATTTAGGGCAAATATCTCTCTAAGACCCCATTCTAGGTCAAAATGGGTTCCAATGGCCAAATTGAAAGTTATAAACCCTAGAGAATATGTTTCTATGATTTTTAGAGGGTTTAGGTGAATTTTATCCTGACCAAAACCTTGGTTAATCGGGTGGGTCTATTTTAGGATTTCAGGAAGCCATTTAATTCACAAGGTACACACAAACCCTTTTCTATCTGAGCCAACCCACTTATTATCTTATTCATACCTTTTGACCTTTGTTTAGGCCTTGAGAGAACCTGTTGTTGTACTGCAGTAGAAAAATTGCAATTTTACCCCTTGTTTCTTACTTTTCTCTCAGAAAGGTTATTCAGTGAATTAGGACCTCCAGTTGGTTATGTAGGAGCTTTTATTCTCTTCATTGGGTCAAAATGAGCTAGCTGCGGCTCATGATGGTGTTCCCATTAGTTGCAACGACGCTGAAACCACTATTTATAAAACCGTGCAAATCTTGCATCACTTTTTGGCATCGTTGCTGGCCAAGCACGACTTAGTCACATATTTAATCTCTCTCTTGCTTACTTAATCTTCACGAAATTTTGATTGTTTTGATTTCAGGTGTAGATCAGGAGGAGAAGTGGGATTTGGAGCACTTCGAGCAGAAGCTTCAAGTTTCTTTTCTTCCCACATACTTCAGGTTAGTACCCCAGACCTTTTCTTATCAAAAACAAAAGGAAAATCTCTTTAAAAAAACTCTAAATTACCAAAAACAAGAAAATTAAGTTTGGTGGAACCCTAAAATTCATGTTGTTGCTTGTTTGCTTCATTTTTCCACCACCTTTTTCTTATTGGTGTCTAATTTTTTAAAATCGAGACTACTATCTTGATTTTTAAAAATCAATTTCGGGCACACAAGAGTTATCAAAAATCATCAAATTTTATCTAGGGAAGACTCTTTGAGTCAAGAACCTTGAGTCCAATTTTCAAATAGTTTTGCTGAATAAAAAAATTAAAAAATTCACAGATTGAACAGGGGTGAGACCTTGTTTTCTTTTTATTTTCTTACTGTCCGAGAATTTTATAAATTTTTCTACTTATCATATTTGAGTAAACTTTATACTTCTGGAAACCTAGAAAATTTATCTACATATAAAATTTTCAAAAATTTTTGAGTTCATTTGAGGTTTCTGCAGAATCAATTCCCCAAATCTATCATTTCTAATTCTTGACACCAATAAGAAGAGAAATTCCAAAACTATAGTAAACAAATTCCTAAAATCACAAAAAAATAATTTCTAGATTCCTTATTTGATTTTACATCAGGTGGTGGTGTTGTTTATCTTGTCTGGACCACCACCTAAAAAGATTTTAGAAAGAGATTCATTTTCTAGAAGTTGCATAACTAGGAATTCTAACTTTAGGGTTTTTAGTTTTCTCTCTTAGTCACATCAAAATTCAAAAGAATTGATCTCCACCAACAACAACTTGTTTGCCATTATTTTGTGGGGCATCAAAACCATGTTTGAACATTTATTAACAGAGATCGTAGAAGATAATAAATCTTTATTAAAACCCTAAAACCTTTCAACCAAAAATCCTTGTTTGCAAACCTCTTTTGATTTGGCTTGGCCACCACTTCCCACCCAATTTGCACACATAAAAAAAGAAATAATCGAGCATTACACCAACTAATGCCCATCACATTCCTTGTGCACTTTAAGCTCCAAGACCTAATTAAAATTTTGCAGCAATTTGGCCCCTAAGGTTTCATCAAACTTAGCCTTACTATCTAGGTTTTAAGTTTTCTTTTGTTGGTATCAATTCTTTCATCTATATCAGGTGCCAGGCTGAGGGGCCACGTCAAATGACCAGGCGCAAGTTTACACAAGCCCCTAGTGACTTTCCTAGGACATGCTTGGGCCCAACCCTCCCCTTATTCAGCCAAACCAGATTTGTTGAGAGAATGGATTTCCACTACAAATTTATTATTTCCTAGATAGACTATGTCTTAGGTTAAATTTTAGGGAGTCACATTTAAGTTAGGTCTAGAATGTTATTGCCTGATTGCACACTTTCTCTCATCTCTCCCTCCTCTCCTCCCCATTTCTTCCATTTTTTGCACTGACGACGGTCCCAAACTCCGCACTTGGAGGGAACACTTTATTCTGCCCACCCCACACCCGCACAAAAAGGCTTTCTTCCTCTTATTTTCATTTTTCAAAAATGGAAAAACCCAAAAATTTGTCCTACGTCGTTTCCACCTCTCACTGACAAAACACTTCTGATCCCACCTTTAATCCTGTTTTTAACCCTTCCACCCAAAATCCACAATCTAACCAACTTTTTAACTTAGCCATCCCCAACCTACCCGTTTTAGAACTATTTGAGATGCCATAAAGACAAAACCAATGCCCCCTGCCCAATCCCGTGCACATGATGGTTGAGCAACTACTTCAACTACAAGAAAACCAACAACAGTGGGCTAGGACTGTAACGAACAAAGCCAACCCAGGGCGAAACCTGCCACCTCGTCAGCAACTTGTCGTTCCTTTTAAGGATTTTTGTGATCCTTCCAATTATGAGGACAGACTAGGGGTGGTCATACAAGAAGCGAACTTTGAGATTAATCTTGTCATTCTAACCTTAATCAAGCATTTCCATGGCCTTCCTCAGGAAGACCCATTTAGCCACCGTGAGGAACTTACTCTCCTCGCATAGATGTCCCATTTTCACAATGTGCAAGAGGATTTGTGGCTGATGCAGTTATTCCCACTTTCCCTAAAGGACAAGGCCACATACTGGTTTAGAACCATTAACAAACCCATTACCAATTGGCCTCAGCTTAAAATCACTTTCCTAAAGAAATTCTTCCCCATTGGTCAAATGATTTCCCTATGATGATCTATTATGACCTTCCAACAAAAACCTGGTGAGATCTTACATGATTCTTGGGAGCGATTCCAGGATCTTTTAAGAAGTTGCCCACACCACGAGGTTCCATTATGGCAGCTCATGCAGATCTTCTACCATGGATTAGAAGATCAACTTTGACGTTTCATTGATGCCTCATGTGGTGGCAACTTTTCGAATAATGATGCTGAGAGTGCCAATGATCTTTTTGAAGAAATGAGTGAAAGCTCATTTAACCATGCATCCATGAACACCTTTGGTAGGACTACCAACTCGCAGTTCAATGTTCATGAGATAGGCACTCAATCAATCCCTGCTACCTAAGATGACCTTCAAATGATTTCCCACATACTTGACCAGATGCAACTAAATCAGAAGAAAATCGAGGAAAGACTTACTACACCCACCCAGGTTCCACATCCAACCCCACCTAACATTCTAAATAGAGAGAACTTGCACCATCTCAATACTATCCCTGCTGAGTATAATCAATTTTCTGAGGTTTTATATAGTTCCCTAAAGACTTGGAGTTATCCAAATTCTAACCCCACTGACAATATTTTCACCCTCCAGGAGCAATTTAGAACTCCCTTCAACTCCAATTGGAGGAATTACCCGACTCACTCCTTGCCTAATCAAGTACCCTCTCAAAAACAAAACCAATTTGGAGGGTATGGGCAGAACCAGACTTTCTATCAACCTAGGCCATCCCAAGAAGGCATCAATGCCCAGGTTATGAAAACACTACAGGGGATGCAAAATCAGATGTTGGAGGTAACCCGTGTTGTTACAAATCTCCATAATCTAATTGGGGTTACATTGACCAGGAGACCTACAAGACATCTGCCTTCCCAGCACATACCCAACCCTATTAATTAAAGGAACCAATACCAGGGTGGGCACTCAAATCAGAACTATACTAATCAACCTCCAATCAACCTAGCAACACAGCACTCACTAGGTTTCCCACAACATCAGGCTCCCCAACCTCCTCCTAGGAACAACCAAATTGCCAATGTAGTTACTTTGAGGAATGGGAAAACAATCACCAATCTTGGGCATTCACACCAACTTGATGAAATCCACACTACCCTAATGTAAGTCCACTCTCCTAACACCATCACTCAGGGAGAAAAAGAAATTGATTATCATGACATGACTCTTGCCCTTTTTCCCCAAGCTCTCCACTCTACCACCAATAGAAGAAAAAAATATGAGCCCACAAATGAGGAACTCATGGAATTATTTGGGCAAGTTCATATCGACATCCCTCTCCTAGTCGCAATCAAATATATCCCTACCTATGATAAGTTTTTCAAGTATCTTTGTACTCCCAAAAGGCATAATAAAAACCTAAGAAGAGTTCATCTTTCGAAGATAGTAAGCTCTATCATACAGAGCAACCTGCCTCTTATGATGAAAAACCCGAGCATGCCTTTGACTTTTGTGATTATTGATGATAGTACATTTAACTATACCCTTCTTGATCTCGGTACCTCAGTCAATATCATCCCCACAGTTCTTTTGAGGAATTTAAGATCGATGATCTCAAGCCTATCAAGGTTACCATACAATTTGCTGACCGGTCTGCGATCAAACCTTGAGGGATTGTCGAGGTTGTCCTTGTCAAGGTTCAGAATTGTGTCTTCCCCGTAGATTTTTTGGTCCTTGATATTGAGGTACTCAAATCTCTAATCAATGGCCCTATCATTCTTAGACAACCCTTTTTGACCACTGCGAAAGCAAATATAAATTTCCATACGAGTAAAATTGATATCACTTGCGCAGGCCAAACAATTACCCTAGATATTTTCAAATCCTCTAGGAAATTCCATGATGATGACAACTTCTTTGAGGACTCAGAAATTGAAACATCTAATTTGGTGGAGGAAACAATGTTGATAGATTCTCTTCTTAACCACAAATTTTTTGAGGATTCTGACTCTGAATTAGTGGTTAGCGACATCAAAGACTTGGAGCCTTGTATTCACTCAAAATCTCTTCCTGACTATTCACCAAACCCGCCTACTCTAATTTCACCTTACCCGCCGACTCTAACTTCAATTCAACCTCCCACCCTAACTTCACCCACCCTTCATCTCGCTAACATTTCCCCCAGTCCCTTTCCCCTGGATCTACCATCTGATCTCCTCGAGAATGGCCTTTTTCCTGAACTGAAACCTTGGACAGACTCGGGTATTTCTTCCATTTTTCACACTCATTTTAGTCACCCTACTTCCACCATTTTCTTTTCAGGGGTCCAAGAGGAAGATTACATTTTACAGGGCATTCACATGTCTAACTATCTTCACGATTGACCATCTTCCATGCATCACTTAAGATCCAACTAAATGGCATTAAAGGCAATAGTGGTTGGGAGGTAACCCAGCAACATTTTCCTTTTCGTTTTCTTTTTCTTTTTCAGGTTCTGCAATACATTGCCTCTATCTTGACTTCCTCTCTCAGGTGATATCTTCTCCTACTATTTTCCTTTTGCAAAGGACTTGCAAACCTTAAGCATGGGGGGGGGGGGGGTTACTTCAATTTTGTTAGTCATTTCAGTATTTTTCAGAACCTAAAAACATTAAAATATTTTACATTTGCATCATCTGCATTTGCATATGCACTCTATTTGCATAACTTTTAAAAAATATTTTGAGAATTTTTAGTGAAAGTACCAATGGTTGAACTTAAATTCAAACTAGGTACACCTGGGGTTTAATCATTAACAAAGGATGAGGCTGCGAATTCATTTTTAGATGTTTCAGGTCAAGAAACCTAGACTAGATCAGGTATTTTGCAAAGAATTCCATCCTAGTACTTGATGATTCAAGTAACCCAACTTTGTTTAGTGACCTGGACAGTACCTAACTTAGCTCTCAATCCAAAAATTTGCTTTTCTTTTGAAAACCTGGTGTCAAACATTTCACACACAAAGCCAACACAAAACATCTAAATAATTAAAAAACTCTTGCAAAATCTTAGTAAAAGACCGAGATAGATGATTGGTTTGAGTTCTCACTTCAAAGAAGGAAAATTACTTCCTTTGAGGGCATGATGTCAACATGTTACCACCTCAGCATTGCTCTATATCTATGTTTCATATCTTTAGATAGAGCATTAACGTGCATTTTGCAGCTCAGGTGTCTTGGACAATGCTCTACCCATAGCATCAAAGCAAGGGCTTGAGTTATCTTGAAGCGCCCCTTTACAACTCATTGTGTTTTGGGGTTGTGAGCTCCTAGGGTGTGCCTTGAATGGTACTATCTCGAAGTGCTGGCACCAGAGCCCCCTAGAGGATTGGTAACGAGAATGATGTTCCCAACACATCTGTTGTAGGACTAAGCTAAGGACAAGCATGGGGCAAATAATTGAAAAAAAGAAAAGGTTTCAATACCATGAACTTATCCCAATAATGTTGACATATGAAAAATCATTGACACTTGAATTTTCAACAACTTGCGAGTTACAGATCGAGTTCATGAGCCAAGGAAATCCTAACAGCAAAAATGGTTTCGAGATATTTGAATTAAAAAGAAGTTAAGTAGAGAATTCTCAAAGGATATAGTGGTCCTGATTTGTCTAATCTTTGAATCCAAAGCTAAGTTCAAATGTTTTATCCATAATAAACCTCGTACCTACATTTACCAAAAATCAACCAAGGTCCTATCTTAAACTTTTTCCTCAAAACACAAAGTTATTTTCTTGAGAAATAATGTGGTGCAATCACAATTTTTTCTAAGGGACTAGCAATAAGATAAACATGGGGGTGTGATAAATGTTAGTTTATCATCATCCATAGCATCCATTCACATCTAGTTCCTAAGATTTTGTCCACTACATTGCATTATATCATTTTATTTAGCATGCATCTGCATTTAGGGTTTAGAGCATACATCAGCATTCATTTCACATTATCTCAAGTAGTTTCTGTTTGATTGCCAGGGATGAATACAATGGAAATCAAAGAAACCCTAGCAGTATGGAAGGCACTTGGAACATTTGTGAAGATAGAAGCTCCAGTAGTTGGACCCAAGCTCAACTTAGCTGGATCCAACTCAAATCCAACTCCTACCCTACTCCCTCTCCACCTTAATGGTCGTCCACCTACATTAAAACCACCAACCATTGGTACCTAAAACACCCTCCTTGGCACTCTTCCACATAGTGCCAAGGAAGCTTCCTAACCACCATCTATACTATCCTATGAAAAGACCCCCCATCCTACCATTCAAACTATCCTTGGCAAGAAACAATTCTTCCTCCTTTCAAACACCTATAGCCACCATACATCCCACGCCTAAGAAAGGAGAAGAAGAGAAGAATATTAAGGGAGTGACCTACTTGCTCCCTTGGTGTCTTCTTCCTCTTCTCCCTCCTTCCTTGTGCTGTGACAAGGAGCAAGCTTCCATCTGGGGAGGATAGCCAGGTAGGAGGAAAGAAGGGTGGAGGACGTCCACATCTGAGAGGAGCAACTCAAGGAGCTAGAAGGAATTCTTCTTCAAGTCTGGGAGCCACCATTCTTGGAGCGAAGGCTAGCACAGCTACTTGGGAGAACTTTTTGTCATTTATTTTCTTGCATTTTAATTCCTGTTAAGCATTCTTGTAACTAGGGATTAACTAAGTGGAACATCTGCTTAGTTGAGCTCCCTAGGTACTTTGTAAACATTTCTTCTTAATAGCAAAGTGTCTTTCTTCATTCTTGAATTTTCAATTTTAACAACTCTATTTATTTTAGTGCATCACATCTTTCCTCTAATTACCCTAGGTGCAGTTGCCTACGGTGAGCTTAGAAGAGAAGACTTCTCTTCTCACCTAGGTTCTGTTGTTAGGCAAGTTTCTTTAGTGTAGTTCTATCTTTGAATTCGTATCCTACTTATTTCCAAACATAAAAATTTACAAAAATCAAAATACAAAAATTGAAGTGTTGATTTTAGAGACAAGAGAGAGAATCACTTATTTTACCAACAAATTGACCTCCTTGGACAACCCTAGATACCACCACTTTCTGGGAATACAAATTTAAAAGCTGATCTATTTGCACATTGCAATGACATTAAAACCCCCATTTATAAAACCATGCAAATCTCGCATCAAGCATCCCACAGTTGTCCTCTCACCACCATTCGAGAAGTAGATCACGCTGCAACGACACCTTGCTCCGTCATCCTTCCTCCATCTTCATTCTCCCTCATCCAGCATCGCACCACCCTCGTCCAGGCACTCCGTCAATACAGCTCATCCTCCAAGTAGCTGTCGAGGAGGATAACTTATCTTCCTCTTCTCTTTATCTCTTTCTAGATTAGATTTCCTGCTTTATAGTATAGCAAATAGTTGTAAGGAACCAGTTTCTATAATTATGAAATTCTTGTTCATTCTTTCTTTATTTTTTTTATTTGTATTATTCTTTTTCTCTCTTCTATTAATTATTCTTTAAGTGGATAGCTAGTGTAAATTTAATTCGACCAGCTAATCTGCTTTTTGACAACAAATATAAACATGATTTTTTATCAAAGGTACCCTCCCTATGTTCGACGTGCGACTCACTAGAGTTTTGATTAAATTATTTATTTGATGAATTTTTATGCGACTATATCAACTGGGTTTTCTAAACTTGAATTTTCAACATAAAAATCCTGATAAACATTTTGGCACCGTTGCTGGGGAGGCAACACCCTTTGATTTCTCGCACTTTTCCACTGTACTTATCTTTAACCTTACTTCTCTCCTTTCTTATTATGATTGCAAGTACTCTTTCGAGGAGGGCAAAAGCGGTAGATTGGAGTAAAGTGCAGTTGAAGGGTCTGTAAGTATACCCCACCTCCCACCCTCTAGTTTTTATTCCATTACCTAATAACACAAACCCTAATTAACCTAGGAGCTCTCATAAATCCTAGGCTTAGTTTGGTTGTTTGGTTGTTTGGTTGTCACCTTCAACCACCTCACCCTCCACTTAAAAGAAAAAAAATCCCACAGAGGTACACAACCTCTTCTAATTCTTCATACTCAACTGGTAACCCAATCTTTGGAATTGATACATCCATCAATAAATAATTAAGAAGAAATCAGATCATGTAACTACTTGTGTGCTTAATTCAATGGTGCATCAGGCTAATTGTTTGAGTTATTTTGGCCTCACCCCTTCATCTAACAAGCAACTCATTGAGTAGCTGCCTCTTAGGGTGAAATTATTAGGAATTAATCAGGCACTCCACATTCTTTTAAGTTTTAAAGGAAGACATCTTTACCCGCACTTTCAAAACCTAGTGTGCCAACTGGACCTTGATTGAATATACCTAGAGTTGAACCCTAAAAGCTACTAAACAAGGTTGAACCCTAAAAGACAAATCATCAATAAACCTTGTTTGAAAACCATTAGTTATGCACACACACACATTAAAATTGATCTTTAAGGGCACCACCTAGATAAAGGGCCCATCACATTCCAAGGGCCCATCACATTCCAAAGCACATTCAAACCAAACCCTAATTAAAATAGAGTAGACATTGGCCTTAAGGATTGGACTCACTCTTCGGGGGCCAGATTGGGATTATTTTTGATTAATCTGCTTCTACCATTCAATATGATGTCTAGCTAGGGGAGTAGAGTCAAACGATCATGGTTGGGGGGTATCAAAGGAACCTGAGGTGAAAGCGAAGGGAAGAACCTTCTCTCCAGTCCCTCCCTCTAACTGGTTGGATTGACTAGAAAGAAGTAGATCAAATCGTTCCTTTCATCTAAGATGGGTTCTAGGAGTCTTTAGATCTTTGGGCTACCCCACTTAAGAGCAGGTTTGATTGTTTGTACTGTAGGGCACCTTTCTTCCTCCTATTTTGCCATGAATGCTTCCACATCCTACTCACATTTCCACTCTTATCCTCCTACCGCTACTTATTCCCAAGATGATTATTATCCTAACTAGACTTATTCTCACCCATCTAGTAGTTGTGATAATCCTGATTGGGATACAATTCCGACCCTCTGTGTTCAGGGTCTAATCCTGAACACCATGATTGTGATTTCTATCCTTCTTTGAGCTATAATGATTATAGATCTCCACCCATTGATGATCAATTTAACCTGATCTACAATCAAGAAGGATATCTTGATTACAACTCTTACCCTCCCCTAGATTACACTGTATAGGTCACGACACCTTTATGAGCAACGTGAAAGGACCTATTATCAGGGAGGATACCAAGAACCTCAATTTGTTGACTCCCCTGGATTGAACCCAAACTCACCCAACCCTGAACCAAACCATTTGTTTCAGGTGAACAAAGTCCAAGATAGGGTATTAGCCCATTTAAGGAATACCAATAAATATTTCGAAGCTTAGCCAACACCCTGCATTGAAGAATTGGAGCCTCTGATTCAAATGATTGATGATCTTAACAACTATTTGTTAGATTGCCTCCAAGATGTTAAGGATGAGGATCTGAGTGAGCTTTTACTTAGGAAGTTATTGAAATTGAGGATGAAATTTGTGGTTTCTTTAGTCCAATCTTGGGATGATTCCCAAGATGAACCCCCTTCAGGAAAGCCAATGTTAGAATCTGCTCAGGCACTTATAGGGGGACACATTTTACGAGATCGAGGTTGACCAGATTATTCTAGAGCAACCAATTTAGGATGAGTTGATTACTTCACATGAGATTCCTGAGCCTGGGTAGGAGGAAAAATATGTCTCCATGGACATGGAAATGAGCAATGATTTTGAGACATATATTAATGCTGATCCAGAATTCTTTGATTCTGACGGTGAAGAATAATTATGTGTTGTCTCACCTGAGTTTGAAGGAAATGATTTTAGTGAGACAACTGGGCTTGAGGAATTCGATCGATACTTTGTTGGCCCTATAATTGAGTAATTTGATCTTGTTGGGGCTAGCATGATGGATTTAGATCCTTATTTCACGAACGATTCAATTCATAGCTACATTCCTCAATCACACCCTATTAGGCATACTGACGATTTTAATTTTGTGATCACTAGACCCAAGTCAATTCTGATTCAGCCACAAATCTTGGACTTGGAAGTTTTGGATGGGGTGATTAACATGCAGGAGGTCTTAGAATCTAAAATTCTGATTGTGGAGGATAGGAATTTGGAAATGAAGATATGGGAAGCCAATTCCGGGGGTAGCAGAAATTTTAGTCTAAGGGTTCCTATAGACCTGAAACCACCAACCTTTTACCAGGATCCTTATGAGATTTTCTACTCTAAGGATGTCCAACCCAAACAAAAATTCATTGGTTATCTTTTTGAGTTTCTTGTTATCTGACCTTTTGGACTTGGGTTGCATCCTTACAAACTGTAGGCCCGGCCATGCTTGCATACTAATCTTAGGTTTTGGGTAATTTTTACCCGAAACCTTAGATACACTCGACCATGGGGCATGGGTCTGCACCACAACCTCGTCCACATCTGTGGACATCTTCTCCTAGTAGGTCCAAAAGTAGATTTTCCTATTTTGATCTTGACTTGCACTTGTGAATTCTTGATTTCTTCTTTTGTATAATATGCCGAGTTGAAGGCACTAAATTCAGCACACATACAGTCTGTTTTCATCTCAGAGCCAACATGTTAATCATGTAATTTAGGTGCTTTCTGCTCTATTCCACTCTATTTCATGTGTTTTTAATACAATGAGGGCATTACATTAGATAGGCATGGGGAGTGGATATCATTATCTAAATCATTTTGTTAGCTCTGTAGATTCTTTTTTTATTTAGAAAAACTGAATTAGGAAAAGAGAGCTTGGGCATTAGAATTTTTCAACCTTAGGGAATGATACGATAGGAGCTGAACACTTAGTCCCTTCAGGTCTTCGGACTTAATCAGCTTGGGTGTCCACTAAAATGTGGATTTACTTCTTAAGTCCTCGACATTCTGAATTTATTTCAAATTGGTTAAATAAGTTTGGGTGATAAGTGTTGGTGCTAGTGCACCGCGATCATTTGTTTTGATGATAACAAAACACGTGTCATTTAACATTTGCACTTGGAGTATTAGATTTCAGGCAAATTGCAAATGGAGACGTGATTAGATGGAGATCGAGCTCGCATCCAGGACGGATTCGAGGAGCTTGATGGAGAATAAAGGAGATTCGCGAGGAGCGATAGATTGAAGATGGAAGGACAAGAAGAATAGGATAGAATTCTATTTATTTCTTTCATGTACTTTTGTCTTTATTTTCTTGCTCTTTTTGTTCCTTAGAACATCATGTTAAAGAGCCTCAAAGTGCCCTAATAGTAGTCCTAGGAACATCTGCACAACCCTAGGACACTTAGGTTTTCTGTGAAAAACTTAGAAAACCAATATAGGGTTCAAACAACCTTTTCAGACGTCTAATTCCAAAATTAGACATCTGATAATATGTTTTAAGACATCTGACTATTGATTTAGACGTCTGATAACATTTAGGCTGGACTTGTTAGTTCTGTCTAATGAAATCAGACGTCCAGACCTTAGCCCAGACGTCTTAGAAGACATCTGATGTTTTTGCCAGACGTCCAATTAGTGGACCGTTGGTTGGCTTAACAAACACAAAAGGATATGACCGTTAGAGCCTTATCAGATGTCCTTAAGCATTTCCAAACGTCTGATAAATGACCGTTTTGCCTCGGCTGACCCAAAATCTCTTCTCAGAGATTTTCTAGCCATTGCAACAGTTGGAAATCCATTCCTGCAGAAAAAGTAGGTTGCCAGATGTCTAGACATAGTGCCAGATGTCCTATATGTCGTCTAATGGACTTGCACTAGAACCCTGTTTAGATCTGATTCAAGTCAGGAAGAAACCCACCTAAAATTAGACGTCTGACCTTACTTTCAGATGTCTTAAAGTGGTTTCTCAGATGTCTGATAACCCTGTCAGTGCAATCATTGTTCCTGATTTCGGCCTGATTCTCTTGGGCTTTGCACCCAACGGCTACGGAAGCTTTCCAAAGCCTTCCAAAGCTTTCCTAAGGCCTCTATAAATAGAGAGGAACCTCTTGCACACAAACACACACCTAGACACACCAAGAACAAACATTTCCACTCTTTTGTGTCGAAAAAGAATCTCTTGCTTTCCAAGCTCAAGTTCTACATCTTGAGAGAATCAAGCCTTTACGCACCCGCTCTCCCGCCGTAGTTCACGAGAGCGACGTTGCACCGTCGTGTAGCCCGCGCACCCGCATCATCGATTCGACGCACTCCTTGCAAAGGGGAGTTTCCTAATTCCTATAGAAGCTAGGTTTAAATCTTTGTTGGCTCTGTACGACTATATTTGTTATTTTATCTTTGTTCTTTGGTTGGGTATTCACTTTGCGAATTCCCATCTCCTTCGTGGACAAAATCCTTCTCGTGAAGAGAAGGGGTTGAGGAACGCTACCCTCGCACTTGTAGCGTGGTTGTAATTGAGGTTGAATCACCCTCATTTAAGTGATTCGTTTAATGGATTTGATCAACTTGGTTGATCGGAAAATCCTAACTCGAGAGGGTTAGGTGGTGGTTTTCACCTGATTTGGGTTTCCACCTAAAAATAATTGTGTACCTTGTGCGATTGTTTATTTTGTGAGATTGGAATATATTATATTTCCGCAATTTATTACGTCACCCCCTCCTGGTAGGGAATCTACAATTGGCATCAGAGCAGGTTCTTGCTATTCGGAGTAACACCTAGCAAGAAGATCATGGAGGGGAGCAGTTCCACGAGTAGGATTTCTGAGGGCTAGTCTACGACTCGTTTACTGTTCTTTCATAGGAGCAACTACCCTTACTGGAAGCTGCGGGTGAAGACATGACTTCAAGCCACCGACTTCACAATTTGGGCTAGGTGCGAGACCCCCTTAGACATCCCAGAAAAATTCGCCGTAGGATACTCTTAACAGTAGATCCAGGAACTCTCGCTCAACGCGAAAACAATGAACGCGTTGTACTGCGTGCTCAGCCTAGAGGAGTTCAACAGAATCTCACAATGCGCCACCGCATACGAGATTTCGCACACACTTGAGGTAACTCACAAAGGGACCTCTAAGATGAAAACCTCTAAAATAAATTTACTTTCTCAAGAATTTGAATCTTTTTCTATGAAGCCTAACGAATCTTTAAGTGAGATGAACACTAGGTTCACTCTCATTGTGAATAATTTGAAATCTTTAGGGAAGACCTTCATCAAGGGGGAGCTTCAAGGAAAGCTTCTTCGTTCCCTTGGACCAAAATAGGAGTAGAAGGTCACCGTGATTGAGGAGGCAAATGAGGTGGAAGACCTCAACATGGAAGATCTCCTAGGCAATCTAATGGCCTAAGCGACAAAGTTGAAGCAGAAGAAGAAGGATGCACCGGAGCCAAAACTGAAGAAGACTCTCGCCTTCAAAGTTGTATCGGATAGCGAGGTAAGTTTCGATGACGAAGACTTTAAAATTTTACTTAAAAAGTTTTCCAAGTTGCATAGGGAATCAAAGAAGAAGGAGAAGAAGGAAAGCCCAAGACGTTGCTATCACTGCAACGAGAAAGGGCACCTACGACCAGAGTGCCCTCTTCTTAAAAAGGAGAAGAAGAAGGAAAAGGAGAAGAAATCTAAAAAGAAGGCGTTCCAAGCCACTTGGGACGAGACGAGCTCGGAGGAAGAAGAAGAAGAAAAGTCTATAGAAGAAAAAATCGCTTGCTTTGGTTTCATGGCTAGAGCAAGTGATAACGACAGCGAAAGTGGAAGCAACTCAGACAACGAGGTAAATGTCGATTTACAAGAAGCTTTTAATAAACTATTTGATGTTAGTAAATCATTAAAAATAGAAAATAAAAGCATTAAAAAGAACCTTAGCTTTCTTAAAAATGAAAATGATAGGTTAGAAAAATAACTCAAGGACATAGAAACTAGTCCTAAGGATAATAACCTGTTATTAGAAAATAAAAATTTAATCATAGAAAATATTAAATTGATTGAAGAAAATGATAGTTTAAAGTTAGAAATTTCTGATTTAAAGACTAAGATGCATATTATAGAAAAAGAAATTGCATGTCTTAGAGAAAACTCTAACAAATTAATCAACAAAGTAAATAAATTTTATAGCCCTAAGGTTGAGAAAGGATCTCCGTCAAGGAGACCTGCTAACAGATCTAGATCCAAGCTCACTTGGATACCGAAGAAAGAATTGGAATCCTGTTTTGTAGGTTTCAGGGATAACTACAACACGAAGGATTGGACTTAAAAGCTCAAGGCTGGTCAACTCGAGTTGGGAGAACCAAGGAGTAGACCAAGGAGGAGAACGAGAAGACCGATGAGGTAAATGTCGATTTACAAGAAGCTTTTAATAAACTATTTGATGTTAGTAAATCATTAAAAATAGAAAATAAAAGCATTAAAAAGAACCTTAGCTTTCTTAAAAATGAAAATGATAGGTTAGAAAAATAACTCAAGGACATAGAAACTAGTCCTAAGGATAATAACCTGTTATTAGAAAATAAAAATTTAATCATAGAAAATATTAAATTGATTGAAGAAAATGATAGTTTAAAGTTAGAAATTTCTGATTTAAAGACTAAGATGCATATTATAGAAAAAGAAATTGCATGTCTTAGAGAAAACTCTAACAAATTAATCAACAAAGTAAATAAATTTTATAGCCCTAAGGTTGAGAAAGGATCTCCGTCAAGGAGACCTGCTAACAGATCTAGATCCAAGCTCACTTGGATACCGAAGAAAGAATTGGAATCCTGTTTTGTAGGTTTCAGGGATAACTACAACACGAAGGATTGGACTTAAAAGCTCAAGGCTGGTCAACTCGAGTTGGGAGAACCAAGGAGTAGACCAAGGAGGAGAACGAGAAGACCGATGAGACGGTGAATAAATGGACCCGCCGCACGTCGACCACCAGACTGGAGATCGACATTGATGCCCGGGCCTCCAAGCTACGGATGGGAGCCCCATCCGATGTGGCATCCACCACCACCATTTGGGCCATTCTATTGGCCATGGTAGGTGAGATAAAAATTCTTGACCCTATCTATGTTTATCATTAGCATTTAGATAGGGGGAGTTAAAAAATTATGAGCTAATTGTCAATTATTATGGGGGAGTTGCAAGTTAGCTAAATTTCCTTTAGTAAGGGGGAGAAAAATAATAGCTATCTTGTTGTTACAAAAAGGGGGAGGACATTACTTTTAAAAGAAATTCATAGAAGAGCATGTTTCAAGGGGGAGTTATAGGAAATTTAAAATCATTCAAACCTTCTTGATAATGTCAAAAAGGGGGACGATTTTTTTTTGCATTATTATTTTTGGTTTTGTCATCATCAAAAAGGGAGAGATTGTTGGTGCTAGTGCACCACGATCATTTGTTTTGATGATAACAAAACACGTGTCATTTAACATTTGCACTTGGAGTATTAGATTTTAAGCAAATTGCAAATGGAGACGTGATTAGACAGAGTTCGAGCAAGCATCCAAGATGGATTGGAGGAGCTTGATGGAGAATAGAGGAGATTCGCGAGGAGCGATATATTGAAGATGGAAGGATAGGAAGAATAGGATAGAATTCTATTTATTTCTTTCATGTACTTTTATCTTTATTTTCTTGCTCTTTCTGTTCCTTAGAATATCATGCTAAAGAGCCTCAAAGTACCCTAATTGTAGTCCTAGGAACACCTGCACAACCCTAGGACATTTAGGTTTTTTGTGGAAAACTTAGAAAACTAATTTAGGGTTTAAACAGCCTTTTCAGACGTCTAATTCCAAAATTAGAAGTCTGATAATATGTTTTAGGACATCTGACTGTTGATTCAAATGTCCGATAACATTTAGGCTGGACTTGTTAGTTCTGTCTGATGAAATCAAACGTCCTGAACATATTCCAGACGTCTGATGCTTTTGCCAGACGTCCAATTAGTGGACCGTTGGCTGACTTAACAAATACAAAAGGATATGACCGTTAGAGCCTTATCAGACGTCCTTAAGCATTTCCAGACATCTGATAAATGACCATTTTGCCTCGGCTGACCCAAAATCTCTTCTCAGAGATTTTCTTGCTGTTGCAACAATTGGAAATCCATTCCCGCAGAAAAAGTAGGTTGCCAGATGTCCAGACATAGTGCCAGATGTCCTATATGTCATCTGATGGACTTGCACTAGAACCCTGTTTAGATCTGATTCAAGTCAGGAAGAAACCCACCTAAAATCAGACATCTGACCTTACTTTCAGATGTCTTAAAGTGGTTTCCCAGACGTCTGATGCGAAGATCAGACTTCTGATAACCCTGTCAGTGCAATCATTATTCCTGATTTCGGCCTGATTCTCTTGGGCTTTGCACCCAACGGCTATGGAAGCTTTCCAAAACCTTCCAAAGCTTTCCTAAGGCCTCTATAAATAGAGAGGAACCTCTTGCACACAAACACACACCTGGACACACCAAGAACAGCCATTTCCACTCTTTTGTGTCCAAAAAGAATCTCTTGCTTTACATGCTCAAGTTCTACATCTTGAGAGCATCAAGCCTTTGCGCACCCGCTCTCCCGCCGTAGTTCACGAGAGTGACGTTGCGCCGTCGTGTAGCCCACGCACCCACATCATCGATTCGATGCACTCCTTGCAAAGGGGAGTTTCCTAATTCCTATAGAAGCTAGGTTTAAATCTTTGTTGGCTCTATAAGACTATATTTGTTATTTTATCTTTGTTATTTGGTTGGGTATTCGCTTTGCGAATTCTCGTCTCCTTCATGGGACAAAATCCTTTTCGTGAAGAGAAGGGGTTGAGGAACGCTACCCTCGCACTTGTAGCGTGGTTGTAATTATGGTTGAATCACCCTCGTTTAAGTGATTCGTTTGGTGGATTTGATCAACTTGGTTGATCGGAAAATCCTAACTCGAGAGGGTCAGGTGGTGGTTTTCACCCGATTTCGGTTTCCACCTAAAAATAATTGTATACCTTGTGCGATTGTTTATTTTGTGAGATTGGTATATATTATATTTTCACAATTTATTACGTCACCCCATCCTGGTAGGGAATCTACAATAAGTACATGACTTATCAACCCACCCTCTGATTTGAGGCAACTTTAAGCCTAAGCATCTACACACTATTTGTACTGAGTCATTTTTATGCTATTTTAATGAAAATTGGGTAGCTAATGAACCTTTTAGGGTGGCATGGCTGCCAAGTTGTCAGTGGTAGCAACTCATTGGCCGGTTGTCCAGAGCCCAGCCACACGACCATTCTCTTCCAACTACCTTTAGGTAAATCTTAGATCAAGGAAACTACCTACTTAAAAAAAATAAAAAAGTAGAAAATTATCTAAAAAGAAAAGAAATAAAATAGAAAAGAAGAAAATAAAAATAAGTCATACTTCATACCATGAGTATGCTCGCAAGTTCTCGGTGGTAATAGCTCATCGGCCTATTGTCCAAATCCTAGCTCATGAAATGCACGTATAATTCCTAAACACTTAGGAAGAAGCGAGGAAGTAGAATAATTTGGGGAGATATACACTGGCTTGGCCCTTCTGTTGGCCCCATAAAGGTAAAAAGTAGGGAAAAAGCTACCGATCGTATAAATATACCTTTAGGCAGAATTCCTTTCAAGGCCATCTATAAGCATAGAATTCCGAAGTCCATTCTAATCTTTGAGTCTTGGGTTGGTTGGGTAGCTGTAGAAACCTTCCTTGAAACCTTAAACTCAAAAATAAAAAAAAAATTAAAATAGAAGAAAAAGAAAAACATCCTTTTCCTTTTGAATAAGGTGAGGGCTTGGGCAGTCTGCATTTTGGTAGACACCCGGGCACTGTTGTGTCTCTGTAGTTTAGTTCTTAGTAGAAATTTTCTAGTGTTGAAAAATAACTGTTGCCCTAGAAATCTGATCTTAATTCTTCTATAAATAGCATGTAGCTTTGCCAGGGACTAGCAAAAGATAGTCATGGGGGTGTGATATGCACACATCTAATTGACCAAAAATGCCTACTTATGCATGTTTCTAATGTGATAGAAGCATTCATCATTATAAATATTCCACAACATGCATCATCGTGCATTTAGGTTAGATTGCATAAATTTTAGGTTAATTTTCTTTTTTTGTGGTCAAGGAGCAGGACAACATTTATCGAGCCCTTAGATTTGAGATCCAACCATGCGGATCTAATCAGGGTGACAATCGGAGTTCAACAACTCCATGATTGCCCCAATCGAATCTCCATAGCATTAGATGTAGTCCAAGAAAGATCAGATGTCAAGGGCCAATGTGGTGCTAAATCTGCACCTCAGATGACAAATCCAACTGCACGGATGGGTTCAAATCGACGATCACAGCCCAATGGAGTAAAAATCGGTTCAAACTAACAACTGTAGCACCATCTACAAGTCAGAGAAGATGGACGACAAAGATGGCACCATGTGGCACCATCCCAACCACTCAACATTAGCCCAAACCTCTCACTCCACCTCTTCAAGTGATGGTCAATGTATCTCAGCTATTGGATCATCAATCCAATGGCTAAGAACGCACCATGTTGCTCCTCAGCCGCGGAGCACCTTCTGAAGAAAAGGGCTCAGGTGATCTGGACCGTTGGATCACCATCCAATGGTGAGTGCCTATCCGTAAAGCATAAATGTGACAAAGTTGCAGGAGTAGCGCATTGGTTGCGTGTTGACTCACGCAAGCAGCGGCACTAAGTCGAGACTCCAAGCGCTTCAAATCGAGTGCGCATGTCGGCGCAGGTGAAATTTGCCCATGCGATGGCTATCGGGTGGTTGAGGAAGCGCGACATGGCATGCTGGAAGAAGGCATGCACTTCAGCACGATCTGATGCATGAACGTGTGCCCAATCTGACGTGGGTGCACATTATATAGGAGATCAAGTGGCACGTTTAAGTCATCCAATCTCTCGATTGGATGGCTAAGGATCCGTGCGTGCGGAGGGGTGTCTCAATGGCAGAAGGCAATGAGGTGGCGGTGCGAGTGTGCTTCAGCAACGTAGGGTCTTTAGTGATGTTTATATCCGTCACTAAAGTCACTAATAATTAATGTGTTAAGCTTGTAAAAGGACATTTTTGCCCTATGACTACATCTACAAAAGGGGACCCCTACCACTCATTTTCTTCATCTCTCCCTCTCTTATCTCACCCCCTCCAAAGCTCTACGAGCTGGTTCCAAACCTGGGATGCTCCATTAGAGTTAAAAATATAATTTTTCCACCTTCTCACCCCTTTCGCCGAGCATCCCGCGACTGTCCTCTCACCATTGTTCGGGAAGAATATCCCATTGCGACGTCACCCTACTTTGTCCTCCATCCTCCGTCTTCGTTCTCCCTCATCCAGCATCTCACCACCCTCGTCTGGGCACTCCGTCAATGTGGCTCATCCTGCAAGCAGCCGTCGAGGCGGATAACTTCTGTCCCTCTCTATGTCACTTTCTAAATTAGATTTCCCGCTTTCTAGTATAGCAAATAGTCGTAATGAACCTATTTCTATAATTATGAAATTCTTATTCATTCTCTCTCGATTTTCTTTTTCTTTGTATTATTCTTTCTCTCTCTTCTATTAATTATTCTTTAGGTAGATTGCTTGTGTGGATTTAATTCGACCAGCTAATCTGCTTTGTGACAACAAATATAAACATGGTTTTCGATCAAACGTACGCCTCCCCATTTTTGACCTCGGAGTCACCAGAGTTTCGATTAAATATTTGTTTGATGGATTTTTATGTGACTACAATGATAGGGTTTTCTAAACTCAAATTTTTAGCGTAAAGATCTCGATCAACACATACTTGACCTTTGACCATTCGAGAGAGAGAGAGAAGAGACAGGGGGTTGTGGCTCGTGGGTATGCGGGCCTGAATGGGGTCGAAACTATACAAAAGTACACTAAATAATGAACTAGGGTCCACCTAGTAGTGGTCAATCTAGCCCCACATGGGGCTGTTGATTCTGCGAAAGGTGGACCTGCTAACCCAAAATTTTTTAAGTTAGAGTGTGATTAATGGGTTAAGTCAAATAGGCTAAGCATGTGCACGAATGTGTTAAAATGCCTAAGTGTTAAGTAAAGAGGTCTAGTGCTATGTATAGCTATGTGTTATGTGTGTATGTACTATGAGTGTGTGGTGTGTATTGTGTAATGTGCTAAGTATAGTGTATATATATATGTGTTTGTATATATATAGTTGTATGATATATGTAATACATATTTATAGAGTATATATATAGTATACTATATACATATGTTGTTAATAAAGAATTATACGTATATATAAATTAATTTTGCCTTATTTTGTGTAAATATGTTTTTAAGGTTTTTATATACATATGTAAGCAGTGTCACATATATATGTTAGTATATATACTATATATTTGTTAGTACATTTATATAGTAAGTGTTATAGTTATTATATACATATATATATATGTATATATATATAGGTTAGTTAGTATACTTGGGTATTGTAAATATGTTTGATTTATGTTATTAGTATATATACTCTTTTTGTGCCTATATTGTACATAGTTTTAAGGCATTAGTTAGATGTGAATGTAAGTAGTTGTTACATTTAGATGTTAGTGCATATAATTAACCTAAACTAGTTTAAAGTAGTTTGTGATGCCTTTATACTTGTTTATATCCTTGAGGCATTGTCATTGACTTTAATTCATTCATTGTTGTACATAATTGACTTAGATTAGTTCATTCTTTGATTCTTTCATTCATAATTCATTCTGATGTAAATAAACTTCACATGTTTGGAATAAAAAATGATTTTTGGATACTAAAGAGTGATATATCAATAACTGCCACCCAGTGAACAACCTGGAATAAAAATAGTAAGAATTGCATGTAAATAAATGACGTTCGTCTGGATCACGATAGTATACTACAATGAGATTAATTAACCATAATTAACTAACGATCTAGATGGTACATCATTTTTTGGCACTGTTGTCGAGGAGGCAACTATCTATATGCCAAAATTTGTCCTTTATTCTTTCTTTTGTATACATTTTTGATTTCTTACGAAATATTCATTCTTTTATTCAAATTCATTCTTCTATATACATTATTTGATTTATTATGTTCTTTGATTCATTTTGTATGTTTTTCTTACTAATCATTCATTATTTTTGCAGCACTTGGGGAGGAGTAGGGGGAGGAGTGTCGCTTTCCTAGTGGAGTCTGCTTCCCAATGGAGTCACTATAGCTTCGACTTGGCTTCCTAGCGAAGTCATCCCCAACCTGGAGCTATTATTTGTTACTTTCTTAAAGTAGTACAGCTATTAGGGTTTAGGTTTCAAATATATACATAGGATTTGTTGTTAGGCATAAGTTGCGAGGTCCTGTTCTCACAAAACGGATGTAATAACTTGGACTCATACTTGAGATTTTTCTATCTACTCTTTTCTCATCGCTTCGATTTTTCGATTCACTTTAATTTTCTATTTGATTTTGCTTGTTACATTAGAAAATTCAAAAAAAATTTCAAAAATCAAAAATACCAAAAATATCTCATTCTCTTATCTAGAAGCAGCATATCCATAGGCATTTCTTCTTAAGTTTTCACAGGATTAAAGAATTTGATTGATACCTTGTGTGCTGTTTTCACTGCTATATTTGTTGATTGCTTATCATTCACACACTACACAATTCCATAAGGTACACACACAGGTATCTATCTCTTCTATCTGTGCACCACAGGGTCTTGATTTGCACGCTAGTCTTATTGAGATTCTGGGTTGATTTAGAGGTCTGCAGTCCATAGGTTTCTCTTAGGACACGTATGATTGTATTGATACATCTGTTTGTGCAAAACTATTTGTCGTAGCAGACCCCTAGGAAAAGGTCTATGTATTTTGTGTTGCTTGCTTGATTGATTGATCTTGTGACATTGTGATTGATTGGGATTTCTGATTTTGATTTGATTGTCTTGAGACTACCATTGTGAGATTGTGACTATTTTAGAACAAATTATCAAGAAACTGAACTCATGGATGGTAGGAGATCCCAAAGCCCTCCACTTGTACCTCACTTAGGTGCTGATACCCAAGCCACTACTTTTGCCATTCCTCCCACTTCCAAAACTTTACCTCCTGAGCCCCAAACACCCTTCCACCACTCCGTTCATGCTAAGGATGATCATGATTCTACATAATATGAGGATTTTGTGGATCATCCTCCTCACTTTTCACATTACCCACCTTCTCTACCTCCACAACACTTTCCACCTCCTCGGTACCCTAACTTCCCTAATTAACCTCAGCAAGAGAAAGGTCCACCAAACCTGCAACAAATGTTCCAAACACAACTTCAGATGAATACACTTACACAATAAGTGTAACAGCTTACTAAAGTTAATCTTTTAGCTAACCCCCGACCCTAGCTCGCAGACGACAACTACGAGATTACTATTATCTTGCAGTTGCACACCTTATGCTTATGGTATGATTTTCCGCTAGGGGTCATGCAACTAAATTAAAACCAAGCATAATTTCCCTTATCCCTTACTTCCATGATCTTGCTTTTGAGGATCCTTTTCAGCATTTAAAGGAGCTAAAAAATCTTACCTAGACCCTGGGTCCGCAAAACCATGATGAACGCACACTACTAATGAAAATGTTCTCCTTTTCATTAAAGGATATGGTAGCCTTTTGGTACCGTACACTTTCACGAACTAAACCAATAGAGAACTGGCCTTCTTTGAAACATGAGTTCCTAAAGAAGTACTTCCCTATAGGCCACACCAATGCCCTCAAGCATGCCATCACCAATTGTACACAAAACTCAAGAGAACAGATGCACGAGGCTTAGGAAAGATTCCACCAAGCTTCTTAGAAAATGTCCCTACCATTGTGTCCCATGTTGGCAATAGGTCCAGATCTTCTATCATGAACTTGATAAACGCCAGTTTGTCATCATTCTTATGCATTAAAACAAACCTAGCACTTAGGATTTTACTCCGCAAATGGGTTTTTGGGCTGCATTTAGGCATTAACTAGGTTAGTCATGCATTGCATTTTCTTTTGTTGTTTTAATGTGTTTTTGCAAGTGTTAAGGATGAACAAATATACAGATCCCTAAAACCCTAGCAGTCAAGAAGGAAAATGGTGAAGGAGGAGCTAAAACCAGCTAGAACTCAGCTTGATCCAGCTCACCATCGCTGGAACCTAGCTCAATTGAACTAGTGTTAGCTCATCCTAGCTCCATTTAGCTAATCTCAGCTGAATGGCAGCTCAAGGGAGTTCATCTTAGCTCACCCTAGCTCAAGTCAGCTCAGACCCAGATCAACCTAGTTGAGTCTAGCTCATTTTATCTCCCACTAGTCCATAGGGAGCTCTAGCTAGCTCAGCTGAGTTGACTGGAGTTCACCCCAGCTTAGATCTTGCTACATCTAGCTCCACTCAACTCCAGCCAGTTGAAGAACTCATCCCAGCTTAGGAAGCTCAAGTCCAGCTCTCGAGGACCTAGCTTAGCTCAAGCTAATTGAGCTAAGCTACCTTAGCTGTCTCAACCAGCTTAGTCCTCCCAGGGAGCACCAGACCCAGCTCAGCTCAGCTCCATTCAACAGAAGCCAGCTCACTTTACCTTGGCTTAGTAGCTAGCAAAGAACTAGCAAGCTAAGCCAGCTGGAGTAGCCCCATGTTGACCTCTTCAGCAGCTGCCAGCTCCACTTCAGCTCCGAACTCTTCAGAACCAACTCCCTCCAAACCCTAGCTCCAACATCTCCTCCTCTACTCCACCATTAGATAAGCTAGCTTAGCTTAGCTTAGCTTAGCCATGCTCCAGCTTCCTTGGATTGTACCACCCAAAAACCCTATCTAACAACTCCACCAACTAGTCCACCTAAGCTCCACATAAGCTAACCCTACATGGCGCCAACCTAGCCTACACACCCCCGCCAAAAGACACCTAAAAGTGACGCCAAAACCACCCTAACTACCCCCTTGTTGGTGCCACTTTTCCCTCCAAAAACCCCCTTCATCTCCACCACACATCTCCCTTTAAACCCATCTCCACCACCCACATAAGCCCACCTTCTAGAAGACTCAAAGTTGGCGCCAACCCATGGCACCTCTCCCTTGTTGGCGCCACTTTTAGGTGCCCCTTGACCAACCCTAACTACCCTCCTTACACCCCTTAGGTGGTGCCAACCATCCTTAACCCGAGGATCAACTAACCACCTCCATCTTCCCATCTTTGCCCTTCATTTCAAGAGTCACCTTAACCCCCCATCCTACCCTATAAAAAGACCACTACCCACCACCATTCAAATGATCCTTGGCTAGCAGATTCACTCTCATACTCTACTTAGAGCCGACACCCAAGAGAGAAGAAGAAGAAGAAGATTAAGGGGATATTCTGTCCCTTTGGTGCCTTCCCCTCTTCCCTTCTCTCTTGAGCCCACGCCAGCCAAAGGAGGAGCCAGGCAAGGAAGATCTTTGGAGGAGATCTTGAAGGTGGTCGATGCCACCATGGAGGAGAATTTGAGGGTGGTGCATGCCCACCTCTTGGAGGAGAGCATTGAAGTTGGTAGCATCCACCTTGGAGGAGCTCTCAAGGAAGGAGAAGAAGGAAGCCCTCTTTTCAAGCCAAGAGCAGCTAGGCTTGGAGCAAGAAGACTCCCTTCTTCACCAAATTTTGCAAGAGGATTTGTGTTCTTTTATTGCTTTTAGATTTTTTCATTTCTAGTAGAAGCATTCCTCTATGTGTCGTTGAAAAGAATGCAAATTCTAGTTAATCAAATTGCCTTCTTTTTACTTTCCTAGTGCAATTATTACTTTTGTTCTAGCGCTTATTTTACTTCCACTCCGTAATTACTCTAGGCCACCACTTGCCTAGATTGAGCTTCGATAGTGGACATTTTAATTTCTTAAGTTTTAGCTTAGCATTTTAGGTGTTAGCACTTTTTCGTCACAATTTGCACTTTGCGCATATTATTTCAAAACACAAAAAATATATATATATTTAAAATACCAAAAAGAAAGTTGAAATTTATTTTTAGCAAGAGAAATGAATTGCAATTTTTTCCTCCATGGACGACCCTAGATACTCCCCTATCTAGAATACAAATTTAAGAGCATTTGGGAATTCACGTGTTACGACATTAGAAACCCACTTTTACAAATCAAGCGACTTTTCGCACCACTTTTTGGCGTAGTTGCTGGGGGGGCACGGCTTTGCATTAGTCATTTTTTTCTTTCTTGAGGTAGATCTCATCCCCTCCTCTTTCTTTTCTTTCTTGTGTGCAGGAACTATAGCTGGAAAGCGGGAATTTGGAAGCGAAAGCTTAAAGTCCCTTTTCTTCCCGTGGATTTTTAGGTTGGTTCCCCTTTCTGGCCACATAATTAATTAAAACCACCAAAAACATATTAAACTTGACTTTCTGGATCCCAAACATCTCAATTAAGTGGAGTGGCTTCCATTAAAATTCATTGTTTGCTTGAATGTTTCATTAACACCACTCCATTTCAAGTATTAGTGTTCTATTTTTCGGGTCCAGATTTCTCTCCGAACTTGAAAAATCAATTCCTTACACCATAAGCCTCCTAAAATCATAAAGTTTCATAAAGTGATTTCAAATTAAGTTAGAAACATTGTTCCAAATTTCAAATCAATTAGCTTTGTATTTAATATTTAAAAATTCGTGGACTGCAGAGGGGTCACACCCTCCAATCTTCCTATTTTGTTACTGTCCGTGAATTTTTATAATTTTTATACTGATCCAATTTTTGTAAAAATTAGCTTTCTGGAATCTTTGTGAAATTTTGCACATTATGTAAAATTACCAAAATTTACTGAGGTCAGTGATCATATTGAAAAGTCTAAAATACCTACGGATATTATTTCTGGACTTTAACACCAGTACAAACAAAAATTCAAAACAATTATCAAATAAATTCCTAAAATATTATAAAAATCTTTTCTAGAATGCTTGTTTGATTTTACATAAGGTAGTGGTGTTGGTTGCAATGTTTGGACCACTACCTCTTCGAAAAGCCTAAAAAGAATTCATTGGTAGTAATTTTCTGCATTAGGGTTCAAATCCAATTAGTGTTTCTTTCTTCCTTTTTAGTCCCACAATATAAAGGAAATATTCCATAACCCATACAACTTGTTTTTCCTTTGATTGTCGAGTTTCAAACTTGTTTGAACATTTAAAAAGAGTAACCCTAAAGCACATTCAATTAAATTGAATCCTAAAAAAAAAACATAAATACAAAAAAATTGTGTGACAACTTGATTTGCATTGGAACCACTTTCCAATTCCTGCACAAACACAAAAAAAATTGAAATAACGGGGCAACAACCCAATTAACACCCTCCACTTTCCGTGTGCATTATAGTATCCTAGACCTAACTAAAATTTGTAGTAACTTGACTCCTAAGGCTTCATCAACTTAGGCTTGCTATATAGGTGTTAAGTTTTCTTTAGTTAATACCAATTTTGTCATTTATATCTGGTGGTCAGGCTAAGGGGCCGTGTCAAACGACCAAGCGCGAGTTTGTACAAGCATCTGGGGTTTTCCCTGGGAAACGTTTGGGCCCAAACCTCCCCTTAAGCAACTTGGCTAGATTTATTGACAGAATGGGTATTCACTACTGATTACTTATTTCCTACATAGACCAAGTCTTAGGTTTATTTTTAAAGAGTTGAACTTAAGTTAGGTCTACCTTTGTTTGTTTGAATTGCACACTTTCTCTCATCTCTTTCTCTTCTCATCCCCTCCAATTCTTTCAAAACAGTGCATGCACGGGCGATGGTCCAAAAAACCACACCTTGAGGGACCATATGATTTCACCCCCCGCAGCAGAAAATCATTGTTTTCTTCTCCCTCCTCTTCTTAAAAAATGGAAAACCCAGGAAGCCGACAAAAAAATTCTACTTCCACTTCTAACCCATCAGCCAACCCACAAGCTGACTTCACTCTCCCTCACCTCCCTAATTTAGAGCAACCAGAAATACCAGCAGGGCCAGGTGGCCCTCTAATTATAACTCAAAATCCAAATCCCTTTGCATTAATGGTCGACCATTTGGTTCGACTACAACAAAATCAAGAAGATTTAGCTAGGACTGTCATGAACATGGCTAACCAAGGACAAAATCCACCACCCCACCAATAGCATGTCATTCCTCTTAAGGATTTCTATGATCCTTCCAATTATGAGGAAAGACCAGGGGTGGTCATACCACAAGGGGATTTCAAGATCAAACCAGCCTTTTTGAACCTTATCAAACATTTTCATGGTCTTCCAAGAGAGGACCCTTTTTGTCATATCGAGGAATTAACTGTCCTCACTCAAACCACTCATTCCCACAATGTGCAGGAAGACATGTGGTTAATGAGACTTTTTCTTCTCTCACTTAAAGACAATACATCTCATTGGTTTATAACGGTTGGGCACCCTATTACCACCTGGCCCCAATTAAAAAGCTCTTTTCTAAAGAAATTTTTTTCGATCGGTCGAACGAATGCACTAAGAAGATCCATAACGACCTTTCAATAGAAAATTGGTGAGCCCCTCTATGAAACCTGGGAATGATTTCAAGAACTTCTAAGAAGTTGTCCCCACCATGAAATTCCATAATCGCAGTTAGTGTAGATCTTCTATCATGGATTAGAAGATCAATTGAAACTATTTGTGGATGCCTCATGTGGGGGCAATTTTCTTAATAAAGATGCTAAAAGTGCCTATCTTCTCTTTGAAGAAATGAGTGAAAACTCATTTAACATAACTTCAATGGACACTTTTGACAGATCACAAAACCACAGATACGGAGTCCATGAAATTGACTCCAAATCCACCTCTGTTCCAGTCACTCAAGATGATCTATATATGTTAGCTCAACAACTAGACCAGATGCAAATTCAGCAAAAGCAAATGGAAGAAAAGCTCATAAATAAACAGGCTCCACACGTTCACTCTCCACACACTAACCCCCCACACATTCTTCGAGGAGAAAATCTACACAACATTGATGCCACATCGGCTGGCCAGTAATTTCCGGCTGATTAATCGGAAGATTTGACTGGGAATTTTGATCAAAATATTTTTGATCCCACCTTGGAAAATATTTATGCTCTCCACGAGCAGTTTAGAAACCCCCCCAACACTTCTAATCAAAACTGGAGGAATAACCCGAATCAGTCCTGGAAAAACCCGAACCTAATTCCTTTTCCCAAACAAAACCATTTTGGGAATTATGAGCAACCTATGTATCAACCTGGACCATCCCAGGACGATATTAATAATCAGGTCATGAAAACTCTGCAAGGAATGTAGACTCAAATGACAGAAGTAACCTGCATGATTACCAACTTACAACACCAAGTTAAGGTTACTCTTGATCATCGACCTATTGGGAATTTACCTTCCCAACACATGCCCAACCCAAATAATCAAAGGAATTAGTTCCAAGGTGGATATTCCAGTCAACCCATTCAACCAACACCTCAGCATCCACCAGGTTTCAATAATAGTCAGGCTCCCCATCCTCATCCTAGAAACAACCAGACTGCAAATGCAGTTACTTTGAGGAGTGGGAAAACCACTCAAGATCCCCTACCTGTTAAAGAAACTCATTTTAATGAAAAATAGATTAACTCTTCCCCCTCTTCCTCTCACATTATTCAGGAACCTATTAATGCAAAACAGGGAAACACTGCACCATTTCCACAAGCCCTCCATTCTTCAACAAATAAGAAAAAGAAATCTGAGCCCACTGATAAGGAATTAATGGATTTATTTGGGCAAGTTGAAATTAACATCCCTCTCCTAGATGCCATAAAATACATCCCTACCTATGCAAAATTCCTAAAAGATTTGTGTACTCTGGAAAGGTAGCCCCAAAATTTAGGAAAGGTGATCCTTCCAAAGACAATCAGCTCAGTTGTGCAGAGCCGAATGCCTCTTAAGAGAAAAGATCCTGGTGCCCCCCTAATCCAAGTTATCATTAATGATACCTCATTTGATCGCGCTTTGTTGGATCTTGGTGCCTCAATTAATCTTATCCCCATAGTTGTTTTTGAGGAATTTAAGATTAGTGAATTAAAGCCTGTTGACGTTACTCTCCAATTAGCCGACTGATCTACAATTAAACCAAGGGGAATTGTTGAGGATGTTCTTGTCCGAGTCAAAAATTGTCTATTTGCAGTAGACTTTTTAGTCCTAGTCATAGAGGTACCAAAAGCACTATAGTTTGCCCCCATTATTCTTGGAAGACCATTCTTAGCCACCGCCAGTGCAAATATTGATTATGATTCTGGAAAGATGAAGAACATGTGTGGCGGTGAATCTGTAACCCTAGACATTTTTCAAGCTTATAGGTGATTCCAAGAACCAGATTTCTTTGATGATTCGGATTCAAAAGTAGAAAACATTGTGGAGGAAAACCTAGTAGGTGAATGTTTAAAAGTCTTTATGGATGACTTCTCTATTTTTGGAGATTCTTTTGACCATTGTCTCAAAAACCTTGAAAGAACTCTCCAAAAATGCACAGAAGTCAATCTGGTCCTCAGTTGGGAAAAAGGTCATTTCATGATCCAGGAAGGTATTGTCTTGGGCCATGTTATTTCAAAACATGGAATCGCGGTAGATAAAGCAAAAATAGATGCTATATCTAAGCTCCCACCGCCCACTACTGTCAAACAGATCAGATCCTTTTTGGGTCATGTGGGTTTCTACCATCGATTTATACAAAATTTTTCCCAAATCTCCAAGCCCTTAAGTCAGCTTCTCACTAAAGACCAGCCATTTGATTTTATTGATAAGTGCCTAGAGAGTTTTTTGAAGTTGAAGAAAGATGTTACTGAGGCACCAATTTTGCAGGGACCTGATTGGAATAGTCCCTTTGAATTAATGACAGATGCCTCAAATTTTGCTGTAGGGGCCGTTCCAGGGCAAAGAATTGGCAAAAAGCCCATTGTGATCTATTATGCTAGCAAAACTCTTGATGATGCACAATGGAATTACATGGTTACTGAAAAGGAACTTCTTGCCATTATATTTGCCTTATAAAAATTTAGATCTTATTTGTTGGGGTTACATGTCATTGTATATACCGACCACTCAGCAATTAAATATTTGCTGACAAAGAAAGGTGTGAAACCCCACCTTATCCGTTGGATTCTACTGCACTAAGAATTTGACCTGGAAATCAAGGATAAGGCGAGATCGGACAATGTAGTGGCCGACCATCTCTCTCGTCTTATAGCGAATGACGTAATGACCGCACCAGATCAGTTCCCCAATGAAAGCATTTTAGTTGCTACAACCCTCCCTTGGTTTGCACCCATCTCAAACTATTTAGCAACACAACAAATCCCCGCTGATTGGGCAAAAACAAAACATAATAAGTTCTTTGTTGATATTAAATATTATTTTTAGGAGGAGCCTGACCTTTTCTGCATTTGTGCCTATCAGGTCATTCGACGATGTGTACCTGATTCTGAAACCCATTATATTTTGACACATTGTCACTCAATGGCCTGTGGCAGACACTTTTCGGGCAAGAAAGCTATAGCTAAAATCCTTAATGTGGGATTTTATTGGCATAGCTTGCGTAAAGATGCTCATGACATTGTTCGGTCTAGTGTGCGTTGCCAGAGCATCGGCAACATGACTTGGAATGATATAATGCCCCTTAATCCTATTTTAGAGGTTGAAATTTTTGATATTTGGGGCATCGACTTCATGGGACCGTTCATCAACTCTGGTCGGTATTTATATATATTAGTCGTAGTCGACTATGTTTCACAATGGATAGAAGCAATACCCACCTACACTAGTGATCACCGTGTTGTTGTTGAATTTCTCAAGAAAAATATTTTCTCAGGATTCGACATACTAAAAGCCATTATCAGTGATGGAGGCTCACATTTCACCTACTCACAATTCCATCACCTTCTTTCTAAATATGGGGTGAATCATAAAATTTTCACACCTTATCACCCCTAAACAAATGGCCAGGCTGAAGTTTCTAACTAGGAAATTAAAAATATTTTACAAAAGGCAGTTAGGCCTGATAGTAAAGATTGGTCCTCCAAATTGGATGATGATGTATGGGCCTACCGCATTGCTTTTAAAACCCCACTCGGCATGTCTCCCTTCCGTCTAATTTTTGGGAAGGCATGCCATCTCCCAGTAGAGCTAGAACATAGGGCTTTTTGGGTAATAAAACAACTCAACATGGATTTATCTGACGTCGGTTTCCATAGAAAATTACAATTAACTGAATTAGAAGAATTGCATAACTTTTCCAATGAAAACGCAAGGATTTATAAAGACGGAACAAAGAAATTTCACGATAAATATATTGTTCGGAAACACTTTGACGTTAATCAACGTGTTTGGCTTTTCGATGCGAGATTACGTCTTTTTCTTGTCGAATTAAAATCTAAATGGACCGGCCCCTTTATTATCCATAAAACATATCCATACAGCGCTGTTGGTTTTTTTATCCAAAAACTAATTCGACCTTTCAAGTCAACGGCCAACTTTTAAAGCCCTATTTTGATCATATGCCTAAAATTTTGTCTGAATCTTTTAATTTTACTGAGCCAGCCACCCTTGATCACTAATGCACACTACACCAGGCTAAATGGCGTAGCACTAGATGGGAGGTAACCCTTCATTTCTCTTCCTATTTTCCCTTTTTCTTCTTCTTCCAAGTTTTGATCATCCTAAACCCGACCGTTCTTTACTAAGGTGATCCCTTTTCCCTCCTAATGCATGAGGACATGGCATATCTTAAGCATGGAGAGGGTGTTTTTAAAATTTGACGATCGATTTAGGATTTTCAAAATCTAAAAACATGCATTTTTCTTTAGTTATTTTATTTTCCTGCTTGCATACCCAAAAAAATAAAAATGTTGAAAACTTTTTGAGGGAAAATTTTTGAAATCGGGACTAACGTGAAAAAATTCACTTTTGGTACAATGGGATTTAATCCTTAACAAACTAGGGATGAGGATGCGAATCTGATCATTACAATTTCAGGGTCTATTTTTAGACTTGATCAGATATCCTTCTCTAAAATTCCACCTGAACTCATGATAGTTCAGGTGACTTGATCCTATTTTGTAATATGGAAAGTATTTGGCTTAGTCTCTAATTCAAAAACTTGCATTTCTTGAGGCACTTCTTGTGTCAATTTTCACACACAAGGCAACACTTAAAAAAACTAAAAATTAGAAAAACTCCCTTGTTTTGACTTAGTAGAAGTCTGAAACAGATGATTGGTTTGAGTTCCCACCGCTGAGACGGAGGAAAATGCCTCCTTTGAGGATATGATGTCAACATGTTATCGCCTCGGTGCTGCTCCATATCTATATTTCGTATCTTTAGATGGAGCATTAAAGCGCATTTTAGCACCTCAAGTGTCTTGGACGGTGCTCTACCTATAGTGTTAGTGCAAGAGCTTGACTTTGCTTGGAGCGCCCCTTTACACCGCATTATGTTTTGGGGTTGTGAGATCCTACGTGGTGTCATAGACAATGCTATCCCTAAGTATTGGCACCAGAGCCCCCTCGAGGATTGGTAACGGGAATGATGATCCCAACACATCTATTGTAAGACTAAGCTAAAAATAAGCATGGGGGAGAAAAAAAATAAATAAATAAATTAGCACACCCTTATAAATGTTAGCTTTTCACAGGCACGGACACAAGGTTTTAAAGGATTTTGCAAGTTGCGAATCAGATTCATGAGCCAGAAAAACCCTAAAAACAAAAATTTCAAGTCATTTGAATTAACAAAGGGTTAATTTGTGAATTTTCTGGAGGATATATTGATCCCGTTTTGTTTAATGGTTGGATCCAAAACAAATCCCGCTGTTTATCTTTAACAAATTCCATACCTCTTGTGTTTAGATCAACCAAGGTCCATTAATCTCTTTCTCCTCAAAAGTAGAAAAAAATTAGATTTCCCAAAAAAAATTTTTCTGAAAAATTTGAAGTTTTGCTAAGAGACTAGCAAAAGATAAGCATGGGGGTGTGATAAATGCCAATTTATCATCATTCTTATACAGTAAAACAAACCAAGCTCTTAGGATTTTACTCCGCAAATGGGTCTTTGGGATGCATTTATGCATTAACTAGGTTAGGCATGCATTGCATTTTCTTTTGTTGTTTTAATGTGTTTTTGTGAGTGTTACGGATGAACAGATATATAGATCTCTAGAACCCTAGCACTTAAGAAGGCAAATGGTTAAGGAGGAGCTCAGACTAGCCGGAACTCAGCTTGATCCAGCTCACCACAGCTAGAACCTAGCTCACTTGAACTAGGGTTAGCTCATCCCAGCTCCATTTAGTTAATCTCAGCTGAATGGTAGCTCAAGAGAGTTCATCTTAGCTCACCCTAGCTCAAGTCAGCTCAGATCCAGCTCAACTTAGTTGAGTCTAGCGACTTTTAGCTCCCATTAGTCCACTGGGAGCTCTATCTAGCTCAGAGGAGTTGACTGGAGTTCTCTCCAGCTCAGATCTAGCTACATCCAGCTCCACTCAACTCTAGCCAGCTGAAGAAGAACTCATCATAGCTCAGGAAGCTCAAGTCCAGCTCCCAGGGACCCAGCTTAGCTCAAGCTAATTGAGCTAAGCTACCATAGTTGTCTCAACCAGCTCAATCCTCCCCAAGAGCACCAGACCCAGCTCACCTTAGCTCCATTCAATAGAAGCCAGCTCACTTTACCTTGGCTTAGTAGCTAGCAAAGAACTAGCAAGCTAAACCAGCTGGAGTAGCCCCAAGTTGACCTCTTCAGTAGTTGCCAGCTCCACTTTAGCTCCGGACTCTTCAGAACCAGCTCCTCCCTCCAAACCCTAGCTCCAACACCTCCTCCTCTACTCCACCATTGGCTAAGCTAGCTTATCTTAGCTTAGCTTACCACAGTTTAGCTATGCTCCAGCTTCCTTGGCTTGTACCACCCAAAAACCCTACCTAACAACTCGACCAACTAGCTCCACCTAAGCTCCACATAAGCTAACCCTACTTGGCGCCAACCTAGCCTACCCACCACCTCCAAAAGACACCTAAAAGTGGCATCAAAACCACCCTAACTACCCTTGTTGGCGCCACTTTTCCCTCCAAAAGCCCCCTTCATCTACACCACACATCTCCCCTTAAGCCCATCTCCACCATCCACATAATCCCACCTTCTAGAAGACTCAAAGTTGGCGCCAACCCATGGCAGCTCTCCATTGTTGGCACCACTTTTAGGTGCCCCTTGACCAACCCTAACTACCCCCCTTACAGCCCTTAGGTGGTGCCAACCATCCTTAACCCTAGGATCAACTAACCACCTCCATCTTCCCATCTTTGCCCTCCATTACAAGAGTCACCTTAACCCCCCATCCTACCCTATAAAAAGACCACTACCCACCACCATTCAAACGATCCTTGGCTAGCAAATTCACTCTCATACTCTACCTCGAGCCCACACCCAAGAGAGAACAAGAAGAAGAAGATTAAAGGGATATTCTGTCCCTTTGGAGCCTTCCCCTCTTCCCTTCCCTCTTGAGCCCATGCCAGCCAAAGGAGGAGCCAGGCAAGGAAGATATTTGGAGGAGATCTTGAAGGTGGTCCATGCCACCTTGTAGGAGAATTTGAGGGTGGTGCATGCCCACCCCTTGGAGGAGAGCATTGAAGGTGGTAGCATCCACCTTGGAGGTGCTCTCAAGGAAGGAGAAGAAGGAAGCCCTCTTTTCAAGCCAAGGAGCAGCTAGGCTTGGAGCAAGAAGACTCCCTTCTTCACCAAATTTTGCAAGAGGATTTGTGTTTCTTTTATTGCTTTTAGATTTTTTCATTTCTAGTAGAAGCATTCCTCTACTTGTCGTTGAAAAGAACACAAATTCTAGTTAATCAAATTGCCTTCTTTTTACTTTCCTATTGCAATTGTTACTTTTGTTCTAGCACTTATTTTACTTCCACTCCCTAATTACTCTAGGCCTCCACTTGCCTAGAGTGAGCTTAGGTAGTGGACATTTTAATTTCTTAAGTTTTAGCTTAGCATTTTTGGTGTTAGCACTTTTTTGTCACAATTTGCACTTTGACTGTATTATTTCAAAGCACAAAAAAATATATATATATTTAAAATACCAAAAAGAAGGTTGAAATTTATTTTTAGCAAGAGAATTGGATTGCAATTTTTGCCTCCTTGGATGACCCTGGATACTTCCCTATCTAGGATACAAATTGAAAAGCGTATGCGAATTCGCGTGTTACAACAACATTAAAAGCCCACTTTTACAAATCACGTGACTTTTCGCATCAGAACTCCATGATGACGAATGAAATTTTGTAGATGCCACTTGTGGAGGCAATTTCCTGTGTCTAGGTGAGGATTTTGGCTTCGAGCTCTTCAAAGGTATGGCTGAGAATTCCATTAATAAGACTTCGGTGAGCATTTTTAATAGAAGACCCTCACATTCCCATTCACACATCTGGGTACATGAAGTCCAATCCAACACATGTGACATGGATATTGTGGCCAATCAGCTGGATAAAGTGTTCTTAATAGCGAAGGTGGATGAGGTGTGGAAATTCCTCTTTAAGCCATCTTCTTCCCAGTCACCAGTACATCACACTTCTTCCAAGGTTCTTATAGGAAGGGAAATTGTGAATAACCTTTCTGTGACACCACCACTACACTTTGAGTATTCACTGCACTATCCTTCACTATCGACTAAAGGAACCTTTGTTCCTCCATATCCTAATTTCCCTACAGTTCCCAGTGCTTCAAAGGAGCTCGATGCCATTCACAACAACCCCTTTTTATAAACTTATAACCCTAGATGGTGTAATCATCCAAATTCTCGTGGTCAAGAAATTCACAAGGACCAAACTTCCAACAACCTTCTGCACCACCACTCAAAAGTTGACCTGAGCACCACCTCCACCACAACCACCACAGCACGGATACCCGCCACATGCCTAGCAGTAGCACCAACCAAGGCCCACCTAGTACTCTTAATCTGAGCCTACACGAGATGAGAAGTTGGGGATGATCATGAAGGCACTTGCTGACATGCAATAGCAGTATATTGCCATGCAGCAAAAATAGGATCAGCATCAGCTGAGATGGGAACCCAGCTAGCACATTTAACAAATTCCCGTTAAACACATTCACTCCCATCTCAAATGCAACCTAACAATAGGAATAAACCAACCTAATGGTATGTACATCCTAGACCTCCTGTGCAAGGTCAAGCACATCTCATTTCACAAATCTTGCATAATCAACCTGATTTTTACTTTGATCCTACTTCCTATTCTGATCCACAACCTCCTATTCTACCTTATCCGAATCACCTACATCTAGGGTAGAACTAAATACCATCACTGCTAGGAGTGGTAGAAGCACTATAGATCCACCATTTTCTACTTCCACATCTCAACCTAGAGCTTCAATGCTCTTTCTGATTTACCTCTTCCTAATCCTAACTCTTCTAGACCTAGGATTGATCCTCCTATTAGCACTTTTGTACCTTTTCTAGAGGCTTTGAAGAAGAAGAGTAAAGGAAAGAAGAAACGTACTGGTGTGGCTCCTGAGGAGGATTTGCTTAATCTCTTTAGGTAAGTCCATATAAACATCCCCTTGTTGGATGTGATCCATCACATCCCACTTTATGCTAAGCTTTTGAAAGACTTATGTATACCTAAGCATAAAGCTAGAGTTTAGAATGGGAGTAGTCCTATTATCCTATCGAAATAAGTGAGTTCCATTATTTCTAGTAACCTCCCTTTGAAAAAGAAAGACCTAGGCACCCCTTTACACACCTGTATGATAGGAAACACCACTTTCAATGGAGCTTTCTTAACTTAGGTGGTTCCATGAATCTTATCCCAACCTCCCTTCTGACTCATTTCAAGGTTGGCAATCTGAAGCCAATTGAGGTGTCTCTGCAATTAACTAATAGATCAATTAAGACACCTCAAGGAGTGTTGGAAGATGTTATAGTGCAAGTCAAGGACATTTATTTTTCTGTGGATTTTATTGTCCTTGACATGAAAGTAGTTGAGGATATTCAAAACACACCCATCATACTAGGAAGTCCTTTCTTGGCAACTACGAAGGCAAACATAGATTGTGAGGAGGGCCTATTATAACTCAAATTTGTAGATCAAAAGATGGAGATAGGTATTTTTAAGATACAGAAGGGACCATCTTGTAGTCTTATTGAGGAGATCTACTCTTTGAATTCATTGGACAAGTTGGTCGAGGATACCCTGATTGATTCACTTACATTAGAGCCTCAATTCCTTTCTACCTCTGATTTGAATCTGCCTGAGACAACTGCTAGAAAAACTTTGGACTCACCTCTAACTCATTTAATGTCTTTAGGATCTTCTGATACCTCCTCTTCCGCTCCTTCCTTTGATTCTAGACCTATTGAGCTTTAACCTCTTCCTGATTCTCTTAAGTATGCCTTCTTAGGACAACATCAGACTTATCTTGCAATTATCATTTCTCATCCAAACTCTAATCAAGAATCACAACACATTTCTATCCCAAGAGCACATAGACAGGCCATAGGTTGGAGCTTAGCAGATCTGACTGGCATTAGTCCTTCTTACTACACTCATAGAAGTTTCACTGAAGAAAGATCTAGACCTACTAGGCAAGAACAAAGTAAACTAAATCCTACACTTCAAGTGGTGGTTAAAAATGAAATGTTTAAGTGGTTAGACAATGAAATTATCTCTCCCATATCTGATAGTCAGTGGGTGAGTCCTGATCAGGTAGTGCCTAAGAAAGCTAACTTACCGTCATAACCATTGAGTCTAGAGAAGTCATTCCAACATGGATTGCAAGCTCATTGTGAGTATGTATTGATTACCGCAAGCTCAATCAAGCCATGAAGAAAAATCATTTCTAATTGCCCTTCATTGGTTAGATACTGGAAAGATTAGCAGGGAATAGATTTTTCTATCTTTTGGATGGCTACTGATGGATGGGTTTTGGCAAAGTTAAATCAGGGTTTTGAGAACCCATCATCGTAGTTCTCAAAACACGTTATCAAATACAATTTTTAACAGAAACTCTAAGGGAGTCCCAGGTCGAACAAGGGGTGGTGAACATTTGGTTTTGAAATTTGCATTTCACTTTTTATTTATTTTTGTCATTTTTATCTTTTGTTTTTTTTTTGTATTTTACTAAGGTATGAGATAAGGTCGATGAATTCTAGCTAATCTACTTGCAAAATGAAAAGAGAGAGATAGAGAGAGAGAAACAATCATTTTTATAATCAAATGTTTATTAGAACTAGGAAAGCGAGAAAATATACCATGAAATTAATAAAGATAGAGATAATTTAGTGAAATCCCCAAGCAAGATGTCGCTTGGAGGATGACTGCTCTGACATCGCCTGGAGGAAGGTGGTGAGGAGTGGGACAAAATAGGATGGAGCCAGAGGACGGAGAGCAGGGTAGGATGGCGTCGTAGCAAGGATCTACTTCCTGAAGTAGGTGAGAAGACAGCCATGGGGTGCTCCACAAATGGGGATAAGGGCAGGGAAAAATATTTGATTCTACTCTAGAGAAGCATCCCGGGCTTGGGACAAGCCCTCTCTAGATTCTTGGAGGTGATGAGAGGAAGAAAGGAAGAGATGGTGATGAATGGAGGTGTAGTGGTCCATTTATAGTGGAGGGAAGAGGAAGAAATTCATCCACAGGCTATAACGACATCAAATGTGTTGCTAAAGATCCACGCCAACCAACGTCCCCAAATGTTGGTAAAGCCTGTTGGTGCTTGTGCTTTTTCCCTATTGGAGTATGCTGGAGGAGGAGTAGCCGTTGGATGCTTGATCGATGGCTTAAGCACGCTCGTTGATCGCTCCCTTTGAAGGGACGTACCGTTGGCATTGAAGAGAGGCGCAAGCACTGTTGGATCAACATCAGATGGCTGATAATGCCAGTGGACATCCTAAGTTCACACTCACACCAGCTTTCTTGTTCATCGTGCGATCGCTTACCAGGAGAAGCGGGCAGCCGTTGGATCTTGGATGAAGCATCATCATCGTGCCCCTCCAGCTCACCTGCGCCCTTCATCAAGGCCACACGATCAAGATCGTGCGATCTTGATTAAAATGAAGGCTATTTATGAAATAGAAGGGGGGTGTGAGGTCTTGAATTGGTGCAACTTCTTCGCAAGCCAAGTGTTCAACTGTTGAGGCAAGGCTACATTTGAGTCACGAGGAGCGCATGGATGCTGAGAGCACGGAGGAACCATAGCCATTGGATCTTGATCCAATAGCTGTGGTACGAGATCTCTGATGATGAGGGGGCACCTTTAGTCGCTGCTAGCCGGTGTGGGGTGGCCTAGATGGCGCCACATGACGCCATTTAAGTAGTCCATCTTCTTTCTATTGCAGAGGGTGCCATGGTGCTCGGATCGAGATGATTCCCACATTGTCGGATTGTGATTGTTGCTGCGAATTCATCTATGTAGTTAGACTTTTCATCCAAACTAGTATGGATGTTGCATTGCCCCCTGGCTATTGATCTTCCTTGGACTTCATATGATGCTAAGGGATTTCGATCTAGATGATTTCGGAGGTGTTAGACTCCAATCGTCGTCCTGATCAAATCCGTACGGTCAGATCATCCATCGGAGATCCTGAAATAAATCTCCTTCCCTCCGGGCCATAAAAAAGATGTAATTAACCTGAAATATGCACAACTACTCTTAATGGAGGATGATGCATGCTATGTGATTAGCCCATACTTGTGGGCTATTTAAGTAATTAAGTGTCTAACCATTAAGTTAATTTTAACATTTAGATAGCATACGTTAGGGTGTAAACAAATTAATTCATATTTTTAGCGTAAGTGCATAATTCATGCATTTAGAATTAACCTAGGATTGCATAAATTTGATTAGTTAATTAATTAGTTGCATTATATACACTATTTTAATTAAAATAGAAGTTAAGGAGTTATGTATAAATAATCCTAATTATTTTATTATTCTTTTTTTTCTTCTCCTTTGCAAGTAACTGCTCCATCTCCGCCTCCTCCTACGCATCAGCATTGACTCGACGGTGGACTTTTGAATTTCAAATCTTTGTAGCTATGGCTGCAAAGGAGGAGGAAGGGCTACCATTTAGGAGGAGGCCACCACCCCTTTCCTCACTGCATAGAGAGCTATGTTTCTCATCCACTCCTCACCATTGGCCTCAATCGCGGCAGTGCGACTCCACCACTATGGGCGTGTGGTGTGACAGCCCACACTACCAAGAGTCCTTACATCACCGTGCTTCATCTTCCCTTCCACACGCAAATCCCAGCTACTGCACACCCCAAGCACCCTCGCCACGCCCACTGCAGCACACAGAGCTACAACCACCTCCCCGCGCCTCGGCCCCTGCCGAGAGTGCCACTACGCGTGCCTTCCCTTGGTGCGCTTCATCTTCTATAGCAGACCTCCCTACGCACGCGCTGCACCTCCACCACAAAAGGCACACACGCCCATTTCCAGCAGCTCAGCGCATCTTCTTCCACTACGCCTCAACCACCGTAGCACCTTCAGCCAGCGCACCCCACTACACGCACAACAGCTAGTGCATGCGTTAACCTCCATGCGCCCTCACCTTAGAGCCTCCACGCTCCCTCGCCTAAGCGCCTGCACGCACCCTCGCCTTATCGCCTGCATGCTCCCACGCCTGCGCCTTCAGTGCCCCGCCAGTAGCTATAGACCCTTCAGCATGCATCGCCTCCGTGAGCCTGCAGCGCCCGTGCGTCGCCTCCGCACTCCCTCTAGCAAGAGCAACCAGCAGCAGCAGCCTTCACCACCACCACCGCTTCTCTCCTCCATCCAGTCGACTCCGGCTGTCTCGCAACCTACCGTTGCCACCTTTGCGGATCCCTCGCTCCAGCCAACCTATTCCCGAAAGAGTTCCTTGAACGAACTGCTCTCCCATGCGCAAGGAGGAGAGAGGTAGAATCCTTTTTTTTTTAATCTCATTAATATTTACATTTGAATGCCATTGCCAAACTTTCATTTTCATTTTAATAATTGAAATATTGAGTGAAATTGCAACTTCATGCTCATCTTTTCTCATAATTGCTTAGCTTTTGTTATTCACATCTTTTAACATTGGTTTTGGGTTAAGATGTGCACAAATTCTCTCTAATGCATGTCAATTGGAAATTACAGAGATTCATCACATATTTATTGAATATTTCAATGAGGAAAAATTACACATATAACCTTACATTTTTGAGTTTTTCTGTGTCTTCTTTTCGTCGCATTTCATGTCAGATTTGACTATGTATTTCACACTTGATTAAACGAATACGAGAAAAATATTTGTGAATTTATTGCATCATTGTCTCCTTGTTCTATGAGTGGTTAATTTTTATTGTAATTGTTTTGTTAAGCGGTTTTCCAGCACTTTGTTACTAAAATGACAAATCATCTTATTCACAGTATTTGAAAGTGAAAACCATCTTATCAAATGGACCCATTTCTGGGGAGGCAACAGACGCAATAATTTCACCTCATTTTTATTTTTGATTATTTCTCATTGCATAATGATCTGGCCATTTATTATCTTTTCTGTGTGAGGAATTTGTGGAGGTGACAGGTGCATCTGGGAGACGACATCGACCTTGAGCGATGCCTTCATGTGGGGAAGACGCTAGAGACCTGGATCCCACTTCCAAAGGGGATTCTCCTTTATCACAAGTTTTATTTCTGTTTTCTAACCCTTGTATTAATTGGGGCTGATTTTTGGGAGCCTGTTCCCTTTTCTTTAGATCTAGGTTTTTAATTTATTTTGTGGATTGTTTATCCTTAATTTGCTTGTGCATAAGTAGCTAAAAAAAAAAAAAAGAAAACACGAGCAACCTGCTAGAAGCTACCTGTCCTTAGGTCGAATCATTTAGGACTGAATGAGTAGCATCTAGATGTAATTCTTGTCTTGCATTATTGCATGAAGAATGCTAGAATTAGGTATGCACTTCTAACTTCGCTTTTCTACCTGTCATGCAAATGCATTTGGATTAATTATTAGACCACATAATATGTCTTGAAGTGATCTAATAAAGTAGTCACATTTAATTTTTGAAAAAGGACTAATTAAAGGAGGGACATTTAAAAATCAAGGACATGATTTTCAAACGTGTCATGCGATTCAAAATTCAAAATCTTTTGCAATTTATGCACACTTATATCTCTTGCACCACGGCACGCATTTAGACACTCCTAAGTCTTGGAACTACTAGGACAAGAGCCCTCCTACCATTGGATTCAGAAGTGTTTGGAACTTGAGATCAAAGGTTTTGTAAATCCAAAGAGGGGGATACACTGTCATGGATTTTTGGGGGTAGTTGAGAAGCACCGTGAAAGCACAGCTTCAAAGGAAGGCTTAGGCCTACTTGCATCCCTCGATCTTCCGTCTTTGGATTTGCTCTACCATTTGAGATTTAGGGAAGAACACCTAAGCTCCAGGTAGGTCTTTTTTAGGCATTTCGAAGGTCGACAATAGGCACGTAATTGACTGGGCAACTTGCTTTGTCACCTACAATTTGAACTAAAGTCAAAAGCCTAAATTTGTAATGATCGAATAAGTCCTCTTGAATTTTGTTTGTAGTGCATGCTTGGTAGGCATTCTCTTAGGAGACAACTTGTGTTTGATCCTGAACCTGAAAGAATCTTAAGAAGAAACCTTCCAAGGGAAGTAATGGCTACTCAAAGGAGCCTTAAGGAATATTTCATTCCAACCAATCAAGCTGGCCCTGCACTACGTAGACCTAGAGGGGACAGTCCTTATGAGATAAAAGCAGTACCATATCTTTGCTACCCTCCTTTTATGGTACTGCTACGGAAGACCCTTATAGGCATATAGAGGAATTCACCGAGGTCTATTCCACGGTGAAGCTGTAGGGCGTTACTGATGATGCTCAAATGCAGACCCTCTTTCCCTTCTCCCTCAAGGACAAAGCCAAGTATTGGTATTACACCCTTGATGATATTAACACTTGGGATGCCCTGAAGGAGTTTTTGAAGAAGTACTTCCCCATGAGCAAAACAAATCACTTTACGAGGGAAATTATGAGTTTTGCTCAAAAGGATGGGGAAGCTTTCCATTATGCGTGGGAGCACTTTAATGACTTGTTGAGACTTTGCCCACATCACCAGGTGCCTACGTGGCAACTGGTTGAAAGGTTCTACACCAGACTTAATGATTCGCATAGGCAAACTGTGGATGGTGCCTGTGCAGGAACCTTTCTATCTAAGACTGAGGATGAAGCTTGGAACCTTTTTGATACTTTGAGTGAGAATTCTATTCACTTGAATTCTACCTACATGAATAGAAAACCCACTCTCATGCAAAGAAAGTTGGAGGCGAATGAGGCAAGGGACACCCAGAATTTAGCCTATCAGATTCAATTATTGAATCAAAACATGGAAAGGCTTATCTCGAGCCTGAGCCAATTCGTACCTAAAACCTCCACATCCCAAGCTTCTGAATGCTCCAATTGCCAAGGCAATACACACGCCACTGTGGACTACCACTTGGCCTCCCAATTCCCTGAGCTTGTACAAGCGGATCGGAATACCACTCAAGGGTTCTGTCCTAGACCTCATAATGATCCTTTTTCCAACACTTATAATGAGGGATGGAGGAACCACACAAACTTTTCATGGAGACAAGGAAAGGTCTCAAATTCAGGGAATTATAAACCATAATCCTTTCAAAACCATCAAATGAACCAACCTCAGACCTTTGCCCAACCTAAGACCTCTGAGATGGATGAATTGAAGGCAATGTTGTGAACTATGCAAGAAAGTCAAAGTGCCATCATCCAATCTCATGACAAGGCTATACATGAGATGAAATCACAGATAGGACACCTTGTTGAGGCCGTTAGACAGAAAGAAACTGGGAAGCTCCCCAATGCTGCTGAGGAGAATCCTAAAGGAAAAGGTATTATCTTTAGGGAGCATGCTCAAGAAGTGACTATTGTGAGTGGGAAAGAAATTTCCAAACTCGATGCTCCTATAGTCTTATCCCATAAATAACCATCCACCCTGACTTTTACCCCCACCGGAGAAGACTTGCCCAAATCTTCTCCACTTGAAATCACCTCATCGGAAGAAGTTGCCCCCATTCCACCCCTTACTCGACATGACAACCCTTCCACCCAGAGATCGAGAGTGCCCTTTCCAAAGTGCTTATGCACCTCAGGGCAGACTTTTGCTGGCTCATCTAGAGCCAAACATAAGATGAATGAGATCATGGAAACTTTCAAGCAAGTGCAGATTAACCTACCTTTGCTTGAAGCTATCAGGCAGATTCTGTCTTATGCCCACTTCTTAAAGGACCTATGCAAGAAAAAGCAGCAATCTAGGAAACAGGTCCAATCAAAAGTTGTCCTACCTGATTCTATTAGCTCAATTGTTCAACATGGCACACCCCTGAAACTTAAGGACCCAGGAGCCCCATACATCTCAGTGGCTATTGGTGACTTATAGATCGATGAGGCTCTACTTGATCTGGGTGTGGAGGTGAACAACCTTCCGAGCTACGTGTATGAACAACTTGGGGAACGCAAACTGAAGCCAAGCCCAGTAATCCTTCAAGTTGCTGATCGATCACTTAAGACACTACGAGGAAATTTGGAAGATGTCCTCATAAGAGTGGAGGATTTCTTCTTCCCCGTTGACTTCTTAGTTTTGGACACTAACGCTACCAACAAGCCAACCAAACCCTCCATCATTTTGCGCCGCCCCTGCAATGTTATGTGATGGCCCCCTTCAGCATGCCATGCTAAATGAGCATTCCTATCTCTTGGAGGAATGTGAAGGGGATATACTAGAACTTGAGGAGTTGCTGGGTGCTTCTGCTGAGTCTCTTCCCCCATCATCTCTGCCCAATGCAGATCTACTACCTGAGATGGGGACATCTATTATCAAACCCTCAACCATACAAGCCCTTGACCTTGAGTTGAAACCCCTCCCTAACACTCTCAAGTACGTCTTCCTAGGTGCCAATGATACGCTCCCCGTTATCATTTCGGTTGTGCTATCTGAGGCATAGGAGGGAGCCCTGATTGAATGCTTGTCTAGGCACAAGGAAGCTATTGCATAGAGCATTGCTGACATTAAGGGTATAGACTCTACACTCTGCATGCACCACATTTATATTGATGATTCCATCAAGCCATGTAGGGAAATGTAGAGACATCTAAACCCTAATATGAGGGAGGTGGTTAACAAGGAAATCCTGAAGTGGTTAGACACTAGGATCATATATCCCATTACAGATAGTAAATGGGTAAGTCCTATTCATGTGGTGCCAAAGAAGGTAGGCTTTACTGTGGAATTTAATGACCAAGGTGAACAAGTTGTCACTAGACCCTCAACTGGATGGAGGGTCTGCATTGATTACCACAAGCTGAACACTGCTACCCAGAAGGATCACTTTCCCTTGCCTTTTATTGATCAAATTCTCGAGAAATTGGAAGGGAATAAGTACTATTGCTTTCTCGATGGATATTATGGGTACAACCAAGTTGCAATCTTCCCTGATGACCAGGAAAAGTTGACATTCACGAGTCCTTATGGTACTTTTGCATTTTGGCATGTGCTGTTTGGATTATGTAATGCCCCTGCAACCTTCTAGCTGTGTATGATGTCCATTTTTTCTGACATGATTGACGAGTGCGTTGAAGTGTTTATGGATGCCTTCTCCATTAATGGCTCGTCATTCGACCAGGGTCTCCTGCATCTAGAGAATGTGTTGAAGCGATGTAAGGAGACTGGTTTAGTCCTCGGCTAGGAAAAAAGTCATTTCATGGTACAGAAAGGAATTGTACTTGGGCATGTTGTGTATGAGCGAGGTTTGGAAGTAGATAAAGCCAAGATTGATTCTATTTCCAAACTCCCATTGCCCACGAATGCCAAATAGATTAGATCCTTTCTGGGCCATGCCGGCTTTTATAGGTAGCCTATTAAAAATTTTAGTAAATTTTCTAGGCCACTTTGTGACTTGTCGACGAAGGAATCTTCCTTCAATTTTGATTAAAAGTGTGCCGAGGCCTTTCAAACTCTGAGGGAGGCCTTGATTTCTACGCCTATTCTCCGAGCTCTTGATTGGACACTCCCATTTGAGCTGATGTGTGATGCTTTGGATTATGTAGTGGGAGCAGTCCTTGGACAAAGGGTTGAGGGAAGACCTCATGTGCTGCATTATGCCAGCAAGACTTTAATCAAACCGCATCAAAACTACACTGTCACTGAAAAGGAATTACTTGCTATTGTTTCTGCTCTGGAGAAGTTTAGGTCTTATCTTCTTGGATCTAAGGTGGCTATTTTCACTGATCATGTGACAGTGAAACATCTCATTTCTAAGAAAGATTCTAACCCACATCTAATTAGGTGGATCCTAGTCCTTCAAGAATTTGACTTGGAGATACGTGAAAAGAAAGGAGTAGAAAATGTTGTGTCTAACCACATGTCTCGCCTTCCACTTAATGACTCTCTATCTGGAGATATTCGCGAGACATTTCCTGATGAAACCCTTATGGCAGTAACACCAACTTCACCTTGGTATGCTAATATCGTAAATTACTTGGTCACTGGAGAAACTCCTAGCTCTTGGGATGAGCAGAAAAGAAAGAGATTCATTTCCCAAGAGAGATACTTTCATTGGGAAGAGCTTGAATTATTTAGAATTGGACAAGACCAAGTATTGAGAAGATGTGTACTTGAAGAGGAACAACAAAGTGTGCTGAGTTTTTGCCATGAACTTCATTGTGGAGGACACTTTGGCACTAAGAAAACTACTTTTAAGGTTCTCCAGTCTGATTTTTGTTGTCCTTCGTTATTTAAGGATTCTCATAATTTTGTTAAGGCCTACATTAGATGTCAACGGACAGGAACGATTGGGAAGAGGAATGAAATGCCTTAACACCCTATTGAGTCTGTTGAAATTTTTGATGTGTATGGAATTGGCTTTATGGGCCCCTTCCCTTCGTCCCATGGTTATGAATATATCTTGGTGGTAGTTGATTATGTCTCTAAATGGATAGAGGCCATTCCTACGTGCACAAATGACCACTCTGTGGTTTTGAAATTTGTGAAGGCCAATATCATATCTTGTTTCAGCTACCCCAAGACTATTATAAGTGATGGGGGACCTCATTTCCGAAACCACCACTTCAATCGGCTAATCAGGAGTCTGGGAGTGACTCACAATGTCGCTACCCCTTACCATTCTCAGATGAGTGGCCAGGTTGAATTGTTGAATAGGGAGATAAAAAATATGTTAGAAAAGACCACTAGACCTGATAGGAAAGACTGGTCCCAAAAGCTCGATGATGCTTTGTGGGCATATCGAATGGCCTATAAGACCCCATTAGGTACATCTCCCTTTCGGATTATGCATGGGGAAGCAGGCCATTTAACCATTGAGCTGGAACATAGGACACTTTGGGCTATTCGAAGTGTTAACATGGGTTTAGAAAAGGCGGCTAAGGCACAACTTCTGGAATTAAGTGAGCTTGAGGAACTAAGGAATGATGCTTATGATACCTCTCAAGCTTATAAAGAGAGAACTAAGGTCTTGCATGATAAGTATATCCTTAGAAAGACCTTTGAGCCCAACCAACAAGTGTGGCTTTTCAATTCCAAACTTAAGCTTTTTCCAGGGAAATTAAAATCTTGTTGGGATGGGCCTTACATAATCACTAAAGTGTTTCCACATGGATCTATGGAGATTAAAAGCCCTTCCTCTTCAGCAACTCCCTTTATCATCAACGGTCAACAATTAAAACCATACATTACTTTGGATGGCCATCTAGTTGATGAGGTCACTCTTCAAAAGCCTTAGCTCCTACCATTCTCTGCCTCAGGTAATATCTTCCTTTAACTATTTTTGTTTCCAATGAGGACATTGTTTGAACCAGGCATTGGGGAGAGAACCTGAGGCATCTGTTTATAGCATGTATACATTTTGCATTCATTCATGCATATTGCATTAAAAATATATAATAATAATAATAATAATAAATAAATAAATAAATAAATAATTTTTTAGCTTAACTGCCTGGGCCCTGCATTTTTAAGAAAATCAGAACTCTAGGTTAGCCTAAGTTGATTCTAGGGTCGAACTTTAGAAGCTAGGTGAGCTACTAGCTTTAGACCTTTAGGGTCTTTTGTGGACTTAAAAACTTAAGTAGGAGTTATGTTGCAGACCATTCCTTAAGAGGTTGAGGAAGGAAAGCTAGGGATTGAGTTAAAAGGTGGGGTAGTACTTGGAGTCTTGTTCTACCTTTTGCTTTATGGGTCCTTGTAGCCCAAGCATCAAAATTTCACACACTTGGTCTTGTGTAAGTAAGTGATCACCTTAATTCCTTTATTAAAAGAAATTTGGTTCTCTTAGTTTTGACTTAGGAGAGGCTTGAAAACACAATTTGATTGGAAGAGTTCCTACCGCAATAGAGGTGGAATATATACCCACTTTGAGGATGCGATGATAACATGTTACCTCCTCGGTGCTTGTCTCTTAGGATATCCATCCTACTTGGGGCATGTAAGCGCATTGTGCGGTTCAGGTACTATGGGTGGCCCAATTTCGAAGTGTCGATTGCCACAGGCCTGAATTCACTTAAGAAATCCATGGGCGATACTATCTTGAGTGTCGATTGCTAGGAGTTCTTGGGATCGCTATGGGCGGTGCTATCTCGAAGCATCGAAAGCCAAGCACCCTTCCAGGTACGGTGATGGAGACAATGAATCTGACACAGACCATGTTGATAGCTGATCCAAGGTTAGACTTATAGGCATCAAACAAATATATATATATATATAAATCCTTTTTCATTTATAGGTTGGCAATCATACGAACCTCAAATAACTCAGACCAATGCATATGCACAGATGCTTTAATCTCAGGGATCAATAAACCTTAGGCTAGAGTCAGAAATCATGGAAACTTGTTCCTGCAACTCGTCTTTAGCTGACCTAGTCTGTAACTTAGCAAATACTTGGGAACCTTAGGTCTAAAGTCTGAACTTAACATGTTTCTAAAGGAAGACCGTTTGGGTTGGTTAGTCTACTTGGAGTGCTATGTTTTTGCTTGAAATTGCTAGGGACTAGCAAAAACTAGGCATGGGGGTATTTGATTAGCCCATATTTGTGGGATATTTATGAATTTAAGTGCCTAGACATTAAGTTAATTTTAACATTTAGATAGCATACATTAGGGTGTAAATAAATTAATTCATATTTTTAGCTTAAGTGCACAATTCATGCATTTAGAATTAACCTAGCATTGCATACATTTGATTAGTTAATTAATTAGGTGCATTACATACACTATTTTAATTAACATAGAAGTAAAGGAGTTATGTATAAATAGTCCTAATTATTTTCTTATTCTTTTTCTTCTTCTCCTTTGCAGGTAACTGCTGCATCTTCGCCTCCTCCTCCTGTGCATCAGCATTGACTCAACAGTGGCCATTTGAATTTCAAATCTTTGTAGCTGTGGCTACAAAGGAGAGGAAGGGCTACTGTTCAAGAGGAGGCCACCATCCCTTTCCTCACCGCATAGAGAGCTACGTTTCTCATCCACTCCTCACCACCAACCTCAACCGCGGCAGTGCGACTCCACCACCTTGGGTATGTGGTGTGATAGCCCACACCACCAAGAGTCCCTGTATCACCATGCTTCATCTTCCCTTCCACACGTAGATCCCAGTTGCTGCACACCCCAAGCACCCTCGCCAAGCCAGCTGCGGCATACAGAGCTGCAACTGCCTCCACGTGCCTCAGCCCCAGCTGAGCGTGCCACCGCACGTGCCTTCCCTTGCCGCGCTTCATCTTCTGAAGCAGACCGCCCTGCACACGCGCTGCATCTCCACCACAGCAGGCGCGCGCGCCCACTTCCAGCAGCTCAGCGCATCTTCTTCCCTCGCGCCTCAACTGCCACAGCACCTCCAGCCAGCGCACCCCACCGCACACACAGCAGCTAGGGTGCACCTTCACTTCCACGTGCCCTTGCATCAGCACCTCCACACAACCTCACCTTAGCGCCTGCACGCTTCCGCGCCTGCGCCTCCAGTGCTCCGCCAGTAGCTGCAACACCTGCAGCCGTGCATCCTCCAGAGCCTGTGCGCTCACGTGCGGCCTGCAACCCCCGCCCCTTCAATGTGTGTCACCTCCTCGTAGTTGTAGCGCCCGTGCGTCGCCTCCGCACTCCCTCAAGCATGCACAGCTAGCAGCAGCAACCTCCACCGCAATCGTCGCTTCTCTCCTCCATCCAGCTGACTCCGACTGTCTCGCAACCTGCCACCGCCACCATTGCAGAGCTCTAGCTTCGGCCAACCTATTCCCAGAAGAGTTCCTCGAGAGAACCTCTCTCTCGTGCCCGAGGACGAGAGGGGTAGAATCCTCTGTTTTTACTCTGATTAATATTTACATTTGAATGCCATTGCCAAACTTTCATATTTATTTTAAGATTTGAAATATTGAGTGAATTGCAACTTCGTGCTCATCTTTTCTCATAATTGCTTCACATCTTTTGACATTGGTTTTGGGTGAAGATGTGCACAAATTCTCTCTAATGCATGTCAATTGGAAATTAGAGAGATTCATGACATATGTATTGAATATTTCAGTGAGGAAAAATTGCACATATAACCATACATTTTTGAGTTTTTGTGTGTCTTCTTTTCGTCGCATTTCATGTCAGATTTGACTATGGATTTCACACTTGATTGAATGAATGTAAGAAAAATATTCAAGAATTTATTGCATCATTGTCTCCTTGTGGACATGACCCGCTCTTCTGTGAGTGGTTAATTTTTATTGTAACTATTTTGTTAAGCGATTTTCCAGCACTTTGTTACTAAAATGACAAATCATCTTATTCACATTATTCGAAAGCAAAAACCCTCTTATCACTATGCAATATTTATAACATGAAATACAAATCTAAGCCTAGGAACATGCATGAATAGGCATTTTATCCTCAATAATTGTGTCTACATCATACCCCCATGCCTATCTTTTGCTTGTCGCTAGGAAAATAAACTACATGCTATGTATAAAAATAGCATTAGGACTCGATCACTTAGGCCAAAGTTGTTTATTAACAATAGAAAATTTCAACTAAGGTCCTAAACTACGAAAACTCAATAATGCCTGGGTGTTTGCTAGAATGTAGACCGCCCAAGTCCTCGCCTTATTTGAAAAGGGAAGATACATTTTCTTGCTTTTTCTTCTTTTCTAATTTTTTGGACTTTTGGAGTTTGATAGTTTCGAGATAACCTTTTACAGCTACCCAACCTGCCCAAGACTTGAAAAGGACTCTAAGTACTAAGCATCTTGTGAAAGGGTGATAGACTGACTAGGCGGTCGTTAAAATCAACTTTAGGTTTCTATGAGCCAAGGTGACCTTAAGAATTTTCGCCTAAATGTTTATCTTTCCGATTGGTAGCTTTCTCCCTACTTTTATTTGTGAGTCAACACAAGGGTAAACCCAGTGTACATCTCCCCGGTTTATTTTACTTTCCTACTTCTTCCCTAAGTGTTTTGGGAATTATTTGCGCATTTTTGTGAGTTGGGCTATGGACAACCGACCAGTGGGCCGTTACCCATGACAACTTGCCAGCCGTACTCGTGCAGTGAAGTGTGGTTTTATTTATTCTCCTTTTTCTTTTTTTTCCTTCTTTTTGGGTACTTTTTTCCCCTCTTCCTAGGTAGGTAGCTTTCCTAATCTAAGATTTACCTAAAGGTAGTATGGAGAGAAGGGTAGTGTGGCTGGTCTCTGGACAACCGGCCAATGAGCTATTGCCACCGACAACTTACCAACCATACCACCCTAGACAGTTCATTAGCTACCCATTTTCTGTAAAAATCATCGGAAAATGAGTCAATGCGAATAGTGTGTAGATGCTTAGACTTAAAATCCCCTAAAATCAGAGGGCGGCTTGATAAGTCGTGTACTTGTCACCCCAATTTATTCACCAAATTAAAGTAAAATTACTTGGCGAGGACTCAAGACTAAGTCCACATTCGAGTGGACACCTGAGTTAATTAGGCCTGAAGACATGAAGAGTCTAAGTGTTCAGGTCCTATCATATCATTTCCTAAAGTTAATAACTTCCAAATGCCTAAGTTCTCTTCTCCTAATTTCGTTATTCTTTTTTTTTGAAGAAAATAAAAATAAAAGAATTTTCACAGATTTAACTAAATGATTTCAAGAATTAATTATCCACCCCTCCATGCCAAAATGATGCAATGGTCTCATTGTAAAAACAAAGACTTGAAAAGGGTGGAGTAAACATAATATCACCTGAGTTTCGTGAAAATTCGGTCTGCTCTGCAGAGACAAGAGAGTATGCACACACGCTAAGTTTAATGCCTTTACCTAGACATAAAATCCATACAAGGAAGAAATGGAGAATTCACAAGTGCAGGTCAGAATCAAAATCAAAATATTAATCGTCAGACATGCCAGCAAAAGATGTCCACAGATGTGGACCAAGTTGTGGTGCAGACCCATGCCTGAGGGTCGAGTGGTTCTAAGGTTCTGGATGAAAATCACCCAAAATCGAGGATTATTGTGCTTGTAGGGTCGGGCCTACGGTTTTGTAGTATGCAACGCAAGGCTAAAGTGTCAAACAAACGGTAGATTTGATTCTCTAGATTTGGATGTCTTTTTAGATTTCAACTCAAAAAGATAATCAATGATTATGAGCTTGGGTTGCACCTGAAAAATATCATAAGGGTCTTGGTAAAAATTAGGTGGTTTTAGGTCAACAGGAACCCTTAAATCCAAATTTGTGTTTCCATCTAAGTTAGCCTTCTAGATTTTCTTTGCCAAATTCCTATCCTTTAAAATCAATATTTGTGAGACCTCCAAATCGTTGTACACCCCTTCTAAAATGCCCAAGACCAACAATTATGTCTCAATCAGGATTGACTTGGGTCTAGTGATGTCAAGAATATCTTAATTCAACTCTCTAGGGTGTGGTTGAGGAATGGGGCTACTAATTGAATCATCAGGATTTGGATCATCCAAGTTAACCCCAACATGATCACAATCTTCAATGATCGGGCTATGAAATGGTTCGTCATGCTCCTCAAGCTCATTTGTCTCACTAAAATCATTTTCCTTAACCGCAAGTGACACGTCACTCAAAGATGCCTCACCCTCAGAATCAATGAATTCTTGATCCTCATTTATATATGTCTTAAAATCATATGTCATTTCTTGGTACATGGAGACATTTTTCATCATTCCCTGGCTATGGGATCTTGAGTGAGAAACTCGGTTCATCCATAATGGGTTGCTCTAGCTCAACCTAGTCATCCCCAGTCTTAGAACATGTATTCCCCCCAATAGGCACCTGTGCAGGTTCAAACATTGGCTCTCCTGAAGGGGGTTCATCTTGAGAATCATCCCAAGATTGGACTAGGACAACCACAAATTTCATTCTCAACATCGACAATTTCCCAAATAGAAACTCACCCAAGCCCTTATCCCTAACATTTTGGGGAAAATCCAATAAAGAGCTATTTAGCTCATCAATCATTTTGATCATAGGCTCCAATGCTTCAGTGCATGGTATTGGCTGAGCTTCTAAAGATTGGATGGTGTTTTTCAAGTTAGCCAACACCCTGTCTTGGACCTGGTTCACCTGAATAAAATGGTTTGGTTCAGGGTTGGGTGGGTTCGGGTTAAATCTAAGGGAGTCAAGATATTAAGGTTTTCGGGGTCCTCCCTGATAGTAGGTCATCCTAGGTTGTTCAAGGAATGGTGGTGGCCTATATTCAGTGGAATACTAGGGAGGATAGGTGTTATAATCAACATATCCTTCTAATAACGCTACATATGGGGGTGATAATTCTATTAAATAGGGCCCAGCATAAGAATAAAAGGCACAACATAAGCAGAATGGGAGCATTGCATGCATCATATACCAAGATTGCTTATAAAACTGTATTAATGGCCATTTGTGTAAGTACTTGTCAAAGCAGGCCTCAGATGAGCAATTGGACCACATAGATGGATTCAGAACGACGAATGGAGTCTAACGGACTCAAGATCGACCAAATCCAACATCCAGAGCTCCGACAATGGGCCTAAGAAGTTCCGACCATTGATTTGATGATCAACAGCCCTCATTGTGCCACGTCAACCCCCGCTCACCACGCGCCACTGCCTCCTTCAGCTGAGATCAAATCTCGGCCGTCGATCTTTGATCGGATGGCCGAGAACCACGTGTCCACCGCTATAACTGCGACAAAGTAGCAGGCGTGGAGCAGCGGTGAGTGCACCGCTCGCACGCAGGTGACGCAGGTTCGAGCCGCGCAGGGTGAAGAATCGGGGACGGAGAGGCGCGCGGCAAAATTGGGCCACTCGATCAGCGGCAGGAGGCCGAGATCACGCCTCACTGCGTGCTCTCAGACAGCGAGCGCCCACGCACGCGCGCATGCTGGGCGATGACACCCGCACGCACGCACACCCGAGGAAGAATCCGAGCGCACTCGAGGTGCGATCCGAGCACGCCTGAGGAAGGATCTCAGCCATCCGATCTTCGATCGGACGGCTTTCACGCAGCGGCCACGGATTAGGTGCAAAGAAGAATGGTGCGAGTGTGTGACTGATGGGCTGGAGGGCTTCATCGACACTGTTGGAAGGGCTTTAGCGACGTCCTGGACGTTGCTAGAGCTCTTTCTTCTTTTAGAAAGCCCTTCTCCCTATTTAAACCCCCTCCAACCACTCATTCAAGGCATTCACTTCCCTTGCAACTACTCTACCCCTCTCTTAGCTAGCTTTAGGCCATCTTGTAATCACCGAAGACAACGAGCCACCGACGGAGCCTTCTCCACCACCACGGCTGCCTCGCCACTCTCCCCCTCTCTCTCTCTTTTCCCCTCTTTTAAGCTTTCCCTTACTTTTGTTTAAGCATGTATTTAATGTTGTAAGCTGTGAACTAAAGCTGCATGATTAATGAAGTTACTTTCCGTTCAGTGTTTACTTGATTTCCTATTTAAGTTGCATGATCAAGCAAAGAAATGACTCTAACCCTAATCTCTCTCTCTCTTTATCACTCTCCCTCTCGCTTTTCAAATCGCACCTTTCGCAAGCAAAACTCCGCGCTTTCCGTGACAAGTGATAAGCAAAATCCGATTTTCACGCCTCCCTGAGACCGACACTCGGACACACCTCCGTTTCTTTACTTTAAAATCGGCATTGCAAGTGTGACTATAATGACACTTCTTAACACACACACACAAGCGCATGTCATTTTTTGGCGCTGTTGCTGGGGAGGCAACGGATTTGTTTGGTCACTTCCATTCCACATCCATTCTCACATCGTCTAATGCCCTGTTTTCCTTTTTACTTGATGGTTGCAGGAATTCGGCACTTGGATGGTGAAGTAATGCATCCCATGATGGTGACAAGGAAGTAGGCGCAACAAGGACCGATAGTGAGTAATTCTTCAATTATGATTGTTTGCTTGCGTGAAAAACTAAAAAAAAAGTGTAAAAATTGAAAGAATTGGTGTGGTATATGATTACTTGACCCACATCCTTAACACATCACCTCACAAAAAAATGTACACTCTAACATTCTGAAAAAATTATTGGAGTGTTCTTCTTTTCTCTTTTTGAGTGGTGTTTGCGAAGCCACCATGAGTTGACCTGGGCCACACCACTCAACCCTAAAATCGACTCATCTAATAGAAGCTGCATGATCATTAGGATGAGTACATTAGGGTTTTAGAGCCTCTACAGAATAAAAGGAAATCTACTTTCACCGAATTATGTGCAGAACTTGACGTGCCTACTGAAACTTGTCTGAGAACATTAAGACACATCAACCCTAAAAAGCACTAAAGTAAGGATGGAACACTAAGAGACACCACATCTTAAAAATCCTTGCTTGAAAACCATGTTTTTATAGAAGCACACACCTTGAAAGTGGAAAATTAAGAGACACTACCCCAATCAATGCCTCGTCACATAACCCTAGCACAAGCACTATCCTAGAGCTTTAAAACTGAGTAGACGTGCCCTAGGTAGGACTGAGGTAAGTCTCGAAAGGCGAGTTTTTGTTTGCTGAGCACTTGGCTTTCATTCCCTTGGTAGAATCTGGTGACTAGGCTGCGGGACAGTGTCAAACGACCGTGGTTGTGGGGTCTACGGAACTGGAAGCACAAGCCAAAGGAAGAACCTTCCCTGCAATCCCCTCGTAATCAACCTGGCCAAGGGGAGTCTAGTGCTTACGGAGTTAATCACCCTTTGTGAGATTTCTGGGTCTCCTAAGGAATACACCCTAAGGACTAGGCTTGTTTGCTTGATTGGAACACATTTCTCTCATCTGTCGCTCTCCGCACCCCTTCCTGTTCTTCTCTAGTGTATGCACGGGAGACGCTCACTACATCCGAAGTTGTTTGTTTTGGGGAAGGAATCTAGGCGACGTGATTCTGTTAGGAACATGGCTGAACCTAAGGTAGATGAGGCTGAGGATCAACCCCCACCAGATGCAATGGCCATCATCCAAGCCCAAATTAATGCAAACCACCTACTTCAGCAACAACAAATCCACACCATCATGCAGGCCATACAACGGTTACATAACCCACAAGAACAACCACCACCACCTTTCCAAGGCGTACAAGAGCAACCACCACTCGATATACCACCATTTTAGGATCAGCCGAGGCCCCTCCACGATTTCTATAATCCCTCTACTATTAGAGTTGAGCCACAGCTTAGGATCCCCAAAGGGGGAGATGATTTTGAGTTGAAATCGAATGTCTTAATTCTGATCCAGAACCAATTTCATGGAAGCTCAAATGAGGACCCCTTCTAGCATCTAGAGGATCTCGACTGCATAGCACGAACTGTGAAACCTAGGAACATTAGCCTTGACATTGTTCTAATCAAGATGTTTCCCTTCTCATTAAGAGACAAGGCTTCTCATTGGCTTAGAACCCTAGGTAGACCCATCACCACCTAGGAAGAACTAAGGCATGCATTTTTAAAGAAATTCTTCCCCATAGGAAAGACCAATGCCCTTAGAAGAGCTATCACTACCTTTACACTCTAGGGTGGGGAACAATTTCATGAGGCGTGGGAAAGATTTAATGAACTCTTGAGGGAATGCCCACACCACGAAGTACCAAGGTGGCAATTGGCCCAGATTTTCTACCACGGTATGGACAGCAACCTATGGAACTTCATCGATGCCTCATGTGGGGGAAACTTCCTGAACAAGTACGAGGAGTGCATGTTTGAGCTCTTTGAGTCTATGAGCGAGAATTCGCTCAACAATGCCTCCATGACCCAGTTCAACATGTCCAATCAACCCGTGGTGGGATTTATGAGGTACAAGCAAATTCTGGAGTGGTTGACATGGACATCATTGCCAAGAAACTAGATCTAGTGGAATTGGTGGACAAAAAGATTGATGAGCTGCTGAACCAGACTAGGAACCCCTTACAGACTTTCTCCCTACCAAAGGGAGCGCATAATGTTGACCTGTTCCAGCCCTTAACCCAACTGAACCTGGAACAACCCCTAGCCACGTTCCAGGGTGGGACCTTTGCTCCCTCAACCCTTGATTACTCCCTTCCCTCTTCATCAACATCGGTTATCCTTGAAGATGTGCAAGCTTTCCAAGGTTATGCGAAACCGTACCCTTTCTCCAACACTTACAACACTGGCTGGCGTAACCACCCCAACTTTGGTTGGACAAACCAGAAACCACCGCAATTCCAAAACCAAGCCAGGCCAAACCAGCAGCAACACTTGCCCCTCTATCGGCAAGGACCACCAGTTAGACCCCAATATAATCAGAAGAGGGTAGCCCCTCCCCCACAAAACCAAATGGACACCCTAATAAAGATGATGGCTGACATGAACCAAAAACATTAGGAGGAAATGGCCTTGGTAAAGGGATAGTTAAGCCAACTCTTGGACTGTAAACAACAAGGATCCCTACCTTCCCAGCCACAACCGAACCCACGAAACATAATTAACAGAGGCCCCAATTCGCAAGGGTTCCAAGGTAATCCCGGGCAGGCTCACATGGTCCAGCCAGCCCCACAAATACCCCCTCGGTATGGTGCTTCTTCGTCCTCATCTTCTCAAGGATCAACCCATGGCCCCAATGCCTCTTCGAATGTGGTCTTGAGAAGCGGCACCAAAACCCAGGATCCCAAATGGCTGACTCTCCCCGAGACTTCACCTGCTGAAATACCCGACTCAAAAGAGGCACCAACCAAGGACCCAGAAATAGAACCAATCCACATTCAGACACCCTACCCTGAGGCCTTGGAAATAATCAAGAAAAAGAAGAATGTTGTGGAAACTGAGCTGTTGGAGATCTTTAAGCAAGTACAGATTAATATTCCGCTCCTTGGAGCCATCAAGCACATCCCTGGTTATGCCAAGTTTTTACAGGATGCCTATACACCCAAGAGTAAGTCGAGACCTCAAGCACCTAGGAAGGTTGTGCTCTCTGAACAAGCAAGTTCCGTAATATCAAGCAACCTTCCGCTCAAGCGAACTGACCCAGGAGCGCCCCTGATTTCCTGCAATATCGGGGACATGACATTTGATAGAGCACTCCTAGACTTAGGTGCTTCTATCAATCTAATTCCAACAACCCTGTACCACCAATTTGGTTTCAGAGAGTTGACACCAACCCCTGTCACCATCCAGTTGGCTAATAGATCAGTGAAAACCCTGAAGGGGGTTGTCGAGGACATGATTGTACTGTCAAGGACTTCTATTTCCTGGTCGACTTTTTGGTGCTCGACATGGAAGACCCTGAAAAATTACAGAACGCACCCATAATCTTAGGCAGACCTTTCTTAGCTACTGCTAAGGCAAACATTGATTGTGACACAGGATGTATGGAAATCGCCTTCGGGGATAGGAAAACGCAATTGGATATCTTTTGGGCGACAAAGTCTTTTGATTGCGATTGCGTTGAGGAACATGATCCCGTGGAAACTCTGAACGAGGAATGCCTCACCCTTAGTTCTGTATCAGACCACCAAACCCGTAATGACTGTTCTGATCTGTCACCATCACTACCCGTGGACCTCTGTAAGGCTGAGTACCATCACAGAACACCATTTGAGGAGATCGATGTTGATCAACTCCCGCCCTTTCCCTTTCCATCAACTGTGGTTCCACCTGCACCTAAACTTAAGCCATTGCCTGAGAATCTCAAGTATGTCTTCCTGGGACCTGACGAGACCTTCCCAGTGATTATTAATTCTCATCTAACCAAGGATCAGGAACACAGGTTGACTGCGACCCTTTCAGAACGTCGGGCCGCCATTGGTTGGACCATTTTTGACTTAAGAGGAATTAGCCCCACCTATTGCACCCATAAGATTTACCTGGAAGAATGGGCATGACCCTCCCGCCAGATGTGGAGACGTTTAAACCCAAACATGCGAGAGGTCGTTAAGAAAGAAATTATCAAGTGGCTTGACGCCGACATCATCATTCTATCTCTGATAGCCCCTGGGTGAGCCCCACTCAAGTGGTTCCCAAGAAAGCTGGGCTCACCGTTGTCACCAATGATCATGGCGAATCCATCCCCACCCGCACCACCACCGCATTGCAGGTGTGTATTGATTATAGGAAGCTCAATGAAGCCACTAAGAAGGATCATTTCCCCTTGCCATTCATTGACCAAATCCTTGAAAGATTGGTAGGACAGAAGTATTTTTGCTTCCTGGATGGATATTCAGGATATAACCAAGTCGCAATTGCTCTAGAGGATCAAGAAAAGACCACATTCACTTGCCCGTACGGCACGTTTGCATTCCAACGAATGCCGTTCGGGTTATGCAACGCACCTTCGACCTTCCAGCGTTGCATGCTAGCCATTTTTTTAGAAATGGTGGGTGAATACTTAGAGGTCTTTATGGATGATTTCTCTATATTCGGGAATTCATTCGACCATTGTCTGAGCAACTTGGAGAAAATCCTAAAATGATGTATTGAGGTTAATCTGGTGTTAAGTTGGGAAAAGAGCCATTTTATGGTTCAAGAAGGAATTGTCCTCGGTCACATCGTATCGCATAGGGGCATCGAGGTAGATCGGGCTAAGGTTGATTTAATTTCCAAACTTCCACCACCTAGCTTGGTCCGATAGATTAGCTCATTCCTAGGACATGTTGGCTTCTACGAAAGGTTCATTAAAGACTTTTCCAAGCTTTCGAAACCCTTGACCGACCTTCTAGCCAACGACGCCATATTCAACATGTCTTCTGATTGCATCCAGTCTTATCACACCCTCCGGGACTTAGTCTCCACCGTACCTGTACTTCAACCCCCAGACTAGTCCCAGGACTTTGAGATTATGTGTGATGCATCAGAGTTTGCCATAGGTGCTGTCCTTGGACAAAGGCAAGACAAGAAGATCGTGGTGATCTACTACACGAGCAAAACGTTGGACGAGGCCCAACGAAATTATACGGTCACAAAGAAAGAGTTGCTCGCTGTAGTCTTTGAACTTGAAAAGTTTCGATCGTACTTGCTGGGATCCTACATGACAATTTACATTGACCATTCAGCCATCCGGCACCTATTGGCTAAGAAGGACGCAAAGCCTTGGCTCATCAGATGGATCCTTCTTTTGCAGGAATTTGACCTAGAAATCCGTGACAGGACAGATCAAAGAATGTGCTGGCTAACCACTTGTCTAGACTTCATCCAGACCACATTGGACCCTCCCCACCTCTATCTGACGCCTTCCCTGATGAACACATTCTGCTGTACAAGACAAAAGAATGCCATGGTATGCTGACTACGTCAACTACCTGGTTGTAGGACAAACCTCGCACAGCTGGTCCAGACAGCAACGGGACAGGTTCTTGGCTGTGGCCAAGCACTATTTCTGGGATGATCCCATGCTGTTTTGCCTCTGTGCTGACCAAATCATCAAGAGGTGTTTCCCCAAGAACGAAGTTCAGAGTGTGCTTTCCTTCTATCGTGACCAGGCTTGTGGTAGCCACTTCTCTGGAAAGAAAACGACTGCAAAGGTTCTGTAGTCTGGATTTTAGTGGCCGACCCTATTTATGGATGCACACAACTATACCAACACTTGCTCACACTGCTAAATGCTGGGGACCATGACCAAGAAAGATATGATGCCCTTCCAGCCCATTTTGATTGCCGAAATCTTTGACGTTTGGGGTATCGATTTTATGGGCCCCTTTCTACCATGCAACGGCTTCGAGCACATCCTAGTCTCGGTAGACTATGTTTCCAAATGGATTGAAGCTGTCCCCACCCACTGATGCGATCACAGGACTGTCATGGACTTTGTTAAGCAAGACATCTTTTCCTGGTTTGGAATACCCAAGGCCATGATCAGTGATGGTGGAGGCCATTTTATCCATTCCCAATTCCGTGTCCTACTTAGAAAATACGGGGTGAACCACCGCATTGCTACCCCGTATCATCCGCAAACAAACGGGCAGACTGAGGTCTCAAATAGACAAATCAAGAACATTTTACAGAAGACTATGAGACCTGATAGGAAAGACTGGTCCACATGACTAGATGATGCCCTGTGGGCATACAGGACCACTTTCAAGACCCCGATAGGCATGTCACTATATCGCCTGGTCTTTGGCAAAGTCTGCCATCTTCTTGTTGAATTGGAACACCGGGGATACTGGGCTGTCAAGCAATGTAACATGGATTCCTAGTTAGCCGGTGTGCAGAGGATGCTCCAATTATCTGGGCTCGAAGAAATTTATCGGGACACCTTTGAAAATAATCGACTGCATAAGGAGAAAATGAAAGTTGTCCACGACTGACTCATTCATAGAAAAACCTTTGAGCCTAACTAGCAAGCCTAGCTGTTTGACGCCCGCCTAAAACTCTTCCCAGGGAAACTCAGATCCAAATGGACAGGACCATTTCGGGTGGTTAAGCCCTACTCTAATGGGGCGGTTGAAATCGTTGACCCTAACATTAGGCATAGTTTTATAGTTAATTGTCAAAGATTGAAGCACTTCCTGGCCCAGGTTCCCCCAAAGGAGAGTGTCACCCTCGTTGAGGGATGACACAAAGCACTGCCTAGCTGGAGGCGTTAAACTCAGCACTTCCTGGGAGGCAACCTAGAGGATTCAGACTGATCCGGTATTTTACGTCACTCAGGTACTATCTTTTTGAACCCCTAAGCATCCATATATTTGCCAATGAGACATTGTCCAACTTAAGTATGGGGGGGTGGTAAATTGCACAATCCTGAGCTCATTTAATCAGTTTGAATAAAATAAAATAAATAAATAAAAGAAAAAAAATTGAATTTTGGAAGAAAACTTAGGCATTAGAAACTTGTCAATAGTGGGAAATAATACAAAAAAAGAACTTAAACACTTAGACCTTTCAGGCCTTCAGGCTTAATCAGCCCTGGTGTCCGTTAAAATATGAATTTAGCTTTGAATCCTTTCAACCTTAATTTATTCTAATCCACCAACTAAATAAGGTGATAAGTATACGACTTATCAACTCACCCTCTAACTCAGAAAAACTTTGAGTCTAAGCATCTGTACACATTTTTGCATATACTCACTCCTCAGAGATTTTGACAGAAATTGGGTAGCTAATGAACTCTCTAGGGTGGTATGGCTGGCAAGTTCACGTGGGTAACAGCCCATTGGTAGGTTGTCTAGAACGTAGCCACGGGACCATTTCTTCTTCATTGCCTCTAGGTACATTTGAGATCAGGGAAGCCACCTGCGAAAAAAAAAGGAGAAAAAAAGAAAATAAACTGCACTTCACCGTACAAGTACGGCTGGCAAGTGATCATGGGTAACAGCCCATTGGTCGGTTGTCCAGAGCCCAGCTCAATAACTGCACAAAAAGAACCAAAACACTTAAGGAAGAAGCGGGGAAGTAGTACAAGCTGGGGAGATATACACTGAAAAAATCCTTCTGTTGACCCCAATTAAAACAAACGTAGGGAGGAAGCTACCAATCGAACAAATACACCTTCAGGCAAATATATTTCCTCCTTCGGTCACCTAGGGGTGTAGAACCCCGAAGTCTGTCTGAATTACCATTGAGTCTATCACAATCTTCACACCAAGATGCTTAGCACGTAGGGTTTTGACTGAGTTTTGGGTGGGCTGGGTAGCTGTAAAAAGTTACCAACCCACGCTGAATTTCAAAAAAATTCTAAAAGTATATATATATATACATATACATATGTATAGTTATATACATTAAAGCAAGGATTCGGGCGATTCGTATTTTGGTAGACACCTGGGCACTGCTTAGTCTTTGTAGATTAAGATCTTTGTATATTTCCTCCTTTTGACAAGTGATGAAGTGTCTAAGCAATTACTTCTTAAATTCTAAAAGAAAATAAAGGCTAGAATAAACCTTGCTAGGGACTAGCAAGGAGTAAGTATGGGGGTAGGATAACACTACATATGGGGTAATAATTCTGTTAAATAGGGCCCATCTTAAGAATAAAAGGCACAACATAAGTAGAATGGGAGCACTACATGCATCATATACCAAGATTGCTTATAAAACTATATTAATGGCCATTTGTGTAAGCACTTGGCAAAACAGGCCTCAGACGAGCAATCGGACCGCACGGATGGATTCAAAATGACGAACGGAGTCCAACGGACTTAAGATCGGCCAAATCTGACATCCAGAGCTCCTACAATGGGCCCAAGAATTTTTGACCGTTGATCTGATGATCAACGGCCCTCTTTGCACCACGTCACCCTCCGCTCACCATGCGCCGCTGCCTCCTTCAGCTGAGATCAAATCTCGACCGTTGATCTTTGATCGGACCGTCGAGAACTGCGCGCCCGTCGCTATCGCCACGACAAAGTAGCAGGTGTGGCGCAGCGGTTAGCGTCCATGCCTGCACGTAGGCGATGCGGGTTCGAGCCGCATGGGGTGAAGAATCAAAGATGGAGAGGCGCAGGGCAAAATTGGACCACCCGATCAGCAGTAGGCAGCCGAGATTATGCCACAGCGTGCCCTCAGGCAGCGAGCGCCCATGCGTGCGTGCACGTTGGGCGACGACGCCCGCGTGCACGTGTCCTCGAGGTGCGATTCGAGCGCGCCCGAGGAAGGATCTGCACCGTTCGATCTTCGATCGGATGGCTCTCATGCAGCAGCCATGGACCAGGCACGAAGAAGAACGGTGCAGACGTGTGATCGATGGGCTGGAGGGCTTCACCGATGCTTTTCGAAGGGTTTTAGCGACGTCCCAGACGTCGCTAAAGCCCCTTCTTCTTTTAGAAAGCCCTTCTCCCTATTTAAACCCCCTCCAACCACTCATTCAAGGCATTCACTTCCCTTGCAACTACTCTACCCCTCTCTTAGCTAGCTTTAGGCCCTCTTGTAATCGCCGGAGACGACGAGCCGCCGATGGAGCCTTCTCCACTGCCATGGCTGCCTCGCCGCTCTCCCCCTCTCTCTCTCTTTTCCTCTCTTTTAAGCTTTCCCTTACTTTTGTTTAAGCATGTATTTAATGTTGTAAGCTGTGAACTAAAGCAGCATGATTAATGAAGTTATTTTTCGTTCAGTGTTTATTTGATTTCCTATTTAAGTTGCATGATCAAGCAAAGAAACGACTCTAATCCTAATCTTTATCTATCTCTCTTTCTCCCTCTCCCTCTCGCTTTTCAAACCGCACCTTTCGCAAGCAAAACTCCATGCTTTCCGTGACAAGTGATAAGCAAAATCCAATTTTCACTCCTCTGTGAGACCAACACTCGGACTCACCTCCATTTCTTTACTTTAAAATCGACGTTGCAAGTGCGACTATAATGACACTTCTTAACACACACGCACAAGCGCACGTCACCTTCCTAATTGTACATTGGGTTGGTTTAGTCATCAAAGGGTGGAGATTTATAATCATTGTAGGTGTGAGAAGGATAATAATCATAGTCTTGCTGTCCAGGGTTAGGCACTAGACACTGAGGTCCAAATTCATTTTCCTAATCAAAGTTATCCCGACTAGTGGATGGGTAATTATAAGTCTAGTCGGGATAGTAATCATCTTGGGTATAAGTGGTGGTTGGAGGGTAGGATGGGAAATGAGTGTAGGATGTGGAAGGGTACATGGTAGAATAGGAGGGGAAATCAGTAGAAAGAAAGGAGCCCTGCGATACAAGCAATCAACCCTAGCATTAGGTGGGTTAGCCTAAAGACCTACAAACTCCCAGGACTTGTCGTGAGATTATAACCGATTTTGTCTACTTTTATCTGGTCAATCCAACCAGTTAGAGGGAGGGGCTGGGGAGAAGGTTCTTCCTTTGGCTTGCTCCTTCAATTCTTAGTGTACCCCCCAGCCCGATCGTTTGATGCTACTCCCTTAGCTAGACATCAGCTTGACTAGTATAAGTAGGTTAATCATGAACAATTTCAATCTGGGCCTTGAAGAGCGAACAATCCTTATGGCCAATGTCTAATCAATTTTAGTTAGGCTTGGGATATTTAGTGCTTTCAGAATGTGATGGGCCCTTAATGATTCATTAAAAATGTGTGTATGTGTAGAACCAAAAAGTTTTCAAGCAAGATTATTGATAATGAAGTGAGTGTTAGGGTTCGAATCATGCTTAGTAGCTTTTAGGGTTTAAATATTAGGTAGATTCAACCAAATTTCCAGGAGGCAAACCATATTGGAAATCACGAGTTCAAGTATTTTCCATTACAAATCAAGAAAATATGGAGTGCCTGGCTTGACCTAATTATTGAATCCTATGGGGTAGCTACAAAATGAATTCCTTTTAGATTAGGTGGGCAGCCCAAACAATTCAATCAACTGGCCTAGATGCACCACCAATTAGGGAATACAAAAAGGTGATTAACCTAGTATGATTTCTACTCCTTTATGTATTGAATTGCATGTACTGGTTCCACATGTCAAAATCCCAATTGAGTAGATAAAAATCAAGTTAGGTTATGTGCCTCAAATGCTAGTTTATGTAGTGTGCATGTTGATTTATCCCATAAGGAGTATCTTTTTGCTTTTTTTTCTTTTAATATGTGAGGGTGATATCAGTAGAGGTGACAAACAAGACAAACAAATTCTATCATAGGGTTTATGCAAACACCTAAGTAGATTTAAGTCTTGGTTATTGATGTGGCGAAATGAAACTCGTGGGGGGGGGAATGTGGGGGCAGTTACAGATTACTCTACCTGCACTTTACTCTAGTCTACCACACTCGGATCTCCTTGCTAGGGTACCTGCAAGACAGTAAATCAGAGACAAGTGGGGTTAATAATAAATAAATGCAAAGAAACACGAAAGACAAGAAAGCAAATTCTGTTGCCTCCCCAACAACGGTGCCAAAATGATTCATCGGATTCACACGCTGAAAGGGTTCAAGTTTGGAAACTCGTCGTCTTCGAGAAAATCCATCGATCAAAAAATATTTATAACCCAAACTCGAGCGTGAGTCACGGGTCAAACACGAGGAGGCAACCGTTTGGTTTTGAAAATCCACATTTTGCTTTTTATTTGTTTTTGTCATTTTTATCTTTTGTTGTTTCTTTTGGTATTTTAATAGGGCAAGAGATCTGGTGGATGAATTCTAGAGAATCCACTTGCAAAATAAAAAGCGAGAGACAGTGAAAGAGAGAAACAATCATGTATTTTTATAATCAAATGTTTATTACAACTAGCAAAGCGGGAAAACTATACTACCAAAGCGATAAAGATAGAGATAGGTGAGAGAAATCCCCCTCGACGATCACTTGGAGGACAACCTGCTTTGACATCTTCTGGAGGAAGGTGGTGAGGAGCGAGATGAATGAGGACGGAGGGTGGGGCAGGACGGCGTCGCGCCGAGGATCAACATTCCAAAGTAGGTGAGAAGACAGCCGTAGGATGCTCCACAAATGGGGATGAGGGGAGGGAAAATATATGATTCTACTCTAGAGGAGCATCTCGGGCTTGGGACAAGCTCTCTCTAGAGCCTTAGAGGTGGTGAGAGGAAGAAGGGAAGATATTGTGAAGAATGGAGGTGTAGGGGTCCTTTTATAATGGAGGGAAGAGGAAGAAATTCATCCACGGGCTATAGCAACATTAGATGCATTGCTGAAGATCTGCACCAACCAACATCCCCAAATGTCGCTAAATCCTACTGGCTCTCACGCTATTTCCCTGCTAGAGTCTGCTGGAGGAGGCATAGCCATTGGATGCTTGATCAATGGCTCAAGGGTGCCCACTAATCGCACCCTTTGGAGGCACATATCGCTGGCGTCAAAGAGAGGCACAAGTATCGTTAGATTGGCATCAGATGGCTGAAAACGTTGGTGGACGTTTCATGCCTATACCAACTTTCTTGTTCATCACAGGATCGCTTGGCGGGAGAAGCGGGAAGTTGTTGGATCTTGGATGAAGCGTCATCATTGCGCCCCTCTAGCTCACCCACGCCCTTCATCGAGGCCGCACGATCAAGGTCATGTGATCTTGAATAAAATCAAGGCTGTTTGTGAAATAGAAGGGGGGATGTGAGGTGTTTAACTGATGGCAGTTCTTTGCAAGCCAAGTGTTCAACCGTTGAGGCAAGGTTGCATTTTAGTCACAAGGAGCGCATGGATGCTGAGAGCGTGGAGGAACCTCAGCCGTTGGATCTTGATCCAACAGCTGTGGTATGAGATCTATGATGATGAGGGGGCACCTTTAGTTGCTGTTGGCCGGTGTGGGGTGGCCTAGATGGTGCCACATGGAGCCATCTACTCCGTCCATCTTCTTTTTGTTGCAGAGGGTGCCACGGTGCTCAGATGATTTCCGCATTACCAGATTGCGATTGTCACTCCGAATTCATCTGTATAGTTGGATTTTTCATCCAAAGCCTGTATGGATGTTGCATTGCCCCCTAGCCATTGATCTTCCATGGACATCATATGATGCTACAGGATTCTGATCTTGATGATTTTGGAGGCGTTAGACTCAGATCGTCATCTTAATCAAATCCGTATAGTCAAATCGTCCATCTGAAGCCCTGAAATAAATCTCCTTCCCACCTGGCCATAAAATGGACGTAATTAAGCTGAAATATACACAACTACTCTAAATGCGGGATATTGTATGCTATGGAATATTTATAACATGAAATACAAATCTAAGCCTAAGAACATGCATGAATAGGCATTTTATGCTCAATAATTGTGTCTACATCAACTACTCAAGCTATATAATCAGGTTGCAATTCACCCTGATGACTAGGAGAAAATAACCTTCACTTGCCCCTACAGAATCTTTGCTTTCTGTAGGATGCCCTTTGGATTGTGCAACACACCTGCTACATTTCAGTGGTGTATGTTTGCCATCCTTTCTGATTTGGTATGTGATTGCCTAGAAGTCTTCATGGATGACTTCTCAGCCTTTGAGAGCACTTTTCACACTTGCCTAGACCACTTGACCAAGGTCCTACAAAGATGTATTAGTGTGAATCTGGTACTTTCCTAGGAGAAGTCACATTTCATGGTACCAGAAGGACATGCCTTAGGTCACCTAGTTTCAGAGAGAGGAATAGAGGTTGATCGTAAGAAGGTAAAATTGATATCTGACCTACCATTGCCTTCCTTAGTTAAATAGATTAGATCTTTTCTCGATCAAGTTGGTTTCTATCATCGCTTTATAGCAGACTTCTCTAAGATAGCCCGACCTTTTACCGATCTCCTTAATTGTGCAGCAATCATAGTACTTAAATGACCTGAATTAAGTTAGAATTTGGCACAATTGTAGTGTAATTCATGCATGCAGATCATGCATTGCACCTTTCCTGTTTTATGTAGACATGCATAAAATAATGTTATAATGCACTGATCAGTGCATTATTTTGATTGTAGGCAATAAGAAGTTCAAGCGATGACCTGAAGCTGGATTTGAAGCAACGAAGAAGCTAGAGCTGGAGTAGAATCCCTAGAATAAAGAGGAAGAAATAATGTAGGATGAGGTATACTACTCTACTAAGTAGAATTTTAATGTAGAGTTAAATTATGAAGAACATAGGAACTTTCCTAGACTTAGGATAGCCCTAGAGACCCTCCTAAACTCTAGCTAGCCTTAGATTAGGTTAACTTAGCCTAGGATACCTTAAAACCCTCATTCCAGCCCATATCTGGACGTCCAAAACCCTTACACACAAACCATAGACCAAGAACCCAATTTTACTAGAAAAAAATTGCGTCCAGACAAAGTGTCAGACATCTAATTTCTACATAATTCCAAGATAGAACCTAAACTCCTCCCTAACTCAACTCTGGGCATCCAAACCAGAGTTCTAGGCTTCCATTTTTGAAGTATAAGTCGTCTGATAGTTATAACAGATGTCTGGAACCCCTCTCCAATCCCTATTTTTGAAATCAAGCTTGGATTTTGATTTCCTAAGTCTCTAAACCCAATTGTACACCCTAGGGAACCTAAATTAAGGTGCCCTAAGCCTAATACACCACCTGAAGACCTTCCTAAGATTCTCACTAAGCCCAAGTGACTTAGAAACAAGTCAATCACACTTCACCTAGTCAATTGGACTCATAGAGTCCAATTGAGCTCAGATCTCAACTAGTACAAGTCTAATTGGACTCAGTGAGAGTCCAATTGACTCAAGCCTAACCTAATTGGGTACCTTCTCTCCCAATTAGACATACATTCACTCAATTAAACTTGTAATAAGTTTAATTGCACATTCATTAATATTAGGGCTTATAACCCTAATTCTAGAAGCCTACCTAAACCTAACCACCTAGACCTATAAGACTCAACCTAAACCAGCTAGCCACACCCACACAAGTCATGCACACACATCCACACACACACACTTGGCCACCACCTCTAGAGTTCTCTAGAACTCTCTTCAAGTGGGGCCACGTTGAAAGACTACTTTTAGTTTTTTGAGTCCACCAACCAACCCATGAAATGAGGATCTTGAAGACCCATTTCAAATGGGTTGGATGGCCACCTTGGGAGCTCTTCTAGAGAATTCCACACCTCTCCAGATGAGCCACCCATTGGTCTATTTAAGAGACCCCTTAGACGGCCATGCACCCCCATCTAGCCATCTACCCTTAGCTCCATTCCATGTGCACCTCCATCTCCATGAGCTCCATCACCATCACCACTCCCACATCCAAGGCTAGAGAAGCTCTCCACCACCTTCTCAAGAGGCCGGCCTACCCATCAATGGTCATCCCTCTTTCTCCCTCCTAGCATCTCAAGCTCCACAGGCCATTGGAGACCACCTCCAATTCCCTAAGTTCTCTTAGATAAGTGTTCTTCGTAGTTTAATTTCCACATTAAATTTCCTGCTTAGTAGTGTTGTCATCCTCCACCTAAATGATGCATGCATAATCTTCTGTAGATACATGGATGCATCCATTTTCTTCTACCTAGAATCATTCCTTCAATCATTCATGTATAAGCTTTCCTCTAAAAATGATTGTAATGACAGTATTTGTGAAGGAATGAAATCATCATTTCATCTATCTCTATTATGAACATCAGTTGCCTGATTTAATTTCCTGTTACATTGAATGAGATGCCGGTTCCTAAAAACATTCGTAGGTTAACAACACGACTGGCGAGAGTTACATTTGCAGGCTGGAAATCGGCATACAAGTTTAAGCAAGTAGTCAAAAGATCAAAAATCAATCTTGCCTTTCTAAATGCCTCCCTGAGATCGATTGGGAGTCACCGTCTCATTAATTAAAATGTTTTGTTGAGTTGTATTTCTCGCTATACTATGACGCTCTTCCTATCAACCATGCGATTTACAAGCTTCCAACACTCCTCTCCAAGGATGTAGACTTCCAGATCTTTGACAATTGTGTTCGAGCCTATTTGGCATTTCGTGATTTGGTTACCAAGGCACCAATACTACAACCCCTGGATTGCTCTCACCATTTTGGGATCATCTGTGACACCTTTGATTAAGCAGTAGGGTTGTCCTTAGACAAAAACTAGATGGGAAACCCATAGTCATTTACTATGCTAGCAAGACCTTAGATGAAGCATAGAGGAATTACACAGTCATTGAGAGGGAATCGCTAGCAATATTATTTGCACTGGAAAAATTTAGATCTTATCTTTTAAGTTCCCACATTATAGTCTACACTGACCACACTACAATTTGACCTCTTCTCGCTAAGGATGCAAAGTCTCATTTGATAAGATGGATCCTGCTTCTGTAGGAATTTGATATAGAGATTTATGACAAGGCTAAGAAGCAAAATGTGGTAGCTGACCACTTATCTTTCCTTCCTTCTAAAGTGATTTCTCCTTCACTTCCCATAGTTGACGACTTCCCTGATTAGATATTGCTAGTCATTCATTCTGATCTTCCCTGATATCCTGACATTGTCAACTACCTAACTTCGAGAGTAGTCCCCTCTGATTGGACTCAACATCAAAAAGACAGACTTAGATCTAAATCCAAGCACTATTACAAGGGAGAACCTTGGATATTCAAGCACTATAAAGACTAGATTCTTAGGAACTGTGTCCCTAATAAGGGGATAGATAACATTCCATCGTTCCACCATGACTAGGCATGTGGCGATCGCTCCTTTGGTGAAAGGACCGCTACCAAGATTTTATAAAAATTTCTATTAGCCCACGATCTTCAAGGATGCACACGATTATAGTAAGCCATGTCCACACTATCAGTCTCTGATAAACGCCAGTTTATCATCATTCTCATGCCTTAAAACACACCTACCTCTTAGGGTTTTAACTTCACAAATCAGATTTTTGGGTTGCATTTACGGATTTCCTAGGTTAGGCATGCATTGCATTGTTTTAAAGTTTTAACATCTCTATTTGAGTGTTAGGGATAAAATAGACAGGTAGAACCCACAAACCTTGGCACCAAGAAAGCAAAGATGAAAAGGATGCCCAAATTCAGCTGGATCTTTACTGAATCTAGCTCATCACAGCTAGATTCCAGCTCAACTTAGCTAAGTTTAGCTCATCTCAACTCCATTCAGCTTATTTCAGCTTGATGGTAGCTCAGGCTAGCTCAACGTAGTTGACATCAACTCAACCTAGTTGGAACTAGCTCATCTCAGGTCCATTTAGCTCACCTTAGCTGAATGGAAGCTTAGGCTAGCTCAACTTTGTTGTTCTTAGCTTCTCTCAGATCCATCTAGCTCCTAGAAGCTTTACCTAACTAGGGTTAGCTACTACCATCAACTAGCTAAGCCTAGTAAGCTAAAGAAGCCCTCAACCAGCTCGGGTCAGCTCAACTCCAACTCTCGAAGACTCAGATCAGGTCAACTTGGCTGACCTGAGCTATTTCACCTAAGCTATAAGCTAGCTGGGTAGTCTTTGGGAAGACCAATTCTAGCTAACCTTAGCTCAAGAGAGAAGAAAACTAGCACAACCTGGCTTAGCTTGGTAGATAGCAAAGAACTAGTTAGCTAAGCTAGTTATTGAGCTCTACTTCAGCTATCTAAAACAACAGTTTACTCCGGCAAGATCCGATGCAGCTCCATTAAGCTCCTCCTAAATAAGCCCAAATCCTCCTACTTCCTACCCTACTACTCTGCTAACTAAGCTAGCTTACCTAGCGAAGCTCAGCTCCTACCCCCTACCTTGACCAACCAACACCCTAAACCCTACCCAGCTAGCTCCACCAAATACACCTAACCCTGAGTCCACCTAAGCAGCCTAGTCCTACTCCTTTTGGTGCCAACCTAGACCGACCCTTTCACCACACCACCACCACCAAAAGCCACCACAAATGTGGCCCCAAAACCCCCCATAACCACCCTGTACATGGAGCCACTTTTTCCCTCCAAAAATTTCTTAATCTCAACCCCACACCTAAGCCTTAAACCCATCTCCACCCTTCCTTTTTTCCCTCCAAAACCTAACCTTCTAGAACCTCTCATAGTTGGTGTGAAAACCATGGCAACCATTCATGGTAGGCGCCACTTATGCCCCTCCAACCATTGACCACCTACCTAGGCAACCTTACACATGCCGCCAAACCATCCTAGCCCTACATCCACCAACCACCCTCCAAAACCTAATCCCAGCCCTCCATTAAACGCCATGCCAACGCCCCTTCCCTTCCTATTAAAATCCCATGTCTACCACCAAAAAATTCCAACCCTTGGCTACATTACTATCCTAGCACTATATTCCTACATATAAAATTAGGCCAAGAGAGAAGAAGAAGAGAGTAAGATTAAGGAGGCAACACCCACCTCCTTGGTGCCTTCCTTTTCTTCACCTTTTTCTTGTGCCCAAGTGATGTGTGCACATCTAATTTGCCTAAGATGCCTATTTAAGTAAATTCCTAGGTTTGTAGAAGCATCATGCATTATTAATACTGCACAGCATACATCATTATGCATTTAGATTAATTTGTACAAATTATAGGTTAATTTTCGCCTTTTATAGTCAAGGGATAGGGTAATATTTATCAGGGCCTCGAATTGATGATCCAACCATATAGATCTAATCAAGATGATGATCGGAGTCCAACGCCTCCAAGATCGCCCGGATCGGACCTCCGTAGCATTAGATGCAGTTCGAGGTAGATCAGAGGTCAACGGTCAAGGTAGTGTAAATCTGTACCTCAGATGACAAATCCAACTGCACGGATGGCTTTGGATCGACCATCATAGCCCAACGACGTGAAAATCGGTTCAATTTGACAAGCATGGCACCACCTATGAGCAATAGAAGATGGACGACCCAAATGGCATGATGTGGCACCATCCTAGTCACCCAAAGTCATCTGTAGGACTCCCTCTTCACCCACTTGACCAATCCCAGCCATTGATTGAAGATCCAATAGCTGATATTTAATCACTGTCGTGCTTCATAAGATCTAAAGGCAAATGTTTGAGTGATCTCGACCGTTGGATCACCATCCAACGGTTGTGAGCACTTGAGTGTTAAAGCATAAACGTGACAAAGTCGAAGACTTGGCGCAGTGGTTGTGGGCTACATTTACAAAGAGGCAATGCGTAATCGAGCCATGGTGATGGGGGATTTCGTGAAGAGGCATGTGCAATTGAAATTCGATAGCGTGATCAAGAACATGAGGTCGTAGTGCGACCACGTGGCACGATTAGGCACAATGGATATGAGTGCTACGCACACACGTGCGATCATGTGCAATCGAACGCACGATCGTACGCAAACCTGTTGGCATGATCTAAAGGCGAACCATGTGTGATCCTGGTCGTTCATCTGTGATCCAACAACTAAGAGCAGTTGCCCCTTTGCCACACTTAATGCAAGCGTAAAGCGATGCTCAATCCATGTCGTATAGTTAAGATCCGACGCACCGCCTCCCTCTACTCATCTTCACTCATGCTTAGCTATAGCAACAGCCACGTCCATCACAAAAGGCCATGAGTTAATGTTTTTAAAGCTTAAAATGTCCTTTTTTCCCTCAAACTACACCTATAAAAGGGCCACCCCTACCACATTCATCATCCTTGCTCTTCTCTCACCTCCTCCAAAGCTCTACGAGCTTGTCCCATAACCTGGATACCCCATTAGAGCAAAAGTAGAATAATTTTTCCATCTTCTCACTCCCTTTGTAGCTCATCCTACGGTTGTCCTCTCATCGCCGTTCGGGAAGCGGATCCTACCATGACAACACCCTACTTCATCCTCCATCCTACAGCTTTGTTCTCCCTCATCTAGCATCTCATCCCCATCGTCCAGGTGCTCCATCAATGTGGCTCATCCTCCAAGTAGCTATCGAGGAGGATTTCTCACCCTTCTCCTTTTATCGCTTTCTAATTATGGAAATTACCTGTAATGAACAAATGATTATCAAATAATGGTTCTGTTTCTCTCTCTTTTCTCTATATTATTCTCTCTCTTTCTATTATTTATTCTCTAAGTAGAATAACTAATTGATTAATTTCAACCAGCTAATCTACTTTTGTGACTAATTCCTAGGCGATTTTTAATCAAACATTCGCCTCCCCATGTTTGACTCATAACTCACTTTGAGTTTTGGTAAATTATCTAATTGACGAATTTTTGCTCAACTACAATGATCGGTCTTCAAACTCAAATCTTTTTCTGTAGGAAATCTTGTTAATCATTTTGGCATTATTACCAGGGAACGAATCTCGCTAATCATTTTGGTGCCGTTGCTGAGGAGGCAACGCTCTTTGATTTCCTACATTTGCTGCCTTTCTGATCTTTTACCTCATTGTTCTCTTTTCTTACTGTGATTGCAAGTACTGTTTTGAGGCAAGCTAGAGCTGTAAGATTAAAGTGCTGTTGAAGGGTTTGTAAGTATATCCCCACCACCCACCCCATAGATTTCATTCCACCACTTAATAACACAAACCCTAATTAACCTAGGAGCTTGAATAAATCCTAAGGTTAGTTTAGGTTGTTTGGTTGCCACCTCCACCCACCTCACCCTCTGTTTATAAAAACAAAAATCTAAAAAAAAATCCCACAGAAGTACACATCTTCTGATTTTTCATACTCAACTGGTAACCCAATATTTGGAACAGGTACATTCATCAATACATAATCGACTAGAAATTAGATCATACTAGGTAACCACTTGTGTGCCTAATTCAGTGGTACACCATGCCAATTGTTTGAGTTGCTTGGGCTGCACTACTTCATCTTAAAAAAGCTCATCAAGTAGCTTTCCCATTACGGTTAACATTTAAGGTCAGTACTTGGTACTCTATCTTATTTTGATTTCAAACGAAAACATCTTCACCCATGTTTGCAAATCCTGCTGCGCCTCCTGAAGTTGATTGAATTCACCTTAATTCAAATCCTAAAAGCTACTTCAGCAAGATTTGAACTCTAAAATCCACTCATTCAAATAATCTTGCTTGAAAATCCTAGTTGTGCACTCTAATTGCATAGCAATCATGCAACCTAAACCACCTGAGTTATGTTAGATTCTAGCGTAACTTAGGAACAATGCATGCATAAGTGTCGTAATTCTCATAATAGTTAGTTGTTAGCTGCATAAATAATATTCACATTTTATGAAATAAAAGAGAGATGAAATTCATTGCAAATGATTTGAGGCTATGAATAATATATCAGACCATACAAATCTGATCAGGATGATGACAGGAGTCCAATGCTTCCGAAGCTGTCTTGATTAGACAACCATAGATCTTGTGCAGCCCATAAAAGAATAGAGGCTGTGGAGCAAGATGATAGAGATCCAAACCTCAGATGAAAGATTCAATTGCAAAGATGGATCTGAATCGACGATCGCTATCCAGTGGCGCAAAAATCAACTCGATCGGAGGCCTACATCACCAGTTACATAGAAGAGAAGATGGACGACCACCATGGGGCCACGTGGTGCCATCACAACTACCCCTCACCATGCCTCCAATCTCTTAAGAACTCCTCTCATGCAAGATGGGTCATTGCATCGTCATCCAACGGCCACATCGAGGCCACGTTGACCGCTCCCCCACACCCCATCTAAGGAGGATCATCCTCAGATGTTGGATCGTCATCCTACAGTTGGGGGTAGCCGTGCATGGATTTCAAAATGAGACAAAGCACGCACATAGTGCAGTGGTTAGCATGCTCCAACCAAAGCGAGGAGCGCATTATTGAGCCGCGTGGCGCTCAAATTAGGAAAGCGGTGGTGTTCGAGCAAAATCTGGCTGTCAAATGAAGATCGCATGATGCAAAGATGAACACGTGGTGCAGTGAAGGCCATCAGATGGAAATGAGTGATCTAACGCACGCACTACATGCAATCTCATGCATTCTCTTCAACAAAGGCAGTGCAGGCGTGAGTTAAGCCATCCAATCACAAGATCAGACAGCTGAAAACAAAGGGCACACGTTTTCAATTTGAAGTCCGTGATGCGAAGAAGAGGTCGACGCACGACGAAGCGAAGGGCACATGAGGATAGAGCAATTGTGATAAGGTGGCTCACAAGCTGCAACATGGTGCCACCAGAGAGAATCCGAGCATATAAGGCATGTTGGAGGCTATTTTTAGGTGCGATCAGGGCCATTAATCTCCCGATCGACGGATCTAATCGTACCTAGGTTGTTTCACAAGTTGGAGGGATAAAATGCCCTCCTTACACCTCATCAAAGCTATAAAAGAAGACTAGGGCCCCCCTGTTGATGAGCTCTCCAACCAGACTCCCGCCAGATACAACTCCAACCTCTCTCCCTCTCTACAACTCCTCTCTGGCACTCATCCCGGTGCTTTGGATCTGAAGTACTGCCGCACTTCCCACAAGAATCCCACAAGCAGCATTGTTATCTGCTATCTCTCTATCTTTCTATCACTCTCTCTCTTTTTAGCATAGTTATTTCTATTCATAGTTTGAAAATTGTTTCAATATAGCAATAAAACTTTGATTGTCTGGATATCTGATGTCTATACATATATAAATATATAAATATTTCTAGAATGACTTTCTAAAAAGCTTTCACATGAAATCACGTTTGCCTCCCTGTGAATGACTCGGTATTCACCGAAATCCTTATAAATATTATTTATTTTATCGTGATTCATGCTACAATGATACGACTTAGTGCTTTACAAGTCTTGTGAGGAAACACACTCACTCACACATCTCAATCAATCACTAAGGGCACAACCTAGACAAAGGGCCCATCACATTCCCAAGCACATTCAAACCTAAGCCTAATTAAAACAAAGTAGACATTAGCCTTAAGGATTGGACTCGCTCTTCCGGTGCCAGATAGAGATTATTTTCGATTAATCTACTTCTACAGTTCAATCTAATGTCTAACTAGGAGAGCAGTGCCAAACGACTACAGTTGGGGGTTATCAAAGGAACTTGAGGCGAAAGCCAAGGGAAGAACTTTCTCCCTAATCCCTCCCTCTAATTGGTTGGATTGACCAGAAAGAAGTAGACCAAATTATTCTTTTCATCATAAGGTGGGTTCTGGGATTCTATAAATCTTTAGGCTTTCCTACCTAAGGACATGTTTGATTGTTTGTATTGCAGGGCACCTTTCTTTTCCTCCCATTTCATCATAGATCCTTCCACATCCGACACACATTTCCACCCCTACCCTCCTAACATTTCTTATCCCCAATATGATGATTATTATCTCGACCCGTGCTATAATCAACCATCTACTAGTTGGATAGCTCAGATTGGGGATATAGTTTCTGACCTTCGTGGTTAGGGTCTAACCTTAGACACCATGATTTTGATTTTTATCCTTTTTTGAGCTACACTGATTATAGATCTCCACCCTTTGATGATCAATTTAAGCCGATCTACAATCAAGAAGGATATCCTGATTACAACTCCTACCCTCCCAAGGACTACACAGCATATAGGTCACCACCCCTCGTTGAACAACTTGAAGTAACCTTTTATCAGGGAGGACACCACGAACGTCAATTCCTTGACTCCCCTAGATTTAACCCGTACCCACCCAACCCTGAAGCAAACCATTTTGTTCAGGTGAACCAAGTCCAAGATAGGGTGTTGGCTAACTTAAAGAATATCATTCAATCATTAGAAGCTCAACCAACACCTTGCGCTAAAGAATTCGAGCCTTTGATTGAAATGATTGATGATCTTAACAAATATTTGTTGGATTGGCTCCAAGATGTTAAGGATAAAGACCTGGGTGAGTTTTTACTTGTGAAATTGTCAAAATTGAGGATGAGCTTTGTGGTTGCTGTAGTTCAATCTTGGGATGATTTCCAGGATGAACCCCCTTTAGGAGAGCCATTATCAGAACCTACTCAGGCATCTATAGGGGACATAATCTACGAGATCGGGGATTACCAGGTTGTTCTAGAATAATCAATTGAGGATGAATTGATTTCTTCATCCGAGATCCCTGAACCACGGTATGAGGAAAGGTACATCTGCATGGACGAGGAAATGATTGATGATTTTGAGACATATATAAATGCAGATCCAGAATTCTTTGATTTTGAAGGCAAAGAATTTTTATGTGAAGTCTCACTTGAGTTTGAGGAAAATGATTTAAGTGAGATGACTGGGTTTGAAGAATTCAATGAATCATTTGATGGCCTTATAATTGTGGAAATTGATCCTGTTGGGGCAAGCATGGTGGATCAGATCCTCATTTCATGGATGGTTCAATTCATAGCCCCATTCATCAATTACACCCTGTTGAGCATAATGACGATTATCTTCTTGAGATTACCAAACCCTAGTCAATTCTGATTCAGCCACAAATTTTGGACTTGGACATTTTATATGGGGTTGCTGACAATTGTGAGGTCCCGGAAGCACTGATTTTGGAGGATAGGAATCAGGGGATTATGATTGGGGAAGCTAATTCTGGGAGAGAGATATTTTGATCTAAGGGTTCCTTTATGTTTGAGACCACCAACCATTTATCAGGACCCTTATGATATTTGTGACTCTAAGGATGTGCAACCTATGTGTTGATTAATGGATTATCTTTTTGAGCAAACGATTAATTGCACAAATGAGCCCATTGATTTAAATTTACCTATTATCCAACATTTTGGACTTGGGTTGCATCCTTACAAACCATAGGCCCGACCATGCTTACACAATGATCTTCAGTTGTAGGTAATTTTTATTCAGAACCTTAGGTACACTCAACACTGGGGCATGGGTCTGCACCACAACCTGGTCCACATCTATGGACATTCTTTGTTGACAAGTCTTGAGGTTAATCTTTTTATTTTGATCCTGACCTGTAGTTATGAATTCGTGATTTCCTCTTTATTTGTATGGTGCGCCTAGTTGAAGGCACTAAATTTAGCATGTATATAGTCTATTCTCGTCTTGGAGTTGACCAGGTACTCACAAAATTTAGGTACTTTCTTCTCTACTCCACTCTTTTCCATGTCATTTAATACAATGTAGACACTGCTTTAGATAAGCATGGGGGGTGGATATTAATCTCTGAATCTTCTTGTTAGCTCTGCAGATTCTTTTTATTTTCTTTTATTTTTGGAAAAAAAATAAAAAAGTTAAATTAGGAAAAGAGAATTTGGGCTTTAGAAAATTTTTAACTTTTGGGAATAATATGATAGGACCTGAGCACTTAGAATCTTTAAGCCTTTGGGCTTAATCAGCTCGGGTGTTCACTAAAATGTGGACTTGTTTCTTGAGCCCTCACCATTTTGAATTTATTTCTAATTGGTTAAAAAAGTTGAGGTGATAAGTACATGACTTATCAACCCACCCTCTGATTTGAGGGAACTTATATTCTAAACATCTACACACTATTTGCACTAACTCACTTTTCAGCAGCTTTAATGGAAATTGGGTAGCTAATGAACCTTCTAAGGTGGTATGGCTAACAAGTTGTCATGGGTAACAGCCCATTGGCCAGTTGTCCAAAGCCCAGCCACACAACCATTCACTTTCTACTACCTTTAAGTAAATCATAGATCAGGGAAGCCACCAACTTAAAATAAAAATAAATAAATAAGTCCAAAAGAAAAAAAAGAGAAATAGAAAGAAAGAAATAAATAAATAAGCTACACCTCACCGCATGAGTATGGCTAGCAAGTTATCGTGGGTAACAGCCCATTGGTCGGTTGTCCAAAACCCAGCTCTTAAAATGCACGTTTAATTTCAAACACTTAGGAAGAAGCGGAGAACTAGAATAAGTCGGGGAGATATACACTGAGTTCGACCATGTGTTGACCCCATAAAAATAAAAAGCAGGGAGAAAGCTACTGGTCAGATAGATACACCTTTAGGTAGAATTTCTTTTTAAGGTCACCTACGGGTGTAGAAACCTAAAGTCCATTCTAGTTGTCGATTAGTGAGTCTATCACAATAACAAAAAGATGCTTAGAACTTAAAGTTCTCTTAGAGTCTTGGGTGGGTTTGGTAGCCATAGAAAGCTACCCCGAAACTATAAACTCAAAAATCCAGAAAAAATAGACAAGAAGAAAAAGCAAAAGATGCTTTTGATTTTGAATAAGGTGAGGGCTTGGGGCGGTCAACATTTTGGTAGAAACCCGGGCGTTGTTGTGTCTCTATAGTTTAGGTTCTAGTAGAAATTCTTTAATGCTGAAAAATAACTATTGCCCAAGTAATTTGATCTTAATTCTTTTTAAAATAACATGTAATTTTGCTGGGGACTAGCAAAAGATAGGCATGGGGGTGTGATGTGTACACATCTAATCAGCTTAAAATGCTTATTTAAGCATGTTCCTAAGTCTACAGAAGCATCATGCATTATAAATATTTCATAACATGCATCATCATGCATTTAGATTAGTTTGTATAAATTATAGGTTAATTTTCCCTTTTTGTGGTCAGGGGATAGGGTAATATTTATCAAAGCCTTGGATTGAAGATCCAACCGTATGGATCTAATCAAGGTGGCAATCGTAGTCCAACTCCTCCGAGATTGCCTCGATTGGACCTCCGTAGCATCAGATGCAGTCTAAGAAAAATCTGAGGTCAAAGGTCAAGGTGGTGTAAATCTGTACCTCAAGGGTCAAGGGCGGGTTCGAATCAAAGATCGCAACACAATAGCATGAAAATCGGTTCAATCCGACAACCATGGCACCAGCTATGCACAATAGAAGATGGACGGCCCAGATGGTGCCACGTGGCTCCATTGTAGTTGCCCAAGGTCGACCGTAGGACTCCCTCTTCACCCACCTGATCAATCCCAGCCATTGATTGAAGATCCAATGGCTGAGAATCAATCTCAGCCGCACCTCACAAGATCTGAAGGCAAACACTTGAGTGGTCTCGACCATTGGATCATCATCCAATTGTCGTGAGCTCGTAAGCATTAAAGCATAAATGTAACAAAGTCGAATCCTTGGCACAGTAGTTGCGCACTATGTTTGCGACGAGGTGATGTGCGATCAAGCCACGATGGGGGGGATTTCGTGAAGAGGCGCACGTAATTGAAATTTGGCCATGTGATCAAGATCAAGCAATTGCAGTGCGACCACGTGGCAAGATTAGGCACACTGGATGTGAGCGCTACACGCGTGCATGCAATCATGCATGATTGCACACGTGATCATACATGGAGCCGTTTGCACGATCTTAAGGTGAACCATGTGTGATCTTGGTCATTCATCCGTGATCCAATGGCTAAGAGCAGCTACCCCTTCGCCACACGTAATGCACGGGCAAAGTGACGCACAATCCACACCATACGATCAAGATTCAACGCGTCTCCTCCCTCCATGAATCTTCACCAATGCTTTGCTACAGCAATGGTCACGTTCGTCACTAAAGACCGTGAGTTACTGTTTCTAAAGCTTAAAATGTCCTTTTTGCCCTTAAACCTCACCTATAAAAGGGCCACCCCTACCACATATTTCATCATCCCTTCTCTTCACCTCTCACCTGCTCCAAAGCTCTACCAGCTAGTCCCAAACTCGGGATGCTCCATTAGAGCAAGAATAAAATAATTTTCCCATCTTCTCACCTCCTTCGTGGAGCATCCTGCGATTGTCCTCTAACCATCATTCGGGAAGTGGATCCCTCCACGACATTGCCCTACTTCATCCTCCATCCTCCAACTCCATTCTTCCTCATCCAGAATCTCATCCCCATCATCTGGGTGCTCTGTCAACGTGGCTCATCCTCCAAGCAGCCATCAAGAAGGATTTTCTCACCCTTCTCTTTTTATTGCTTTCTAGTGTAGGTTTCTACTTTCTAGTTATAAAAATTAGTTATAATGAACAGATGATTAGCAAATATTGGTTCTCTTTCTCTCTCTTTTGTCTGTATTATTTTCTCTCCCTTTTCTATTATTTATTCTTTAAGTAGAATATCTAGTTGATTAATTTCAACCAGCTAATCTACTTTTGTGATAATAATTCCTACGTGATCTTTAATCAAGCGTTCGCCTCCCCATGTTTGACCTGGGACTCACTTTAAGTTTAGGTAAAATTATCTGATTGATGGATTTTTACACAATTGCCACAACGGGTTTTCAAACTCAAATCTTTTTGCGTACAAAATCTCGGTAATCACCAAGCCAAGGAGGAACACATCAAGGGGACGACCTGGCAGAGGGGGAGGACCTAGGGTGGATGTCCTTCCTGAGGAGAGAGGAAGGCATGCCCATTTAAGGTTTGCCAAGAGGAAAGACTTTCTTGGAGGAGTACTCTTCAACTTCGGGGTAATTGGAGTTAAAGCAATAGTTTCACTGCAGCATCATCCTCTATTAAGGCTTTTTTATTTCCCTAGCTTTAGCAATTTTACATTTTGCATTTGTTAGCTAGTAGATTTTCTTAGAGATTAGAAGTGTGGAATCCCTCCCACTTGTGAGTTCTCCAATTTTGTAAACTAGATTCTTAGTTTCAATAGAAGCTTTCCTTTATTAGTTTGGTTTGGTAGTTTGGTTTTCTTGTCTCTACGCTTCCATTACTCTAAGTCACCCATGCTTAGAGTGGGTTGGAAGAGTAAAATGCATAATCACTTAACTCTCTTTCGCTTCTTCTTAGTCAAATCATTGTTGGTGTGATTTGCCGTAATTAAAAATCTAAAAAAATTACATGTATAGAAAAGACCAGAAAGAGAGATTTTCTTAACAAGGAAGAGTATTTCACTTAGCATTTCACCACCCTTGGGATGAGTTGAATACTTCCCTAGTACTAGATAATTAAAAATTCAAAAGCGATCAGATTTTGCATGTAACAACAACATAAAAATCATATTTTTAAATTGCATGATTTCTCAAATCACTTTTTGGTACTATTGTCGGGGAGGCATGGCTTTTCATAGTACACTTACTTGATATTTGGATCTCATCCATTTTTCTCTTTTGATTTCGTGTGTGCAAGGTGATGGTAACACAATCATTAGACATAACAAGCTTGAATTAGTGAAATCAAGAGATAAATGCTTGTAAATGATCACTTGAGGATAGTAATTCCACTCAGATCAGTTTTTAGGAGAGAACAACAAATTAGGGTTAAATCTGTAGTTTTAACATCACATGAAGAATACAGAATAACCATAAGATCACCCAAGGGTTAATTAAAGGTCAAATGAGGCCTAAAGTCCAAGAAGTGGGTCAACACAAACAGAAACAACATTTCGTGCATTTCGAGAACTAAAGCAGTACATAAAATCCTAATATTAGACATACTTGAATTGAAGAGGTTCTAGTCAAGATAAAATTCATTTAGACCTCCTAAAATTCACACAAAAATATTCAAAGAGCTTTGTAACCTTGATTTGACCATTTGAACCTATTTTGATCTAGAATAGAGTTTTAGATGGGATTTTGCCTTAATTTGAGCTTCTAAGCAATTTGACCAGTGAAACATGGTCAAAACTCAAATCCAACTTTGTCATTAGATTACTTGGTTCAAAGTTAGGTTAAGGCCAAAATTTTGGTCCAATAAAAGTCCATCTTGACCTACTTTGTATTTTAGTTCCCAAAATATCTATTTCCTATAACCAGACCCCAACCTTTCAAGTTTCTTGCTATTGGGTCCCTAACTTTCTCTCCTACTTTGTATTCTGGTCCCTACTGCCATTAAAGGTGTGTACCCAAACCTGCCAACAATCAATCAAGGTTTCCTCCTTGATTCCTCAGCCAAACCCCTCCAGATTTGGAGGGATTGTTCTAGAGAAGTTGCCCAATCAAATGAACCAACTCAAGAACCACAAATCAAATCCAAGAGCTCAGGAGAGCTTGAGGAATTTTAGAGATTCTTTCCTCTGAGATCATGACAAATTGATTCTCTTTCCTCATTTAGATCTCGCATTTGAGCTCTATAAAAGCTTCCCGTGCTCCTAGCGTAAAGATTAGCTAGGTTTGGGGCCAAAAGACTTCTTCTTGTCCTTCCTTGGGCCAGCTTCGACCTCAACTTCGGGGAGCTCCTCGATTCCCCTCGTTACCCTCTGGCATGTGCAATAAACAAAGGGACATCTTCCCCACCTTCATCTGTGCCTGGTGGGCCAAACTGGGGCTACCTTGACCCATTCTCATCACTGGAGCATTCATCCCCTCCAATGTCGGCCAATCATAGTTGGTGCGAAATCCTCTTTGTTCGTCCCTTAGCTTAGGTTTAAACTCACCCTCTCCTTCTCTCAATCCTTCTCATCCCTTTTATCTTGTGTTTCAACTGACAACCACCTCTCTTCCCCTCTGTCTTCCCTAAGTCCAGTAAGAGCTCTGGTGAGCTCTTGTCGGTGATTCAAGCATGCAAACCACAAGCCACCTTCTCCAAAACCTCCATCGCACCTTCATGACCAAAATTCCTCAACTTATTTAGAGCTTTGGTCTGTGGGGAGCTCAGCTCGACAACCGACCAAATTGCCGACCATCTCTTCACCGTTCAGCCACCCAAGGTCACAATCCGACAAACCAACACCACTATCACACTCCACTCCTCACAGTGAACCCTGTAAACCTTCTAACCGAGGCTCCTAGCCATTTTCTTATTTTAGGATCTTCATCGGACCTCTGTCATCACCACCGTCTACCTTGACTCCGTCTACCTTTCTCCGATTGCTAACAACGATGCCACCACTCGCATTCAATGTAGACTCACTTCACCAACGGCAATTGGAGATTGAACCTATGCAGCATGCCCAATTGATGCGAGCATCTTCACCAGCTGCATGTAAAGAGAAGAATTCCAAGTTTAGTCCCACATCATATGGGATGAAATCCGAGAGCTACATAAAATGAAGAATGCCCATTGCCTCCATGCCCAAGACACGGGGGTCAAGTCCCTATCACTCTTAAGCTCTCACTCCTCGCTCACCTCACATGCCCAGTGAGCCTAGACCTACAACCCGATACTATTTATAGTCGATTACCTACTTAACCTATACTTGATACTGTGAAAGGGAAAAGGGGAAAATCTGAGAAGGGTTGGGGTAGGTTTTGTGCCTTAGTATTCGTGCATATATGTCCAACACTTAGTCATTTCTAAGACTTTGGGCTAAGCTTTCCTTAAGGTTGCTAAGGCCTTGTGCCCTAGGCTAAGCTTTGAGCAAGTAAGGCATCTGGGAGTTATGCCCGATGTCTGATTGTGGTTGATTTGATACTATGGATTTATTGGGCTATTATCTGACGTGGAAATTGAGACATAAGTGGTTTAAGACCATTGTAGCGATATTTGTGTTGAGAAATTGGGACATGTGCTTAATGTGGGAGATTAATTGGTGATCTAAATCATCATTTTTAGAGCTTTTCTATTCTTTTTATCCTAGCAACTTCTAAGATTCAATTCGATTTATCTTTGAATATATTGTTGAAGTGAATTATTCGTTGAATATCTTTCTATGCTTAATTGATTGTACTCATTATTTCTAAAAGTGATTAGTGTTGTAAATTCCAAATTTGCTCCTCGCGAACAACCTCGGGCTCACTTGTGTTTTCGTGTTTATAAATTTAAGTGTTGTGATTTTCACCCTATACTACGACCTATATATTCTTAAAATGACAATTCTCGCATGCAACTTTTTGGCGCTACTACGAGGGAGCAATGTGCAATTCATGACTAATCTTATCTTTCTTGATTGATTTGATTTCTAACTTGCCCTATCTGCTTTGCTTTGATTTTGCTAGGTACACCACAAGAAAATCTTCCATGCAATCAACCACTCTAGGGGTAGGTAAATTTTCTCTTCTTCCCTAATCACCATCTAATCTTAGGAAAGAGGAAAAGGAAACAAAATAAATTAGGATCCACTTACAATATTTTCTCAGTAAGATCATTAAAAGGCAAAGAGTTTCCTAATTTGCGAAGTTAATTGATATTTGATTGAAGTTGAGACGATTTGATTAGAGATTCCCCACCCTAAGTTCCTATACCTACTAGGGATTTGAGCTAAAATTTCTAAACATATTGGACTACTCACTTTCTCGTTTGAGTCCATGGTGCCAATATTTGAGATCAAATTAGACGTGAAAATAGAGCCAATTAGGGTTTCCACATTATGGTTTTGAAGTCTTATTACACACTTGCATGCAATAAAAGAAACTAATCCTCCTACATTTGTGTGCCACCCAGGCTCTTGTTTGAAAAAATCTATTCAAGTAAACCCTAAAATCAAGTCTCCAAATTCATTTGAACCCTAAAAGTGAGACCTAATGACCTAAGAGTAAATTTTGGGTGATTTGGATCATGACAAAAATTTCATCCTCAACCTTAGGGTAGGTCAGGTGAAGTTGGTTCTCTATGTGAATCAACCAACCACCAAATTAGGTCACAATTGAATTAATTACTAAATCAAGTGAAATTCAAGGCACAAATTAGGGCTAAAATTGGTAAACTTAGGTCACAATTCATACATTCCGATCTACTTGGAATCTCAGTGACAAGGAAGGTCGGGTGGGGGAAACCCTGTAGCTCGTGGGGAAGCTCTATTGTATTGGAGTCTTTGTGGGACTCTCCCTTCCTTGTTGCCCATGTAATTCTCCTATATGTGGATTTCTAATTTAGGGGTATCATTTGCCTCAAAACAGCATTAGTCATCCAAACTTTTTTGGTGCCTTGATTGAGTCGAATTCACATCTAGTCCCTCATTTATTCTATAGTGCACATACACAGGAAAGGTCCCTAGGTTTGACTTAGAGGCCTCCAATAAAATTGATCTTTTGGGGAATTCTGATATGATCTAATCAATTCAATATAGACCTGAATTTGATTCTACATCTTGATCCACCACTTGATTTGTAAATGCAACCTGACAACATGGAAAGGATTTTCAATAAACCTGAATCCTATATGAGAATGAAAGAAAAAATGACCGAGGCTGCCCTTAGACATAGGGAAGAATTTTATAGGATTTCAGATCCCTTTAGCTGAGTTCAGGTTAATGTGTCAGAAACAACAAACCTCATTATGAACCTTGTTGAAAAGATATTTACACAGATGGTACATGGTTCAACCTGGGAGGATCTTTTATCATAATACAGTGAATTATGGAGAATAGACAATACTAAGTATATACAATGTTTGTCAAATCGACAACTTTGGAAAATACACCATGGTCTCATTGAGAAACATGGGTAAATGCTAAATATGTTATAACAAGCCATTGATCAGAAATACCCATATCAAAATTTAGAAATTGATGAGACATCTTGGAATAATTTTAAGGATCAACATGATTTCCCAGAGACCACGTTCAAAAGTAGAGGTAGTTGTGGACCCCCAACCTAAATGGAATCCAATTCAAACTTAGTGCAAAATGACATACCTGATCAAAATGTGGGTTGGGTGGATCCAGTTATCAATGTACTTGATTATGAACCAGCCAGAGGTAGCTTTGAAACTGGTCCATGATGTCTTGACTTACCGAACACCTATGATGAGCTTGAGTTAGAACGTCTTGAGGATGTAATTCCCTCACCTTATCCTATTAAGGTAATCTTCAAGAGTGATTATGACATCCGAATAGAACCATGTCTAGATTCTAGTGACCTAACTCCTACCCTAACCTACAATCTAGATTTGATCCTATTTGGGATGATCATGAGGCCCAATGTGATGAGAACCAGACTTTAGATCTGAATTTTGATTTCGGCGCTAGTATTTAATAATTATGCCTCTCCAAACTCTTCAAAGGAATGAATCGATTTTTTGAAAGTCACACAAATTTACGATACAAAAATAAAGTTGGGAGAGTTGGGATTTGATTGGATCTACCCTAGGTGCCGAGATTCTGAGCCTATACTTAATAAGGACACCCCTTTGAGCTTGGAATTCAAGACAAGGTTAGGCCAAGGTCAGGTTGATAATTCCATGAATCTTGATTTGTTCAGTGGTGGAAATCTCGATCTTGGATCAAGTTCAGAAACTGATTGTTGCAAATTCTTCAGTGATTTCGAATCATACTCTGATTTCGGACAACCATTATTTCCAGATGATTATGATCTAGTTTACAACCTCAGTATCCATGATCGATTCATTAATTCTGATTCTAAAGCCAATGATTTGAACCTCAAAGAAGCCACACTTTCCAATCTAAAGCTAGAGTCTTTCAAAACTCGATCCTAACCCCAACCCACCACTAGTATCATTTTTTACTCTGACTCAACTATTTCTGATCTGGTTGCATATGATTCACCTCCATCTTTCGATCGAGAACCAGACACTGATCAGACCAACAATCACGTCTTATCTTTCTCTGATTCCACCAGTAGAGTTTCTACATTTTCCATAAATCCATTATCATTTGAAGACCCCTACTCTAATCAGGCTGAACTAATTCAGCCAAATCCTAGATTTGCATTCCCATATCTTTTCAAGGGACAAAGTATCTGGTGGGCTCCACACTTATTGATTCACATCCATCAACCCACCAGACTAATTGGGTTTGGTTTGCATCATCACCATGTTATCTAAACAAGCACCCTGTTGGATCAACCAGGCTACTCATCAAGGTGCTTGTTCTACAAAATTCCTCCAATCTAACCACCCATTCACCTTGACCATCTTATGCTCAGCTGAAGGCATTGAATTTAGTGCTTAACGGGAGGCAACCCATCATTCCAAAAACCTGAGACCCTTCTGATCCACCTTTGAGCTACATGGCTATTTCACTTTAGTGTTCAACCTTAGAATAGCCAACTCCACCTTCTGTACCAGTCATCTTGACCCATTCACCCACCCTTTGACCCTGTTCTAATCCTTAAACTAGGCAAACTTCATACCCTCCTGGTTTAGAATGAGGACATTGCAAAATTTAGGCATGGGGGGTGTTAAAGTGCAAAACAAATGGGAATTGCAATTCTCTGATGGGTTCCCAAAAAAAACATACATATTAAAAGAAAATTAAGGGGAGGAGAATTTTGAGAAATGATTGAAAATCTTTCTTGAGGAGGAAATACAAAATGCAAAATGGAGCAAAAATCAAGAAATAAAATCGATAGTCTGAGCAATTGATTATGGGATCTACTTAAGTTTGTGACCAAATCAAAATAATGATTAAGTCCTAAAGTGCTAGAGACAAAGAGATTAGTAAGAGTGTTGATTTTAGGCCTCTTGAGCTTGTTTAGGGCTTAAATGCTCATGTATTCGTTATGATATGGATTAGTCCTCAAGAGGTTAAGGAAGTACGAGGTTGATGTATTAAGTCTAAGGCTTAGAGATTATTTGGCAACGTTGACTATCCTCAAGATGGATTAGTCTAAGGAAGTACGAGGCTTGTAGGACTTGGCAAACTAATCACCCAAAATCTACACACCTGCCTGGTTTAGTGTGCTTAATGAAAATATAATGCCAAAATTGTTCTATTATGAAAAGTCAACTCGAAAATCTACCTTAGGAGCAGCTTAAAAGCACAAGTTGATTGGACGAGTTCCCGATGCAGAGAGGTGTAATAAAAAATACTCACCTCAAAGATACATAATAACATATTGTCTCCTTGGTACTTGTCTCCTAGGATATCTAAATATCCTACTAGGGGCATGTAAGCACCTTCTACTGGTTCATGTGCATGGGCAGGAATATCCCAAAATGTCGATTGCTAGGGCCTGAATTTAGATAAAGAATGCCATGGGCGACACTAACCCGAAGTGTCGAAAGCCAGGAGTTCTGGGGGTTGCCATGGGCAATGCTATCCCAAAGCATTAAAAGCAAGGGGCCCTTTGAGGATTGATGATGGGGACAAGGAATCTGATATAGACCATTTTTAGGGCCAATTCAAGGCTGGATTTAGGGAAATATAAAAAGAAAAGAGAGAAACTCTCATAATGAAAAACTCCTTCTCTATCTCTCTCTTATCAAAATGCTTGGGCAAATTGAACCTGGACATTAAACATTACATGTACTGGTGCTTTAACAGCTAGGGTCAACGAACCTCTAGGTAACTTTTGCCAGCCTTAGAAACCTTCGTGGCAGACCTAGGCTAAAGCTTGTCAGGTTTAGATCTTGCCTGGTGCTTGAGTACCTCTAGTCCTATTGTTGGTATTATAGCATAATTTCTAGAGAAGTAGCATAAATCAGGCATCTAAACATGAAAAGCAGGGTCTAAAGATCTAGTTCTTTCCATAGGATTTTCCTAGGGCCTAGCAAAAGTTAGGCATGGGGATATGATGGTCACACCATCATTATCCATAACTAGCTTTAATTAGTTGAAATTAAGAGACATATGCTCCTAAATGATTACATGAGGGCAGTAATTCCACTTAGATCTGTTTTGAGGAGAGAACAACAAATTAGGGTTAAATTTGTAGTTTCAACATCACATCATGAATTCAGAATAACCACAGGGTTACCTAGAGGTTAATTAAATGTCAAATGATCCCTAAAGTTCAAAAAGTGGGTCAACATAGACAAAAATAGGGATTCGCTCATTTCTAGAACCAAAACAGTACATAAAATCCTAGTATCGAACCCACTTGAATTGAAGAGGTTTTCATCAAGATAAAATTCATCTAAACCTCGTAAAATTCACATAAAAATATTTTAAGAGGTTTGGTACCCTTGATTTGACCATCTGAACCCATTTTGACCTATAATAGAGTTTCAGATGGGATTTTGCCTTGATTTGAGCCTTTGTGCAATTGCCTAGTCAAACGTGGTCAAAACTCAAATCCAACTTCACCATTAGATTTCTTGGGTTCGAATTATGTTAGGGCCAAAATTTGGGCTAAACCAAGTCCATCTTGGCCTAGTTTGCATTTCAGTCCCCAAAACCTCTATTTCCTACAACTAGACCCCAAACTTTCAAGTTTCTTATGATTAGGTCCCTAACTTTCTCTTCTACTTTACGTTTTGGTCTTGTCACCATTAAAGGTGTGAACCGAAAGCTTCCGACCTTCAATGAAGGATTCCTCCTCGATTCCTCAACCAAACCTCTCCAAATTTGGAGGGATTGTTCCAGACAAGTTGCCCAATCTACTGAACCGACTCAAGAACCACAAATAAAATCCTAGAGCTCAAGCGAGCTCAAGGAATTTGAGGGATTCTTTCCTCTGAGACCGTGACTAATTGAGTCTCTTTCTTCATTTAGAGCTCGTATTTGAGCTCTATAAAAGCTCCTCATGCTCCCAGCATCAAGATTAGTTAGGTTTTAGGCCAAAAGACTTCTTCCTCAGGCTAGCTCCGACCTTAGCTCTGGCGAGCTCCTCGATTCCCCTTCATCTCCATCTGCCATGTACAATTGGCAGAGGGAACATCTTCCTCACCTTCATCCATGCCTGGTGAACTAAAGCCAGGGCTGCCTTGACCCCTCCTCCCTGCCATTCTCATCACTAGAGCATTCATCCCCTCTGGCGCCAACCAATCACAACCAATGCCAAATCCTCTTCATTTGTCCTTTAGCTTAGATTTAAACTCTCCCTCTCCCACTCCCTCTCTCGATCCTTCTCATTCCCTTTATCTTGTGTTTCAACTGACAACCGCCTCTCTTCCCCTCCATCTTCCCTAAATTAGGCGAGAGCTTCGATGAGCTTGCATTGGCGATTCATGCATGCAAACCACAAGCCACCTTCACCAAAATATCCACCGCACCTTTGCAACCAAATGCCCTCAACTTATTAAGAGCTTTGGTCTACAGGGAGCTAACCCACCAAATCACCGACCATCCCTTCACCATCTGGCCACCCAATGTCACAATCCGATGAACCAACACCACCACCACACTCCACTCCTCATGGCGAACCTTGTGACCCTTCTAACCAGGTAATGAGACGGTGGCTTCGAGAGATAACCGGGTTTTATTGTTATAGCGTTGTAGTATAGCCAGTTATTGCCAACATTTCAAATATAATTTTTTTAACTCGGAAAATAAAAGAGTTCCCGAGGTCGAACTCAGGGAGCAAGTTGTATTCTAGAGATATACATGTTTCTTTTACAAAAATAAAGAAAGAGAGAGGGAAAGAATTTGTTGTCTTCTTTTCTCTTTGTTTTCTCCTTGTCTCAGATCTTCTTCTTCTTTGTCTGCAGAGGTGATGTCTTTCTTCTGCAATGGTGATGCTCTTCTTCTTCTTCCAGCTGTTCCTGCTCCTCCTTTTTCTTCTGTCTTTATTCAGATCTTCTTCTTTCTTCTTTGTTTTTCTTCTTTCAGTTCTTCCCTTGTTCTTTTGTGTTCTCCTCTGCCTCGCCTTCTTCTGTTGTTCTTCAGATCTCCCTCCTTCTTTCTTCTTTTCTTTTTCAGTCAGGACGTCGCCCCTCCTTCTTTCTTCTTTTCCCTTCAGGACGTCGTCTGATTTCCAAATCAGACGACTTAAACTGCCTGTTGCTACAGTGTCTCCCTCAGCTTCCTTCTTCTTCCGCGGTTCTTCTTCTTCACCTGTGCCTGCACACTTCAGAGCTTACGTCAGAGAACAAAACCTACTCTACCCTCTCCCCCCCGCGTCTCTCTCTCTCTGAAACCACTCTTGGGAAAGCTCTCCCAGAGCTGCCGGGTAATCGGGTTCGGGTCACGCCCTGGTCCAGGCCCACCGGCGTGCGTGGTGGGCGAGGAGTGCAGGTCAGTCTAAGTCAGGTCGGGTCAGGTCCGCGGGGCGTGAGCGCGGACGAGACCGGGTAACCGGGCGGGTGAAAGGGGACCTCACCCCGTGTGCTGAGGCAGTAAGGCTAGTGCACTAAATCAATTTAAATAGTGGAAAGGTTGTGAGGCTCACCGATGTGGGACTAAACGCAGACCTTTCCTCGCGTGCGCCTGCTGGGAGACCACGGCCTGGCTTCTGTAGCTACGGCTTCGATTTGCGTAGGTTGCTGGCTGGCTGCCTTCGCAAGACTCCCCGTACTCTGCAGCAGCTGGAGACCTGGAGTCCTCAAGCCTGGAGCGCGGGAGAAGCTGCTTCAATGTGCGTTAATGGCGGTCGAACCTCAAAACCTGTCGGACACGAATATGGCCTCTCGGCCTGATCAAACCACTGGGGAACCTTCGCCGTGGCACGGCGAAGGTGAGGAGCTGCGCGGCAGGCCGCAAGGTGGTGTCTGGCGGCAGCCCTAGGTTGGACTGCAACCGGAGGAATGGGTTTGTTCGGGGGAGCGTTACGGAGGTGTGGAGTGGCAGTGGAGGGGTGGGGGGTGCTCAGTGTGATGAGGCGGAGGTTCGGTGAGGGTCGGCGAGGTGTGTGAGGCTGTGGAGCGATGGGAACATCTCGCCGGAGGGTGGCCGGAGTCGAAGGGGGTGACGATGGTCAGGGTCGGTCGAGGGCTTAATTGAACAAATTGAAACCGGGGAAAGAAAGAGGAGAAGAAGGGAAGTAGTTCTAACTTACTTGCAGGGACGAAGGGGGAGCAGTAGGGCGACAGTCGTATCGACTGTCGCCGGAGAAGAAGATGCTCAGGGAAGGAGGCGGCGGCGAGCAGAGAGCCGGAGAGGCGCCAGCTGGGTGCGGCGTGGCGCGGGAAGAGTAGGGGAGGAAGTCTCTGCTGCTGGTATTGCGGCAGAGCGAAGAGGAGGAGGGGGAGGAACCGCCAGAGCTGGTGAGCGTCTACTGGAGAGAGAAGAGAGGAAAGTTGGGGATTTTCTCCGTCAGATCCGAGCTGCCCCGGCCTGTGGAGCAACGGGGGGTATTTATAGGGATCAAAACAGGGAGAGAGGCGGAGGGAGACGACGTGTCTCCCTCACCGGAGGATGGCCGGAGACGAAAACCCATACCGTCCGTGCGTTCGCACGGCCGGTATGGTGGGCTACAGCGACCAGGGGGGTGTCCCTGCAACGGCTGACAATGCAGGGCACCCCTGGTTTACTTGCCAGGCTTTCCCCCTCACCCTGCGCGGGGCCATGCTCCGCGCAAGGTCGCCGGAGCATGGTGCTGGCCGGTTTTGCAGGGGGACCTGAATGCAAAGAACGAAGGAGAGTTAGGGGCCAAAATGCGACGGTTCAAAAGTTGAGGGCCAAAAAGTAAATATATGAGGACCAAAGTGTAAAGTCGGTCAAGGAGGTTTCTTCTTAGGCTCAAGTTTTTATACATGATTAATTAGGACCTAAGGAATCTGATGGTGAATTTTATTTCTATATTAAACCTTGTTTGACCGGTCAATTTATGCGAAAACCCAGATTAAGTTATTAATTGGGCATGGTTCTCAATGTAGGTCAACATGGGTTCTGAAGGCCAAATTGAAGGTTCTAAACCCTAGAGATTATTTTTTTATGAATTTTAGAGGGTTTATTCTATTTTACTTTGCCTCGAACCTCGTGAATTGAAGTGGGTTGTTTTAGGGTTACAGATTATCATTTAGTTCCTTGGAATTGCTGTAGCCCTTGCTAGATCATC